>OY365785.1:23198132-24398132 GCA_959347405.1 Napeogenes sylphis
CTGAGTATTAAGCATTCTATATGTGATCGTCTTTGCACCCAGTAATACGGGTTACATGTATTTATGGCTATACATGTTTATAGATATTTTCAGACATATAAAACACCTATCTAAAAGAAAAGACTTGAAATTGCAACCCCTACAATGAGGAATGCAAATCAGGTATTATTATATAATACTTATTCTTAACATGGACTAACTTGTAGATAGATAGTAATAAAACACCGAATACAATAAATAATTAAATAAAATGAAAATAGAAACTGAAATTCCGTTTCAAATTTTTTTTACCAACAATAGTAATACATAAAAATGTTTCGTGTAATATTAATGTGTATCGTAATTATATTGTTAAATGTTAAAGTAAAATGAAACATGTATTATTTTAAACAGGTAGAAAGCAGACAATTGTTGAATAAGTTTAGTAATCGTAGACAAGCACCGTAAGCTTCCTAAAGAGTGTTATTTTACACTTGCTGACGCAAACGACTTCATGTGATTCCTCCCTAACTTATATAATAAGCCAGCTATCATCACATCAAATGTCTAAAAAATCGTTTATTTTATGTTTATTGTTATAATAGCCAAAGTGTTTGGGTTGAAGTTAATATGAAATATATTCATTAAATGATTCTACGTACCCATTTTTGTCAAAGTTTTTATAGAACATTTTTTTTTATTATCACAAAAATACGTTCTAACTCATTATTTTTAGAATTAATTGTGTATTTGAAAAAAATACACTTAATTATCCCTTATATTATGAAATATAATATATCAAATTGTTGAGGTATCTCTTTACTATTTACATGTTAATAGTTATTCTAGATATATCTTTACCAAAAATGTGCATCGTGTTTGACGTCGTTTGTATATTCTGAGGACAAACTATCACTTCAGTGTTTCGCTCAAATGAACATTTTAATGAAACGTGCTTTTACTAGAGGAATTTCAACTTGCTTTAGTTCTCCGTTGCTAAACTCACTGTAATTATTTGTTGTAAATGTAAATTAATTTTGACAATAGTTGTTATGAACATACAATGAAATTATAATTTACATTTTGTGTTTTTATACATCTGTTCCATATCCCATAAATCAAAATATCAAAGTAGATTATGAAACTGCGGATTAAATAACAATTTTCAGGTTGATTGACATGAATATGACAAGCAATTACACTTGACATGCTTAATAGTAAAGTTATCACATTACATACTGGTATATACTTATAAGTTTTTTGTGTGTACATAAATTTTAAATAAATAAATAAATATATTGATAGAGGACGAAAACATTTAATTAATTTTGATCTAATTTTTGAAATAAAAGGTATCTAGGTAATTTAATACTGGATTAGATTAGTCTTTTAATTATAATGATTGTCTACTAGTTAGAATTATTTGCAATCATGAACTCTTGCAAACAAATTGAAAGCAGTCTTTGGCATTTCGAAGCGTTTACACCTCATTAATTTCTGTAAGCATAGCGATAAAACTAAAAATCTGACTCATTTCCAATTTTCGCAAGCAAGTGTATGTATATTATAAGGGTATATATTACAAGTGTATATATTATTATAAGTTGTTCTTTGATATTATATGCAAAATTGTAAAATAGATATAGATAGGTTTATAACCTAAATATTAAATTTATTAATGTACCTAATCATACAGTACTAGCAGTATTTAGTTAAATAATATTTTTCTAGTGAAATATGCTTTAAAGGTTAGTAGTTCACTTAATAAATCGTTTGAGAAACGTAAAAGTAATGGAGTGTATATAAAGTAAATATTTGGTTCACTCAGCAATTACAGATTCTGCACAGAAGCAAAAATGTTTACCTAAACCGCGTTCGACGTGACAATTTCTACAAAACTATTTCAATGACTCTAACTCGATAGATTGAAATATTATATATCTCTTAAATACGTTACCAACTAAACATCTATGGAAGAATATTTGACACTAATACTAAATCATCATACACTTTGGGATGAAAATATTATATAGGTATACTACTAGACCCGTACATATGATATTAGCAATTTGTAGTGATATTGATTATTCACACGTAGCCTTTAGTTTGTAATACCAAATTCAAATTTTCTTAAAGCTTATATATATTTCAGTTTTAAGTTTTAATTTTTATCCTTTTGCTCACAACATTGAAAAGTTAACATATAGTTGTTAAGCATACTGTTATTCATGAATGCGATATACGTCATTTTGTTTCAACTTTCCGTTCTGAAAATATTGACGTACGAAACAATACTGTCCGGAGAGTAACCGGAGATTTTAAATAATTCTGAAAATTCTAAGGTTATCGTGAAAGCGAATCCATCGTAGGCCACGTAAAATCGAGCGGCAGGTTTCAGTATGGCTGATTCAATTGAAACAAAGTTAAAACTAGTATTACCTTAGTAAGAAACACGTACTGAGTGCGAAACATTACTCAATTGTAATAATAACGAAATTTGGATCGAAATGTTACTTGTAAATAAATGAATAAAATATCGTGTATAATCTAGTCACACTAGTTGAAGTCGGGAGCTCCGGTCAACACTTGTCCGAAGTGAAAGTTGATCCTAAAACTTTACTATCAACCAGCATTAGACCAGTAGTCTCCAGTAGGTTTGCCACACACTAAAACTTCCTAAGATCTGATAGACGATTACCGCCGCGCTGTATTGTCAGAAATAACTGAAACTGGATGGTGCCTTTTTGGAGATAACAATATTATCCGCAGTTTATATTTCTGCTTCTGCTTTTTTATTGAGAACTTCATCGAGCTGAGTAACAATTTTTTTGGGCAATGCTTGTCATGACTTCCAAATGCATTCAACAAATCGGCCGAAGACTCATAGCTACTGTTAATCAGGATTAAAACTAGCTTTCTTATAATGAACAAAGATTTAAATTATTTAAAAAAAAAGTTTATCGATTACTACAACATATATTGTCCAATACATACATACAGTACATACCTTGTTATAGATAATATTTTGCTCAGAAGAAAACTATAAACTTGCCTTCGTTAACATTCATTAGCAAAACATTAGCTTAAAAGTGGATATTGCTAATAAAAGATATTAAGATATCATAGATTAGATTTTCTTGGTGGTAGACCATAACATCGGGTCGCCGGCAAAGTTACCACCCATCGGGCAAAGTCGTGCCGCAAAGCGACCTAGTCGTGTTCCGGCACGTTGCTCGATGAAGCCGTATATGGGAAATGGGTCTGAACAGCTGCGGTACGTTGGCGAACCGGTTGACGTCGAGTTGGTGTTTGTTTTGTCGGGTGTCTAGTCGAGGAGGGTAGCGGGATCCGAAGCGACGGCTTTCCGCTGGCCGCCCGCAGATAGTTGGGGGCCCAATTAGTGGGTTAGCCACCCACGAAAGGCTGCCCCGCCAGCTGCGAAAAATCCCAGGGTGGCTCCATCGTGCTGGTTGGCGACCAGGCGAGGAGGCCCGATGGCGATCCCTGGGGGGGTTCGGGCGTCCCCGCAGTCTCCAGGCTAGCCTCCCAGCGGCAAGACATCACCAATTTCGAAGTCGGGTTTGATACGTACCGCCTCGTTCAACTGCCATTTCCCATCCCTATTCACTTTTACCATGAAGAAAAACCAAAAAAGAAAAAAGTTTGTACAGCGGTTGCACTCCTCCTCATTTAAAGTGCACCTCAGTAATATTAGGGGTTTGCACTCTAATATCTTACCTGTCCATCACCACCTGGAGACAGAACAACCGCACCTGTTCTTTTTGACGGAGACGCAGATACAATGTCCCTTAAGCGCTGCGCACCTGGATTATCCCGGATACACGTTAGAGCACAACTTTCGCTCACGTGCCGGAGTCTGCGTGTATGCGCGGAACGACCTCTGTATCCAGCGTCTCCGTCACCTTGAAGACCCCACTTTTTCTTCTTTATGGGTTTTAGTAGACACAGGAAACGAAAAAATCCTGTATTCTTGTGTTTACCGTTCGCACAGCGGTGACCAGGAGACAACTAGATTATTCGAGTATCTCGGTGAGGCTGCTGATATGGCTCTGCATCAGTTCCCTTCGGCGCAGCTCGTCTTTCTGGGGGATTTTAATGCCTGTCATCAGGACTGGCTCTTCCCGTACCAGAAAACCGACCATGCTGGAAGAGAAGCGCGGAACTTTGCGTTGTCCTTGGACCTCTTTCAGCTGGTGAAGCAAGCGACAAGGGTACCAGATGTGGTAGGCCATACAGCCAATTGCCTGGACCTTCTGCTGACAACTGATCCGGACAGGTATCGGGTAGAGGTTACCTCTCCCTTGGGAACCTCCGATCACTGTCTGGTGAAATCTGTGTTTACATATTCCCCACCAGCTTTCGAACCTCATGGTGTTAGGCGAGTATGGAAATACAAGTCAGCAGATTGGGATGAGATGCGGCACTTTTTTGCGTCTTATCCTTGGCGGCAGGTCTGCTTCTCTTCTTTGGATCCGTCGAGTTGCGCGGATGCTATAACCGATGTGGTGCATCAGGCAATGGAGTATTTTATTCCTTTTGCTGACGTACCCATCGGTGGCAAAGCTCGCCCATGGTTTAATGCCGAATGTGGTCATGCTCAAGACCGAAAACATTCGGCATATCTCATTTGGGCTGATGCTCGAAGCCGCAAAACTCCGGATGTAAGTTCGAAGAAGAGAGCCTTTAACCAAGCTGCCAAGTCCTACAAAAAGGCATTGCGGAAGGCTCGTCTCGATCGAATCGCTAAGAATGGCGAAAAGCTCTCTGCCAGACCAACTGGCAGTCGAGCTTTCTGGTCTCTTGCGAAAGCGATCGAGTCGAATTTCTGCCAACCCTCACTGCCTGCTCTGCTGAAGCCGGATGGATCCCTGGCCCACACAGCAACAGAGAAAGCGAACGTACTTGCTTCTCTGTTTGCTGATAATTCGCATCTAGACACTGGCAATGCTTCTCCAGCACATCTTCCTCACTGCGGTATTTCGATGCCTGAAATCCGCATCACTAACAAAGAGGTATGGAGAACATTGTGTCGTTTAGACGTGAATAAAGCCAGTGGTCCTGATGGTATACCAGCCATTCTGCTCAAGACATGCGCAGCTGAGTTGTCTCCTGTACTGACACGTCTGTATCGTCTCTCTTTCATGACTGGAATAGTGCCGAAATCCTGGAAGCTTGCTAATGTGCAACCCGTGCCCAAAAAAGGCAGCCGTGCCGACCCTGCCAATTACAGACCGATTTCAATCACCTCCATACTCTGCAAGATTATGGAGCGTGTATTGAACTCGCGCCTACTAGCATACCTAGAAGGTAACGATCTCCTCAGTGACCGACAGTACGGGTTTCGCCGTAATAGGTCTACTGGGGACCTCCTAGTGTATGCTACTCACATTTTAGGCGAGGCCATCGAGAAGAACGGAGAAGCGGTCGCCGTCTCTCTGGACGTATCGAGGGCATTTGACAGGGTCTGGCATGCGAGCCTTATAAGCAAGCTTTCAGCGTACGGTATATCTCCTGGTCTGATCGGCTGGGTAACGGACTTTCTGAGCCACAGATCTCTCCGAGTAGTTGTCGACGGGTGTTCCTCGGAACCCTTGACAATAAATGCCGGAGTGCCTCAGGGGTCCGTTCTTTCTGCAACTCTGTTTCTGCTGCACATTAATGATCTGTTGAAGCCCGGTATCTATGGGTATGCAGACGACAGCACAGTTGTAGAAAGATATCTGCCGAGTACTCGGGCTAGTCGAGATCAAGTACAGTCTGAAAGAGAAGCCATGGTGCAACGTTTGAATGACAAACTTCAGGCAGTCTCCGCATGGAGCAATGCCAATCTTGTCAAGTTCAACGCCACCAAAACGCAGACGTGTCTATTCACCGCCAAAAGGAGCCCTTTCACCTTGGCTCCTACTTTCCAGAATGTATCCTTGGAATACAGTGACCGGCTTCAGTTGTTAGGCTTAGAGATTTCCTCGAACCTCAACTTTGGTCGGTTCATTGAGTCCAGAGCAAGAGCAGCAGCAGCAAAGCTTGCCGTTCTGGCGAAGGTGCGACAGTACTTTACACCGGGACAGCTTCTTGTTTTATACAAAGCGCAGATCCGGTCGTGTGTAGAGTACTGTTGTCACATATTTGCTGGTGCCGCAAAGTCTCATCTTGCGGTTCTGGACTCAATTGAGAGGCGAGCAAAGAGGCTTATAGGCGATCCCGAATTGGTCGGAGCCGACCTCCAAAGCCTTGAGCACAGGCGTAGAATTGCTAGCCTCTCAGTATTCTATAGGATACATTTTGGTGAGTGTGCGCAGGAATTACACAATTTAATTCCCCCGTCCCCCTTCCATCACCGGACGTCCCGACGCACGGCAGGTTTTCATCCTTTTGTTGTGGACATTCCACCTGTCCGAACGAAGCGCTTTGCTTCCTCATTTTTACTGCGTACAGCAAAGGATTGGAACAGCTTGCCTGCGTCGGTATTTCCGACCGAATACAATGTGGGTGTCTTCAAGCGAAGAGTGAATAGGTTGCTAGGGTAATGCGCCTTACCACCTAAGACTACATTCCACTTGGTGGAATGTAGTCAAGCATTGCCCTAGAGAATATATAAAAAAAAAAAAAAAAAAAAAAAAAAGATCATTAATAGGAGATTTAATATTTTAGGTAAAATATATCAAGCAAGTAATCTTGACTCCTTTAATAGTAAAGCAACGTTTATCAGATGACACACTGGTGTATTGACAGAGGAAATGCTATTAATTATTAAATAATAATAGCTTAAATGAAACTTATTCTTTCAATTTATAAAAGATTTGGAATCTATTTGGTTAATAAACGCATTTCTACTAAATTCATTCAGTCTTTCAAAAACAAATTAAAAGCATTTCCCGGTATTTCAAAGAATTTGCTCTTTATTAATCTTTAAATTCTGCGTAGAAGGTCAAATTGTGACATCTGTTATTTAATTAAATTTTTCATGAGAAGGTCATCCTAATAAAAAAATTGAAAGAATAAATATAGACGTTATATATTATATCAGTAGAGCTGTACTAAGATTTTTTTATTTGCTGATTGCTGATGATTTATAAGTCTGAAGTTTCTAAATATAAACTATTTTCGTTCTGTTCTTTTATAAGTGAATGACTTAGCTTTACCAGAGAATCAATTTATTGTTAATTGTTACAGAAAGCTACTAGTAAAGTGTAGTTTCGGAGACGTGACTTTGCACATTTATGCAAGTTCCATTTTGAACCATAATTCAGATTTTATTTTACTATAATGTATTATTAATAATATTTTGGAGTTTATACAAGCTGCTTAGCTGATATAAAAATAAAGTTTCCGATATAAACTTATACTAAAAAGAAATACTTTAAACTTATACTAAACACTTTTTATGAATAACCGGATAAAATCCACTATGTATATGTTTGTTAATTAATGTGCATAGTAACAATGTACAGTACAAAAATGAGAATAAATTTTTGTGTGATCTGTATGCATAAGGATATATAAACGATAACATATGTAATTATGTATAATATGCATAAATTATCGTTTGGATATCGTTAAACGGTTAAACGCAGGTTATTATTGGATTTTCAAAACAAAATAAGTTTGTAAAATTATTAACTTTACATTATATATTATAATAAATTATGACTTTTACTTTTTTAAATTACTTACAAAAGTGGATATATCTAATAAGACCGCCGTTTATAAGACACAACAACTGAAGACGCAATAATGTAAAGAGGAGATACTGTTTAGTCGAATCTATTAATAATTTTCAAATTGTTTAACAACTTTGTAGGCGGGACTTCCATAAATTAATTTTTATAAAATGTTGCTTTAATATATTTTTTGTGATACTCTTTAGAATATAGAAGTAGCACAAATAATTGATTATATTTGTTAAGCAAGATTTTGTGTATGTACATATATAATCCAGGATATAATCTAGATTTAAATTATATAAATATTATGTAGTGATTGAAAAAAATGTCAAGATTATATAAAATATAAGTATTTTTAACCACTTTTTCATTTTTTGTTCATTGTCTTTGGTCATACGAGGCGTTAAATATTTAAACAATTTACATTCTATTACGCTTCAACACACTAACCAAATAACTAGAACATTGTTATTTTTCTTTGAGCTTCGTTGCAATTTTAACTTTGATACTTTAACACGTTTATATTCACTATTTTTATACAAACACTTCATAAAAATCAAACTTATCGACGTGCTAAAATATTATGTGGTTACTAAGTATTTTTTTATGTATAATAAATGAAGCAAAGGCAGTCAAAAAATTTTAATATGTTTTATAGAGGGTATTTTTTTATAATTGTCATTGAACCTCACCGGTCAATGGAGTATTTTTGTTTTTGGGGTCAATTACTCGACATATAATTATAATATTAGTCTGACAACATAATTGAAGATTGTTATTTATTGATAAAGAATAAGATTAGAAATATTAACATTAAGTAACATAACCAGAATACATGTGTTAGGTTACATTATTGTTAAACGACTATTTTATAATAATTCGTAATGTTTTGATTCGTTTCAATATTTTGATGGTCCCTATATTGATCCATATAAATTAATGAATTACTAATTTAACTGTAATAAGAAGAACCAATAAGGTGTAATTATTTAAATGGTTAAATTAACTTAAATGGTAATATCTAGAATTGTTATGTCAAGTAATGGTTATTTTCGTATGCTTAAAGTAGTTTATTTGACGAAGATTACTATTTATGTGAGGAGGGACATTTGCTTGATTAGCAAATACTTGAATAAGCTAGAAAACCGAGAACCATTAAGACTTCATAATTAAAACCAGTATTTAATACCGCTTTTACCGATACTTACAATTGTTCTTTTACGAGTAGTTGTTATTTTTCTACGTTTAAAGTAGATGATTTGACTATGATTATTGTTTATGTGAAGAGGGAGTTAATAAAGAAGGGTATATAAACTGCGGTTAGGATATTCGGGACAGACTCTGCTGTATAGTACCAAGGAAGGATTAAATACAAGGATATAAAAATGAAGTGTGAATAGTAAAATCTGTGAAACAATACAATTGGACGTGGCCCTTATACATGTCAATTTCACTATAATTAGATTAGTGATTTCTTTTTATTATTAATTTGTTTTTTAGTTAAAAATATATATTTTTAAAAAGCTATTGACGGTTAAATATAAAATAATATTATAAATGAATAAAATGAATGTAAAATAAAATTCATTAATATCAATTCTGTAACGCAACGACAATAAATCCATATTGTAATAAATATTATTTGTGAGTAATTTATATTTCTGTATTTTATTTTTACTAGGTTTGCTTGTAGTATAAATATCCTATCTGATAAATATATAATAATATAGTTTATTATTTTTTTAAATTTGAGTAGCCAATTAGTGACGGCTAGAATTAACTACCATACAATAAACTAATTAAATTAAACACAGATACGCACGAAACCTACCATCTTCGAACTAAAATCATTGAACTGGAAATGAATATAAATTGATTGCTCGGGGAACAATAACTCTGTCAATAATATGTACAAAACGAAACATTGGTTCTGGGAACCAGCGGACAAACTCTTCTGTTCACGAGTAAATATTTTATATTGACAAGTTATTTTGCCTGAGTTAAATGAATATTTGAGCTTCTTTTATTTTGTATATATTTTCAAATATTTATTTGTGACTTACTTTCAACCCAAAATACTAATTTCAAAACCATATTCATTATCACATTTTTGTTGATTTCGCAATTTTCATTTCTTGTTCAAATCGATAAAATTTCTTGTTCAAAATAAATAATACTGAGAAAATGAATATTATAATACATGGTAAATAGATTTTATTTAATATTATATGAGTTTAAAAAGAATATGAACAATTTTATCATCAAGGTATAAAAGTAGGCTAGTTTTTTTTATTTATATTAAAAGCAGTTTAAGTTTTTTTGCACTCTTGAAATAATATTTACCGTATTACTTACTATATTTTTGAAACAATAAACTCGTCGTAACTCAGACTACAGTCAAAAATATTTGTTTCAACACTATTCTATAATACTAAGTAATAATACAATACAATACAATACAATACAATACAATACAATACAATACAATACAATACAATACAATACAATACAATACAATACAATACAATACAATACAATACAATACAATACAATACAATACAATACAATACAATACAATACAATACAATACAATACAATACAATACAATACAATACAATACAATACAATACAATACAATACAATACAATACAATACAATACAATACAATACAATACAATACAATACAATACAATACAATACAATACAATACAATACAATACAATACAATACAATACAATACAATACAATACAATACAATACAATACAATACAATACAATACAATACAATACAATACAATACAATACAATACAATACAATACAATACAATACAATACAATACAATACAATACAATACAATACAATACAATACAATACAATACAATACAATACAATACAATACAATACAATACAATACAATACAATACAATACAATACAATACAATACAATACAATACAATACAATACAATACAATACAATACAATACAATACAATACAATACAATACAATACAATACAATACAATACAATACAATACAATACAATACAATACAATACAATACAATACAATACAATACAATACAATACAATACAATACAATACAATACAATACAATACAATACAATACAATACAATACAATACAATACAATACAATACAATACAATACAATACAATACAATACAATACAATACAATACAATACAATACAATACAATACAATACAATACAATACAATACAATACAATACAATACAATACAATACAATACAATACAATACAATACAATACAATACAATACAATACAATACAATACAATACAATACAATACAATACAATACAATACAATACAATACAATACAATACAATACAATACAATACAATACAATACAATACAATACAATACAATACAATACAATACAATACAATACAATACAATACAATACAATACAATACAATACAATACAATACAATACAATACAATACAATACAATACAATACAATACAATACAATACAATACAATACAATACAATACAATACAATACAATACAATACAATACAATACAATACAATACAATACAATACAATACAATACA
Organism: Napeogenes sylphis; assembly: GCA_959347405.1. Lineage (NCBI taxonomy): Eukaryota > Metazoa > Arthropoda > Insecta > Lepidoptera > Nymphalidae > Napeogenes > Napeogenes sylphis. The sequence goes on from OY365785.1 coordinate 23,209,388, forward strand.
ATACAATACAATACAATACAATACAATACAATACAATACAATACAATACAATACAATACAATACAATACAATACAATACAATACAATACAATACAATACAATACAATACAATACAATACAATACAATACAATACAATACAATACAATACAATACAATACAATACAATACAATACAATACAATACAATACAATACAATACAATACAATACAATACAATACAATACAATACAATACAATACAATACAATACAATACAATACAATACAATACAATACAATACAATACAATACAATACAATACAATACAATACAATACAATACAATACAATACAATACAATACAATACAATACAATACAATACAATACAATACAATACAATACAATACAATACAATACAATACAATACAATACAATACAATACAATACAATACAATACAATACAATACAATACAATACAATACAATACAATACAATACAATACAATACAATACAATACAATACAATACAATACAATACAATACAATACAATACAATACAATACAATACAATACAATACAATACAATACAATACAATACAATACAATACAATACAATACAATACAATACAATACAATACAATACAATACAATACAATACAATACAATACAATACAAAAAGCATTTATTTCTCTCGAAAAGGTACAGCATTAGTAGAATAAATAAAAACGAATTACAATCCATAAATACCTCCTCGAGAGCTGGAGTTTGTACTAGGTTAAAAACCTGTGTTACAGATCTCCAGGCTCCCGAACCCTTAAAAGTAAGAGAATTGAGATTTGGTAACATTATTTAAAAAATATGAATAATACATCTCTGTATCTAATCAGAGAACATTACTTTAAATTATATAATAATAGATATAAATGTACGATTGAGAATAATAGAAAACAACAAATTAAAATTATAACTAATTCTAGGAGAATAATAAAGAAAAATCAAAGTAACAACAAAACAAAAAGCTGTGTGTGTGTGTGCGTGCGAGCGTGTGTGTGTGTGTGTGTGTGTGTAAGTGTAGATGTGTGTGTGTGTAGGTACCAGTGCTCGTGTGACTATTATACGTGAAGATAAATGGGCTTAGTATGTTATTATTTTTAGATATTTTTAGATATTATTAGTTATTATTTTTACAGGTAATTAAGAAGCTATATATAGGATATTTTCAGTGCTTTGAAAATCCTGTCCTAGCAGCCATTTAAATAATATTCTTTTGCACTGTTCTTTGTTCGCTGAGTGAAAATTTAGTAATTTGTTTAATTTATTGTACAAATAACCACTAAGAAAATAGTAATGATGTTGGGCTAGTTTTGTAGATATTTGAATAAAAGGACATATTGCGTGGTTACGGTGTCGTAAGAGAAGTGGGGACTTGTCGTCATACGGAGTTCTCGAATGCGTTGTTAAGATAGTTTGCTGTATAAAGAGTTGTCTAACAGATAGGACGTTACATATTTTAAAAACTTCAGTTGAAGGACAGCGAAAAGGAAGGCGATGTCCCACTTTTATAATGGCTCTTACAGCTCGCTCCACCTTCAAAAGATGAGATTTAGAGCATCCACCCCATGCCACTATACAATAATTAACTATAGATTGATCTAGGGCTAGATAGACGAGTCGGAGAACATCAAAATCTGCAATGTTGCGGAGATTTTTAAATATATAAATCAGCTTTCTCAGTCTATTCGTTAATGACTCAGTATGGTTTTGGAATGAGAGAGAGTCATCCAGTGTAACTCCGAGATTTTTTTTTTTTTTTTTTTTTTTTATATTATCTAGGGCAATGCTTGACTACATTCCACCTGATGGTAAGTGGAATGTAGTCGAAGGTGGTAAGGCGCATTACCCTAGCAGCCTATTCACTCTTCTCTTGAATGTATCCACATTGTATTCTTTCGGAAATACCGACGCAGGCAAGCTGTTCCAATCCTTTGCTGTACGCAGTAAAAAAGACGAAGCAAAGCGCTTCGTTCGGACAGGTGGAATGTCCACAACAAAAGGATGGATTCCTGCCGTGCGTCGGAAAGTCCGATGATGGAAGGGGGCCGGGGGAATTAGATCGTGTAATTCCTGCGCACACTCACCAAAATGTATCCTATAGAATACTGAGAGGCTAGCAATTCTACGCCTGTGTTCAAGGCTTTGGAGGTCGGCTTCGACCAATTCGGGATCGCCTATAAGCCTCTTTGCTCGCCTCTCAATTGAGTCCAGAACCGCAAGATGAGACTTTGCGGCACCAGCAAATAAGTGGCCACAGTACTCTACACACGACCGGATCTGTGCTTTGTATAAAACAAGAAGCTGTCCCGGTGTAAAGTACTGCCGAACCTTCGCAAGAACGGCAAGCTTTGCTGCTGCTGCTCTTGCTCTGGACTCAATGAACCGACCAAAGTTGAGGTTCGAGGAAATCTCTAAGCCTAACAACTGAAGCCGGTCACTGTATTCCAAGGATACATTCTGGAAAGTAGGAGCCAAGGTGAAAGGGCTCCTTTTGGCGGTGAACAGACACGTCTGCGTTTTGGTGGCGTTGAATTTGACAAGATTGGCATTGCTCCATGCGGAGACTGCCTGAAGTTTGTCATTCAAACGCTGCACCATGGCTTCTCTTTCAGACTGTACTTGATCTCGACTAGCCCGAGTACTCGGCAGATATCTTTCTACAACTGTGCTGTCGTCTGCGTACCCATAGATACCGGGCTTCAACAGATCGTTAATGTGCAGCAGAAAAAGAGTTGCAGAAAGAACGGACCCCTGAGGCACTCCGGCATTTATTGTCAAGGATTCCGAGGAAGACCCATCGACAACTACTCGGAGAGATCTCTGGCTCAGAAAGTCCGTTACCCAGCCGATCAGACCAGGAGATATACCGTACGCTGAAAGCTTGCTTATAAGGCTCGCATGCCAGACCCTGTCAAATGCCCTCGAGACGTCCAGAGAGACGGCGACCGCTTCTCCGTTCTTCTCGATGGCCTCGCCTAGAATGTGTGTAGCATACACTAGGAGGTCCCCAGTAGACCTATTACGGCGAAACCCGTACTGTCGGTCACTGAGGAGATCGTTACCTTCTAGGTATGCTAGAAGGCGCGAGTTCAATACACGCTCCATAATCTTGCAGAGTATGGAGGTGATTGAAATCGGTCTGTAGTTGACAGGATCAGCACGGCTGCCTTTTTTGGGCACGGGTTGCACGTGGGCAAGCTTCCAGGATTTCGGCACTATTCCAGTCTTGAAAGAGAGGCGATACAGACGTGTCAGTACAGGAGACAACTCAGCTGCACATGTTTTGAGCAGAATGGCTGGTATACCATCAGGACCACTGGCTTTATTCACATCTAAACGACACAATGTTCTCCATACCTCTTTGTTAGTGATGCGGATTTCAGGCATCGAAATACCGCAGTGAGGAAGATGTGCTGGAGAAGCATTGCCAGTGTCTAGATGCGAATTATCAGCAAACAGAGAAGCAAATACATTCGCTTTCTCTGTTGCTGTGTGGGCCAGGGATCCATCCGGCTTCAGCAGAGCAGGCAGTGAGGGTTGGCAGAAATTCGACTCGATCGCTTTCGCAAGAGACCAGAAAGCTCGACTGCCAGTTGGTTTGACAGAGAGCTTTTCGCCATTCTTAGCGATTCGATCGAGACGAGCCTTCCGCAATGCCTTTTTGTAGGACTTGGCAGCTAGGTTAAAGGCTCTCTTCTTTGTACTTACATCCGGAGTTTTGCGGCTTCGAGCATCAGCCCAAATGAGGTATGCCGAATGTTTTCGGTCTTGAGCATGACCACATTCGGCATTAAACCATGGGCGAGCTTTGCCACCGACGGGAACTTCAGCAAAAGGAATAAAATACTCCATTGCCTGATGCACCACATCGGTTATAGCATCCGCGCAACTCGACGGATCCAAAGAAGAGAAGCAGACCTGCCGCCAAGGATAAGATGCAAAGAAGTGCCGCATCTCATCCCAATCTGCTGCCTTGTATTTCCATTCTCGCCTAACACCATGTGGTTCGAAAGCTGGTGGGGAATATGTAAATACAGATTTCACCAGACAGTGATCGGAGGTTCCCAAAGGGGAGGTGACCTCAACACGATACCTGTCCGGATCAGTTGTCAGCAGAAGGTCCAGGCAATTAGCTGTATGGCCTACCACATCTGGTACCCTTGTCGCTTGCCTCACTAGCTGAAAGAGGTCCAAGGACAACGCAAAGTTCCGCACTTCTCTTCCAGCATGGTCGGTTTTCTGGTACGGGAACAGCCAGTCTTGATGACAAGCATTAAAGTCCCCCAGAAAAACCAGCTGCGTTGAAGGGTACTGATGCAAAGCCATATCAGCAGCCTCACCGAGATACTCAAATAATCTAGTTGTCTCCTGGTCACCGCTGTGCGAACGGTAGACACAGGAATACAGGATTTTTTCGTTTCCTGTGTCTACTAAAACCCATATAGAAGAAAACGTGGGGTCTTCAAGGTGACGGAGACGCTGGATACAGAGGTCGTTCCGCGCGTACACGCAGACTCCGGAACGTGAGCGAAAATTGTGCTCTAACGTGTATCCGGGATAATGCAGGTGCGCAGCGCTCAAAGGACATTGTATCTGCGTCTCCGTCAAAAAGAAGAGGTGCGGCTGCTCTGTCTCCAGGTGGTGATGGACAGCTAGGATATTAGAGTGCAAACCCCTGATATTAGTGAGGTGCACTTTAAATGAGGAGGAGTGCAACCGCTGTAAAAACATTTTCTTCTTTTTAACTTTCCTCATAAAAAAATAAAATAAAAGTGAATAGGGATGGGAAATGGCAGTTGAACGAGGCGGTACGTATCGAACCCGACGTCGAAATTGGTGATGTCCTGCCACTGGGAGGCTAGTCTGGAGACTGCGGGGACGCCCGAACCCCCCCAGGGATCGCCATCGGGCCTCCTCGTCTGGTCGCCAACCAGCACGATGGAGCCACCCTGGGATTTTTCGCAGCTGGCGGGGCAGCCTTTCGTGGGTGGCTAACCCACTAATTGGGCCCCCAACTATCTGCGGGCGGCCAGCGGAAAGCCGTTGCTTCGGATCCCGCTACCCTCCGCGACTAGACACCCGACAAAACCTACACCAACTCGACGTCAAACCGGTTCGCCAACGCACCGCAGTTGTTCAGACCCATTTCCCATTAACGGCTTCATCGAGCAACGTGCCGGAACACGACTAGGTCGCTTTGCGGCACGACTTTGCCCGATGGGTGGTAACTTTGCCGGCGACCCGATGTTATGGTCTACCACCAAGAACCACCAAGAAATATTTATTGTTTGACGTGCGAAAGACCCTGGGACATGCATATGGTATGTTGTTTTGTGGATAACAGTTGTGGGCGGTGAGTTAAAAGGAGTCACTAGGACGGGTACGAGATGTCTGTGAAAAGGCTATGTAACTGGTTTTATCTGCATTCAAAGTGAGCAAATTTTCAGAAAGGCATTTTGTAACTACGTTAAGACCGGATTGTGCATATTCAAAGGCTTGTTGTCAGTTATAACCATGAAATAAAAGGGCAGTGTCGTCGGCGTAAGTATAAATGGATCCGTTCTGCAACTGTATTTGACAGAGATCATTTATATAAATTAAGAATAGGGTTGGACCAAGTATACTGCCCTGTGGGACTCCGTAAGAGACAGTTTGTTCTCTACTTATCCACTCTCCAATTTTTGTAACTTGGCGTCTATGTGATAGGTAACTCTTGAATAAATCAAGTTGGAGGCCTCTGATGCCTCTGAGACAGAAACACTGTCAAACTCTTTAGCAAGGTCTAAGAAAACACCCAAAACCTTTTGTTTATTATCTATTTTAGAAACTGTCTCATTAACCAGATCAAGAACTGCATGACTTGTAAATATATGTGGACGAAACCCATACTGAGATGGTGAAAGAATTTTGTTTATGTGTAAATATGAAATAAGTCTTTTATTTAAAACTCGCTCAATTATTTTGGAAAGGGTTGGAAGTATCGATATCGGCCTAAAATTGACAACAAGATTCTTATCTCCTTTTTTGTGAATCGGATGAATAACAGCAAGTTTGAAAGCATTTGGGAAAGTACCAGTAATAAAGGCGAGATTGATGATATAGGTAATTGGTGGAACCAATATATTCTTGTACTTTTTTAATATAGTGCTTGAGATAAGGTCTAGACCAGGTGACTAATCACTTTTAAGATCGTTTATTAAAGCCTCGACCTCAGAAGCATCTGTGTTAATCAGAGCAAAAGTATTAGGGGACGACTTGTTGAAAGAGGACTGATTGATATTCATGTATTGTGAATTTCTGGACATAATCTTTTCTGCAAGCCGTTGGCCTACATTACTAAAATAATTGTTGACTTCATTTACTGCGCTGATGGGGTTATCTGCTATTGACAGCAGTTCGTCTGAGCGAGATTTTGGTTTGTTTGAGTGAGTGATGTCTTTAACAGCTGTCCACAGTTTTTTTGAGTTATTTTTCGAATTCATTAAAAGCGATCGATTATAATTATCTCTATTTTTTCTAAGAAGGTTAGTGCAAAAATGTCGATATCTGGAATATGTAATTTTAAGAGTTGGATCGTTGGGAAACTTCTTTAGTTTAAGGTGTAATTGATCTCTGTGTCTTAGAGATCTAAGTAAACCTTGAGTCATCCATGGCTTTCGAGTTCTTTTACGATTTGGAACTATTTTTAATGAAGTGTTGGCCAATATTGTACGATTCAAAGAGTTATTAAAAAAATCTACCGCAATATCAACTTCAGTCAAAGTATAAATGTGATTAAAATCAACATTCAAGAGATCTAAATGTAATTTTTCATAATCAAGATACTTGATCGTTATTGTGTCTTGTTTATTGAGTGGATTACAAGAATGGAGAAAAAATAAAACTGTGTCGTGGTCTGTTTAAGAGGTATTACAAACGAAACAGTGAGCTGGGTTTCTGGTTTTTAATATTATGTGATCTAGAAAAGAGCGATTTTTTCTCGTCGGAATAGTATGTCCAGGAAGCATACCATGAAATGCTAGCAAAGAAAGATACTCCACGGCGCGAAGATCACTTGTGTTTTCCGTGATGTCAATATTAATGTCACCAATAATTATTTTATTTTTGTAATGAGACAAACTCAGGAGGTGTCTGTGAAGAGAATCAAGAAAAGCTGTTGTATTATAATTAGAAGGAGGTCTGTAAATTGTAATTATCACGATATCTTTGTTAAGAATAAGAGTTAAACAGTTCGCGTCCCGTAATTCATAGTTGATGATGGATATATTGAGATGATTAGCGTGGTAAACAATGATTCCCTCATTTTGTTTTTTATGTTTACTTGTTATTGTTTTATCAATCGAGACAAGACTAAGATGATGATAGTAGATCGGGATGAGCAAAGTAAAAATAGCATCCAAAGACTTGCCAACTGCGAAGTGGTACAGAACTATATTTACCTCGGTTCAACTATCTCCAGTACTGGGGGCTGTGGCGACGAGATAAGACGACGATGTGCCATCACCAGATCAGCAGTGGAACGGCTGGAAAAAGATTTGGAAGGACAAGAGGATTACCAAGAGGACAAAGGTCAGATTGATGAGATGTCTTGTGTTTCCAATCTTTCTCTATGGTGCGGAGACTTGGTCACTGGGACTGCAGGATCGACGTAAAATTGACGCTCTGGAGATGTGGTGCTGGAGACGCCTCCTAAAGATTCCATGGACGGCGTTCCGCACTAACGTTTCCATCCTCAAAGAGCTTCATATAAAAGTCCGGCTCTCGTCCATTGTGCAATTGCGAGTGATGAAGTTTTTTGGACATATCTCTAGAAACGAAAATGCGATGGAGAGGCTGGTAGTCCAGGGGCAGATAGAAGGCAAGAGAACACGCGGCCGACCACCAACCCGCTGGACTGACTTGATCAAAACAATTACCGACACCACCATGGTCCAGTGCGCTCGCCATGTACATAACCGGCGAAACTGGAAGCACATCGCTGAAAAAGCTATACATGAGAATAACAACGACCCACCGGACATATCAACATACACCACATCTACGCAACCACGACCACTCTGACAAGAGTGCCCGACTGAGAAGAAGAGTTTACTTGTTTTCAAAACAGTGTACCCGTCGATAGATGGAATGGGAGGGGAATTATGTAACCAACATTCAACCAGTACAATTATATCCCATTTAGTCCTACTCCTGTCCAACAATGCTAGTAATCCATTAAAATTACGACTGATGCTTCTTATATTTTGGCTGAAAAATTAATAAGAGTTTTTAAGAGTTTTTGATAATTGGTTACAATCTTCAATCATGCAGCTCGCAGATTCAGCCAATGAAAAGTTATCTAGCTCGGTATTTATTGTATGTAAACTATCGAATTTTGATTGAAGATGTAAAAACATAACTAAATAACATCAATGGGAACAAATAAATTAAGTGAATATTCTTGTAAAATAAGAACAGAAAAAAGGAGTCTATAAGTGATGAGCGAGTTATTTTCGATTGTAAGTATGCATGGTTATGTAAGTTTGGACAGAAATAATTGAAGGCTGAGATGTTAAGATAATTAGTATTCATGTTAAAGTTGTTGCAAGTATAAGTTAAGATAATATGCGGCAGTATGCTTTGAATGTTTTTGTTTATAAGGGTAGCACTGCTATATAGACTAAATTGATAATAGTGTAGATGTAGGCACATAGGTTTATTATTAAAGTATGTATGTGTACGAGTAGCGTAATGTGTAATAGTTAGTAATTTAGTGTTACAATATAAATACCTAGGCAAGGAGTGTGCGAAATATATACTCCTGCAAAATAGTCATATAAAGGTAAACGTAAGTATTTGAAAGTCTTGCTCGGTCTTCACGCACGTAGGTGAAGAAGTAGAAGTTTTTTTTTTAATATTTTGCCGTGATTTGTCCAACAACCGTCAATTTTACCTTCTTTCTGAAGGTTACGCCCTAGGTAATAGAGATGTTTGCCATGGGTTGTAAGGGATTCAGAAATATAAATGGCTTTTGCTGGTCCAGGAAACTGAAGGCTAGATGTAGATAATTTGCATTTTTTATTATTTTTATTATAATGCTTATTTGCTTGTAGTACATTATCTTTTAAATTAGTTGAAACAAGTTCAAATATGACGGTGCCTGGACCGTGCTTCTCTGATTTTGACTTCATTCTAAATATATTTTTTATATCGGAGCTTAAAATGGGCTGATTAATGAGTACACCAATATCACAGACCGTTTCAGTCAACGTTAACTTCGTTTCAGAATCACGAGTGGGCAGGTTAGAGATTTCGATCACGGCTGAGCGAGTGTGGCGCTCAATAGAATCAAGTTGAAATTCCAGTTATTTAATTTGTTTTTTTAAATTTGAGTTTTCACGTTCAGAAACATTTAATCGTTCGAGTAGCTCGTCATACTTTTGAGTCACAAAAGTGATCGATTCTTGAATTTGCGCATTCTGGGTACGTATTTCATTTACTGAAGTGTTTAGTATGTCTAGTTTAGCATTTTGCTTAGCTTCGGAACTTGAAAAAAGTTTTTGGATTTCTGTCAGAAGAGAGCAGGTCAGGACCTGCAAGATTCGTATGAGTCATCATCCAAACGTCGTCTTGTCCGGCGAGTAGCGTTGACAAAATTATCTATATTGTTTAGTGCCGAATCAGACTGAGCTGGTTGTAGACTCGTCATTGAAGAGGACGTGGTTTCTGTGTGCGGGGGAGTCCTTTTTACCGACATTTTGCAAGAAAACAGGTAAGAATTAAATCTTTACTTGGTAAGTAGCACTTGCACAAAATATTTTTAAAAAGTCAAAATAAACCAAAAAATATAAATAAAAGAAAAAAAAAAAAAAAGTTAAGCCAGCAATAAGTCACACTGAGATTCAAAATACAGGTAAGTTCAACAAAAAAAGAAAACAAAACCAAAAATAAAAAAAATAAAAAAAAAAATTAGTCAGCAAAGAACTGCACTGAGATTCGAGACCAGGTTAGTTAAACACAGATTTGAACGCAATTTAGCTTCTTGACCACTACACCAAACCTGTCTCACGACAAATATCTCAATTTGTTGAATAGTTTTGATTTAGGAGTGAGAAGTTCGGTGTCAGATGTTGTGATTGGCCCTTAGTCAGCAGCGGTCAATGACTTTTCACCTTATAAAACTGCACTTTGAATATCTCGTTCAACTGATTTTATTATGCACTGTGACTTGTTTTGGATTAGAATTCATTAATAACAATATTTATTTTAGTGTTTGTTGTACTGTTTGAAGATTTACGATTTTGGAAGATAAACATCCGATTTTATTTACACAAAACACAACTATACACTACTTTTTACATTAAAAACACAGGAGCACTCGAAAACACGTCCGTTCACCTTAAAAGAGGGCGGGGGGGAATGAATGAATAAGTTTTATTTAATTTATTCTAATGTTATTTCCTTAATTGCTTTTTTCTTATATTATTAGTTTTTTCAGGTTGACTGAGAATGCTTTCGGTAGAGAATGCTATTAAGCATTAGGTCCGCGTATTGTACTAGTTGTAGGCAATAGAGACTAAATAAATAAATAAATAATACTATTTGTACATAAAAAGTCCACAAAATTGTGACTCTGTATCATTCTATACTAAATTATTCATGTGACATCGGTATTTCATATATTTGAATACATGTTTTGTAACACAAGTTTCAAGAACAAGTACGTATTTAATTAAATAATTTAGTATCTTTTTTAAAAACAATTTTCTGTTTTATGAAAGTATTCTCAGTATTAGTGCTCTTGGAAAAATAACTAAAATTAAAAAAATATCTAATGTAATATTTAAAACTTAACAATTCAATTTTTTTTATAAGAAAATCAAAAAAAAATAAAGTATCAATAAAGTCACTAAAGCTCAACGATTAAACTAAAATTCATTATTTTACTTACAAAACAACATCTTAATCCCAAATTTTACATTTAGACGAAACCGCTCAAACTTAAAGTGTAATTTCAAGCGGCAGAGACCAGGCTTAATTAAAATGTTCATTTCCGTGAAGCATGATTGAAAACCCTATTCCTATTTCGTCTATCGAAAATCACAGTCCAGTAGTTATTTAAGTATAGTCTAGTCAGAAGATGGATTCAGAATGCAGTATTCCTTATCCTCTGCATAACGCTATGTTATGGGTAATGACAATATCTATTATGATAAGTATTTATTAATTATATGAAAACCAGATAATGTTAAATAAACAACAAATAAACTCACTCGTCACCTATTCTAAAATTTTTATAAGTTCTGAAACAACAACCGTTTGACCGAAATTCGCTTAATTCGTTGCAGTGGTGTAATCAGTTTAGGTATGCACAAGTGCATCTAGCAATAAACCTACATTATTATCTGTTTAATTGAGCTTATTGACTTCAGTCTTTTCCTTTTTTGATATAATATGTATATTTCTTTAGCATGGGTTACATTTATTTTTTTTACCATAAGACGAACCAGATGTTACCTACGCTGTTACCTACTCCAAGATATCGCCGATGTTAGATCCATCTAGTGTTGAATCACAGATACTATCGAACAGGAATTTAGCTCCTACCACATCACAGAGGCCTAGTAAAGGTTTACGTCACACGAAATAATTGAACACCCCATTAAAGCTCCGAGTGACATGAAGTAGTAATTATAAACAATAGGGTAGAGCGGGTCTAGTTGAGCAGTTTTTCACTTAATCATTTTCTTGGTGGTAGACCATAACATCGGGTCGCCGGCAAAGTTACCACCCATCGGGCAAAGTCGTGCCGCAAAGCGACCTAGTCGTGTTCCGGCACGTTGCTCGATGAAGTCGTTAATGGGAAATGGGTCTGAACAGCTGCGGTGCGTTGGCGAACCGGTTTGACGTCGAGTTAGTGTTTGTTTTGTCGGGTGTCTAGTCGAGGAGGGTAGCGGGATCCGAAGCAACGGCTTTCCGCTGGCCGCCCGCAGATAGTTGGGGGCCCAATTAGTGGGTTAGCCACCCACGAAAGGCTGCCCCGCCAGCTGCGAAAAATCCCAGGGTGGCTCCATCGTGCTGGTTGGCGACCAGACGAGGAGGCCCGATGGCGATCCCTGGGGGGGTTCGGGCGTCCCCGCAGTCTCCAGACTAGCCTCCCAGTGGCAAGACATCACCAATTTCGACGTCGGGTTCGATACGTACCGCCTCGTTCAACTGCCATTTCCCATCCCTATTCACTTTTATTTTATTTTTTTTATGAGTAAAGTTAAAAAGAAGAAAATGTTTTTACAGCGGTTGCACTCCTCCTCATTTAAAGTGCACCTAACTAATATCAGGGGTTTGCACTCTAATATCCTAGCTGTCCATCACCACCTGGAGACAGAGCAGCCGCACCTCTTCTTTTTGACGGAGACGCAGATACAATGTCCTTTGAGCGCTGTGCACCTGCATTATCCCGGATACACGTTAGAGCACAATTTTCGCTCACGTGCCGGAGTCTGCGTGTACGCGCGGAACGACCTCTGTATCCGGCGTCTCCGTCACCTTGAAGACCCCACTTTTTCTTCTATATGGGTTTTAGTAGACACAGGAAACGAAAAAATCCTGTATTCCTGTGTCTACCGTTCGCACAGCGGTGACCAGGAGACAACTAGATTATTTGAGTATCTCGGTGAGGCTGCTGATATGGCTTTGCATCAGTACCCTTCAGCGCAGCTTGTTTTTCTGGGGGACTTTAATGCTTGTCATCAAGACTGGCTGTTCCCGTACCAGAAAACCGACCATGCTGGAAGAGAAGCGCGGAACTTTGCGTTGTCCTTGGACCTCTTTCAGCTGGTGAGGCAAGCGACAAGGGTACCAGATGTGGTAGGCCATACAGCCAATTGCCTGGACCTTCTGCTGACAACTGATCCGGACAGGTATCGTGTTGAGGTCACCTCCCCCTTGGGAACCTCCGATCACTGTCTGGTGAAATCTGTGTTTACATATTCCCCACCAGCTCACGAACCACATGGTGTTAGGCGAGTATGGAAATACAAGTCAGCAGATTGGGATGAGATGCGGCACTTCTTTGCATCTTATCCTTGGCGGCAGGTCTGCTTCTCTTCTTTGGATCCGTCGAGTTGCGCGGATGCTATAACCGATGTGGTGCATCAGGCAATGGAGTATTTTATTCCTTTTGCTGAAGTTCCCGTCGGTGGCAAAGCTCGCCCATGGTTTAATGCCGAATGTGGTCATGCTCAAGACCGAAAACATTCGGCATACCTCATTTGGGCTGATGCTCGAAGCCGCAAAACTCCGGATGTAAGTACAAAGAAGAGAGCCTTTAACCTAGCTGCCAAGTCCTACAAAAAGGCATTGCGGAAGGCTCGTCTCGATCGAATCGCTAAGAATGGCGAAAAGCTCTCTGTCAAACCAACTGGCAGTCGAGCTTTCTGGTCTCTTGCGAAAGCGATCGAGTCGAATTTCTGCCAACCCTCACTGCCTGCTCTGCTGAAGCCGGATGGATCCCTGGCCCACACAGCAACAGAGAAAGCGAATGTATTTGCTTCTCTGTTTGCTGATAATTCGCATCTAGATACTGGCAATACTTCTCCAGCACATCTTCCTCACTGCGGTATTTCGATGCCTGAAATCCGCATCACTAACAAAGAGGTATGGAGAACATTGTGTCGTTTAGATGTGAATAAAGCCAATGGTCCTGATGGTATACCAGCCATTCTGCTCAAGACATGTGCAGCTGAGTTGTCTCCTGTACTGACACGTCTGTATCGCCTCTCTTTCAAGACTGGAATAGTGCCGAAATCCTGGAAGCTTGCCAACGTGCAACCCGTGCCCAAAAAAGGCAGCCGTGCTGATCCTGTCAACTACAGACCGATTTCAATCACCTCCATACTCTGCAAGATTATGGAGCGTGTATTGAACTCGCGCCTTCTGGCATACCTAGAAGGTAACGATCTCCTCAGTGATCGACAGTACGGGTTTCGCCGTAATAGGTCTACTGGGGACCTCCTAGTGTATGCTACACACATTCTAGGCGAGGCCATCGAGAAGAACGGAGAAGCGGTCGCCGTCTCTCTGGACGTCTCGAGGGCATTTGACAGGGTCTGGCATGCGAGCCTTATAAGCAAGCTTTCAGCGTACGGTATATCTCCTGGTCTGATCGGCTGGGTAACGGACTTTCTGAGCCAGAGATCTCTCCGAGTAGTTGTCGATGGGTGTTCCTCGGAATCCTTGACAATAAATGCCGGAGTGCCTCAGGGGTCCGTTCTTTCTGCAACTCTTTTTCTGCTGCACATTAACGATCTGTTGAAGCCCGGTATCTATGGGTATGCAGACGACAGCACAGTTGTAGAAAGATATCTGCCGAGTACTCGGACTAGTCGAGATCAAGTACAGTCTGAAAGAGAAGCCATGGTGCAGCGTTTGAATGACAAACTTCAGGCAGTCTCTACATGGAGCAATGCCAATCTTGTCAAATTCAACGCCACCAAAACGCAGACGTGTCTGTTCACCGCCAAAAGGAGCCCTTTCACCTTGGCTCCTACTTTCCGGAATGTATCCTTGGAATACAGTGACCGGCTTCAGTTGTTAGGCTTAGAGATTTCCTCGAACCTCAACTTTGGTCGGTTCATTGAGTCCAGAGCTAGAGCAGCAGCAGCAAAGCTTGCCGTTCTTGCGAAGGTTCGGCAGTACTTTACACCGGGACAGCTTCTTGTTTTATACAAAGCACAGATCCGGTCGTGTGTAGAGTACTGTGGCCACATATTTGCTGGTGCCGCAAAGTCTCATCTTGCGGTTCTGGACTCATTTGAGAGGCGAGCAATGAGGCTCATAGGAGATCCCGAGTTGGTCGAAGCCGACCTCCAAAGCCTTGAACACAGGCGTAGAATTGCTAGCCTCTCAGTATTCTATAGGATACATTTTGGTGAGTGTGCGCAGGAATTACACGATCTAATTCCCCCGGCCCCCTTCCATCATCGGACTTTCCGACGCACGGCAGGAATCCATCCTTTTGTTGTGGACATTCCACCTGTCCGAACGAAGCGCTTTGCTTCGTCTTTTTTACTGCGTACAGCAAAGGATTGGAATAGCTTGCCTGCGTCGGTATTTCCGAAAGAATACAATGTGGATAAATTCAAGAGAAGAGTGAATAGGCTGCTAGGGTAATGCGCCTTACCACCTTAGACTGCATTCCACTTACCATCAGGTGGAATGTAGTCAAGCATTGCCCTAGATTATATAAAAAAAAAAAAAAAAAAAAAAAAAAAAACTTAATCAGTTATAGTTCCTCAACGATAATTCATAATGGCTTATAATTCATACTGATGGACGAGTAATTTATCCCTTAGCTTAGTGTCCATAATATTTTATTTCTAACAAGTCGAATTTGGAAGCTACATGTATTTTAATGCAAAAAGTCAAGTATGCTCAACTTACCCCATATGTGAGGTAAGTTGAGCAAGGGTATGGGGCTAGTTGAGCACTTAGAAAGTTTACCCAAATCATAGTTCCTATGTTAGGTAGATTTACAATAAAATTACATTTTGATAATTAATTTTATTTATAATCTTATAGTGACCAAACATCAAATCTAAAAGTACATTTCTTGGAACAATGAGGTAAAAACAGAATCTACAAAACAGCAACGTTCCTAACTTAGCTTAACTATTAGATTCAGACTTTAATATTTGTGTATTTATTTCAACATAGCTTATACCTAAAGTAAAATAAAATATTTAAGAAATCATGGAGTCACGTAAGCCGTTCTTTTTGGGCCATCATATTTACAGTCCAAGAGGGTGGAACTTTATTGCCAAATTTTTCAGTCTTTTAGAGAATATCCATAGAATATTGATACCGTTTGTAACAAGTATTTTTCAAAGAGTCTTCTTGCGTGGCAGAAAATACTTGCCTCGATGTTGCATAACCCATGGACGTATCACCGCTTTCATTTAATTTCTTTAAAAACCTTGATAATGTCATCCGTTTGATTCCAAATTATTTGGCAGCCACTTTTTCCCTCTTCACTCACAGCTTCGGCAGCCCCATTTAAGTCTTGACTAATATGGGAAACTCTAGTAGTCTTTTTTTTATAAGTCCTCATGGTAAAAAAAAACAAACATTTGTTTTCATCGTGGGGATAGTTGGGCTCAACTAACCCCAACCCGAAATTTTTAAGCAAAATTGAATTAATAAAAAACCGATTAGAATTATATACAGATTCTCTATCAATATCAAAACTGCAATAAATTTAACGAAGATTAACACTTACCTGATTGAAAACGGATAAAATTTGAGTATCACAGACGGAATATCCCGGCTTAAGATGATTTAACTTTTTAATAACAAAATAAACAATGCGCTTGGGTACTTTTCTCGATCGCCCAGTGGCTACTTTTGTTCTAGCGATGAGTTCCTTTCACGGAACCCCTTCTTTTCGCTATATGTTGCGTTCGCGTGCGGTGGATAGTTTTCGAGATATTTTGATTGCCCAACTTACCCGTACGCTCTACTAGCCCCGCTCTACCCTACATATAATACCCAGAAATTGTATGAATATTTTCTGCTGAATTTTGATAGAGTCCTAGAAAATAATAAGCGTACACTTAAAAATACTAGCAATCACTCCAATTTATACTATTAACTTTTTTCCGATCTATTTCACGTTCAGCCTCTCTAATTGCTTTCCCTTTAGAAATTGCTTTTTCAAAGCCTATGCTGAAAGTTCAACGGGCTTGATAAAATACGTTCAGCACTAACAACAATAGATTTATTACAGAACAAATGAAATCGAATTGGAATTTCTATTATCTTTTTTCAATTTAATAACGTTCAAAGTTTTAACTTATGAATTACACAATATCTTTTCTTAAAATTGTTCAAAGACCAAGTTGGAGATGCTTTTTTTAAGTTTCCACTTGGGTGTATATAAGAATGAGTAAACATAATAAAACTTTATATTACAAAGTGCTTTGACCTCACCTCTTTTCGTCGGTTCGTTTAAATACTAATTAGAAGCGTGAGAAATAATTGATAGGCTAACCGAGCGTCTAATCAATGACGATGAACTACTAAGCAGAAGTCCTACCTACCTTGAGAATTGCCGCAAATTTATTACTTTATCTGTGTTTTATTATCGTCATTTCACAGAGTGTGCTGCACAATTGCAAGCACACTAGCATCATCTAAAAATAATTAATGCGACTCCGTTGTACAAACAACTTTTCAATTAAAAAAAATCAAAAATATACTTATTATAATCTTTGCAGTAGCTAAAAGTACAAATTTTATAATATTTATAAACATTTTAACAACTTGAGTGAATCTTAAAAGCAATCCGTAATTATATTAAATCTCTTAGAGAAATAATCCGTGTCTTTCAGTAACTATTACCAAGTTATAATTACTTTAATTCATATATTTATATTTTGTATTGTTATAATTTTGTAAGCATTGACAAATGTCAATGCTTGTTTATATGTATTACTTATTTATATATTTTTTGTTTGTTTAAACTCTTTATTGTACACAATAACACAAGGTAAATTGAAATAAAAATAAAATTAAAGTATACAAAGGCTGACTTATCCCTTGAAGGTATCTCTTTCAGTCAACTTGATCTAAAAAAACTGAAGAAAAAAAAAAGATGAAAAAATAAAACATTACAGAAAATTATAAATAAAGTAAAAGAAATAATATCTGTGCACAAAAAATTTAATAACTAAAAAAACTGAACTACACTATATAAAAAAAACTAATTAATGATATCTACTAATGCGTTCACTTTACGTGAAAAATGTAAGAAAATATAAATGCTGACTCTACCTTTACACTCATATAACCTGTGGAGATTTTATGAGTGTGAGCTTCATGTTCTTATTCATATTTAGAACTAAGAAAAATGTTTAATACACAAAGAACAACTGGAACAAGTTTTAATTTCATTCAGCGCTTATAACAAGACAGGTTTAATTAAAATGATAATTTCCGAGACTCACTTTAGTGACAATTTGTCTGGCAGAATAGAAACGCAGGATATAATTTAACCCGTTTATATAAAAGGGGTTAAACGGGTTAAATATAAACCCGTTTTAGACTAACCTAAAGTATTTATTTAAAAATAATTTGTGTTATGAAGACAAGTGATTTATGAGAAAAATCCGGTAGCGTGAGGCTCTTTATTGGGGCCATTCTTATTCCTTATTTATATAAATGACTTACATTGTTTTTTGAGAAACAAACATGGAATGATATCGTTTGTAGATGATATTTCTCTCGTTTATAAAATTTATAGAAAGAATAGAGTAAACAGTGCTCGCTCAGATGTTGTACATTGGTTTAACGACGTTAATAATTGTTGTTCCATTTAATTCCAATGTTCCCAAAAAAAGAATTGCTGAGAAACGACAAATTGTATAGTATTTCACCTACCAAAGATATCCAAAACATATAATTAAATAAAGAGAAATTGTTTTAATTGAATTGAAGTGAATTAAACTGATGCTACTGGTTTTCATTAGATTTATAACATGAGGTCAAGATAAAAGTTACTAAATAGTTTCCAAAATACATAAATTTTGATAGTATGAGTACATATTCCATATATTAATGATCATTTTATTTAGCTACATAAATACAAATCAAGATAAATTGGGCTGATTGGGCAAAATTAATACTAGAAACAAAACTGCTATGCCTATCATTACGCATCATCAAGTAGGTTATTTCTACAGGTTCAATTTTATAAGTTTTTACAATGTGCTTGTCATAAAGTCTTAAAAATAATTTTTATACAATATTTAATTATACATTAGAAATATTTTTATAAGTAAATCCTATTGTAGTGTAAAGTATTACATTAACGATGTAATGGCATATGTAACAATGTATTATAATTTATATTCATATATTACAATAGAAAAATTTTGACTTTTTTGGTTGCTTATTTTAATCGAGGTTAATTACTTTGACTAATATTTGTTACTGTAGTAATAGTTTAAAATATATGTATATACTAGTTTTCAAAAAATGTAAATAATGTAATAATATTTGTGAAAAAGGTATTACACAAGGGAGCAAATATTTAACCCCTGGATGCAGAGACAATAAATCCTGTAATTGCTTTGATAACTTTTAATATTATAAGTAAGTATAAAATTGATTATTTTTCCCTCCTTATTATGTCAACGTTGTAATATTCTAAGAGCCCGTAAACCCCAGACCTTCCTTATTTTATAAAAGCTGAAAGTTTGTCAGCGCACACTACCAACACATGTAAGAACGATGGAGCATGGAGCGCTCCTTCTTACATCTTCCTTATTTTATTGTCTGGCAAGGGGTTAGAACTATGAAAAGTGTCTGGCTGATGAGAAAACATCATCTAATTATTATATAAGTATTATATATAAAAATCAGCTTTTATACTATAACGCAAGTAAGGTTAAAATTTTTATAACATTAGGGGTGTCTGGCAAGGGGTTGCCACGGTGTAAAGTGTCTGGCAATGAATGACGTAACTTTTAATAATATTCTAAAGATATTACCAAAAAATCAGACTTAATAATATGACGAAATGGAGCGGTAATTTTCTCACCTTCAGCACCGATTACCTGCTGAAGCCACTATAGTCTGAACTTCATAATGCTCCATCGTTCTCACATGTGTTGGTAGTGTGCGCTGACAAACTTTCAGCTTTTATAAAATAAGGAAGGTCTGGGGTTCACGGGTTCTTAGGCTATAAGTTGTCTGTCATCTGAAACTACGGAGATTTTGTATGGTTATTTAATATTCTATGAAAAGTTGCAGAGGTTTGGTTTTACATTATATTACTAAAAACTTACCACAAGTATTTAGGTAACAAATCTGCTAAGACGTAAACAGTCATAGTAGGAAAGAAATTACAGTGATTGGTCCTAGAAAAATATAAAACCTGTCAATAAACAAAATTTATTTAATATTAATTTTTCTCGGAATTCGAAATATTTGGTATTGGCATGTTATTTTGCCTTCAGTGGCTGAATATATGACTTATCCATTATTATTATTATGTATAAAGTATATTTTCAGACATTATAACTTTAAGTGGTAATTTTTAATATGATTTTAACTTCCTTACTTTCAAACTTAAGGAGTTATTATTTCTAAAAAACAATTTAAATCTTTATTAGGCTAATAATTTTAATTGGTCCTTTAGCTGTGCTGGTAATGGCATATAACTCATAAACTGAACTTTAACATTACTTTCCGTCCATCTGTGTGAAAAATAAAATACCAAAAATAAAACCTGAGCACTAAAATCTGAAATCTAACTTTAATAATAATTAAGAAATTGTTAGTGACAAATAGTTCAAATTTAGGTTGCTATTTGAATTCTTTGCTTAAATTTCAGATTACCATGGTCTTATTCCTTCAGTGTGATTGCGATTATGTAAAATAGATAATTTTGATTACAATGAAAGTGTTTAAAGTTGTTTATTAAGAAAATATAAGATATTACAGATTCTTACAAACTTTTTATTTTAGTATAATTATTGAACAAAGTGAAACGTTCATTGATATTTGTTGCTTAAATAGTCTAAATTTTCCTTTTATTTAGTACGGTCGATTCGTTACGGGAGATTTTAATAGTAAAAATGGCTTGTTAAATATTACTGTTATAGGCTAATAACTATCACTTACCTACTTACTGACCTTCGAAAAACTAACTGTTTGTTTCTAATGTTAATAACAAAATGTATCATATAAATCTATTTTTACGGATTTAACTCGCGTATAATGATTTAAATTTTAAATTTACACTTTCAATCTAACTCGACGTTTAATCCTTATTACGGTCTTAACTCGCTCTTATTTTTACGGTCTTAACTCGCCTATAATGAATTAAATTTTAAATTTACATTTTAAATCTAACTCGACGTTTAATCCTTATTATACGAGTTAAATCCGTAAAATAGTTTTATTTCAATGTGTTGTACTCGTGAAGGCCTTAGAAAACACAAAATATATGGATATTTTGAAAATAAATAATTAAAACTCTTTATGTTGTAAGTTCCTTAATAATTAATTCATTACATGTATAATCAATAAATATTATTAATATTTCAGTTTTTATTACAGATAAGATTTGTTTTTATATAAAAAATAAATAGAGAGGTAATACTGTTTTCCAGTTGTCGTAATGATTATGTTAGGTATATCTGTCTATAAGTTCAGAAGCCCTTCTGGTTCCAGTACTTTGTATATTGTATATATTGACTTACTAAAGAAAATATATCGATACTTCATCGGTTTATCACATGTTAGGAAATCCGAATAAAAGCATATTTATGTGGTGATTTATTGATGTTATAAACTACAATAATTTTCATAATACAGAAACTCAAAATCTATCGTTAAGGGTGTCTTAAAAATATGTTTTAAATAAACGTAGAAAAATAATCGATACGCTACCGTTTCAATAAAGTTTTGAATTAATTGTTCCACATATTATAATCTTTATCAAAATGGACGTAACACCTGGCTTCTTCGTAAATTCTAACCAATGTTTCTAACTTTATATTTAAGAATATCATTGAAAATACAAGTTTTCTTAACAGGAGAAGCCAAACCGTATACATTAAAGGAACTCTATAGATTTTTTTTACAATTATTAATTTATTAATTATAAGATAAAGAAACATACATATATTTAAACATATTATAGACACAAAACATAAATATGAAGGTTTTAAGTCAGTACCTCTTAATAAAACTATATTAACAATATTTCAAAGTAAATTACCTTAACCACATTATTTTTTTAAGTTTTATCCTTGACGAAGGATTTTAAGTTTTTGTAATTGTTTAGTATAATTTTAATTTCCACAAAACTTCTGGGGTGAATCCGATCTTCACGCTTGGGCAGCTTTATTTATACTCTTAAAATATTCTAGTTGCTAAGCAAAAAGATTAAAAATGTTGTTCCTTTGGAACGGTGTAATATAAACAGAAAGAGAATTAGTATTCGTATAATGTTTTGACTACAGTCCGATGAAATATCAAATATGACCATCAATTTATTATTTGTTAATTAACAGATACCTACCTTTTTATAAATAACAATGTAAAAAAAATAGTTTTCAAGTCTCATAAAAAAAATTGAACACTTTTGTATTACTTAGAAACAACATACTATTTTCTTAACACACATTTATGATACACTAAAATTTTACTTTATGTCTAGTTTATATATAAAAATACCATATATTTTTACTTATTAAATTCCCCATTAATAAACAATGACTAACTAAAAACCTTTATTAAAATATATCAAAAAATAAATTGTTTCAAACAAAACATTTAATATCTTCCCACAAATTATTTATATTAAAACATACTGTCAGACAAAGTTCTTCTTGTCAGTTCGTCCAGACAGACAGATTGTCCTTATCCGTCTACAATGACTTGTCATATACGATCCTTAAGACGAGTTTTAAACTAAGTAGATACAGATTAGGAATAGAAATGCTATATATCAAATTATTACTTACTTAACATTGTCATAAATGTTAGTGAAAGAGTAATTTCCAACATATATGCCGTAGAATTATTAAATGAATGGCATGACGTAGTTAGCCGTTAAATATCTTAAAATCGTAATAAATCCAGTTTGGGCAACTTTTTTTATAATTTGGTAATAATACCCTTACATACTTACAGCCTGCACTTGACAACAAAAAAAACTTAATATTTATATAAAAACCTATTTTTATATTTAATATGATAAAAATAGTACTTTAAATGAACATAGATGGTAATAAAATAAAGACAGGTTGAAGGATGACCACAAAGCTATGACATAGTTTCTGTGCTATGACATGGAAAGATTATATGTTAAGAAAACGAGTGAGCACTGAAATGACAAATGATAGAGGTAAGTGAAATGGACCTAGGTATGTACTGTAGCCCCTAGTTGCGAATATTAGAAATAAATCTTTAGAAATAAATTAATGTATATTTTACCTAAACATGAAACTTTATTATTATCAGTAAAATAAAAATCCTTATAAAATAGAAAAAAAAATAAACTCTCAGTTCATATTTCTAGATAAGCAGTTGCAGTAGAACAGTTTTTGACAAAGAGAATATTACAAACGAGGTTATATCCTACTACTATAATAAAGGCGAAAGTTTGTAAGTATGGATGTATGGATGTTTGTTACTCTTTCACGTAAAAACTACTGAATGGATTTGAATGAAACTTTACCACAATATAGCTTATACATCAGAATAACACATAGGCTATAGCTTATACATCAGGGTCAAGGTCAGGGTCAACAAATCGCAGGGTCAAACCTTGAAGGTAGCAGGCCTACATTTGGGCACACCATGTTTTTCTCACGGTCAGCTCTATGTGGCTTGCTCACGTGTTTCCAAAGCGAAGAATCTGCATGTTTATGCTGAAGGAAAAAGATCGTTAAATGTAGTTTATAGGAGCATACTGCAGTAGCTACCTATAGGCCTATGATTAGGGCTTTGCAGTGCTTAGTTACCGTATTTCTTACTTATTACTAGACTAGACGGGACGAACCTGAAGTCCACGCGAACGAAGTCGCGGGCAAAAACTAGTATTTAATATTGCATGATACGACTAATTATATTTTATTTCTTGCAAAACTTTCACTTATGACACCTATACATTAGAAGATCTAGTGATAAAGTTTAATCATTAAAATACCCATATTATTTTTGTTGTTACTATAGTATAAAGACTTAAGACCTGTACCTTTGACCAATGTAAAATGCCTGAACATAATGTTCGAGGTATAGAAGTGTGTGTTTTTTTTTTATAATACAGGACAAGTTACACACATTGATCTAACCCCTAAGTAAGCAAATTATTTGCTTGTGTTAAGGGTGTTAGACAACGATACCAATACATAGAAATACATATTATAAATACTGAGAATATATTTAATAAACAACCAAACCTAGAAATACAGACATATATATTCATCACATACATGTCTGTCCCTGTCGGGGATCGAACCCGAGCTCCATTGCGTCGCTATACGTTAGGCGTCTGCGCTAACCACTTGACCAACGCGACGGGGCGGCAGAATGTTACAGAATGGTGTGTGTTATTGGTCACGACCGTCGTTAAACTTCCGTCTCCTCGTATAAATGTAATATATTAATATAACTAGAACAAATAAACAGTCAGATTTATAGTAACTATATATTCATAAAGCAATCATTTACTTGTGACTTATTAACCATCTCTATAAATATTTTACTACATAAGCTCACTATTTACGACGACTTTTGTATTCTGAGTCCAAATTGTCACTTCAACATTTCGCTTAAATCAAAATTTTAATTAACTATGCTTTATACTCTGACTAACAGAAATTTTAAGCTGTCTTAGTTACCTTTGCTTTAACTTAAAAGTGAACATTCTTAATGTACCATATTAGTTTCATTAAAACGAAACGTAAATTGCATGTAAATAATAAAAACTTTGAATAACAATTGAAATGTAATTTGAAATTTACTGTAAGGTAATTTACCTATCCTAAAGATTATCTCTTCAGAAGTAATCGATACACTGTTGATATTGAAACTGTGGTTAAAATTAACAATTAGTTTTGAACTTAATCGTCTTGAATATGACAAGTAATTCTACGTGTCATATTAAAGTAAATAGTGAAGTTATCTTATTAACCCACAGACTTACGTAACTATCTAATAAGGATAAGACATGAAAGACACAAAGTAATTTAAGATATTTAATTTGTTTAGTTAAGTATTGTATCTCCCATTACAGATTTATTTATATCTAATAAAATATGTTTCATGTTTTCATTGTTATTTTATAACAAAGCTGCAAATAGAAATACTACAAATACTTGTTATTTTTCAATTTTTCAATTTCTTTGAAAAATAAGAATATTTTATCCGTCCGATAAAGATTATGTATTATATAGATTTCGAGTCGGGTTGCTATACGGTGGCTAACGTTATTTCCTTCAATCCTATTTATTTTCACCTCTCCTATTTAACTAAACTCATACAATATATTGGATATTCCGCAAGCCTTCGGTCGTGCATTTACTTTTTAAATTCAATTTCAATAGTCTTAGTAGTTTTCAAATGTTCCGAGTGTCTATGCATATACATCAATAGTTTTTTCTGCTGGATAGAGCATACCGATCGACTTCTACGAATTTTGCTTCTACTTCCGGAAATCTCGTCAGCACTGTTCTTAAAGGCTATACGGTTCACACTATTCTTATCGGGAACTCTGTACGTTGTAAATGACTTTAACCACATTTACTATATAGAATGTTCCAAAGAGCTTTTCCATATAGAAACTTATAAGTACATTAGAGCTTAAGATAAAACTTTTGTGAAGACTTATAATATATATATATATATATATATATATATATATATATATATATATATATATATATATATATATATATATATATATACATATTATATAATCAAATTCTTAATCTTAGGTTATAGTCTCTGAGAATGTTTTGGGTTATAAATACTTTGATTTGATTTCCGTTTCAGTATACAACGTAAATTTAAGTTCACAAAGATCATATTAGTTCCATACGAGCGCGAGATCGGAATTCAACTGCAATGGAAGATACTCGCTTCTATTTCTTAATCTAATTTGTTCCGTCACTTGCATTAATGTTATTCAATTATATAAATGTTCTTATTTCTCTTATATAAAATATAATTATCTTTTACCTGCGACTTTGTCTACATTTTAAAGTTTCTTTGGGCAGCATAGTACTAGTATAGTAAGTGTGTTTTTCATTTGTGTGTAAAATATGAACTCATTGTTAGAACAATTCTTACTGTTTGAAAATTATGAAAATTCACTTCTGATGGTAAAGGCATAAAAGTCATTTCTGTTGGTTCTAAAAAAAGTTTAATCGCTTCTATTTAAATACCAAATTTTGAATTGATACGATTAAACTATATTTTTAACCCCGTTTTTTATTTTAAAAGCTATGTCGGTTATATAGGTTAAGCTTAGCTGGGTCTAGTTTTAGAAATTCATATTATAAGTGGGAACTACAGTTTGAAATTGCTTGTTTTGGCTTTAGCCTACCACAAATATTTATTTTTCATTTATTGACGCCCGTATGATGCCAACGCTTCCAACGATTTGCTTCAAAACCACGAAAAACAGAAATCCCAGAGTTCAAAAAAGAAAACAGAAGAGAAAAATACAAAAAACTATAATAATATGTAAATTAGAAAATGAACGCGAGTATCGTAAGGAGTCGTCCGAGTAACTAGTCGTGTTTCCGTTTGCTCTCTAAATCAAATTTATAAACTGCTCCTTTTATTATTAATCGAGTTAATCTTTTAAATATTTGGTTTACAATTAGTGTGTCTACAGTTCTAAGACGTTAAATGTGATACTATTTCCCTAAAAGTGATATAAACTAAATAATTGTACAATCAAAACTTTAAGTGATCGTGTTAATATTGTGCAGTGGCTAGATCAGGTCAATAAACTGGACCATCGGTCAATAACCTCCCTGGGTTGTATTGCAACTTTCAAAATATCTATGACAATTTAATAGTCAAGATTACAAGGAGTGTTGGTGTAATTAGAATAGCATTAGACACTTCAACCCAACGCCAAATCGATTTAGAGTTCAAATCTCAGTTGTATCAAAAAACTTTACCGCGTTTTATTATTTTGGTTTTGGCTAAAATTGTTGTTTTTTATGATTTTTTTATTAATTTTTTGTTATTTCTTTATTATCAAAAAGTGGTAAATAGTAAATTTAAACTGCTACACGCGAAAATAATGTATTAATTATTTAAATCAATAGAGTAATTCTTCATATTAAACTTTTAAATTTAACAATATAGTTGCAATTTAATTTGTTACTAAAATAACGGGTTAATAGCGAAGCATTCTAACGAACCGAGTTCGATCCTCAACCAGCACAACCGATACTATAGATTTTTTAAATTTTGTTTGTATTAATAATACAGCTTTCAACATGGTCTTTCTATGTATTATTTGCACTAATAACATTGCAATAACTCAAAAAAGAATTAAATGCACTATGTGTTCACAGTATTGTCATATTGACTGTATAAAACCTGTCAAGGATTTAACATCAACCAGAGCACTATGGAGATGCGCAGCGTGTCAAGAGTCACAGAATAACAAAAATACTGATAAGGTTCTTGATAACACAGGTCTACCTAAGAAGCCATCTAAAAAGCAACAACAAATGGGTTCTGCAGTTACTATTCAGTCAAAATCTTTATCCCAGTCGCCTTCTTACTCATCACCAGCATGTGAAACGGGTCATCATACTCTGGTTACTCCTGAAAGGTTTTCTTCCCCAGAATTCTTATTACAGTGTGAATCTATTATAGACAAACACTTAAAATCTTCAATGGAGAAGATAGTTAATGAACTTAAAGAGTCATTAATGGTTGAGATTAAAAAGGAACTATTTTCTGAAATTAAAAATCTAAAGGAATCGCATAGCAAACTGCAAATGGAATACACTGATTTGAAAGAAAGATACATCGAACTGGAATCATTGGTACTAAAATCTGAGACTGAAATTTCAGATTTAAAATCCCAGACGAACAAACAACAACAGTGGTCTCGAATGGCAAATCTTGAAATAATGGGCCTACCAGAAACCAAAGGCGAATCACTTCGTCACACTGTCATAAATATCGCTAAGTATGCAGGAGTGAACTTAAAATCGGAAGAAATTGAATTTGCTACCCGAGTACAACCAATGCAGAACAACAAAGGTAGACCTAAATCGCTTGTCGTCAAGCTAAGAAGCCGCGACTTAAAGGACTCCATACTATCAGGCTTAAGAAAATGCAGAGGCATCAACACTAAAAATATTGAAATTAGCGGCGATCTACGAAAATTCTTTGTTAATGAACACCTGACCCCTATGAATAAAGAGTTGTTTAGAAGAACAAAAACACTTGCAACAGAAAAAGCATATCGATTTGTTTGGATTCGGAATTGCAACATTTTTTAAGGAAAAACGAGGAATGCCCTGTATTGACTATACACTCAGAAAAGGACTTGAGAAAAATCAAATAGACTGGACATATTATCAGTCATTGCAGATACTTTTTTACTATGTCTTAATTAACGTCATTCATTCCCAGGATTGTGAACTTAAAGTACATTTTATTAATAACAATTTCAAATGTGAATCTCAACTTAAACTATACATAATTACACTCACCTACACCAACATCACATACACGATACTCACCTGCATCATAGCTTATACTATACTCTTGTACAACGTAATATTTCAATTACAGAAACAAAATATACTCGGAACCATATGTACTGGTAAACAAATTTTAAGAGTATTTTATTGTAGCTTGAAACTAATGATTGCCGTTAACACTAACTTCAATCCTTATTATAAATTATTAATATACTTTAGAATTATTATTATTATTATATATATATATATATATATATATTTTAATTAACTACCTTAATGAATAAATCTTTACAGTTATTTTATCAAAATGTTCGTGGATTGCGAACAAAAACTGAACAATTTCGCTTAAATATTCTTCAGAATGACTACGAAGTAATACTTGTAACCGAAACTTGGCTTAAGGATGGTTTCTATGTGCGAGAATTGTGTGACAGTAGATACGATGTTTTTCGCGTCGATAGGAGTAAAAGAACATCATACAAACTTGATGGAGGTGGTGTAATGGTATGTACTAAATCCATACTACGAGCACGGGAGAGATCGGATTGGTGTTGCGCTGGAGTTGAATCCGTTTGGATTACCATCCCTAAAGACGTTATTAGACATAACCAAAATCTTAATATAGGCGTGTTTTACATACCGCCAGATAATTATCAAATAAAAAGGTTGGAAACAGTGACTACTTTTTTGGCATCAATTCTAACGTCAAAATCTGAAGAGTGCTCTATAATTACAGGTGACTTTAATCTCCCTAACATTGATTGGAATGAAGGACCATTGCACCTTAATCGCGGATCAACAGTATTGCGGACTGCATCCATTAATTTTATAAAACATGTAGCTCCTTTAACTTAACACAATTTAATAAAATACCAAATTACAGTAATAATACTCTCGACCTAATTTTTAGTAACATCTACTTAAATGTTCAAAAATCTAATAAAACCTTAGTTATTGAAGACAAATATCATCCTTGCTTAGAAATAGATGCTTCTGATTTGCTTTTGAAAGAACTGTTAATACCACCTTTACGTACAAGGAATTTCAGGAAGGCTGACTATAATGTTATAAATGAAACTCTGAGTAAATTTAATTGGCAAAATATATTAAGAGGTAATTCAATAGACATAATAGTTACTAAATTTAATAAAACTATCAACCAAATATTAGATGAACATGTACCGGTTGTTACAAAAAGCTTTTCTTGTCGCTATCCTATTTGGTATAACAAATCATTAATTCATGTTATTAAAGAAAAACTTAAAGCTCATGCTCGTTGGAAATCATTTAAGAATCCTAGAGATTACGATGAATTTTCCCTATTACGACGAAGACAAAAGAAATTGCAAGGCAAATGCTACACGATATTTAAAACAAAAATGCAGAATGACTTTAAAAAAGATCCAAAGCTCTTTTGGCGATATCAAAAATATCTAAGAAACAATAATAGTGGTTACCCAAGCTCCCTTTCTTTAGGCATTCGCAAGTTTAACAATCCTACAGAAATATGTGCTGGATTCAGTGAATTTTTTGAAAGCGTTTTTGAAAAGCATAACAATATTAATTGTAAAAATCATGTCCCAATATCTCTCGCGGGAGATACTATTTGTAATGTTTATCTAAGTAAAGGACTTATACTTAAAGTACTCAAAGGCTTAAATAAAAATAAAGGTGCAGGAACTGACGGAATACCAGCCATTTTCTATTTAAAATGTGCCAATAACCTAGCAGAACCACTATCAATAATATTTGACAAATCTCTTAACGAATTTGCCGCTTTCCCAACCCAATGGAAAGAAGCTCTAGTTATACCGATACATAAAACAGGGGCAAGAAACAAAATAGAACATTATAGGCCTATCTCTATTCTGAATGCTATAGGAAAAATCTTTGAACGATTGATTCACAATGCGATTGCGCCAACCGTTCACAAATCAATACCATTGGAACAGCATGGTTTTATGATTAAGCGATCAACACAAACAAATCTATCAATCTTTACCAATTTTGTTTATATGGCAATGGATAAAAAACAGCAAGTAGATGTAATATACACGGACTTTCAGAAAGCGTTTGATCGGGTAGATCATGTTATCCTGTTACAGAAGCTTCAAGCTCTCGGAATCAAAGGTGATTTGCATAGATGGTTTTGCTCGTACATATCGAAAAGACAACAAGCTGTTGTTATAGGCAGTGCTCGCAGTGATTTTGTACTTGCCACTTCAGGTGTGCCGCAGGGTTCCCTTCTGGGTCCATTATTATACAACGCTTATTTATATGACATACATAGATGTTTCAAATTTTCTCGTTATCTGCTATTTGCAGATGATAATAAAATCTACAAAGCTATAAACACAATTTCGGACTGTATGGAATTACAGCTCGACTTGATTAACCTTATTAATATAAATTACTATAAAGAAAATAAAATTTGCATCAACACGAAAAAAACAGTAAAAATAACATTTTCTAGAAAAATAAAAAATATTGAGTTTATGTACAACATTGATAATAATTCTGTCCAAGAAGTTAATTCACTGAGGGATCTTGGTATTCAATTGGATCATAAACTATTGATGATGGAACATATAGAACATATAACTGACAAAGCTTATAAACAACTAGGATATATAAAACGTGTATGCAAAACATTTAACGATACTGATTCCATAAAAATATTATATTTTTCATACGTTCGAAGTATTTTGGAGTACTGCTGTAGCATTTGGTCACCAAATTATTCAAAATATATAGATAAACTAGAAAAGATACAAAAAAACTTTTTGAAATTCTTGTGCTTTATTGATTTTAGAGAGTATAAAGACTACAAAGAAGCTTGTAGATTCTATAAAATTGACACTTTAGAAATCAGACGTTGCCAATATGATATATATATGTTACACGATATATTGGCTGGACACATTGATTGTAACGATTTGGTTAGCGCTTTATACTTCAGAGTACCCAACCGCCGAATCCGTCACACAGAACTGTTTTATGTTCCTGAAGTAAAAACTAACTATGCACGTAATTCTGTCCTTAGCCGTATAGTCAACACATATAATGTGTGTTACTCAGGAATAGACTTGTTCAATACGTCAAAGACAACTTTAAAAAAAACACTCAAAGGTAATGATGCAGCTCATTGAAACACACATACACACTCACGCACACACAGACACACACACACACACGCACACACCCACACACGCACACACCCACACACGCACACACACACACACACACTTATTATATATTTTATTTTGCTATTATATATATATATTTTTTTTTGAGAACACTTAATGGATATGACTTCTAGTTTGTAAAATACTATTTGTGCCCAAACTGTGTAATCCTATTTTGGTTTTTTGTTTTTGTTATATAATATTTTATGTAAAAAGTTATGTATGTAAACTGTTGGATTATCAAATAAATAAATAAATAAATGAGTAACTGAAAAATAAGGAAACTTGTAAAGAAGAGGCAAAAAGTGCTTAAAAACATAGCTAGATGAAATGCGTCACAAAACAAGAAACAGAATTTATGTGGTAGGCAATTTACAGAATAATAAGAGCTACAAGAGAGAAAAGGACCACTTCTTGTCCAAAGAGAGAAAGGTACTAACTTCAAAGGAATCTACTCAACTAATATATATATATTTTTTTAACAAAAAACTAAAAAGGTGCCTTGGCTAAATGAAAATTCATTATAGATAGCACCAAAAAAACACTAACTGGCATATAATAATAATAATACAGAACAAATTACACAAATTAATATAACCCATAAGTAAGAAAATTATTTGCTTGTGTTAAAGGTGTTAGACAACTATACAAATACATCGAAATACACATTATAGATTCTACGATTATATTTAAGAAACAACAATAAAAGAAATGAACCCGAGTCTCATTGCTCCGCAATACGTTAGGTGTCTGCGCTAACCGCTCGACCAATGCAACGAGGCGGATTCATCTTTTCCCTGGCTGAACTGGATATAAAATTGAAGTATTTTAAAATGATATACCGTGATACAAATACAATACAAAACAATGTTTTGTACTCGTCTTGTCTTGTCTTAGTTACAAGATATAAATTACTTACCTTTGTCAAACGCTCACCTGGCGTCCAAGATACATGGATCATATAACAAAAAAAAATCACAACTTAAGTGACAGACGCAGCGCCCTCACTTAATATGAGTTATTAAGTTTAAACAGAAAATATGATTTATACAGAGAAACTTTTAAAAAAATTTTTGAGTTTCATATTATTAGAAATCCTTAGCTTTTTCCACGCATAAAAACGGCAATAACTCTACAAAAATAACGTTGATATTTAATTTTATTCGCATAATAATAAAATATTTAAAATGTTTGCCTATTTAAATAAAAATAAACATTTTTTACTGACTTTATATATTCAAATCAAGCTAGATTATTATAAAATTTAACTTTTAGAGTAAAAATAAATTAATAAACAAAGTTAAATAATAACAACCTGATTCATTGATATATTCTTTATAGTATACCACAAAGTATAAAAAGTAAAACATACACAAGTAGCACATAGGAAATAAAACAGGCGGCCTTATTGCCTAACGGAGACTTCATCCAGGCCATATGGTATAAACCTTATGTTTATTCCATATTGATCAGTATTATTAGTTGTTTTAAAGCTATAAGCTTACAAGATTTGTTCGGTTACGAAGTGTTTTGTTCTGAAATATATATCTAATAAATACAAATTTAATTTATGAACTTGAAATTTATATTGTTTACTTACTTTCACATTTTACTAGACCAAAACAAGGAAATTTGTCTGTGTCATTCTCAACAGCAAAACAATGTCTTAATCCCGAATTTTAAACTTAGCCCAAATCGCTCATACACAAAGTGTAATTTCCAGTAGGAGAGAGCAGGCTTAATAAAAATGTTCATTTTCGTGAATCTTGATTGGCATCCCAATTCCTATTTCGTCTATCAAAAATCACAGTCAACTAGTCATATAATAATAGTCTAATGGGAAGATGGATTTAGAATGAAATATTCATTCTCAACTGTTCTGAGTAAATTGAAAGTATTTGTTAAGCTAAGTATTGAACAATTGAACATCAACCAGATAAGAGACAAGTAATAAAGTAACTGTAAACTACAAACGTACAGATCACAAATTGCCAAAAGGTTTAAAAGTCCTTAAACAATAACCATGTAAACAACAATTCGTTAAATTCTTTGCAGTCGCAAAATCTGTTTAGGATAGCAATAGTGATCTAACAACAAACAAAGCATTGATATTTGGTTAATTCAGATTCAGACATCATGTTGGCATCATTTGTTATCTTTTCTTGACATATGATTTCTCTAACTTTGGCATCAATGATTTATTGTACCAATAGATAAACAACTTGTTTAGATATATTTATGTATACCTACACTCATTGTAAGAAAATAAAATAGTATAGCTTTTCTCAAAATGATACGTTGCCAAAAAATAATTTTATAATTAAAGTTGGTTTTTATTTTAACCTTTTTTAAGAATTGGCATATATTGAATCTGTTTCACAGTGGAACAACAATCTATTGACATGCACTAAGTGTAATTATAAGACACGCAGAAACTGCACAAATAATTTGTTTGGATTTTTTTTACTGTCCCAATATAATGAGCATACAGCAAAATAATGTTAGCAATTATTGCAATTACGTTTAACTTTTTTTCCTGACCTATTTGAAGTTCAGTCTCTCTAATTGCTTCTGCCTTTGTAAATTGCTTTTTCAAAGCCTATGGTGAAGGTCCAGCGGCTTTGACAAAATACGTTCAATACTACAACAATAGATTTTTTACAGAACAAATGAAATCGAATAGGAATTTCTATTTTCATTTTAATACATATTGGGATTGTATTCTTACAGTTTTATTTAAAATGTTTATTATTAAAGAACAAGTCGAGAACGAGATGCTTTATTTAAAATATCATTTTTGTCTATATAAGAGTATAGTGATATACAAAATTATACTTTGTATTACAATGCAATCTGATATCATCGCTTCTCTTCGGTTTTGTTAAATATAAATTGTAAGCATTGGAATAACTGACAGGTGTGCTAAGCGTCACATACATGACAATATACTACTAAGCAGAATGATCATAAGCCTAAGTATCACAGGTAAGCTGCTAGTTTAATGGTATTAACCGCATTTAGGAGAACGTGCACAAATGCACTTCCAATTTCAATACAATTGTCTGCTGTACAAATTGATATTGTTAAACGGAGTCTGTGTAGATTCAAAGTCTCCATTTTTCATATAAAATCCCCCCATTCTTCAAGTCACAAGTTAAGTCTTCTAGGAAATTGTGCACCATCTTAGACGCCATCTTTGCTTACCAGCAAGCGAGGTAGCTGCCTATTTTGTGTAAAAAAATATATTTATAAGATTGCTCAAGTATTAAGAGCCATTAAGTATATTAATATAGTTTTATGATAATAATCAATTACTATTACTTTAAAAATAATTATTGACATAAAAGGATTATATGACTTTTTACAACTGAAACATATCTTAAAAACAAACCTTTTATTTTTATAGTCAGAAAAAAAAACACTGTTTTCTCGGAAGATTGCTGTAGTGATCGATTTTTCTCAGAGTTTCATTCAAACAGTTTCAAGTTTAGGTTTATTTCGTTTTCAAGGTCACATTTCACACTTAAAAAAATATTTTGCTATTTTATGTTTTTTTCAATCTGTTGTGAGTTACAAGGTATTAACAATAGAAATCAACAAAGAGAAAATTCGCCACATTTTACAATTTTTTAAAAATTTAAAAATATATGTTAAGCTTATTTTCCAAAAAATATTTCGGCTGTAGCATTTTTTAAATTGTTTATGAAAACTGCAAAGTTTGAAATTCTAGTAAGGAGTTTCGAAAGAAGCCTAATAGAGGTCACCACTGTCCCGATAAAAGACGATCATATATAGAATGATTAATTCAACAAGCGATACGGTAGCCCAATCGATAAAGCAACCGGACGGTTTCCCAGACGTAGCGTGTTCGAATCCCTGCCAGTAACGGTATATTTTTCATTCTATATTTTTTGAAAATTTAGTCAATGCAATTACTTATTTTAATAATAACATAGTAGACTTTAAATATTTGTATTTATTTATTAACAATTCGTTAATAAAAATAATCAATTAAAATAATAAAATTCATAAATTGATGATCCATGGATTTATGTTTGTCTTTACGTTGCTATATGTTTTCATACAAATAATTATTGAAAAGTCATCTTATCAAGAATATAGGTTTAAGTAGAACAACTTACATACTGTACGTTTCTATGGAAGTATTAAATTATGAATAAATATTAACTTCTTTGAACTTTTATTGCACTTAGTATATATATATATATATATATATATATATATATATATATATATATATATATATATATATAATATATATGTATATATATATATGTATATATATATATATATATATATATATATATATATATATATATATATATATATATATATATATATATATATATATATTATATAAATATATATCGGAGACAATGAAAAGACCAGCACTATAATAAGATATCTAGGCTTGATAGGGTAATGAGCAGAAAAGAAAAAGGAGTACACTATAATTACAATATTTTATGAAACGAAATTAAATATTTTATAAAACGAAACTATCACAGTTTTAACTAGGAGAACTAAATGTACCACTTCCAACTGTTACTAGGATACGTGCTAGAAGAGTTATATTATTATTATAGGTGGTCAACTTCTTCAATTAAATATGTTGAAACCCAAATCATATTAACATTTTCAAACCCAGTCAGTCAGTCAAATAAAAAATATTTTTAGATTTCTCATCATATTAAAAAATCTTCCAATGTATTGTACCTATAGATAACTACATTTCTTTTGACACACACTTTTTTAAAACGCATACCAAACACATTATTTCGATAATCAGATTTAGCCGCTATGCCTTATCCTAAATCGAATATTTCTTCTAAAAACGTTTATAATTTTCCAATAAATTAATCCGTTTTGAAGAAGACTTTGATCTGAACTTCAAAGTGATTGGTTGCTCGGGACCGGACGACTGTTATAGACATTTATGTGAAATTGCCAATCGCTTAGATTGGAAAACTTTTATTTTTTTTTAATTTCAGGTTTTTTAGGAAATGTATTGTATAATAATTTTCTTGGTTGTAATTATTTGAAAGCAGTTTGTATAACGGTCATCCTCTCACAAAACATTGGTATGTTATTATTTTCATACGCGGTAGCGTGTTAAGCAAATTAAAAGTGTGTTATTTTACATTATAGCATGTATATTATAATATTAATAAAACACTAAGTGTGTAATATTACATAATAACATGTATATTATAATATTAATAAAGCATTTAGAGCTACTTTTGACTCCTTCATAATTCAAAATAATGTTACAGAATCATGTAAAATTTTATTCATATATGTGAAATGTTGATGGAAACCAGATATATATGTGATTAAAATTTTGGAAAGACAACTGAACCGGTTATTTATATATTACCCTCCCAAAATTGTCATTAATACGCGTTTTGTAGCTCTAGATCTAACTATCTAACTTTCTTTGTAACGGAAACTTGGAACGTGATTTTGACCAACTTAAAATGTCTAACCTGAGCCCCTTTGCGCCCATACGTTAGGCGTCCGCGACCAATACAACCAGGCGGTGTGGATATTTTTGTACCATTTCAAACAATATTGCTTATATTTTATTTTAATCAGATGATATGTATATAATTTATTAGATCTCTTATAAGTGTTGATTTTTCTATTTGTTTTTTTGTAAAATTTTAAGTGTTTAACGCATGTGTCCTAATCATGACAAAACATACTAAAATGGGTTCCATACATAGAAATCTATAATAAAACACGCTTGTTGTATCGGAGCCCACCTTAGATATTTATTTTAATTTAATTTAAGTTCTTGAGATATAGCCTGGAGGTACACAGATAGACAGACAGACAGACGTACAGAAGTCTTAGTAGTAGGGTTCCGTTTTTACCATTTGTGCTGTATTGCTATATGTTTTGCTTTTTTAAAATATAATAGATTCAAGATTCGTAATATTCATAAATATTTTAATATATGATTTTTACTTATTACGCAAGAGGAACGAATCTATTAAATCCTAATCAAAACTTTTTTATGTCCCAATTTGTATTGATCTGAAAGCTGTGCTGCTCATAATATAAAAGTTATATGTATATGTATAATATAAAAGTTATATCTATGTAAAAGTTATATGTATGTAAAAGTTATATGTAATGTATATAAGTTATATGTTATGTATATGTATAGTAATAAACCTGAGTCTCAATGTATACTTAAAATGTGTCTACACTTTAATCATTGATTTTTTTAGAAAGAAAGCAAAAAGTTCTTACTGGCAGAAAATTCATAAAGCAATATGCTTAGTATAATAGGCAGTAAATTTAATATGTACAACTATTAGATGAGTTCCAAAATTTTAAATGAAGCTATTATTAGTTGAGTCGTTATTTAAAAACACCATAATTTTGCTGCCTTCTCTTTATAGAAGGTTTTTTAGGATAAAAGATTGCAAAATTTGCTTTACTAATTATATTTGAGAGGTATTTTAAGCCCTAATACATATATAGTTTTTCATATGTAAATTATAAACATATTTTCATTTATTATTATTATTATTAATATCATTTATTTCATATTAATCTTATTATTTACATTTATACATATAACATTAAAAAAAAAACAACATTATAAATATAAATATAAAAAACAGTATCCCGCCGACGCGACGTGGGCCTTACAACCAGTCCGTCGGTGGTTAGGGCGACAGCGAAAGAAACTTCCTCACAATGCGTGCCGTACCCAAAACTGCTGCTCTTTGCATCCGACCCTTGATCCAGTTTTTTAGTGAGAGCCTCTTGAGATGTTGATCGAGACTCTTCGCTATAAGACCATTGACGGAAACTACCATCGGGACAATTATTGTTGAGTCAACATCCCACATGTCGGTAATCTCGTGAGCTAAGTCCAAGTATTTTGACAGTTTGTCCTTCTCAGCTTTCACAAGATTAGCGTCACACGGGACACTGATATCAACAAGAAATGCCCGGCGCTCTAACCGATCTACCAGCACGATATCAGGCTTATTGGCTACAATAGTCCTGTCCGTTATTATTATTATTATTATTATCATTTAACGTATTTTTTTAAAAAAGCTACGTTTTTTTAAATATTTGAAGAGTTATTGTTCAAAGTGTCAAATACATAACGATATCGATAACCCTTAAGTTGAAATGTGATTAAATACTTGATAAACTTATTTTGAGAACTTTTAATATTATATTAAAGCTACACTCCATTATATAAAGATGTCAGTAATCATTTCTCTCAGTTTTATTTTTTGTGACGTAATTTAAAGTTTTTGGCATTTTATTAATTCAATTAATTTATGTTTTGACAATCCAACAACACGACTAAAACTTCACTAAAGATAATTTTAATTTCATATGATAATAATGTGTATTACAATTTTATGGCAAAACAATATTTGTAGCAAAAACATGTTTATCACCAATAGTACTGAAGTCAGTTACACTTATAGAGACGCCACACACCAAGCACTACAAAATAATAATAATATATAGATAGCAATACCACAGCATAGTTCATCGAGTCGAGGTTATGCAAAATGTAGTGTAGTGTAGAAACGCTTTAAGCTTAGCTGAACATCAATCTCACATAGAAGATATTCAGTTACATTATATTAGAAGATTTATTCAATAGTATAGTCAATAGTACTCTATAGTGTAAAAAGAAGAAAGTATAAAATAATTCAAGGCATCCGGTTTTAGATTAAAGGCGAAACTAAAACTTTAAAAAGTCCTATGTAGGTACATAAAAAATATGTTTCTATATTATATATTCTAATCTTTAAAAATCATATTCAAATATTCTGTCCTACGTTCTATGTCATATTATAAAATTTCTAATGTTCTAGAAAATATAAAATCATTGTCAAAATTCATTAGTTTTAATTTCAATCTTTTACACATTTTTCCTATTGTATTTAAATCATGAAAAATCGAGTCTTTTTATTACAATAAAAATAATAGTTTTTTTTAGTTGTTACGTAATTTATAATATCATTTATATTTATACGTCCACTTGTCTTACATTAAGTCATATGAAACCATTTCCAAGAATCATTGTTAATGCAAGCTATTTTCAAATTTACCTGGAACGAATATTTTGTAATAATAATAATAATAATAATAGGAGCTTTATTAAAGTAGCACATACATGTTAGAATATTATTCCTAATGAGTAATTATTACAGTTATTATAAAAAAAATCCCGCACAAATATTTACGTACCAAAATAAAAATTATTATTATGTAAGACATTCTATATGTTGGGACAATATACCTTTTAAAACATATTGTTAGAGAAAATCCTTATTTTAAAACAGGTCGTGCACAAAGAAAAGATTGTCTTTGAAAGTCCAGAGTTATTTATTGTTTACATATTTTAAAATTAAAAAAGTAAATAAAATCATAACTTTGTTACAAATTCTCCAGTTCAAAAAGCTATTTTAAACCGTAGTTAGTTGGCATATTAATTTTAAAAATATCTTATCGCCGTTTAATATACGGTTTTTGCTTCTATAGTTTTATGACTTTGGTATAATACTCTAACATGGTTGCAACTTGTGCCTTTTAATTACATTATACAATAATATTAAAAAAATATTCTATGAATGTAATGTGTGCACTATACTTATGAAGTGGAATAATTTATTTTCAATTCAAAATCAAAAGTAAACGATAAAGTCATAGAATATTAATCAAATAAACATACATTGCCGTATTGTTACGTTGTTATTATTATTATTTAGAAGTTTATTATTGTAAAACTAATTTCAAGGTCAAGAATTGTTCTAATATTTATTTTAAATTTTAGATTTCTTACTTTACTTACTTACTTGTTTTATCTTGCTGTAAATATTTTAGTTACTATGTATACTATTTTTAATGTTGGTTGTCAGAACTCAGTTACAGATATTGCCACAACCTTAAACACTCAACGATATTATTATGAGTATAACTTTTATATAAGTAATTAAAAATGGGACCTTAAATAACTTATAAATAATAAAAAATAATAACACGTATGGATGGAAATTAACATTAAACCTACACTGCACAAAATTAACACAAGAAACAAAAAAATACTTTTTACAACACATAGGTAATTCTTAAAGATTTACTTCATATGAATTTTTAATACACTTTCCAATATCACCACAGATTTGTCATACATTTTTATTTTAATATAATTTTTTACTATACTTAAAATAAATAAATAGAATTTAACAATATTTATTATTTTTAACGCGTAGACCTTAGACACTTGTAAATGTATTACATGAATTGAGTGTCATAAGCATCGTGAAGTGTTTTCTCGTAAGACACTTCCTTCCCCCTGACAGTAATAAGCCATCTATCATGACATAAAATGTATAAGTAAACCTTTATTTTTTTTGAGATCATTTCAGTTTTATTTTTTCCGGTTGTTAGTAGCAATAGTAATAGCAATTATATTAATAATGCGCGATAAATGTATATTTAATTATACTTATACATGTTTTGTTCAATTTACTCATTAACAATAATTTTAGATATACGAGTACTTAATGAACAATTTTAGACGTTATTATATATACGTTGTATATTTTGGGTCCAAACAATTACCTCAGAGTCTTGCTCAAATGAACATTTTGATGTGTTCGTATTGAAGGAATGCTAACTAGTCACCCGCAGGCAAATTGATATATCTTATATAAAATACTTTTGTCAATAATTATCACAAAAAGTTCGAAAGAACTCTGAGATTTCGCCCTTCAATCAAGCAATCAAGATTAATTAAGGGCAATTTTAGGCAATCCTAAAAAGTTGCTGATTCGAATCCTGCTCGTATTGAAAATAATCATTAAATACATATTTTAAATATACTTACAATATTTTAACAGAATTTATCACAATAATAAGATTTAAATTCCTTGATATTGTTTTCATGTCCCACAAGTCATCTCCGATATTAATACATCGTGTTCATAAATAAGTAAATGGAGGCTTAAACTTAACAAGTTTCCAAGTTAATCTTCAAAATGACAAGCAATTACACTTAACAATTTAATGGTAAAGTTAAGATTATCAGATGACAGATTGATGTGTTGACAGAGGACAAAAGTATTTATTCAGTAGTGATTGAAATTTAACTTAACATTTTCTTTCAAACCCTTAGTAAAATTTTAATTTTATATATTAAATAACATCTTTTACATCAAACTAGATTAACATAATAAACCCTTTTTAAAAAGAATTGAAAGCACGCAAAACGCATAAGTATTTACTTTGTTATTTGTTTAAATGTTGGCAATATATTCATGAT
Organism: Napeogenes sylphis; assembly: GCA_959347405.1. Classification (NCBI taxonomy): domain Eukaryota; kingdom Metazoa; phylum Arthropoda; class Insecta; order Lepidoptera; family Nymphalidae; genus Napeogenes; species Napeogenes sylphis. The sequence continues at coordinate 23,251,168 of OY365785.1, forward strand.
ATTAAGCTATATTTTTTAAATCAAAATCATAAATTCAGTAACGTCTCCTTGTAGACGTAGATTTTAATATAATTCATTTAAAATATGTTAAAATTAATCCTAAAACATACTTATACACCTTTTCAAATATTAGTTTCGAATTTCGCAACGTTGTACGGTAGATACTGTTACGGATCGTCACGGTGAGTGTGAAAGCGATCCCGTGGCGTCCCACTAAGGCGATGAGGTCAACCGTTGGTTATTAGTGGGTAGCCTTAAAAATTGCAGCGTTTTCTAAGCTGCCGGGTAGTCCCACATATTCCCTCGGCCATCACCTTCCTAGTCGCTGGGATGATGAAAAAAATGAAAAAAATAATAATAATAATAAAAAGGTACTGTTACGGACAATACTCTCCAAGTTTAGTTAGTACTTTTCCAGTCCGCCTTGTGACTTCAGAACCGTCCCAACCGACAAGATCAAGAAGCTTACTTATCTTGCTGATGACATTGTTTCGGACAATGTATCCACCAGGGTCTCGTTCTATGTCCGAACTGGCTGCATCCATTATGATCAGCAAAGGGTTTAAATGGCTCAAGGGCTTAAAGGAGGCCCACGAGATACTAAAACGGTCGGTAATTACAGAAATCCTTTTGAGATGGGTACTAGTGCTCACATATCACGGATCAACTCCGAAAGCTTAATAAGCACAGTTAATTCCCTGTTACGGTACACTATAAAGCCTTAGGGATATATTGGCAAACAGCAAATAATAATAATAAAATCAGGACAAATGACACAAATTGATCGAACCCCTAAGTAAGCAAATTATTTATTTGTCTTAAGATTGTTAGACAACGATACAAATACATAGAAATACACATATAAATACTTAGAATATATTTATTATACGACCAAACCCAGAAATACAGACACATATGCTCATTACATACATGCCTGTATCTATCGGGAATCTAACCCGAGCCTCGTTGCACTGCTTTACGTTAAGCGTTTGCGCTAACCACTCGACCACCGGGTCGGTAATATGTCAATCTGGTGTTTCTCGACCTCAAAACGGGTGTTCGAACCGATTAGTAATTAAAACATTAATTTTTTTCTTCCCCTTTATAATACAAATGTTATGAGCTAGTTATTGGTCATCTGTAAATGTAATATGATTTTGAGACATTAAGATTTACTACTATTTTATTAAATATTGCAGCAAATTGGCTTTACAACGTTTGATATAAAATGAACTAACCCAGATAAAACTAATCTACTAAGACTTGAATAGTCGAATAAAATAGGTTAGTTAATATCTACATGTGCATGTAGATATAGTTAAAAACTCTGAAACATTAATCCTGGGCTTCAAACAAAACACTTGTAGTATTAACTTATTTATCTAAACATTTATACTGGCCATTTATTTTGTCCTTATCTCCTTCAATATTTCAAATATATTTATTATACATACAGATTTTATATTTAATATAATTTTAATACTTATCTTTAACAACCTAATTAAAATTTTGTACAGTTCACATTTTAAATTGGTCTTTACTGTAATTAACTATGTTCATAAGAGCACGTAATTCATAAATCGAACAATCATATTCCCTTATAAATTATAATAAAAACCAAAATATTATTAAAAAAAGATTTGTTTAGATGATTTTAATTATCATTAAACTATTGTGAGTTACAAACAATTTAGTTTATATGAATTCCTAACAATGAGCTTAGTTGAAAAAAAAAATATATTTAAAGACAGCAAATAGATAAAACCGATAAATAAATTTGTTGTCAAACTATCTATACTAATGCTATCAATATAACTCTATAAATATTACAATCATAATATTTATATAATAATATTCTTATCTACTTTCATAATTTTTGTTTCAGTAAAGATTATTCTTAATCTTTTTATCTTACCCTTGCTTTGTAAAAATTTAAGAAATACGGACAATGACACAGAGCATCTTATTTTAATAATTCAATCCTTAAAAAATAAATTCATACAATATTACAATATACAAATGGGTTTTTCCCGTTACCTAAACTTTGAGAATTAAATGTGAAATGTAAAAGATATATAATTTTAACACTAACTAAATATTATATAGTTAGTCATAGACTCATAATATCATATTATAATAAATATTTCATTTCCTTGGTTAAGTGACTTGACTTGTCCTAGTGAAAGGCTAAGCTTAAGAATAGTTAAAAGCTATTATCGATGTATACTATCTTAACCTTTAAAATTTTACTCTACTACATTACACTTTTATTTAATAAAAGTGGCAAGTTTACAAAAACAGAAAAAAAAAATAATACACATTATTGATTCTATTTTAACATTACAATAACAATCTATATCAGGCATCATATTAATAGTATAAGACGCTATTAGGTATTTCATTCTGAAATGTTTTCTATAATTAAAATAACTACATAGTTACGGCATGTGTCAGATTTTTATCTATTTAACCATAATATTAATTACCATCCTTGATCCGAATGTCTGTATGTGTGTATGTAGATATTGTCACAGTAATGAAACGTATACGAGCGAGAAGATCTTGTGTCACGTCGGATTCAATCACCGTCTGATGGAAATCTCAAGCACTGTATAAAGCCCTGGCATTGGGATTACATTGATTTGTTTTACTTGTCCTTCAGAATTTCCAATTTGTATTAGAACCTACGGAATTAATTAAACAACTTCAAGGACCTAACATCTTAGTATAGACTTTTTATCAGAAAATTAAATACAATTCATGAAATTTAATAACATTAAATAAAGTTTTTAAATTGTTTAAAATTACAATGTTAAATTTAGTAAAAGATAACAAGATTGGCTTGGCTCCCACTTTCCAGAATGTTCCCTTGAAATACAGTGACCGGCTTCAGTTTTTAGGCTTAGAGATTTCCTGGAACCTCAACTTTGGTCAGTTCATTGAGTCCAGAGCAAGAGCAGCTGCAGCAAAGCTTGCCGTTCTTGCGAACTTTACACCGCAGTACTTTACACCGAGACAACTTCTTGTTTTATACAAAGCACAGATCTGGTCGTGTGTAGAGTACTGTGGTCACATATTTGCTGGTGCCGCGAAGTCTCATCTTGCGGTTCTGGACTCAATTGAGAGGCGAGCAAAAAGGCTCATAGGCGATCCCAAATAAGTCGAAGCTGACCTCCAAAGCCTTGAACACAGGCGTAGAATTGCAAGCCTCTCAGTATTCTATAGGATACATATTGGTGAGTGTGTGCAGGAATTACACGATTTAATTCTCCCGTCCCCCTTCCTTCACCGGACGTCCCGACGCACGGCAGGTATCCATCCTTTTGTTGTGGACATTAGATCATATAAAAAAAAATACAGATTTTATACAGTATAATAATATTAAACTCTTTTAAAAGCAAAGTACAACTTTCATTTTAATAAATTTACTTTTGTGATTACGTAGATAAGCTTATTTCACATTTTTTTTACTTTGATATTTGTCTATTATATTTATTACAATTCAATATAAATATAAATTTTAATAACACTACTTATATCACGAATATTAGAAACAAGATTAAAGGGTTTTTTCATGTTGACAAAGGATGAGAGGGGAAAGGAGGAGCTATCTACCAGTAAAGTGGATTGTTTGGTTTAGATTTTTATGAGTCTTCGTGGGGAATTCTCCATGATGATGATGATGATAAAGTCAATAGTAATAAAAGATCATAATAATAATAATAATGTACATTGTACATCCTCATTTCCATGTATTACAAAATAAATAAAATAAAAATGAAATTATAAAACAAGAAACACAAGAGGCGACCTTATCGCTAATAAGCGATATCAATCTATATCTAATATAGTAAAGACATATGAGAAATATTAAGACGTTTTTTGTACGAGTTAAATAAACACTGCTGTGACTATAGTGCCGTATAATAAAGACCTGACGGTTCCTGCTACAATCTCTTCTTTAAATATTTATTTCTATTAAAAGTGATTTATGATATTTTTTCCTTACTTCTCTTGAATTCAAATTATAAGTAAATATCGTCAAGCCAATATAAATACATACTATATATAAAGCATAAGCAATAATATTATGTAATGTTGTGTTCGTGGCAGCAGTAGCTTCGAGATTTGAGTAACCATCTCGTTTGTGTGACAATATACGCTTTGATTACCCAAGTGACACTGTAGAAGTGATTTTAACTTCGAACTATTACCAATAGATATTCTATCTTAACAAATATTTCCTTATCTATTAAATATTGGTAAATATAAATAAATGTAGACTGAAATATAAATTCTAGTATTGCCAATAATTTCATCCAAAAAAAATTACCTCAATTGAAAAGGGAAAATTGGGGTGAATGAAATTGGGTTTGAGCCCGGTTTGGGGCGCATAATCCGGTTTTGACCGGATTTATCAAGTCATTCAAACATAATGACGAAAGCTTCTAACAGCGGCATTAGTGAGTGAACAGGGATGACAGTTTAGAAATTTATTTTTGACTAGCTTTTCCGAGAAAATCAATTGTCAGGAATTATTATTGTTTTATTTTTATTTTTCTCGCTTCTTTTTTTATTTTGACAAATATATTTTTTATCCTTCGATCAAAAGTTATTTAAAATCAGTGTTTCAGGATTTATTCTCATTTTTTCAACAATGTTTGTTAAATATTAATAACCGATCATATTATGTGAAAAATCTGACTAATATTCTGGTAGTAAAAAAAAATCATGGCAAAAAAAAAGTTAATTGAGTTTGATTGGAAAAGGGTGAATACAACCGACTTTATAATTATGAGACATGTATAAGTACTTGTGAATTTTGGTATTTATTACAAAAATTAATAATATCATTAATATAATTAAATGTTAAACTTATGTCGCCAAATATATATATGTGAAAGAAAGAAATGAATATTTAAAATATATGATTAAAATTGATTAAAAAAGTTATTGATATCATAATGTAATTTATAAAATAAAATTAATACTTTAAAAGAAGATAAAGAAAGGAAAGACGCATTAAATTGTTGGGAAAATGATTATAAACTAAAATTAACAAACAAACAAACTTTATTAAATATCAAATATTTCGTATTATATTATAATACACCATATATATATTTATACATAACTGTGTAAAAGATTTACTAACATATTTTTTAACATACCTATTACTAACACACTCCTTTTCGAGCATGTTATCTTAAATCTCAATGTATAATGTGACACACACTAAATGTGAAAAGTGCACGGACGACGTGTCCGTTGATAAAAGTTGAAATATATATAAAATAAAACTGAAATCAACATAACGTAAACATTACTTTTTTTTTTAATTGCAACACGTACAGGCTTTGTTGGAGCTTTGCCTGTCTATTATATGTTTTAAACATATTAAAGTTTATTTATTTCAAAAATGTGGAGGCTTCGAGTCAGGGTCAAGGCAATATTTCAATATTGTAAATAGGGGTTGACAGCTTACTAACTGTTTTAAATATGGGTTGGTTTTAAAGCACTTTCAGGTTTCTAATACGTTTTAAAGACCTACATTAAGGTTGAAATAATAAAAGAGGCTACATGTAAAATATACTTGGGCATAAGTGTTTTATTGTTTTCATATATGATTATTATAATTATGTTACGATTGTTAAAAGTAAGAAATCGCACTATAAAAGACAAAATGTATATACCTACTATTCTTACTTAGTATCTCATTTCTATCTAATGTAGACTTGTAGGTAAGGAAACAATGAGAATAAGTGATATGTTGTATTTTTTTTTTTTTTTTTTTTTAACGTCAGGAATCCTCATGGATACACACCTCCATCAAGGGGATGATGGAGGTGGTTATGTGAGACTCCTACTCACTAAACCTGACGGTTGCCGCCGCCGTCATAATGGGACACCACGGGATCGCTTTCGCACTCACCGCGATGCCCCGACGTGATCCACGGAGAGGGCACCCCGCAACGAGGAGCACCCATCCCTTTTTCGCAGGCTTGATAGATCGTGGAGGGATCCCCTTCCCCCCACCTAAGCCTGCTGCCTCTGAAGGGGGCCGAGACCCCCTTCTAGCTGGACTCAGTCTCAGAATCGAGCCAGTTGGACAGACCGACTCGACCATTGACCGTGTCCAGCTCCGCCGCCGGTTATCTCCCCGAGAGGAGACCACCGGTCAGACCCCCTGGAAGAGCACACTCCCATAAGACCCAGTGATGCGCAGACAGCAATGAAATAATACCTTTACTATATGTTGTCGAAAAACAATTATATATACCAGCTTTTTTATTTCATCCATATACCGTATAGAAAAGCCTATAAAGTATGTGTGGTCTTATTTTTATTTCTTCGTTATTACTAAAAATAACATTTAAGGCAATTATTATTATTTATTTACTTTTAATAATTACTTACTATTCTTAGTTCTCATTCTACAAAATATATTTTCTTCAAATACTGAAACCGAATTCCCTGGCTGATCGCCTACATTACGTTTTCTTAATATGTATAAACCTAATTATGATTAGGTATAATGGTTTTGAATAAATCTTCATAATTTTAGTAAAGTAATTATAGTATCTAACATTAAAAAAAAAAAAAAAAAAAAAAAAAATAGATTTATTCATTAATAATACATTCTATAAATGTTAAAAATAATAAAATATATTATTACAAAAATATTATGATCGAAACCTCAGTTTTGATGTAATAACAAAGTTAAGTATCAATATATGTAAAAATATTATATGAAAACAATAATTCAATACGTCTTTCATGATTATGACAGGAGTTCAGTTGTTCAGTACTTTAGAGTACTTTCATGAATGCATATTGTAAATTCCTAATTGGTTGTTCAATTGGCGATGTTCAATAAAATCGATGTGAACTTCTGGATTATAGAACAAAACTACATGTTCACTGTTAAATAGTGTAACAAAGTAATTTTCTTATGTTTAATATAAGTTAAAATAATAGATTTCAAAAAAGTTTACTTTTTATCACCTTGCAACATTACAAATATGTTGTTTTTTCAAAAAAAAAATTGTTTTCAAAAATTTTGATTTTATGATAATTAATTTTTAAGTCACCAATTTTCTTTTAGTAATTGTTCCATTTATTTTTCACTGTAAATCCAAATCTTGGATTTTAATAAAATGTTGGTATGGTTGTAGTATATTGTCCTTATCAACATTTATTTATTTTTACCCAGGAAAACTTATTACTGAAAAAAATTACACAAATTTTACAAAAAAAATATACGAACTGTGAGAGCATTTGAAGTCTCTAGAAACAGTTATAATAAAGAAGAATAAGAAAGAGGAGTAGAGATCTATATCATAAAAGTAATAATTAAAAAAAAAATTATTACAATGTTACCATTTTACCCTACTAAAAAGTAAACTAATTTAATTTTATAGCATTTCCCCTTATTCAATGAATTTACTAACAATGAACTCACCTGCACACTCCTACTGTTCCTGACAACATCCCAATCAATGACATAAAATAAAAATTGATACGCTAAAGCAAATTACAATCTTCTCTTATATATAAATTTAATTCATAAAAAGACCAAAAGAAGGCAGTAGCCTCAATAACCACCTTATATAAGACTTGGAGAAAACCAATGTCTTCCTAACGGCCATCTCCCTACTGGGTAATCTACGCTGTACATAAAGACAATGGACAGAATTTCAAAATCTTTACTTAAATGGATAAATAAAAAATCATAACCGTAAACATTTATAATTGTTTTATAGACAGCTAAAAATAAATGTATTTTAAATAGTATTAAATTAAAAGTTCTAAACTAAACTTAATTTAAACTAAAACTAGATAACGAAATATACCATTACTCAGATATATACCCCTTTTCCAACTTTAGGGTAACGACTATCCAAACAAAAACGAAACTCTTCTAATTAAAACAAGATTTTTCCAACCGCTACCTAGTGGTAGCGGTAGAGCGGCAGAGCGTAGTCGCTCTACAATATGAATAAGAACACTTGTGCAACTGAAACCTTTTTTCTCTGTCTTTTAAACGGATTACATATCTCTTACATTTTTATCAACACCTTTGCAATAATAATAATAAGTAGAAGTAATATTATCCAATGTAAGTAAAAGTATTAGGTCCACAACATGAGCTTCGGAAAGTTCCAAAAATAGCCCTAATAAATAAATCTGAGGCAAAGTTACCGCTAACTTTGCCTCAGATTAACGTCACCACCAAAAATTAAGACAGGAAAGGCACAAAACAGGATTAGACCAATCAAGAACGGCATAGAACTTAATATTTTAGTCATACCTACTCTATATTGTGACTGGTCGCAGTAAATAACAAGACACAAGAAAATAAATTAATTTAAAAATAAATTAATTTAAAAAATAAAATAAAGAATTTAATAGTACTTTTTGCAGGGACACAGAAGACATAAACTCGAACCTGAATCTTATAAAAAATAATAAAAATTATCTCAAATATGTATAAAAATGTCATAATGATCATGAAATCTAATATCACTAGGAATACAATTTTATCATCTCTAACTTATAGTATCTTAAAAAAGGAAAAGTGAAAGTTATTTTAAGTAATTTAAGACATCATCATGATAAAATTAAATAAACTTTAAGCTAATAAGCTTTAGCAACAAACACACAACATAACATAACACATGTATTTAAGAAAATACCCTGAGGTCGGCAAACACAGAATAATTTAAAATCACGTCATTGTACAATTTCAACGTTAAATTTTTTTAAAGTAATTTAAGTTATTGGTAGTAATCTTTTGTGGTTATACGAAACTTTAAACTCTATAAGATCTATACAATGAGCTTTATCTTAATTTTAAGTTATTTAATAATTTATATACTTCAAGAACTTGAAATTTAATAAAATTAACTGTTAAATTTTGTTTAATAATATGCAATTTCTTAAATAAATTGGGCAATTAGTATTATACAACTAAAATAATTAAAAATAGTTGCAATTAACAAGATGGTTTGGTGGAACCCTGATAAGTATAGAACATTGTATACCGTTATGTAATGAAGACTATTTGATATTTCTTAATTAAAACGAATCAAAATACCTGACGTAATATAATCAAAACATCTCTAAGGTAATCCATTTTATTTTAAAATAAATTGAATTTAAATAATAAATATATATTTGTAACAAAAGAATTCACGAACAATTAATATTAAGTGTGTCTAAAGCAAGTATAAAGCAAATAATTTAATAACGACTCCAGATTGACAACGTCTCAACAAATTTTTAGTAGAGAAGTCGAATGTTGTAGAAACATTTTTAGCCTACATCAGTACACGACTTTCCAAATCAATCAAAATAGTACTATATTTGAGTTTCATTCAAAAGGAAAACAAAAATCCTTCGGATATAATTTCATTAAATGTTCCTTAAAATGTTAAAACTGAATTAAAATAATTAAGACGAAGACCTAATGGTGGAGAGATAATAATATCTTTCTAGAACCCATTACAAAGACACTCAGCAAGAGAGATTAAATTTAAAATGAATAAAGTTTCATAATCCGATAATTTTCCCTGAGATTGCATTTTTATTTAGCTTCCATTTCAACGTCGAGTAAAAATTTGTATGGTTGTTAAATACAAACATACAAATTTTTACTATTTTTCAAGATATTGATAATTTTACTTTTTAATAAATAAACATATGAGATGGTTAACTATTTAGTTCACAAATTATTGCAGAAATTTGCAATTATTGCAACTAAGCAATTATTGCAACTAAGCTTGTTGGACGCTTTATAAGTTTGAAATAGTACTTGTAAGTAATTTCTCGAAATTAAATAGATTGGGTGAAAACTGTAATAAATATTTTTTTATTTTATGATAATAATAATTAACTTCCAAATCAAACTTAAAAAAGTACATTAAAATATTAAACAATAGGTAACAAAATTAGTAAAGTACGATTCAAAGAAAGCATCTCGGATACTGTCTTTGAAAAGTGATATTAAACGATTTGGTGTAATTAATAATAATTAAAAACTTTAAGAATTAAATTCAACCGTCCCGTTGGTCGAGTGGTTAGCGCAGAAGCCTAACGTGTCACGGCGCAATGGGGCTCGGGTTCAATTCCCGGCGGAGACAGGCATGTATGTGATGAGCATAGATGTCTGTGTTTCTAGGTTTGGTCGTTTATTATATATATTCTCAGTAGTTATATGTGTATTTCTATGTATTTGTATCGTTATCTAACACGCTTAACACAATTAAATAATTTGCTTACTTAGGAGTTGGATCAATGTGTGTAATTTGTCCTGATATTATTATTATTATTATTAAATTCAAAGGAAAAAAATTAAAAAAAAAGAATTTAATATTCGATTATATTTATTTTGTAAAATAATTAATGTCTTAATATTGAACGTAATTTTTTCAAGTTTGCTGAATTTTAACCATAGGCTTAGAAAAGCAATTTCTAAAGGTAAAAGCAATTGAACGGCTAATCGTGAAATAGTCCAGAAAAAAATAAAGGTGTAAAATGCGTGGTTGGCATTTTTAAAAATATATGCTTATTGAATTGATGTTTTAAGGTATTATTATATTTACTTTAACAAAATCAAAACTAATTTTTTCTGTGTGTTTGGGTAATTATCACTACTGGAGATACTTTAGGCGGTAGGTACCCTAACGGGGTATTCATTTGTGTCGAGTGACATTTTTGTTATTTGAGAGTGTTTTTTTACTATGGTTCAATAGCTGCAACATTTTGTAAAAAGTTTTTATTAGAGCCAACTTTATAAAAAAATATTGCATTTCCAAAACGTAACAAATAAAATTATATTAATATCCATTGTTTGTGAAACTAATTTAATTTTTAAATAGGCTTAAATAAATCATAATTTTATGTTAGCTCTAGTGTTTTTATTGGTAAAAAAATAATGTTACCAAAGAAATAATTTCAGGAATTAAGAAAAGCTTTTATTGGTAAAAAAAAATTGTTACCAAAGACAAAGAAATAATTTCAGGAACTAAGAAGAGAAAAGAATTTATTCAACAACTCTACCTCTAATAGGTAGATATGCTCCACTAAACATATGTCAATGTATTTCTATTGGTTTGTTACTTTTGCGTCCCGGAACCGTTTAAATAACTGCAACAAATTGTTGATTGATTGAATTATTTGAATCATAGAATTGTTGATGTGAAACCAACTCTGATTATACAAAACCGTTTCACCGCCAATGGTATACATGTGTGTTGATATGTAGTCTAGCATCGATTCGTTAATCGTGTAATATCGGCTCACACGAAAATGATAAATACTTAGCATACTATAATATATTCCTTATTTTAATAAACTCTTACACAGTGGAAGTGAATATTGAGATCTTAATCCATGTTAAAATAGAACCATTTCAGTTACTAGGTGACTGTTATTTTTGATAGGTAAAATAGGAAAACAGTTTTCTATCGCTTCACCAAAATGAACATTTTACGCAATTACACCTGTTTTATCTGACTTATTAATATACAATAAGAAATTATATTCATAATAATAATCGATGATGTTTTTTTATATAAATTATATTTTAAATATATTAGAGTTAGGTTTTGTCGTCAATATTTTTTATTTGTTATATAATTCTCTAGACCCATGAAATATTTGACCAGTGACTTATGAAGTAGTATGGTCTGACACTGTCTTAGCAAAATAATATTCGTATCCACCAGTGTTTTAGAAGTTTTGTTATAGCGGCAAAAAAGGTACATCATCTGAGAAAATTTCATCTGTCTAGCTATCACGTTTCATGAGATACGGCCTAGATACAGACATACGGTCAGATGGACAGACGCACAGTAAAGTCTTAGTAACAGGGATCCATTTTCCCAGTTTGCGTATGAAACCCTAAATATACTTCTAGTGGATTTTAAATATTCATTATTAATTTATTTGAAGTTTCTATATTAAGAAAGATCTCATAAACAATACGATAATATAAATTTATAAATATTAATGTGACAAAAGAAAGGCATAATGCAATTTCGGATACAAAAATATACGAATCCAATTTAACTATTTCAAATCTATATTACTTACTACTACTTATTATTTATTATATTATTGTATTCTCCAACAAACATAACATCCAGTTAGAATTAATCCATTACCTATAGTGTAAACCAGAGGTTCCCAAACTTTTTTCGTCCAACGCCCACTTTCAAAGTCAGTTATTTTGTAACGCCCCCCATTTTTTTTCATCTTAAAAACTTGAATAACAGATTAGATTTGTTTCCTTTCTGGTAAGATAACCGCCCCGTTGGTCGAGTGGTTAGCGCAGACGCCTAACGTGTCACGGCGCAACGGGGCTCGGGTTCGATTCCCGGCAGAGCACAGGCATTTATGTGATGAGCATAGATGTCTGTGTTTCTGGGTTTGGTCGTTTATTAAATATATTTTCAGTATTTATCTGTGTATTTCTATGTATTAGTATCGTTGTCTAACACCCTTAACACAAGCAAATAATTTGCTTACTTAGGGGTTAGATCAATGTGTGTAATTTGTCCCGCTATTATTATTATTATTATTATCATTTATTTCACTTTATTACACTTATTATTTACATTTATACATATAACATTAAAAAAAAAAACAACATTATAAATATAAATATAAAAAACAGTATCCCGCCGACGTGGGCCTTACGACCAGTCCGTCGGTGGTTAGGGCGACAGCGAAAGAAACCTCCTCACAATGCGTGCCGTACCCAAAACTGCTGCTCTTTGCATCCGACTCTTGATCCAGTTTTTTAGTGAGAGCCTCTTGAGATGATGGTCGAGACTCTTCGCTATAAGACCATTGACGGAAACTACCATCGGGACAATTATTGTTGAGTCAACATCCCACATGTCGGTAATCTCGTGAGCTAAGTCCAAGTATTTTGACAGTTTGTCCTTCTCAGCTTTCACAAGATTAGCGTCACACGGGACACTGATATCAACAAGAAATGCCCGGCGCTCTAACCGATCTACCAGCACGATATCAGGCTTATTGGCTACAATAGTCCTGTCCGTTATGATAGATCGGTCCCAATAGAGCTTAGCATGACCATTTTCCAAAACTGGCTCCGGTGAGTACTTATAAAATGGCACTTCAAAAGGTACCAGACCGTATTGAAGAGCAAGTTCTTGGTGGATAATCTTGGCTACTTGGTTGTGCCTGTGCAAATACTCTCCATTGGCAAGACGACAACAACCGGAAATAACATGTCTGATGGATTCTCCTGGTTGGTGGCACGCACGACAAATATCAACAGTGCCATCCTTTATTATGTATTTCCGATAGTTGTTCGTCTTGACAACTTCGTCAGCAATTGCACAAGCAAAACCTTCGGTTTCTCCAAAGAGATCACCGAATCGTAGCCAAGCCACGGACGCCAGAAGGTCTACATCAGGCCCATAGAGTGCCTGGTGGAACCGTCCATGAAGCTCCTTACTCTTCCATATATTTATACGGTCGTCAGTGCTAAGTACTACCGGTTTATGCCAGTTGTCTTTGGCTAAGGAGAGCGGTGTGAGGCCTTTATCTACTGCAACAATGTCCCGATGCATTCCACACTCAGCATGAAGGAAATATTCCCTAAGATTGCATACCTCACGGTTGTGTAAGTTTTTGGCATTAAGGAAGCCGCGACCCCCACACTTCCGTGGAATATACAATCTCATCACTGATGAGCGCGGATGATGCATGCGATACATTGTCAATAGTTTTCGGGCCTTTCGATCCAGGGCATCTAATTCGGTCTGAGTCCACCTTAATATGCCGAAAGTATACATCAGCAGGGGCATTACCCAACTGTTGAATGCACGTACTTTGTTACCTCCTGACAAAAGACTTTTTAGGACTTTTGTCAAGCGGTTAAAGAAGCGTTCCTTCACTAGCTGTTTAATGTCCCCACTTAGTATGCCTAAGCATTCCGACATACCAAGGTATTTGTAGGATTCGGTTTCAGAGAGGGATCTGAGGGACATTGTCTCCGTGAGTTGTAAATATTCGCTATTTACAACTCGGCCATTCTGCACATGTGCAACCGCGCATTTATCTACACCAAACTCCATCCTAATGTCATTACTAAACGTTTGCGTAACGCTTAGTAATGATACCAGATCTGCTTTATTTGGTGCAAATAATTTGAGATCGTCCATGTACAAAAGATGTGAAATGATCTCACCCCCTCTGCGAAAGCGAAATCCCAGTTTTGAATCCCTAAGCAACGTGCTTAAGGGGTTCAAAGCCAGGCAAAACCACAAAGGACTCAAGCTATCACCCTGGAAAATACCTCGCTCAATCCTTACAGGTTCGGAAGTAAGAAGACTTCCTCCGCCCCCTGGAAGACAAAGGACCGTTGTCCATTGCCTCATACATGAATCAAGAAAAGCGCATAGATCTGTGTCAATCTTATACACTTCTAGTACTTTTCTCAACCATGTATGAGGCACCGAATCATAGGCCTTTTTATAATCAATCCAGGCGGCGGAGAGACCCTTCTTACCTCGGCGAACCTTTTCATTAATGGCCATGCCAATAAGGAGGAGCTCCTTAGTACCACGAGACCCAATCTTACATCCATTTTGAGCGGGATTTAAAATGCTGTTTGCATACAAATGTGTGTTTAATTTTGAAGTCAAAATGGATGTAAGAAGCTTATAAATTGTTGGTAAGCACGTGATAGGTCGAAAGTTCTTTGGATCCGTGATACTACCAGACTTGTGGAGCAGAAAGGTGATTCCTGTTGTCATAAAAGATGGTAGGGATCCGGACACGATGGCTTCCTGGAATTGCCCAGCCAAACGTTCGTGTGAAGACCGCAGCCATTTGAGCCAAAAGTTATGTAATCCGTCCGGCCCAGGACTTTTCCAGTTATGGGTCGAACGGATCGCATCCCTGACATTGTCTGGGCTTATAAATATAGCCTCCATTGGCTGCAGGTGTTCACACGCGCGCTCAACAACACGCATCCAGCCACCATCGTTGTGATTAATAGGCACCGACCAAATATTTTTCCAAAATGTGAACATTTCTTCCATATTTGGTAACTGCCCATCAATCACATTCGTAGCAGATTCCTCCCAACTTCTATAAACCTTTCTTTGGTCACTTTGGAATATGCGATTCTGTTTATACCTATTTACACGTTGTTTATAACGACGGATACGATTTGCCCACGCACAAACTTTCTGCTTCAGGTAGTCTATACGTTCTGTTACATAGGCCATGTAATCCTGAGGTCTAATGCCAGTACCGGCAAAGGCCTGTGTAACATAACGCATGACTCTCGGCCGGATGTTTCCCGATCTGAAGCAGATTAACTTGCCAATAATGACCCTAGCTGCGCTGATACGCCGTTCAATCCTCATCTGCCATGCGGGTGTGTCCTCAGTGGACCGCACCACCCTATCAGGCTCAGGAAATCTGACACGGGCGGAGCGGCACGCTGCAACAGCCGCACAATAAAGAATTGAATGGGTATCAGTGAGACTATTGCTAGAACGAATATAAGAGTCTAGCATGCAGTCTAGAGCCATTACAAGCGACATATTACGTCTATGCGTGGGAAAACGGGGCAACCGTGGTCTGTCGCGGGCTGGTATATCTTTAAATTCCAAAATCGCATCCTCCAAAGTCCTCCTTAATTGCTCATTATCTTGGGTACTTACGGTTGTAATCTCTACGCCCCCCACATCAGCATCACCAACCACTAACCCTGCCACCGAAGGAGCGGACGATAACTGGGCTCGCGAATGGATGCTTTCGGTGGTGGATGCAGAGACTGTCACCTCGGAGCGAAGCCGGTCAAGTGCGGAGTCATCCAACGCACGATTACGTTGAATAAACCGCACCTGATCCGATAGTCGTTGGGCCGAAACGGTCAACTCTGGTTCAAGGACCTGAAACAAAGACAGCAAACGGGTTCGCCACGCAGTGAGGTTAGTGCCACCCTCTGTCGCCCTATAGTACGCTCGCATGACATTTTCGTTCATATTTTGCGTCCATTTCATGCGGCGCACTGCACCACCGACGGCGGGGGCCGAACGCGGGGCGGATGCCCCAGTAGGCTCCAAGCGCGGCAGCGGTGGCCTCCCACGGCGCGGCGCTGGTGCTCGGCGCGGCGCTGGAGGCGGCAGCTCGTCGTCACTGCTCGACACGATTTCCTCAGGAGGAGTTGCGTACTCCTCCTCTGATGACGTGGAGCTGTTGGGTGCGACGGGCTGCGGTGGTGGGCGTGCGTTTATGTTTTTACTCCTTGTGATCATTATTATAGTTTCTATTTTCACATTGTCAACTTTTCTCTTTTTTCAGGTACTTTTTGTAAGTTGTTCACAGTTGTTTATATAGTATTCTTTTTTTTTTCGTTTATTTTGCATGTTGTAAACGGAATGAAATGATTTAAATATGATTAAAACTTGATTTTGTAAATAAATTTATTATTATTATTATTATCTTACCAGAAAAAGCAATAATAATGCAACCTTACAATAATTAAAGTATTTTTGATTAAAAAATTACATTTAATATTGAGCAATAGTAATACAACTTTTCATAATAAAAAGCATCTTTTATAAAAAAAATAACAACAGTTAAGATTGATCAATAGTAATACCACTTTTCACAATTAAAAATTTTCTTCTTCATCTTCCTGGTTCTCATCCTGACGTATATCAAGGTCTGTATTCCTGATCAACCTACTCCACTTTGCACGATCATCGACATTCATCCAGCACTTCCTTGTACGTCCGAGAGATCAGCCCCTTGATTTTAGGTGATATTCTGCGATTACAGACTACACCAGTCCAGGCAGCGCTTATCCGGCCTTGGGAATCGTAATCGATGCCTCCAGGCTTGTGCATAACAGATCCAGGTTACCTGAACTTTTCCGACTTAACGGCTGGCTCTGGACCTGTATGGATAGTAGTTGAGTCTGGGCTCCTACAAGCCATGTACTCAGTCTTCGATATATTTAGTTTAGGACCACCGTTCTCAAGCGTACCCTTCCATAGGTTTAACCTACGCTCCAGCTCCGTTCGGTCCGTTCTTTCTGCAACCCTTTATCTGTTGTACATTAACGATCAGCTGAAGCCCGGTATCTATGGGTATGGGTATCAGGTGAGAGCACAGTTGTAGAAAGATATCTGCCAAGTTCTCGAACTAGTAGAGATTAAGTACAGTCTGAAAGAGAAGCCATGGTGCAACGTTTGAATGACAAACCCCAGGCAGTTTCCGCATTGGGCAATGCTAGTCTTGTCAATTTCAATGCCACTAAAACGCAGACGTGTCTGTTCACCGCTATCAGGAGCCCTTTCATTTTGGCTCCTACTTTTCAGAATGTATCCTTAGAATATAGTGACCGGTTTCAGTTGTTAGGCTTGGATAACTTGGCGAGAGGGGGGGGCGACCTCTCTCGCCATTGCACGGGCCTATGACGTAGGGGTACACTGGTTGCCCAGAGTACCCTTATTGGGGAGGGGGGTTCCGCCGGGGCGTCACGGTGAGTGCGAAAGCGATCCCGTGGCGTCCCATTGCAGCGATGAGGGCAGCCGTTGGTTTTTTAGTGGGGTACCCATACCGCCCGGCCATCGCCTTCCTGCGTGACAATGCGGAAACGACAAAAAAAAAAAAAAAAAAAAACGATAACTTCAACTTTGGTCGGTTCATTGAGTCCAGAGCAAAAGCAGCAGCACGAAAGCTTGCCGTTCTTGCAAAGGTCCGACAGTGCTTTACTCCGGGACAGCTACTTGTACTATGCAAAGCACAAATTCGGGCGTGTGTTTAGAGTACTGTGGTCACATATATACTGGTGCCGTAAAGTCTCATCTTGCGGTTCTGAACTCAATTGAAAGGCGAGCAAAGACACTTATAGGTGACACTGAATAAGTTAAACCCAACCTCCACAGCCTTGAACACTGGCTTAGAATGACTATCTTCTTAGTATTCTATAGGATACATTTTGGTGAGTGTGCGCAGGAATCACACGACTTAATTTCCTCATCCCCCTTCCTTCCTTCATCACCGGACGTTTCGACGCATGGTGGGCATCCCTCCCTACTATGTGGACATTCTTTCTGCCTGAACGAAGCACTTTATTTCGTCTTTTTTAGTTCGTACAGCGAAGGAATGGAACAACTTGCCTGCGTCGGTATTTCCGTCCGAATATAATGTGAGTCTCTACTAGAGTAGAGTGAATACGTTGCTAAGTTTATGCGCCTTATCACCTATGACTACATTTCCAATATCCATTAGGTGGAATATAGTCAAGCAATAACTAAGTTTGTATAAAATATAGGCCATTAGATGATTCTTATCAATGAGTGCTATTTCATCTTGGATGTGAGCCGAGAGTGAATAAGAACGGACCAAGGGCTGAGCCCTGGTGAACCACTACTGTTATCAGGAAGGGTTTGGTGTCGCCAACAGAGGTCCTAACCATAGGAATCGTGGTACATGTCTCTGATAGTCTCAATATAAGGATGGATGGATTTCTTTAAATCACAATGTCCACCAGATACACTGACGAGGCACACAGCCAAAAGCCTACTGCAAATTTAAAAAGGTTACGCGCAGAGCTCTTTTTTTGCTGTATACTTCCATCAGAGTTCTGAAGACAAAAATAGCGTCTATAGTACTCGATCTTGGCTGAAATCCACATTGAAACTCAGAGACAGTGCACTTTTGGCGGAGCCTGAGGTCGCTCATGTGCACGAAGATCTTCATGGCTGATGATTCATAAGCTTAATGCCCTTATAATTACCACAGTCTTGAACACTGCATTTTCCCTTGTAAATAGGTTTAATAAAACTATGACGCCATTGCTTAGGCATCTTTCCAGTGTTCAAAATGTGGTTAAAAAGGTCAGTAAGCGTTTCGTTTCGGTCTTATGTCTGTTGGTCTTGGTTTCGGTCTATTGGTGTGCTCGTACCAACAGAGCTAAACGATATTCAAGCTTCTATCCGAAGATCGTCAGGTCCTACCATTTTTCCGTTCTTCATACGTCGAAGGCAATCAGGAGTTTCGTCAAAGGTTATTAGGGTAAGTCCGAGTTTAGATGGTAGGTCGGGTAGAAGCCTGCACGGATGCTGACTGACTGCTGTATAACGACAAAGCAGCGTACCCTAAATTTCTGACGCAAAGACATTTTGCGATATCTCGCGTCGCTTCATCTCGAGCTCGTGCCATTCTAATTATATGTTATAAGGTTAATTTAATATATTGTCAAGTTTTATTTATATAATAAACTAGAATATTAATGGTTTATAAATAATTATAAACTTGTATAACTATTGAAAGCGTATTCTTTGTATTAAATATAGATGAAAAATAAATCGATACGGGCAAAGATACGAATTTGCCACTTGTGAGAAACTATACCTAGAAGGGATGTGTTTCGGTAACCATGTATTTTTCATTTTACATTTATTTAAAATTTAAAAACTTTAATAAATGGATGTTGTGTAGTAAAAGGATATAATTTTTAGTGAATTTTCAAATATGAATAAGATAAAGTTACAAATCATCTATCGCCCCCCTAAATGACACCAGCGCCCCCCAAATCTTTCTCGGTCCCTCACCGCCCCCCTCTAGCGTTCCAGCGCCCACAAGGGGGCGTTATCGCCCACTTTGGGAAAGACTGGTGTAAACTAACCGAGATTTTATTTTTAAAATAAAAAAAAACTTTATGTTCAAAATTAAGCATAAATATATTTAATTATTTAAAAATCGTGAATTAACGCGTGAAATAAGTATGCGAATACCTTTTATTTGCTTGACGTTTCGACTTGAGTAGTAGTAGTTCTAAAATTAGAATAAATATATTTGACATTTATTTTCAATCCGAATATTCTGTACAAAAAGTATGCATATCACTGAGATCTATTTCTAAGAGAATAACTACTTTCTAAAAAAATTAATAAAATAGAATAAAAATAGTTTTTCTATTGTGATATTTACAAATATATATATTTGCAACGTACGATTTTGATCAAAAGAAACAAGCACCTAAAATTAACTAGATACTCACAAAGATTTATTCGGTATATTATAGATTTATTAAAAATCATAGCCAGTTTTGTATTGATATACATAAGTTTAGAATAATCTGTATTTAACGCTAATACGTTTTTGTTAAGACTTCAACCATCTTTGATTTTCTGTCATTTTTGATATCATATAACAAGAGCTAGGGATGGAAATGAATTTAAAAAATCGAATATATATTAATTAAAATCTTCACAAGATTGTACGTAGCTGCAGAATATCATCAAGAATATTATTAATTACATGCTAAAGCTTCACTCCTTCCACTTTAAAACAGCCACTCAAAAAATACAAATTCACTATGAAAGGTAAACGTTACCCGTTATTGTATTTAATTTCAAGGGACAAAGCCTATTTATTAAATTGCAACTAAAGAAACTCTATAACGGCAAAATAATAAATTTATTAGAATTATTATTGTATTGTAGTTACTCAATAATCACCTAGCATATAGCTACCTATCAGGTTGATATTATGTAATTCCGTTATATATATGTTTGTATACATATGTGTGTGTGTATTTTGTTATAAAATTCAAAATTGATTTTTCAACTGCCCTAACTTGAAAAATTATTCGTTATGATACAAGTTTTTATAACTACTTCAGTCCATTAAAGCTTGCTACAAAAACTAGCCTATTCCGTTCTCCGAGACTTCAAGACTAGATCTATATCAAAATACATCGCAATCAATCATACAAGCGGTTTTTCGTGAAAGTTAAAAAAACAATGCTAATAATTTCATGTCAATAATATTACTATGGTGATAAATTCGTCTATTGACGTCTAGATGAACAATTACAAATACAATATTGTGTCGGGGGTATGCAGAAAACTAGGAAACACGAAGAGGAAAAACGGAATTTTAAGCTCTTTTTTTCATCGACTGAACGTGACTATAATAGCAACTCTATGCAAATCTTCTATAAGAGGGTGGCGATAATTAGACTATAGAGAGTATACCTGCCACCAATTGTATAGCATTCTTGCTCTTATAGCATACTGACTCTACCATGAATAATTCATATCTCTATATTTATATAAAAACTTTATATCCAGTTTTTTCTTTAATTTTAAATATAAACTATTTTCTACGTATTATAATGTTTCTGTGCGTAATAATAGTAAGGCTTCATTTGCAGTGTAGATAAACGTGTGGGTAACAGTCAGTATACGATAAAGTTACTTTTGCATAATAATAGCGTCGAAAATGCGTGAAACATGCAAATGCCGAGTAGAGCAGATTGTGTGAGAGATGATATGTTTAAAATTTCATGCCAAGTCGCACTACGAGGAGATAGTATGATATAGTATGATGTTATGTGTGTTGCAAATCTCACAAGTATATTGTTTAAGACCTTATTAAAACACAAAAAGATGCTGAATGAGAAACTGCAGTTTTAATTAATTTGTAAAGCGTTCATAAACATTTCATTTGTTAATTTATCGTTTCTATCAAAATACAAATACCAATTGTGTAATAGCAAGCCGCAAATTTGACTGCGGTGGCCGGAAGCCGAGTATTGTATTAACATAATAATTATTAATTATACCATACGCACCCTAGTTATGAAATTTGAATGTTTCTATAATATGGGTATTTAGTATATATACATTACAGAAACATGAATATGTCGGTTATTCATATGTCCAGCAAAAAATATTTCACAAATGACTTAGTTTTCCAAATAATTTATTGTGTTTTAAATAGTTTCTTAAACAAAATGTATTAATATGTATGGCAACGCTACAAAAAGCAAGTAACTTAATTTTTTTTCCAGTATTAACAAATAAAAAAGAAATAAATTTTATAGACTATTTAACAAAAACCATGGATTACCGATAATGACGGTTATGTATAAAAAGATGTAGCAATCGTTTTATTGGTACACTTACTGGACGGTTTCCTTGAGGTCGGTGGTTCAAAACTGGCCGTATGGATTAGTTTTTCATCGTATCTGCAAATATTGTATACACAGTGGCGGAAAATAAGATATGAGGTTTCTAAATATTATATGAGCTTACTGCGATTCCTAAATGACCCACACCTGCCTTCAAAATTATATATAGTATTCATAACTAGGTAACAAAACGAAAACTGTAACTTGTAGGTTAATTATTCAAGTATTACAAACAAATTCAAAGCTTCTATACTCGGAAGAAGCTATATATTATTTAACAATTAGTTTCATACTTTGTTATTTCATAGAAGTTCTTATATTAAATTTTTATGTTAGATCGTATATGGGAATACATATGAACGTTTCTTTTGTTTATTTGTCTAACATTTGTTTATTCTAGGTATTGTAAATATAAGAACAAAATAAAATATAACATAGAAATAAATATAAAAATGTAATGGCTAGATCCCTACTGTACCTAGTTCACTGCAACACATAAACGTGCTGGTTGTAATGGGGAACTGGCTCAGAGAAAATCCGCTTGAAGCGGCTATTATAGCTTTGTTTCGTGGAAATATTGTGAAAGTTAGATGCTAAATTCTCTCCTGCTCAAGATGGACTTGGACTTTCCATATCTTTTTTAGCTCTCATCATTTTCCAGCGGACATACAGCTTTTGCCATATTTGTAAATAGATCGTATGTTCATACTATCATAGATTATACGACTTACGATCGAGATGATCGTTTGTCCGTTTGCCTTATTAATTTACATACACTTTTATCTGTATATTTTAAAAGCATTGTTATTAATAATAAACGTATTATATACATATAAACGTAAAAATAAACTGAAATGGTTACTTATTATTACAAGGTATATATTTATACAAAACACCGAGGGTTTAGATAAGTTATCTTAGTTATTGCCGCCTCTAACATGTTCCATGCAAACGTAGTTAAGTTATATTTTATTCCCAAACTCCTACTAATTGTATTCTAAACGTTGTATTCCGACCTGAAATAAAGTATTCAGCATTAATGATTGTGCTTTTATGATCGTCATATCGAGTTGATAGTATCAATATAACTTCGCATCTTGAAGAAAACTTTTTCTATATACGAACATCCCAACATATACAGGGTTATTTTTAATTAATTGGCCACCTCCCGCAGGCAACCTCTCTACATCAATACCGATAACATTTGTTCTACGACTTTTTACAAATCTTAATAAACAACACAAAAAAAAAGAAACAAAAATGTTTTTTTCCCTTTTTTACTTATTACTCTGTATTTTGTAAAACCACTTAAAAGGTCAACACCCGGGCGCTGTATCTACTTTCAGAGTTAATGCCAGTTCAGAGGCAACAAATAAATTTTGTATGTGAAATTTGAAAATTTTAAAACTATTGATTTTAAAAAGTCGTAGAACAATTTTTTTTCGGATTGATGTGGGGGCTGCCTGCAAGAGGTGGTAATTTTTTTACAAGTAACCCTGTATACCTGGATTAAATGTAAGTAAACACTATAATTTTCATTTTATATGTAACTAGTTGTTCCCAGCGGCTTCGCCCGCGCTATATAAGAAAAAAAAGCCATGTTATGTACGCCAAAATGTTAATAGTTTTTACACTTACTTACTCAGGTAAAGTACTTTATTAGGGATAGCTGTTGCCCGTGACTGCGTCCATGTAGATTGTAAAAATTATGTTTATATGGCTTATGATCATAGTCATAAAGAGTCACGGGCAAGAGCTAGTGATAATCATCATTTGTCATAGTATTATTAGTGATTGTAAATCAATATTTCCAAACAATATAAGCATGGCTGAAGTGATTACTACGGCAAACATAAAAAATATCCTTAAACGATTTATCTACAGTGAATATACAGCAGTTTATATTAGTATAATAAATAAATTAAACCCTGAAAGCGTATGGTTTATGTCGTTTGGATATCGATAAAATTTTCTAATATAATACTTTCCAATATAAATATTTAATATTTTGTACTTCACAACCATTTCAGTTAAATATTATATAGGATATTATATTTTATTTCTTCAATTCTCTTATGTTATCTGGATAATACATTTTTTCGATTGTCATTCTCAGGCAGGAATATAAAAGAAGATTAAAAAAAATAAATGTATATTTAAAAAAAAAGACTCTTCTTCACCGAAAGCATTATTATGTTACCAATATAAAACGGTATACAAAACCACAGCTTTAATAAAAATAAAAACAACAAATAAAGATTGCGATTTCAAATATTTGCCTTATTTAAATTCCATCACGCTCAACAGCGTTCGTCAAATTAAATTGAAAATTGAAACAAATAATAAAATGTATTTTAAGTCGCGTTCGAATTTCTTTTGACATTTTACAGATATTAAGTATTTAGTAACCAAGCTTCTTTTGAAAAATTATGCTTTCCTTTTTGTCAAATCTGCTTCTGTTTTTTGGTGTCAGTTGATAATATCAATTGTGTGAAACACTTGTTTTTGCTAGCGACTTCGCATGCTTTATAAATCAAAAAGTATTGTTATTGCGGATAGTTTTCTTTATGTTGTTTTTATATCTTTCGATAAAGCTTTTTTCGAAATGATACGTGCTTTTTCTATAAGCTTGACAAAATGTAAAGAAAATATAATAATGACCGACTTAGTATTTAAGGACTATAAGATTGACAAGCAAACAAACTCATTTCCATTATAATATTATATTAGAAAGCGTACGGCTAAAAAACAAACATATTATGCGAGTTACAACTTTTAAATATGGTAGACATAAATGATTATTGAAGATTTGGCGAATATTTATCCAAACTTAACAAAGGCTTACTTCTAAAAATATTATTACTAAATAAAACATAAAAACATAACCAATTTACTTATAATAAATGTTTGTAGTTAAAAACTTTTGAATAAAATGTTTAATAAAATATCAGTAATTTTTAAAGGAACTACCATAATTAATTTCAAATTTATCACCATGTTTATCTTTTATACTTACAGCATAATAATGAGAACTAGAAAATAACTATGTTTATAGTTACTAAATAAATATTCTTAAAATCTTCTGTTATATTTCTAAAATCTTTATTACTAAAACATTCCTGGGCAAAAAATATTTTCTCCGAAACGCGAACCGACCGTAAAGCTCTCAAAAGCAAACAGCGTATTCTTTTTTATGCTTTTAACTGGCATAAAATAACCTTCCGTTTATTAACTGTTTTTAAATTTTAATGTCCGCCTCTCAATTTCAGAGGTAATTTTAACATTCTACCGAATTACTTTGATATTATATTTGAAACTAGATTTTTCGCATAGCTTTAAAACCATTTTGTAAAAGACTATAAAAAATTTAAAATAAAATACTTAGGCACCGCCAAAGGACCAATCTGATGATAAATCAAATTTGGAATCTGATAACATCAGGAATAACCTCACACTTTTTTCAAGAGGACATTGCCGGAATAAATATCCCTTATCATTTTTCAACTGAACGTTTTGACATTTGACAACTTTCAGATCTCTAATATTAATCAAATTTCTAATAATAGTAATAATAATAATAATTAATGTTATGTTTCCGAATGCCTAAAAGTAATTTGATATAGAGAGATTCATATTTGTATAGTTCTGACTTTTGACATATTTAAATTTATTTAAAGTTGCTAATTTTTATATGATTCGCGTGTAATAACCGGTGTAATAAAAATTTAAATTATACCTTAGAATACCTAAATATCATGTTATATATTTATTGTTAAGAATATTTTAATTAGCCAATTAACAAAATATTACTAATAAAGACTCATTCTTTTTGACACAATTCTTTCTAACATTAACAAAGCTATTGTTTCACGAACCAGCCATTTACTTGTAAAACAAAATCTAATGAGATGAACCTTTCTTCACAGTTTGATAACCCCAGATGTAAATACAATGAAGTTAATGTTATTCAATATTACAAAGAACGTTTAGATAATAAACGTCAGGCCTGCGACAGCTTTGTAGATATTTAAACATCCACCATTATTTCTTTTTATTTTATATGAATATTAAAAATTATCAAAATAAGGGTAGCCCTTATAATCTTATAACAAGAACTTTTGTTTCTGTTAAATGATAATCGACAAAAATATTATTATTTTTTTTATTTTATAAAACGTATCCAATTAAGAAAATAATGGAGTTAATTTAAGTTATGGTTAATTAATTAATTAAAATGTTTATAATTAACCTTTTACCACTTATAAACAGAAATATGGCGGTCTGCGAGTCCGCCATGTTTCAGGTTAAGGAATAGAAATCCAGAATAGGTTCAAAACTTCGAAACAAATTCGTGATTATAGCTGGGTAAATATATATTGAATAATGGCTGTTAATAATATAACAACATTTAGTGGTAGCCGGAAGACGATCTGTCAGACGATCATGTATATGACTTCATACTGGTAATGTATATTATGTATATGACATACAATCCGCAATTGCTCCGGGGTCTCGAACAATGCAAGGTGAGAAAAATAGGCGATAGATAGTTAAGGGTTAACCATCTGCCCTTATCGCAATAAAAATATGGAGCTTAGAGTGTTAATCTATTCCGAACTCTTCTATCATACGTTGTCTCAAGTAACAGCAGATTTTTATGCAATTATTACCATAACAAGTGACTAAGTTTTAAGTTTTCTACCATTGATGCTACTTTCAAACAATTTATTAGGTTTTAAATGAATAAATAATGAAAAAAATATCTATACAGACTTGATTCGATCCTGTGACCGCTTGGATTTATTAGTGTTTTAGAAAATTACCCTTTCAGTTAAAGGAAAGGTTAAGGTCATCCCAACTGATGAGAACAATGTAGTCAGCACAGACAGACAGTCTGGTTCGTTATGTATTCAAATTTATAATGTGTGCATTATTCCTATGTGTCTGGTACAACTTATGCCAACTGAATATTCAAAGTCTTTTGGATGTTAAGGTTAAAAGGAGAAAGAATTGTGTAATTGATTGAACATTTTTTTAGTACCTTCTGGCATAAATTATAATTTTGAATGAGCATGTAAGCGATATGAATTGTATAATTAACCAGGTTTGTAATAACGTCATTTTTTTCATAGTACATTAGCTAGTACAGCACTGATTAGCTAGATGTAGGTCAAATAAATATAAAAAAAAATATTATATATATTTATATATATTATGGAGATAATTTTAAGGAAAACACTGGCGTTCCTTTGTTGGAAAATTATAACCGTATAAATTTAAAAAATATAAACTGATCATTACCTGAGAAAAAAATAATCCTTATTCAAGATGATTAAATTTTATTTTAACAGTTACAAAAAAACTAAATTTTATTTAACATACACACCTTCAAATCACCACCATCACCTGTTCAAATCCTCCAATTCTTCAAAAAATCTAATTATTAATAAAATTTCCTGAGGCCGCCACCATAATATACCACCATATCATTTGTTTTTTTTTTAATTATTTTCGTTAACAACACTTTTTACAGAATTTTAAAGTTATCAAACATCTATAGATTTTAAATCTATAGATTTTTTAATTTTAAGAATCTATTTACAAATTTCTTGGATGGCTGAAAATATTTAGTATCCTTATAAATAAATCCGATCAAAACCAGATTATATCAACCAAGTTTTCCCTCCGGGTTTCGTTCACCTCAATTTTCCTTTCTCTTTATATTTTTATTTCAGCAATTCTTAGTACATTTTCTTATCTCAATTTTTATTACTCATTCTATTTTTATATTAGAAGTTATTGATAGTGAAGCCGTATTAGTGTGGAAAAAGACAAGGTAAACTAAATCCTACTTTATACCATCGAATTAATCATCTAATCAATTTTTGTTTAGTTTGAGTGTCAGTATTTATATGATCACAATTTAAAAAAACAAATAATAATAATACAGGACAAGTTACACATTGATCTAACCCCTAAGTAAGCAAATTATTTGCTTATGTTAAGGATATTAGACAACGATACAAATACATGGAAAACAACATTATAAATACTGAAAATATATTTAATAAACGACCAAACGTAAAAAGCTGTAAAAAGTAATTAGTTAGTAAACAAACTTCTAAAATCATATATAAGAGAAATTAATCGTGTTCAAACGAGCGCATGTAAAGTATTTACCTAAATGCATAAAATTAAAATTGAAGCTCTGGTCCGGTTAGTCAATTATGGTACACTGAGCATATTGCACTAACTCTTTGATCGTACCATATCGGAATAATCTATAAACTCAAATGCGTCAAAATAAATGTTATCCACCAAATAAATATAATATTCCGAAGGTAATCTATTAAGTAGATACTATAATGTCTCTTCGCAGTCTCCAATCAATATACGATAATTGCGGTAAAAATGTTTCTATGTTTAAAATCGATCTGTAATGCTGTTCTTGAGACATACATTATTTTGGAGTATTGATATAACAATTTTAAAAAAATGTATAATGTAAGTAAAAATCGCAATTTTCTTTATTTTCTTTTTCATATTCTCTAATTCGAAAACATACTGGAATAGCGCAAGTAATGTATGTATGTAACGTTAAAAATAACGTGAAACCTAACGGTTTAAAGCTTGCACAACTTTGTAGATGATTACATTGCACTAAAGTAGTAAAACCTTAGTTATTTATAACGATTTAATTTTATATAAATATAGAAAGTATTCCAAAACACTTATGTTATAATTTGCAAATATATATTTAATGGGATATACTATTATCTTTTTTAAATTAGAAGAACACAAATTTGATATAAGATTAAGGATTATTGAAAACAATAGATAATAGTATACTAATAATAATAATAATATTAGGACAAATTACACACATTGATCTAACCCCTAAGTTAGCAAATTATTTGCTTGTATTAAGAGTGACACAAATACATAGAAATACACATTATAGATACTATTATATCCAATAAACAACAATAAAAGAATTGAACCCGAGTCCCATTGCTTCGCACTACGTTAGGCGTTTGGCCTAACCACTCGACCAACGAACAACTAAACATATAAAATAAATGGAAATTATGTAGAATATTTTTGAGGTAAGTATTGCGATAGATCGCAATTAGAATAAAAACAATAAAAATATATATAAAATATTGTTTTGAAATTGTATACTACGCATCTATGTTTTCCCTACGTCGTTGCTTGTAGTACAATTATTTTATCTTAAGTGATAAGGATAGTGAGTGACTATTATTACTAGGATACTTAGGATAGTTGACTATTACTATTCATTTAACTTAATTAGTAGGTATTATTCTAATCAATCTATAACCTCCGGGAAATAGTCTCCACGGTTTACACTGATTTTGGGCTACTGCATCTGCTACTGCTTTGATGAATTTAGCAATCTACATTGTTCTATAAATATGTAGCATTGTCTAGAATACATCATTATTGTAGTATATAAAATATACATAAAAAATACTAATAAATATAGGAAAATAATAAGATACAACACCGTAAGACATAGACGTAAGGTCTTACGTACGTATTAAAATATTTATTGCAACCACAAACGCTATCTCCATTCAAATCTCCTACAAGTCACTAACGCCAAAAGCCTGTCACGTGCATACATACAAACTAGTTTTTTTATGACAGCTTTTTGTAATAATTTTAGAAACAATATATATAATAAAACGTCTCATATAATAAGTAGTGGGCCAATGATAGACATTTACAAATATGAATATATGCATTGCAAAAAACCAATTTAAATACTTTTTTTACTATTTTTTTAAAAGAGTAAAATATAAAACATCTATATAAATATAGATTAAAAATAAACCGATACCGAACCTATTTGAACCAGCGACCTCTGGGAAACCGCTATCGCTGTCCATCTCGGTGTATTAAGCATTCTATATGTGATCGTCTTTATCAAGACGGTTAAATAAGCTTAACATCGTTATACATGTTTATAGATATGCAACCCCTAGAATAGGGAATGCAAATCAGGTAATATTTTATAATACTTATCCTTAACATGGACTAACTTGTTGATAAATAATAAAAAAAAATTACCAACAAAAGTAATACATAAAAATGTTTTGTGTAATATGAATGTGTATCATTATTATATTGTTTAAATGTTAAAGTAAAATGAAACATGTATTATTTTAAACGGGTAGAAAGTAGACAGTTGTTAAATATGTTATGTAATAATAGACGAGCAACGTAAGCAACCTAAAGTGTGTTCCTTTACACTTGCTGACGCAAACGACTTCATGTGATTCCTCCCCAACTTAAATAATAAGCCAGCTATCATCACATCAAATGTGTAAAGAAAAATCGTTAATTTTAAGTTTATTATTATAATAGCCAAAGTGTTTGGTTTGAAGTTACTATAAAATATATTCATTAAATGATTCTACCTAGCCATGATTGTCAAAGTCTTTATTTAACAACATTTTTTATTATCACCAAAATACGTTCCAAACGTCATACTAATGGTTTTTGTGAATTAATTCTGTATTTAAAAGACAATACACTTAATTATCCCTTATATTTTATATAAGAGAATATATCAAATGGTTGAGGTATCTCTCTACTATTTACGTGTTAATAGTTATTCTAGATATATCTTTACCACAAATGTGCATAGTGTTTGACGTCGTTTGTATATTCTAAGGACAAACTATCACTTCAGTGTTTCGCTCAAATGAACATTTTAATGAAACGTGCTCGTACTAAAGGACTTTAGGACTGAAACAAGTTGTTTCAGTTCTAAAGGACTTTAGGACTGAAACAAGTTGTTTCAGTTATCCGTTGCTTAACTCACTGTAATTATTTGTTGTAACTGTAAATTAATTTTAACACTAGCTGTTATGAACATTTACATTGAAATTACAATTTACATTTTGTGTTTTTATACATCTGTTCCATATCCCATAAATCAAAATATCAAAGTAGATTATGAAACTGCGGTTTAAATAACAATTTTCAGGTTGATTGACATGAATATGACAAGCAATTACACTTGACACGCTTAATAGTAAAATTATCACATTACATACTAATATATACTTATAAGTTTTCTGTGTGTACATAAATTTTAAATAAATAAATATATTGATAGAGGACGAAAACATTTAATTAATATTGATCTAATTTCTGAAATAAAATGGATCTAGGTAATTTATTACTGGATTAGATTAGTCTTTTAAATATAATGTTTGTCTACTAGTTAGAATTATTTGCAATCATGAACTCTTGCAAACAAATTGAAAGCAGTCTTTGGCATTTCAAAGGTTCACACCTCAATAATTTCTTTAAGCGAAACGATAAAACTAAAAAACTGACTCATTTCCAATTTTCGCAATCAAGATGTTAATATATGTAGTAATATAAAATAAAAAAATATATAACATAAAGGTATTTTTAACCACTTTCTCATTTTTTGTTCATTCTCTTTGGTCTATATATTATTATAAGTGTTTGTTCTTTGATATTATATGCAAAATTGTAATAATTTAATTCATATGAATGATAGGTTTATAACCTACCTATTAAATTTATTAATCTGCCTAATCATACAGTACTAGAAGTCTTTAGTTACATAATATTTTTCTAATGAAATGCACTTTAAAAGCTAGTAGTTCATTTAATAAATCGTTTGAGAAACGTGAAAGTAATAGAGTGTATATAAAGTAAATATTTTGTTGACTCAGCAGTTACAGGTTCTGTACAGAAGCACAAATGTTTATCTAAACCGCGTTCGACGTGACAATTTCCACCGAACTATTTCTATGACTCTTACTCGATAGATTGTAATATTCTAAATCTCCTAAACACGTTACCAGCTAAACATCTATGGGAGAATATTTGACACTAATACTAAATCATCATACACTTTGGGATGGAAATAATATACGAGTATATGGGTTTCATGGGCTTAAGTATACGCAAATATAATAAAGTTTCACAAGATATCTTAGATCTTCCTTTTTTTCGTTTTAAATCTAAAATTAAAGGTATATTATTAAATAAATCTTACTATAACATTCAAGAGTTTTTGGTTGATCGAAATGTGTGGAACTTGGGTCATTGACTCTTTTGCAGGGTTGATGTTATAATCAATCAATAAGTCAAACATTGTTAAATTTCATTTAAAAAGAGCATTTTATTTGTTGAGTTTCTGGCCAGCTCTTCTCAGCAGAACAGCATTCCGAGCTTGTGGTAGCTTATTCACAGACTGACTATACTGACCAATTTAATGTAATTGACGATTCAAAAGTGCGTGTAAATGCCTACTTAAATAAAGATATTTTGAATTTGAATTTGAATATAGGTATACTACTATACCCTTACATATGATATTAGCATCGCGACAATTTGTAGTGATTTTGATTACTCACATGTAGCATTTAGTTTGAAATACCAAATTCCAATCTTCTTAAAGCTTATATATATTTCAGTTTTAAGTTTTAATTTTTATCATTTTGCTCACAACATTGAAAAGTTAACATATATATATATATTCTCTTCGCGAGGGGGTTTTTCCGAACATATGGAAATCTGCTCATATAGTTCCAGTACATAAGAAAGGTTGGCGTATGGATATTAAAAACTATAGAGGCATTTCTATTCTAAATATTGCAGCAAAACTACTTGAAAAAATTGTTTATAATTCTATCTATACTACGTTGTCTCAATCGATTCCTGTACAGCAACATGGTTTTATGATAGGACGTTCCACTACTACTAATTTAGCTTATTTTTCAAATTTTGTTTTCGAAAAAATGGACAAGGGGGTCAGGTTGACGTTATCTATACTGATTTTGAGAAAGTTTTGATCGTGTGGATCATGCGATTTTGTTAAATAAATTACAAACTCTAGGTATCCACGGGGACTTACTTCGGTGGATAAAGTCATACTTAACTAATCGTTTTCCGGCGGTAGTCATGGCAGGATATCGCTCCAATTATGTTGACATTCCCACAGGTGTTCCACAGGGCTCACATTTAGGACCACTTTACTACAATGCTTATTTGTATGACATTGGTTCAAGTTTGAAGTATTCTAACTATCTTATGTACACTGATGATAAAAAGACTTTTTACGTAATTAATACCACACAAGACTGTTTGTCATTGCAGTGGGACCTTAATAGCTTATTTAACTTTTATACTGTAAACAACATAGCAGTCAAGTAAACAACATAGTAGCACAGGAAAGTGTGAATGCATTTCATTCACACGGAAACGTAGGCCTATATTACATAACTATCATTTTAATGGTGAACATATTACCAGAAAACAAAACTTAATTAAATTGGGGGTTCACTTTGATCAGAAAATGATAATGTCAAATCATATAGAAACTACACTAATTAAGGCATATAAAGATTTAGGTTTTGTCCTTCGCGTTTGTAAACCGTTTACTGATATATCAGTCATTATGACTGTTTATTTTGCTTACAATATCACAATATCGCATTTATCAGAATCGCTTAGAGCGTATACAGAAGATTTTTATTAAACATTTAAACTTTCGCTGTCGTAAATTTTGTAAGACTTATGAAGATGGTTGTGCAGAACATAATATGTTTTCGTTAAAGCAGAGACGTACTCTTATGGATATGAGTCTGCTTTTTGACATAATAAATAGCAAAATTGATTGTCCCCAATTAGTATCCAAAATATTTTTTCGAACTCCTAAATATCGAACCCGTAATACATTAATGTTAGATATCCCACAACATAATTCAAATTATTTAAAAAACTCACTATTAATTAGACTACCTCATACGTATAATGCATTGTTTAAAAACGTCGACATTTTCAATAACTGTAAAAGGAAATTTAAGAGCAATGTTATGAAAGTGCTATCAGAATCATCATAATATAGAATATAGTATAATTATGTATTTATTATGTGTTATTTTTTATACCTGTTAAAAAAAAAAAAATATTACATTTATGTATGTTTACTCTTAAGTATTAGTACAGGGTACCGCAACTAAAACTTGGCTGCAGGCATTTTTGTGTATCGGAGTGTACTTCTTGTGACTATTGCTTTCTCGATTTTATTTTTTCAACGATATTTCCATAATAACATTATGTTAAGTTTTAGTGAAACCTGTTATTGGCTACATTATTTATTGTGTAATATATGATAAACCTGTATGTAAAAGCTGTTGGTTTTGTAAATAAATAAATAAATAAATATAGTTGTTAAGTATACTGTTATTGATGAATACGATTTACGTCATTTTGTTTCAACTTTCCGTTCTGAAAATATTCACGAACGAAACAATACCGTCCAGAGAGTAACTGGAGATTCTAAATAATACCAAAATTTTAAGGTTATCGTGAAAGCGAATCCATCATAGGCCACGTAAAATCGAGCGGTAGGCTTCAGTATGGCTGATTCAATTGAAACAAATTTAAAACTAGTATTAGCTTACTAAGAAACACGTATTGAGTGCGCAACATTACTCAATTGTAATAATAACGAATTTTGGATCGAAATGTTACTTGTGAATAAATGAATAAAATATCGTGTATAATCTAGTTACACTAGTTAAAGTCGGGAGCTCTGGTCAACACTTGTCCGAAGTGAAAGTTGATCCTAAAACTTTACTATCAACCAGCATTAGACCAGCAGTCTCCAGTAGGATTGCCACACACTACAACTTCCTAAGATCTGATAGACGATTACCACCACGCTGTATTATCAGAAATAGTAAACCGTATTGAATAAGCCAGCTTTTTGGAGATAGCAATATTATCCGCAGTTTATATTTCTGCTTCTGCTTTTTTATTGAGAACTCCATCGAGCAGAGGAACCAATTTTTTTTTTATTAGCAAAACATTAGCTTAAAAGTAGATATTGTTAATAAAAGATATCAAGATATCATAGATCATTAATAGCAGACTTATTTTTTAAGTAAAATATGACAAGAAAGTAATCTTGACTCATTTAACCGTAAAGCAACGTTTATCAGATGACAAACTGGTGTATTGACAGAGGAAATGCTATTAATTATTAAATAATAATAGCTGAAATTAAACTTATCCTATTTATTTATAAAAGATTTGGAATCTATTTGGTTAATAAACGCATTTCTACTAAATTCATTTAGTCTTTCAAAAACAAATTAAAAGCATTTCCCGGTGTTTCAAAGAATTTGCTCTTTATTAATCTTTTAAATTCTGCGTAGAAGCTCAAATTGTGACATCTGTTATTTTATTAAAATTTTCATGAGAAGGACATCCTAATAAAAAAATTAAAAGAATAAATATCACGTTATATATTATATCAGTAGAGCTGCACTAAGATTTTTTTATTTGCTGATTGCTTTTGATTTATAAGTCTGAAGTTTCTAAATATAAACTATTTTCGTTCTTTTTTTTTATAAGTGAATGACTTAGCTTTACCAGACAATCAATTTATTGTTAATTGTAACAGAAAGTGTAGTACAGTGTAGTTTCGGAGACGTGACTTTGCACATTTATGCAAGTTCCATTTTGAACCATAATTCAGATTTAATTTTACTATAATGTATTATTAATAATATTTTGGAGTTAATACAAGCTGCTTAGCTGATATAAAAATAAAGTTTCCGATATAAACTTATACTAAAAAGGAATACTTTAAACTTATACTAAAAACTTTTTATGAATAACCGAATAAAATCTATTGTGTATATGTTTGTTAATTAATGTGCACAGTAACAATGTACAGTACAAAAATGAGAATAAATTGATGTGATCTGTATTCATAAGGATATATAAACGATAACTTATGTAATTACGTATAATATGCATAAATTATCGTTTGGATATCGTTAAACGGTTAAACGCAGGTTATTATTGGTTTTTCAAAACAAAATAAGTTTGTAAAATTATTAACTTTACATTATTATTATAATAAATTATGACTTTTACTTTTTGAAATTACTTACAAAAGTGGATATATCTAATAAGACCGCCGTTTATAAGACACAACAACTGAAGACGCAATAATGTAAAGAGGAGATACTGTTAAGTCGAATCTATTAATAATTTTCAATTGTTTAACAACTTTGTAGGCGGGACTTCCATAAATTACTTTTTATAAAATGTTGCTTTAATATATTTTTTGTGATACTCTTTAGAATATAGAAGTAGCACAAATAATTGATTATAATTGTTAAGCAAGATTTTGTGTATGTACATATATAATCCAGGATATAATCTAGATTTAAATTATATAAATATTATGTAGTGATTGATAAATATGTCAAAATTATATAAAATATAACTATTTTTAATTACTTTCTAATTTTTTGTTCATTCTCTTTGGTCATACGAGGCGTTAAATATTTAAACAATTTACATTCTTTCACGCTTCAACACACTAACCAAATAACTAGAACATTGTTATTTTTCTTTGAGCTTCGTTGCAATTTTAACTTTGATACTTTAACACGTTTATATTCACTATTTTCATACAAACACTTCATAAAAATCGAACACTTATCGACGTGCTAAAATATTATGTGGTTACTAAGTATTTTTTTATGTATAATAAATGAAGCAAAGGCAGTCAAAAAAAATTTACATATTTTATAATGGGTATTTTTTTTATAATTGTCATTGAACCTCACCGGTCAATGGAGTATTTCTGTTTTTGTGGTCAATAACTCAACATATAATTATAATATTAATCTGACAACACAATTGAAGTAAACTGGTTGTTATTCATTGATAAAGAATAAGATAAGAAATATTAACATTAAATAACATAACGAAAATAAATGTCAATTTCACTATAATTAGATTAGTGATTTTTTTTTATTATTAATTTGATTTTTAGTTAAAAATATATTTTAAAAAAGCTATTAACTATTAAATGTTAAATAATATTATAAATGAATGAAATGAATGTAAAATAAAATTCATTAAAATCAATTCTGTAACGCAACGACATTAAATCCACATTGTAATAAAGATTCTTTGTGAGTAATTTATATTGCTGTCTCTCATTTTTACTAGGCTTGCTTGTAGTATAAATATCCTATCTGATAAATATATAATAATATAGTTAATTTTTTTTTTAATTAGAGTAGCCAATTAGGGACGGCTAGAATTAACTACCATAATATAATAAACGAATTAAATTAACCACAGACAGACAATTAACCACAGACAATTAACCACAGTGCGACCACGCACGAAACCTACCATCTTTGAACTAAAATCATTGAACTGGAAATGAATATAAATTGATTGCTCGGGGAACAATAACTCTGTCAATAATATGTATAAAACGAAACATTGGTTCTGGGAAGCAGTGGACCAACTCTTGTGTTCACGAGTAAATATTTTATATTGACAAGTTATTTTGCCCGAGTTAAATGAATATTTGCGCTTCTTTTATTTTGTATATATTTTCAAATATTTATTTGTGACTTACTTTCAACCCAAAATACTAATTTCAAAACCATATTCATTATCACATTTTTGTTGATTTCGTAATTTTCATTTCTTGTTCAAATTGATAAAATTTCTTGTTCAAAATAAATAATACTGAGAAATTGAATATTATAATACATGGTAAATAGATTTTATTTAATATTATATGAGTTTAAAAAGAATATGAACAATTTTATCATCAAGGTATAAAAGTAGGCTAGTTTTTTTTATTTATATTAAAAGCAGTTTAAGCTTTTTTTTGCACTTTTGAAATAATATTTACCGTATTACTTACTATATTTTTGAAACAATAAACTCGTCGTAACTCTGACTACAGTCAAAAATATTTGTTTCAACACTATTCTATAATACTAAGTAATAAGTTTTATTTAATTTATTCTAATGTTATTTCCTTAATTGCTTTCTATTATTTTCTTATATTATTAGTTTTTTCAGTTTGACTGAGAATGCTTTCGGTAGAAAATGCTTTTAAGCATTAGGTCCGCGTATTGTACTAGTACAAAGTAGTTATAGGCAATAGAGACTAAATAAATAAATAAATAATACTATTTGTACATAAAAAGTCCACAAAATTGTGACTCTGTATCATTCTATACTAAATTATTCATGTGATATTGGTATTTCATATATTTGAATACATGTTTTGTAACACAAGTTTCAAGAACAAGTACGTATTTAATTAAATAATTTAGTATCTTTTTTAAAAACAATTTTCTGTTTTATGAAAGTATTCTCAATATTAGTGCTCTTGGAAAAATAACTAAAATTAAAAAAATATCTAATGTAATATTTAAAACTTAACAATTCAATTTTTTTTTATAAGAAAATCAAAAAAAATTATGTATCAATAAAGTCACTAAAACTCAACGATTAAACTAAAATTCATTATTTTACTTACAAAACAACATCTTAATCCCAAATTTTACATTTAGACGAAACCGCTTAAACTTAAAGTGTAATTTCAAGCGGGAGAGACCAGGCTTAATTAAAATGTTCATTTCCGTGAAGCATGATTGAAAACCCTATTCCTATTTCGTCTATCGAAAATCACAGTCCAGTAGTTATTTAAGTATAGTCTAGTCAGAAGATGGATTCAGAATGCAGTATTCCTTATCCTCTGCATAACGCTATGTTATGGGTAATGACAGTATCTATTATGATAAGTATTTATTAATTATATGAAAACCAGATAATGTTAAATAAACAACAAATAAACTTACTCGCCACCTATACTAAAATGATTTATAAGTTCAGAAACAACAACCGTTTGACCGAAATTCGCTTAATTCGTTGCAGTGACGTAATCAGTTTAAGTATGCACAACTACATCTATCAATAAACCTACATTACATTCATATCTGTTTAATTGAGCTTATAACTGCACGAATATTGACTTCAGTCTTTTCTCTTTTTGACATATGTATATTTCTCTAACTTGGATTACATAATTTTTTTTTACGTACGAATCAGATGCTTTAATTAATTTATGTACAATCATCGTCAAAGAATGTAAATGTTAAGATTTTTTTTTCATTCAAGAGCATTCCTTTGATATAATGATAAAATAAATGTTTGATACATTCTTAACTTTAATAAGTTGGCGTTAAAAGAAACCTACTTCAAGATATCGCCGATGTTAGATCCATCTACTGTCGAATCACAGATACTATCGAACAGGAATTTAGCTCCTACCACATCACTGAGGCCTAGTAAAGGTTTGCGTCACACGAAATAATTGAACACCCCATTAAAGCTACGAGTGACATAAAGTTAGTCTAATTATTAAACATACCCAGAAATTGTATGAATATTTTCTGTTGGATTTTGATAGAGTCCTAGAAAATAATAAGCATACACTTAAAAATACTAGCAATCACTCCAATTTATACTATTAACTTTTTTCCGATCTATTTCACGTTCAGCCTCTCTAATTGCTTTCCCTTTAGA
Organism: Napeogenes sylphis; assembly: GCA_959347405.1. NCBI lineage: Eukaryota > Metazoa > Arthropoda > Insecta > Lepidoptera > Nymphalidae > Napeogenes > Napeogenes sylphis. Next base: position 23,290,592 of record OY365785.1, read on the forward strand.
AATTGCTTTTTCAAAGCCTATGCTGAAAGTTCAACGGGCTTGATAAAATACGTTCAGCACTAACAACAATAGATTTATTACAGAACAAATGAAATCGAATAGGAATTTCTATTATCTTTTTTCAATTGAATAACGTTCAAAGTTTTAACTTATGAATTACACAATATCTTTTCTTAAAATTGTTCAAAAACGAGTTTTAGATGCTTTTTTTAAATTTCCACTTGGGTGTATATAAGAATAAGTAAACATAATAAAACTTTCTATTACAAAGTGCTCTGACCTCACCTCTTTTTGTCGGTTCGTTTAAATACTAATTAGAAGCGTGGGAAGTAATTGATAGGCTAACCAAGCGTCTAATCAATGACGATGAACTACTAAGCAGAAGTCCTACCTACCTTGAGAATTGCCGCAAATTTATTAGTTTATCATCGTCATTTCGCAGAGTGTGCTGCACAATAGCAAGGGCTTAGCACAATAGCATATTCTATAAATAATTAATGCGACTCCATTGTACAAACAACTTTTCAATTAAAAAAATTCAAAAATATACTTATTATAATTTTTGCAGGGGCTAAAAGTACAAATTTTATAATATTTATAAAAAATTTTAACAACTTGAGTGAATCTTAAAAGCAATCCGTAATTATATTAAATCTCTTAGAGAAATAATCCGTGTCTTTCAGCAACTATTACCAAGTTATAACTACTTTAATTCATATATTTATATTTTGTGTTGTTATAATTTTGTAAGCATTGACATTAATAGCATCTAATGATTCTAAAATGAACTTATCAAGAATAACGGTATGTGATCTGAAGTTTGAGTACAACGACTTACGTATTGAACTGTTGTGTGTATTGTATTGATTTACGTATTGTGTGTTTAATTACAAATATAAATATGTAATTCAGATACCTTTATCCCACTTAGTTATTGCTCAATAAAAAATCTTTTCTCTAAATTTCAAATTTATTAGAACAATTGAGTTTTAATCTCATAGATCAGTCTATAAGACAACTTAAGGTATGATTGTAAGACTTAATAGATGTGTAATTACGTGATTTGATTTCCATGAATTAAAAATAGTAAACACTCCGAATCATATTTTTGTGACCACGTAAAAAAAGATTTTATATTTTTATAAGTTTAAACTACTTTAACTGAATACGTTGAATTCTAAATGAAATCTTTATTTCTATAAGCCGTAAACTGAATCTGCTGAAACCTAAATCATTTTAACATCCACAATTCCAGTCAGTCAAATACGAACTCTATTTGTATTTTTAATATCAAGGACGCCTTTGTAGATATTTCTTTTGGGAATATAGTTATTTTTTAATATGCATTGAATAAACAGATGGATTTCCAAAATCTTATCCTAAATTGAATGTTCGTTCTAAATAAGTTTATAATTATTAATAAATTTATATATTTTGTGGTTATAAATCATCTTGCTTTAATCTTTAGTTAAAGGTATAAAATTATAAAAAATATGTTAATAATATGAAATTTACCGAAGTCATTTTTTATTCTTTTTTATTTTTTTTTATTTATTCGTTTTATTTGAAATCTGCCTTTGTTAATTTAATTAATATATTTACGTAAAAAAAAGTAGTATACGGATTTAAAAAATTTTGTACGTTGTTTGCTTATTGCCTAAGTCGTTGATTTAGATTTAGTTAATATAGCATTATTTTTACTTTAAAAAAATATTTAAAAGAATGCTATATGTTGTTGTAGGTTCGTTATGAAAATACAATTGGACAATAAACTCACAAAAACTGAAACTGCCAGACACAAAAAACCAACACATTGACACTAAAATATTGACATATCTTAAAAAATGAATGGGATTAACGTAAAAATACATATTTCTAACTAAGGAAAGATATAAAAAAATAGTACTAATTTATATATTTTTTTGTTTGCTTAAACTCTTTATTGTACACAAGGTAAATTGGTGAATTAAATTGGTAAAAGGTGAAAAAAAAAATTAAGGTATACAAAGGCTGACTTATCCCTTTCAGTCAACTTGATCTAAAAAAACTAAGGAAAAAAAAACATGAAAAAATAAAACATTACAAAAGATTATAAATAAATTAAAAGAAATAATATCTGTGCAAAAAAAACTAAATTACATTGTATAAAAAAAACTAATGATATCTCCTAATGCGTTCACTTTACGTGAAAATTCATTTTAAAATAGTAACAAAATTGAAGAAAATATAAATGCTGACTCTACCTTCACACTCATAAAACCTGTAGAGATTTTATGAGTGTGAGCTTCATGTTCTTATTCATATTTAGAACTAAGAAAAATGTTTAATACACAAAAAACAACTGGAACAAGTTTTAATTTCATTCAGCGCTTATAACAAGACTGGTTTAATTAAAATGATAATTTCCGAGACTCACTTTAGTGACAATTTGTCTGGCAGAATAGAAACGCAGGATATAATTTAATCCGTATATAAAAGGGGTTAAACGGGTTAAATATAAACCCGTTTTTAGACTAACCTATAGTATTTATTTAAAAATAATTTGTGTTATGAAGACAAGTGATTTATGAGAAAAATCCGGTAGCGTGAGGCTCTTTATTGGGGCCATTCTTATTCCTCATTTATATAAATGACTTACATTGTTTTTTGAGAAATAAACATGGAATGATATCGTTTGCAGATGATATTTCTCTCGTTTATAAAATTTATAGAAAGAATAGAGTAAACGTGGTCGCTCAGATGTTGTACATTGGTTTAACGACGTTAATAATTGTTGTTCCATTCAATTCCAATGTTTCAAAAAAAAAGAATTGCTGAGAAAAGACAAATTGTATAGTATTTCATCTACCAAAGATATCCAAAACATATAATGAAATAAAGAGAAATTGTTTTAATTGAATTGAATTGAAATAAACTAATGCTACTGGTTTTTATTAGATCTATAACATGAGGTCAGGATAAAATTTACTAAATAGTTTCCAAAATACATAAATTTTGATAGTATGAGTACATATTCCATATATTAATGATAATTTTTTTTAGCTATATAAAAACAAATCGAGATAAATTGGGCTAATTAAAAATAATCTTTATACAAAATTTAATTATACATTAAAAATAAATTGATAAGTAAATTCTATTATTGTGTAAAGTATTACATTAACGATGTAATGGCATATGTAACAATTTATTATAATTTATATTTATAAATATATAAATAATTGTAATAACAATAGAAAAAATTTGACTTTATTTGTTACTTATTTTTATCGAGGTTAATTACTTTGGCTAATATTTGTTACTGTAGTTGTAGTTTAAAAATATATATATATATATAGATATATATATACATACTATTAATTTTCAAAAAATGTTAATAATGTAATAATATTTGTGAAAAGAGTATTATACGAGGGAGCAAATATTTAATCCCTTGATGCAGAGACAATAAATCTTGTAATTGGTTTTGATAACTTTTAATATTATAAGTAAGAATAAAATTGATTATTTTTCCCTCCTTATTAAGTCAATGTTGTAAGTTGTCTGTCATCTGAAACTACGGAGATTTTGTATTGTTATTTAATATTCTATAAAAGTTGCAGCGGATTGGTTTTACATTATATTCCTAAAAACTTACCACAAGTATCTAGGTAAAAAATCTGCTAAGACGTAAATAGTCATAGTAGGAAATAAATTACAGTGATTGGTCCTACAAAAATACAAAACCTGTCAATAAACAAAATTTATTTAATATTAATTTTTCTCGGAATTCGAAATATTTGGTATTGACATGTTATTTGGCCTTCAGTGGCTGAATATATAACTTATTTATTATTATTATGTATAAAGTATATTTTCAGACATTATAACTTTAAGTGGTAATTTTTAATATGATTTTAACTTCCTTACTTTCATACTCAAGGAGGTATTATTTCTAAAAAACAATTTAAATCTTTATTAGGCTCATAATTTTAATTGGTCCTTAAGCTGTGCTGGTAATGGCATATAACTCATAAACTGAACTTTAACATTACTTTCCGTCCATCTGTGTGAAAAATAACATACCAAAAATAAAACCTGAGCACTAAAATCTGAAATCTAACTTTAATAATAATTAAGAAATTGTTAGTGACAAATAGTTCAAATTTAGGTTGCTATTTGAATTCTTTGCTTAAATTTCAGATTACCATGGTTTTATTCGTTCAGTGTGAGTGTGAATATGTAAAATAGATAATTTTGATTACAATGAAAGTGTTTAAAGTTGTTTATTAAGAAAATATAAGATATTACAGATTCTTATAAACTTTTTATTTTATTCTAATTATTGAACAATGTGAAACGTTCTTTGATATTTCTTGCTCAAATAGTCTAAATAAATTTTCCTTTTATTTAGTACGGTCGATTCGTAATGGGAGATTTTGATAGTGAAAATGGCTTGTTAAATATTACTGTTATAGGCTAACAACTAACACTTACTTACTGACCTTCGAAAAACTAACTGTTTGTTTCTAATGTTAATAACAAAATATATCATATAAATTTATTTTTACGGATTTAGCTCGCGTATAATGAATTAAATTTTAAATTTACATTTTCAATCTAACTCGACGTTTAATCCTTATACGCGAGTTAAATCCGTAAAATAGTTTTATTTTAATGTGTTGTACTCGTGAAGGCCTTAGAAAACACAAAATATATGGATATTTTGAAAATAAATAATTAAAACTCTTTATGTTGCAAGTTCCTTAATAATTAATTCATTAGTTTTAAAATCTATATGTATAATTAATAAATATTATTAATATTTCAGTTTTTATTACAGATAAGGTTTTTTTTTATATAAAAATTAAATAGAGAGGCAATACTGTTTTCCAGTAGTCGTAATGATTATATTAGGTATATCTGTCTATCAGTTCAGAAGCCCTCCTGGTTCCAGTACCTTGTATATTGTATATATTGACTTACTAAAGAAAATATATCGATACTTCATCAGTTTTTCACATGTTAGGAAATCCGAATAAAAGCATATTTATGTGGTGATTCATTGATGTTATAAACTAGAATCATTTTCATAATACAGAAACTCAAAATCTATCGTTAAGGGTGTCTTAAAAATATATTTTAAATAAACGTAGAAAAATAATCGATACGCTACCGTTTCAATAAAGTTTTGAATTAATTGTTCCACATATTATCATCTTTATCAGAATGGACGTAACACCTGGCTTCTTCGTAAATCCTAACCAATGTTTCTAACTTTATATTGAAGAATATCATTGAAAATACAAGTTTTCTTAACAGGAGAAGCCAAACCCTATACACTTAAGGAACTCTATGGATTTTTTTACAATTATTAATTTATTAATTATAAGATAAAAAAATATACATATATTTAAACATAATATAGACACAAAACATAAATATGAAGGTTATAAGTCAATACCTCTTAATAAAACTATATTAACAATATTTCAAAGTAAATTACCTTAACCACATTATTTTTTTAAGTTTTATCCTTGACGAAGGATTTTAAGTTTTTGTAATTGTTTAGTATAATTTTAATTTCCACAAAACCCTTGGGGTGAATCCGATTTTCACGCTTCGGCAGTTTTATTTATACTCTTAAAATATTCTAGTTGCTAAGCAAAAGATTAAAAATGTTGTTCCATTGGAACGGTGTAATATAAACAGAAAGATAATTAGTATTCGTATAATGTTTTGACTACTGTCCGAGGAAATATCAAATATTAAGATCAATTTATTAATTGTTGATTAACAGATACCTACCTTTTTATAAATAAATATGTAAAAAAAAAGTCTTATAAAAAAAAATAACACTTTTGTATTACTTGGAAACAACATACTATTTATTAACACACATTTATGAGACACTAAAATTTAACTTTATGTCTAGTTTATATATAAAAATACCATATACCTTACTTATTAAGTTCTCCATTAATAAACAATGACTAACTAAAAACCTTTATTAAAATATATCAAAAAATAAATTGTTTCAAACAAAACATTCAATATCTTCCCACAAATTATTTATATTAAAACATACTGTCAGACAAAATTCTTCTTGTCAGTTCGTCCAGACAGACAGATTGTACTTATCCGTCTACAATGACTTGTCATATACGATCCTTAAGAAGAGTTTTAAACTAAGTAGATACAGATTAGGAATAGAAATACTATATATAAAATTATTACTTACTTAACATTGTTATAAATGTTAGTGAAAGAGTAATTTTCAACATATATGCCGTAGAATTATTAAATGAATGACATGACGTAGTTAACCGTTAAATATCTTAAAATCGTAATAAATCCGGTTTGGGCAACTTTTTTTATAATTTTGTAATAATACCCTTACATACTTACAGCCTGCACTTGACAACAAAAAAAAAACTTAATATTTATATAAAAACCTAATTTTATATTTAATATGATAAAAATAGTACTTTATAAGAATATAGATGGTAATAAAACAAAGACAGGTTGAAGGATGATCACAAAGCTATGACATGGATAGTTTCTGTGCTATGACATGGAAAGATTATATGTTAAGAAAACGAGTGAGCACTGAGATGACAAATGATAGAGGTGAGTGAAATAGATCTAGGTATGTACTGTAGCCCCTAGTTGCAAATATTAGAAATTAATCTTCAGAAGAAACTTTATTATTATCAATAAAATAAAAATCCCTATAAAATATAAAAATAGTAGAAGTCACAGTTCATATGTCTAGATAAGCAGTTTCAGTAGAACAGTTTTTGATGAAAAGAATATTACAAACGAGGTTATATATTTAATATTGCATGATACGACTAATTATATTTTATTTCTTGCAAAACTTTCACTTATGATACATATATATTAGAAGATCTAGTGACAAAGTTTAATCATTAAAATACTCATATTATATTATTCTTATTGTTACTATAGTATAATGACTTACGACCTGTACCTTTGACCAATGTAAAATGCCTGAACATAATGTTCGAGGTATAGAAGTGTGTTTTTTTTTTCTTTTTTATAATACAGGACAAGTTACACACATTGATCTAACCCCTAAGTAAGCAAATTATTTGCTTGTGTCAAGGGTGTTAGACAACGATTCCATTATATAGAAATACATATTATAAATACTGAGAATATATTTAATAAACAACCAAACCCAGAAATACAGACATATATATTCATCACATACATGCCTGTCCCTGTCGGGGATCGAACCCGAGCTCCATTGCGTCGCTATACGTTAGGCGTCTGCGCTAACCACTCGACCAACGGGGCGGCAGAATGTTACAGAATGGTGTGTGTTATTGGTCACGACCGTCGTTAAACTTCCGTCTCCTCGTATAAATATAATATATTAATATAACTAGAACGAATGAACAGTCAGATTTATAGTAACTATATATTCATAAAGCAAACATTTACTTGTGACTTATTAACCATCTCTATAAATATTTTACTGAATAAGCTCACTATTTACGACGATTTTTGTATTCTGAGTCCAAATTGTCACTTCAACATTTCGCTTAAATCAAAATTTTAATTAACTATGCTTTATACTCTGACTAACAGAAATTTTAAGCTGTCTTAGTTATCTTTGCTTTAACTTAAAAGTGAACATTCTTAATGTACCATGTTAGTTGCATTAAAATGAAACGTAAATTACATGTAAATAATTAAAACTTTGAATAATAATTGAAATGTAATTTGAAATTTACTGTAGGGTAATTGAACTATCCTAAATATTATCTCTTCAGATGTAATCAATACACTGTTAATATTGAAATTGTGGTTAAAATTAACAATTAGTTTTGAACTTAATCGTCTTGAATATGACAAGTAATTCTACGTGTCATATTAAAGTAAATAGTGAAGTTATCTTATTAACCCACAGACTTACGTAACTATCTAATAAGGATAAGACATGAAAGACACAAAGTAATTTAAGATATTTCATTTGTTTAATTAAGTATTGTATCTCTCATTACAGATTTATTTATATCTCATAAAATATGTTTCATGTTTTCATTGTTATTTTTATAACAAAGCTGCAAATAGAAATACTGCAAATACTAATTATGATTTTTCAATTTCTTTGAACAATAAGAATCTTTTATCCGTCCGATAAAGATGATTATGTATAATATAGATTTCGAGTCCGGTTGCTACACGGTGGCTAACGTTATATCCGAAAATCCTATTTATTTTCATCTCTCCTATTTAACTAAACTCATACAATATATTGGATATTCCGCAAGCCTTCGGTCGTGCATTTACTTTTTAAATTCAATTCCAATAGTTTTTCCGAGTGTCTATGCATATACGTCAATAGCTTTTTATGCTGGATAGAGCATACCGATCAACTTCTACGAATTTTGCTTCTACTTCCGGAAGTCTCGTGAGCACTGATGTTCTTAAAGGCTATACGGTTCACACTATTCTTATCGGGAACTCTGTACGCTGTAAATGATAACCACATTTACTATATAGAATGTTCCAAAGAGCTTTTCCATATAGAAACTTATAAGTTCACTAGAGCTTAAGATAAAACTTTTGTGAAGACTTATAATATTGATTTAACATGCCGTAACTTGTTTACTTGTTAAGAAGTAAACGACTTTATGAAAACCAGATTTTACATATCGTCATCTCATCATCGTCGTCATCATTTACATAATAGCATATATATATATATATATATATATATATATATATATATATATACATACATATTATATAATCAAATTCTTAATCTCAGGTAATAGTCTCTGAAAATGTTTTGGGTTATAAATACTTTGATTTGATTTCCGTTTCAGTATACAACATAAATTTAAGTTCACAAAGATCATATTAGTTCCAAACGAGCGCGAGATCGGAATTCAACTGCAATGGAATATAGTCGCTTCTATTTCTTAATCCAATTTGTTCCGTCACTTGCATTAATGTTATCCAATTATATAAATGTTCTTATTTCTTTAAAGGCAAAAAAGTCATTTCTGTTAGTTCTAAAAATAGTTTAATCGCTTCTATTTAAATACCAAATTTTGAATTGATACGATTAAACTATATTTTTAACCCCGTTTTTTATTTTAAAAGCTATGTTGGTTATATAGGTTAAGCTTAGCTGGGTTTAGTTTTAGGAATTCATATTATAAGTGGGAACTGCAGTTTGAAATTGCTTGTTTTGGCTTTAGCCTAAAACAAATATTTATTTTCATTTATTGACGCTCGTATGACGCCAACGCTTCCAACGCTTTGCTTCAAAACCACAAAAAAAAGAAATCCCAGAGTTCAAATAAGAAAACAGATGAGAAAAATACAAAAAACTATAACAATATGTAAATTAGAAAATGATGCGTTCATTTCAGTATGAGTAACTGAAAAATAAGGAAACTTGTAAAGAAGAGGCAAAAACTGTTAAAAATATAGCTAGATGAAATGCGTCACAAAACAAGAAACAGAATTTATGTGGTAGGCAATTTACAGAATACCAAAAGACTACGAGAGATAGAAGGACCACTCCTTGTCCAAAGAGAGAAAGGTACTAACTTCGAAGGAATCTACTTAACTAATATCAACAATTTTTTACCAAAAAACTAAAAAAAAACCTTGGCTAAATGAAAACCCATTAAAGATAGCCCCAAAAAAAAACACTAACTGTCAAATAATAATAATAATAATAATAATACGGGACAAATTACACACATTCATATAACCCATAAGTAAGCAAATTATTTTCTTGTGTTAAGGGTGTTAGACAACTATACAAATACATAGAAATACACATTATAGATTCTACGATTATATTTAAGAAACAACAATAAAAGAATTGAACCTGAGTCCCATTGCTTCGCAATACGTTAGGTGTCTGCGCTAACCGCTCGACCAACGAGGCGTATTCATCTTTTCCCTGGTTGAATTGGATATAAATTTGAAGTATTTTAAAGTGATATACCGTGTTACAATACAATACAATGTTTTGTTCTCGTACTTGTCTTGTCTTGGTTACTTAAGATATAAATTACTTACCTTTGCCAAGCGCTCAACTGGCGTAAAAGATACATAGATCATATAACAAAAAATTACAACTTAAGTGACAGACGCAGCGCCCTCACTTAATATGAGTTATTAAGCTTAAACAGAAAATATGACTTATACAGAAAGCGGCCTGAACAAGACGCAGATTGATTATTTTCTGGTAAAAAGGAATAGAATCAACTGCGTCAAGGACTGTAAAATATTGCCAGGAGAAACACTAGTCTCACAACACCGGTTATTGCTAATGGACATACTAGTCAGAGTCCTTGCCAGTAAACACCAGAACCGCCCCCCACCCAAAATAAAGTGGCATTTGCTAGGAAAGGATCAGTATGCATGTGAGTTTAGGAAGCAAGTAGTGGACAATATGGTGGAAATGAAGGATATGAAAGGAAAAAGTGTGAATGAGTGTTGGAATGAAATGGCAAAGTGTATCTGAAGTGTAGCGAAGGAAGTTCTAGGACAGTCTAAGGGTAAAGGAACCATAGATAAAGATACATGGTGGTGGAATGAAGACTTCCAAGAAGCATTGAAAGAGAAGAAGAAAGCATTCAAAGAGTGGCAGAGTGTGGAAGTAGGAGACGAAAGATTAAAAGAAGATAAGAAAAAGAAGTATAAAGAATGCAAGAAAATAGCTAGAAGAGTGGTTGCGACCTCAAAGGCTGCGAACCAAGACGACATTTACAAGTCGCTAGAGTGCCCTGAAGGCCAAAAACGACTCTTTAAATTAGCTAAAGCACGGCAGAAGAATGCGAGAGATATTTCACATATTAAGTGCATAAAAGACGATAGTGGAAGGGTATTGATGAATGGGGAGGAGATAAAATATCGCTGGAAGGGATACTTCGAAAGGCTGATGAATGAAGAAAATGATTGGGACAGAGTATTAGAAGATCCGCCGTTAAACATAGGTCTGGTGAGGGAAATTTGTGAGGAAGAGGTGAAAATGGCCGTAAAGAGTATGAAGAATGGAAGAGCGGTGGGACCATATGAAATACCAGTCGAAGTGTGGAAATTGTGTGATGAGGATGGAAGGAGGTGGCTGACTTTATTCTTTGGTACGTTGCTGCACGAGAACACGATACCGGATGAATGGTGCAGTAGTACGCTAGTGCCCATCTTTAAAAATAAGGGTGATGTTCAGGATTGTAATAACTACCGAGTACTATAGTCTCCGAGTACTATAGGCACTATAGTCACAGCAGTGTTTATTTAACTCGTACAAAAAGCGTCTTAATATTTCTCATATGTCTTTAATATATTAGATGTAGATTGAGATCGCTTATTAGCGATAAGGTCGCCTCTTGTGTTTCTTGTTTTATAATTTCATTTTTATTTTATTTATTTTGTAAAACATGGAAATGAGGATGTACAATTAAGATTATTATTATTATTATTATCTTTTATTACTATTGACTTTATCATCATCATCATCATCGAGAATTCCCCACGAAGACTCATAAAAATCTAAACCAAACAATCCACTTTACTGGTAGATAGCAACCCTCTCATCCTTTGTCAACATGAAAAAACCCTTTAATCTTATTCCTAATATTCGTGATATAAGTAGTGTTATTAAAATTTATATTTATATTGAATTGTAATAAATATAATAGACAAAAATCAAAGTAAAAAAAATGTGAGATAAGCTTATCTACGTAATCACAAAAGTATATTTATAAAAATGAAAGTTGTACTTTGCTTTTAAATGAGTTTAATATACTGTTTATTATACTGTTTAAAATCTGTATTTTTTTTTATATGATCTAATGTCCACAACAAAAGGATGGATACCTGCCGTGCGTCGGAACGTCCGATGAAGGAAGGTGGACGGGGGAATTAAATCGTGTAATTCCTGCGCACACTCACCAAAATGTATCCTATAGAATACTGAGAGGCTTGCAATTCTACGCCTGTGTTCAAGGGTTTGGAGGTCGGCTTCGACTTGTTTGGGATCGCCCATGAGCCTTTTTGCTCGCCTCTCAATTGAGTCCAGAACCGCAAGATGAGACTTTGCGGCACCAGCCAATATGTGACCACGGTACTCTACACACGACCGGATCTGTGCTTTGTATAAAACAAGAAGCTGTCCCGGTGTAAAGTACTGCGGTGTAAAGTTCGCAAGAACGGCAAGCTTTGCTGCTGCTGCTCTTGCTCTGGACTCAATGAACTGACCAAAGTTGAGGTTCCAGGAAACCTCTAAGCCTAAAAACTGAAGCCGGTCACTGTATTCCAAGGATACATTCTGGAAAGTGGGAGCTAAGCCAATGTGTATAGTAAGATATATGTATATAAGATATATGATTTTGTTATCTTTTACTAAATTTAACATTGTAATTTTAAACAAATTGAAAACTTTATTTAATGTTATTAAATTTCATGAATTGTATTTAATTTTCTGATAAAAAGTTTATAATAAGATGTTAGGTCCTTGAAGTTGTTTAATTAATTCCGTAGGTACTAATACAAATTGGAAATTCTGAAGGACAAGTAAAACAAATCAATGTAATCCCAATGCCAGGGCTTTATACAGTGCTTGAGATTTCCATCAGACGCTGATTGAATCCGACGTGACACAAGATCTTCTCGCTCGTATACGTTTCATTACTGTGACAATATCTACATGCACACATACAGACATTCGAATCAAGGATAGTAATTAATATTATGATTAAATAGATAAAAATCTAACACATGCCGTAACTATGTATTGTAATTTTTATCATAATATTTATGTAATTCTGTTAATATCTTAATGTATATGTTTAGAAAATAGATTTTTGTATACGTAATAGTGTCTTATATTATTAATATAATGCCTAATATAGATTGTTATTGTAATGTAAAAATAGAATCAATAATGTGCATTATTATTATTTTTCCTGTTTTTGTAAATTTACCACTTTTATTAAATAAAAGTGTAATGTAGTAGAGTAAAATTTAAAAGATTAAGATAGTATACATCGATAATAGCTTTTAACTATTCTTAAGCTTAGCCTTTCACTTGGACAAGTCAAGTCTCTTAACCATGGAAATTAAATATTTATTATATTATGATATTATAAGTCTATGACTAACTATATAATATTTAGTTAGTGTAAAAATTATATATCTTTTACATTTTACATTTAATTCTCAAAGTTTAAGTAACGGGAAAAACCCATTTGTATATTATATTGTAATATTGTATGAATTTGTTTTTTAAGGATTGAATTATTAAAATAAGATGCGGTGTGTCATTGTCCGTATTTCTTAAATTTTTACAAAGCAAGGATAAGATAAAAAGATTAATAATAATCTTTATTGAAACAAAAATTGTAAAAGTAGATAAGAATATTATTATATAAATATTGTAATTGTAATATTTATAGAGTTATATTGATAGAATTAGTAGATTATTTGACAACAAATTTATTTATCGGTTTTATCTATTTGCTGTCTTTAAATATATATATTTTTTCAACTAAGCTCATTGTTAGGAATTCATCTAAACTTAATTGTTTGTAACACGCAACAGCTTATTGACAAATAAAATCATCTAAAGAAAACTTTTTTAATAATATTTTGGTATTTTATTATTATTTGTAAGGGAATATGATTGTTCGATTTATGAGTTACGTGCTCTTATGAACAGAGTTAATTACAGTAAAAACCAATTTAAAATGTGAACTGTACAAAATTTTAATTAGGTTGTAAAATATAAGTATTAAAATTATATTAAACTTAAAATCTGAATCTTTTAATATCTTAAAATGTATTGTATGTATAATAAATATGTGTGAAATATTGAAGGAGATAAGGACAAAATAACTGGCCAATATAAATGTTTAGTCGATTTTATAAATAAGTTAATATTACAAGTGTATTGTTTGAAGCCCAGGATTAATATTTCAGAGTTATTAACTATATCTACATGCACATGTAGATATTAACTAACCTATTTTATTCGACTATTCAAGTCTTAGTAGATTAATTTTATCTGGGTTAGTTCATTTTATATGAAACGTTATAAAGCCAATTTGCTGCAACGTTTAATAAAATAGTAGTAAATCTCAATGTCGCTATATCATATTATATTTAAAAATGACCAATAACTAGCTCATAACATTTGCATTATAAACAGGAAGAAATAAATTAATGTTTTAATTACTTACTAATAAATAATAAAAGAAAATATATACACTATGATAAAATAAGGAAGAAAGCATTTAATCGGTTTGAACGGGTGAGATTAATTTGTATCATTTGTCTTGATTTTATTATTATTATTTCTTGTTTGCCAATAATCCCTAAGGTTTTATAGTGTACCGTAACAGGGAATTAACTGTGCTTATTAAGCTTTCGGAGTTGATCCGTGATATGTGAGCACTAGTACCCATCTCAAAAGGATTTCTGTTATTACCGACCGTTTTAGTATCTTGGTAGGCCTCCTTGAAGCCCTTGAACCATTTAAACCCTTTGCTGATCATAATGGATGCAACCAGTTCGGACATAGAACGAGACCCTGGTGGATACATTGTCCGAAACAGTGTCATCAGCAAGATAATTAAGCTTCTTGATCTTGTCATTTGGGACGGTTCTGAAGTCACAAGGCGGACTGGAAAAGTACTAACTAAACTTGGAGAGTATTGTCCGTTACAGTACCTTTTTAGTATTATTATTTTTTTTTTCATTTTTTTCATCATCCCAGCGGCCAGGAAGGTGATGGCCGAGGGAGTATGTGGGACTACCCGGCAGCATAGAAAACGCTGCCATTTTTAAGGCTACCCACTAAAAATCAACGGTTGACCTCATCGCTTTAGTGGGACGCCACAGGATCGCTTTCGCACTCACCGTAACTATCCGTAACAGTATCTTTTTTTTTTTTTTTTTTTTATCGTTGGAAAAATGCGTTACGCATCATCCCTGCGGCCAGGAAGGTGATGACCGAGGGGGTATGTGGGACTACCCGGCAGTATAGAAGACGCTGCCATTTTTAAGGCTACCCACTAAAAAACCAACGGTTGACCTCATCGCCTTAGTGGGGCGCCACGGGATCGCTTTCGCACTCACCGTGACGCCCCGGCGGAACCCCCTGCGAGGGGCCCCGATCAACTTAGGGACACCCTCACCTCGTAGGCCTATAACGGGCGGGAGAGGTCACCCCCCTCTCCCGTCCAGGCACTACAGCTGGGGAAGGAGGCTGCGGGCGTAATCCCGCCTCCTTCGACCCAGCCTACCCCTACGGAGCGGTTCAGAGGAGGCTGCCTCTCTGTCCCGCTCCGCGGCCTCCTTCGCGGCAATCACTTGCTCGCAGAAAGAGGCCATAGCGACCCAGGACCTCTCGTCGTCGAGCATCGCGGAAACAACGCTCGGCAACGAGAGGTCGCTGCCAACCACGGCCGTCAGCTCGGTACGCTGACGGTCCCAGGCTGCGCACTCCGCCAAGGTGTGACGAGCCGTGTCCACGGGCTCGTCACAGTGGTGGCAGGAGGGGGCCGCCTCTCTGCGTGCGATCTTGTGCAGGTACTCACCGAAGCACCCATGCCCCGTGAGCACCTGCACAAGACGGAACGTTAGAGTCCCGTGCCGCCGGCCGATCCAACGATCGAGATGGGGGGAAATAGCCCCCACCGTCGCAAGACCGGCCGACGGGGACTCAAAGTCCCTACTCCACTGTCGGATCAGGGCTCGGTGAGCTAAAGCCCTGATCCGATCCGCCTCGAGCCTAACCCGCCCGACCCTCGCTTCTACCCGGTGCCAATACACTCCGGCGAGGACCCGCGCCTGTAGCTCCCAGGGCGGATCGCTCGCCAGGAATCCGTAACAGTATCTACCGTAACTCTGTCAATTTAGCTATAGTTTTACAGGCACCATTCATTCGGTCGAAAATCCCAATCAACGTTGCGAAATTCGAAACTAATATTTGAAAAGGTCTATAAGCATGTTTTAGGATTAATTTTAACATATTTTAAATGAGTTATATTAAAATCTACGTCTACAAGGAGACGTTACTGAATTTATGATTTTTATTTAAAAAATATAGCTTAATATCATTCATATATTTCTAACAGTTAAACAAATAACAAAGTTATGCGTTTTGCGTGCTTTCAATTCTTTTTAATAAGGGTTTATTATGTTAATCTAGTTTGATGTAAAAGATGTTATTTAATATATAAAATTAAAATTTTACTAAGGGTTTGAAAGAAAATGCTAAGTTAAATTTCAATCACTACTGAATAAATACTTTTGTCCTCTGTCAACACATCAATCTGTCATCTGATAATCTTAACTTTACCATTAAATTGTTAAGTGTAATTGCTTGTCATTTTGAAGATTAACTTGGAAACTTGTTAAGTTTAAGCCTCCGTTTAGTTATTTATGAACACGATGTATTAATATCAGAGATGACTTGTGGGACATGAAAACAATATCAAGGAATTTAAATCTTATTATTGTGATAAATTCTGTTAAAATATTGTAAGTATATTTAAAATATGTATTTAATAATTTTATTTCAATATGAGCAGGATTCAAATCAGCAACTTTTTAGGATTGCCTTAGATTTCCCTTATTAAATCTTGATTGCTTGATTGAAAGGCGAAATTTGATAGTTCTTTCGAACTTTTTGTAACAATTACTGACAAAAGTATTTTATATAAGAAATATCGATTTGCCTGAGAGTGACTAGCTAGCATTCCTCCAATATGAACATTTTAAGTTAGTTACGAACACATCAAAATGTTCATTTGAGCGAGTCAGACGTAGTAGTTTGGACTCAAAATATACAACGTATATATAATAACGTCTAAAATTGTTCATTAAGTACTCGTATATCTAAAATTATTGTTAATGATTAAATTGAACAAAACATATATCAGTATAATTAAATATTCATTTATCACGCATTATTAATATAATTGCTATTATTATTACTACTAACAAGAGGAAAAAATAAAACTGAAATGATCTCAAAAAAAATAAAGGTTTACTAATACATTTTATGTCATGATAGATGGCGTATTACTGTCAGGGGGAAGGAAGTGTCTTACGAGAAAACACTTCACGATGCTTATGACACTCAATTCATGTAATACATTTACAAGTGTCTAAGGTCTACGCATTAAAAATAATAAATATTGTCAAATTCTATTTAATTTTATTTTAAGTATAGTAAAAAATTATATTAAAATAAAAATGTATGACAAATCTATGGCGATATTGGAGAGTTTATTAAAAATTCATATGAAGTAAACCCTTAAGTTAACCTATATATTGTAAAAAGTATTTTTTTGTATCTTGTGTTAATTTTGTGTAGTGTAGGTTCCATGTTCTTTTCCATCCATACTTTTTATTATTTTTTATTATTTATAAGTTATTTAAGGTCCCATTTTTAATTATTTACATAAAAGTTATACTCACAATAATATTGTTGAGTGTTGAAGGTTGTAGTAATATCTGTAACTCAATCCTGACAACCAGCATTAAAAATTGTGTACATAGTAACTAAAATATTTACATCAAGATAAATAAGTAATCTAAAATTTAAAATAAATATTAGGACGATTCTTGACTTTGAAATTAGTTTTACAATAATAAACTTCTAAATAATAAACTCTTTAAAACCGATTTTAGTAATTCTTTCGCAGCTCGTAGCTACTCTTAGCACAGTAGCACGTGTAGAACACTAAACGTGGTACTGTGCTACGCTAACTGCTACTGTGCTACGCGAGCTTCAATTTACAAGGCAGTAATATATTGATATACAAAATGTTTCTACAATTGAAAATTTATTATTAAAAAATACATTTAACATGGCAATCAAGATCATACTATGAGTTTTCTTATTTCATTGGGTCTGTTTTATTTATTTGTACAAGACCAAAAAATATGACTTCTTCTACTTTCAGATATTAATGTACATAAAAATCAAAATACAAACATCAACAGTATTTGTTATAACCTCCAGTATCGAACCAACGCAATGTATATGGTAATACTTGCACTTTATCCAACGAACTTGCAATAAGGGTCTGCGTATGACAAAACAATACGCCAATGTATGTCTATTTGATTAATATTCTATGACTTTATCGTTTACTTTTGATTTTGAATTGAAAATAAATTATTCCAGTTCAGTACATAAACTACATTTGTAGAATATTTTTCTATGATTATTATATAAAGTTATTAAAAGGCACAAGTTGTAACCATCTTAGAGTATTATACCAAAGTCATAAAACTATAGAAGCAAAAACCGTAAATAGAACGACTTTAAGATATTTTTAAAATTAATATGCCATCACATTATTTATGCAACAACTTACTACGGTTTAAAATAGCTTTTTGAACTGGAGAATTTGTAACAAAGTTATGATTTTATTTACTATTTTAATTTTAAAATATGTAAACAATAAATAACTCTGAACTTTCAAAGACAATCTTTTCTTTGTGCACGACCTGTTTTAAAATAAGGATTTTCTCTAACAATATGTTTTAAAAGGCATATTGTCCCAACATATATACTGTAATAATTACTCATTAGGAAGTATATTCTAACATGTATGTGCTACTTTTATAAAGCTCCTATTATTATTATTATTATTATTACAAAATATTCGTTCCAGGTAAATTTTAAAATAGCTTGCATTAACAATGATTCTTGGAAATGGTTTCATATGACTTAATGTAAGACAAGTGGACGTATAAATATAAATGATATTATAAATTACGTAACAACTAAAAAAAACTATTATTTTTATTGTAATAAAAAGACTCGATTTTTCATGATTTAAATACAATAGGAAAAATTTGTAAAAGATTTAAATTAAAACTAATGAATTTTGACAATGATTTTATATTTTCTAGAACATTAGAAATTTTATAATATTACATAGAACGTAGGACAGAATATTTGAATATGATTCTTAAAGATTAGAACATATAATACAGAAACATATTTTTTATATACCTACATAGGACTTTTTAAAGTTTTAGTTTCGCCTTTAATCTAAAACCGAGGATGTCTTGAATTATTTTATACTTTCTTCTTTTTACACTATAGAGTAGGTACTATTGACTATACTATTGAATAAATCTTCTAATATAATGTAACTGAATATCTCCTATGTGAGATTGATGTTCAGCTAAGCTCAAAGCGTTTCTACACTACACTACATTTTGCATAACCTCGACTCGATGAACTATGCTGTGGTATTTCTATCTATATATTATTATTATTTTGTAGTGGTTGGTGTGTGGCGTCTCTATAAGTGTAACTGACTTCAGTACTATTGGTGATAAACATATTTTTGCTACAAATATTGTTTTGAAATAAAATTGTAATACACATTATTATCATATGAAATTAAAATTATATTTAGTGAATTTTTAGTCGTGTTGTTGGATTGTCAAAACATAAATTAATTGAATTAATAAAATGCTAAAAACTTTAAATTACGTCACAAAAAATAAAACTGAGAGAAATGATTACTGACATCTTTATATAATGGAGTGTAGCTTTAATATAATATTAAAAGTTCTCAAGATTAGTTTATCAAGTATTTTATCATATTTCAACATAAGGGTTGTCGATATCGTTATGTATTTGACACTTTGAACAATAACTCTTCAAATATTTAAAAAAACGCAGCACTTTTAAAAAAATACGTTAAACGAAAATATGTTTATAATTCACATATGAAAAACTATATATATTAGGGCTAAAATACTTTTTGAAAATATCTTTAAACATGTATAGCCATGTTAAGCTTATTTAAATTTATATAAATAAAGAATGAAAAATAAACCGATACGGGCAGGGATTCGAACCCGCGACTACTGGGAAACCGTCCCGTCGCTCTACCAACTGAGCTACCGTATCGCTGTCCGTCTCGGTGAATTAAGCATTCTATATGTAATAAGCATTCTATATGTCCCGATAAAGACGATTACATATAGAATGCTTAATTCACCGAGACGGATAGCGATACGGTAGCTCAGTTGGTAGAGCGACGGGACGGTTTCCCAGTAGTCGCGGGTTCGAATCCCTGCCCGTATCGGTTTTTTTTCATTCTCTATTTATATAAACTTAAAATACTTATCAAATATAAATAGTAAAGCAAATGTTGCACTCTTTTATCCTAAAAAACCTTCTATAAAGAGATGGCAGCAAAATTATGGTGTTTTAAAATAACGACTCATATAATAATAGTTTCATTAAAAATTTTGGAACTCATCTGATAGTTGTACATACTAAATTTACTGCCTATTTTATGAAGCATATTGCTACATACTAAATTTACTGCCAATAATCTTTATGAATTTTCTGCCAGTAAGAACTTTTTGCTTTCTTTCTAAAAAAATCAATGATAAAAGTGTAGACACATTTTAAGTATACATTGAGACTCAGGTTTAAAACTTTTATATTATGAGCAGCACAGCTTACAGATCAATACAAATTGGGACATAAAAAAGTTTTGATTAGGATTTAATAGATTCGTTACTCTTGAGTAATAAGTAAAAATCATATATTAAAATATTTATGAATATTACGAATCTTGAATCTTGAATCTATTATATTTTAAAAAAGCAAAACATATAATAATACAGCACAAATGGTAAAAACGGCACCCTACTACTAAGACTTCTGTCCGTCTGTATGTCTGTCTATCTATCTGTGTACCTCCAGGCTTTATCTCAAAAACTGTGGTACCTAGAGAGCTGAAATTTTCATAGATTTTGTATTTCTGTTACCAGGAAAACAGAACATACTATAAACCTACAATATTTATATATGTTTAAAGGAAGTTTCCATACAATACATGTTTTGGGTTTTAATAACCGCACACACGTATCCACAACGGATCCATAAAATGTTGAAGCATATATTCACTGTAAAAATAAATTATTAAATTAAATTAAAATAAATATCTAAGGAGGGCTCCGTTACAACAAGCGTGTTTTTTTATAGATTTCTATGTACGGAACCCATTTTAATATGTTTTGTCATGATTAGGAGCATTAAACACTTACAATTTCACAAAAAAACAAATAGAAAAAATCAACACTTATAAGAGATCTAATAAATTATATACATATTTTAATTCAATTCATCTTATTAAAATAAAAATGGTACATAAAATGCATTGGTTGAGTGGTTAGTGCGGATGCCTAACGTATAGTGGCGCAAAGGGGTTCAGTTTAGACATTTTAAGTTGGTCAAAATCACGTTCCAAGTTTCCGTTACAAAGAAAGTTAGATAGTTAGATCTAAAGCTACAAAAGGCGTATTAATGACAATTTTGGGAGGGTAATATCTAAATAACCGTTTGAGTTGTCTTTCCAAAATTTTAATCACATGTGTATCTGGTTAGCCATCAACATTTCACATATATGAACAAAATTTTACATGATTCTGTAACATTATTTTGAATTATGAAGGAGTCAAAAGTAGCTCTAAATGCTTCATTAATATTACACAGTTAGTGTTTTATTAATATTATAATATACATGCTATTATGTAATATTACACACTTAATGCTTTATTAATATTAAAATATACATGATATTATGTTATATTACACGCTTAATGCTTTATTAATATTATATACATGCTATTGTGTAATATAACACACTTTGAATTTGCTTAAAACGCTACCGCGTATGAAAATAATAACATACCAATGTTTTGTGAGAGGATGACCGTTATACAAACTGCTTTCAAATAACTACAACCAAGAAAATTATTATACAACACATTTCCTAAAAAACCTCAAATTAAAAAAAATAAAAGTTTTCCAATCTAAGCGATTGGCAATTTCACATAAATGTCTACAACAGTCGTCCGGTCCCGAGCAACCAATCACTTTGAAGTTCAGATCAAAGTCTTCTTCAAAACGGATTAATTTATTGGAAAATTATAAACGTTTTTAGAAGAAATATTCGATTTAGGATAAGGCTTAGCGGCTAAATCTGATTATCGATATAATGTGTTTGGTATGCGTATTAAAAAGTGTGTGTCAAAAGAAATGTAGTTATCTGTAATATTGTACCTACATTGGAAGGTTTTTTAATATGATGAGAAATCTAAAAATATTTTTTATTTGACTGACTGACTGGGTTTGAAAATGTTAATATGATTTGGGTTTCAACATATTTAATTGAAGAAGTTGACCGCCTATAATAATAAAATAACTCTTCTAGAACGTATTCTAGTAACATTTAGTTCTCCTAGTTAAGACTGTGATAGTTTCGTTTTATAAAATATTTATTGTAGTATACTCCTTTTTCTTTTCTGCTCATTACCCTATCAAGCCTAATAGATATCTTATTATAGTGCTGGTCTATTCATTGTCTCCGATATCTATTTATATAATATATATATATATATATATATATATATATATATATATTATATAAATAGAACTTTATCTTTGAGCTTTTATTGCACTTAGTATATATATATATTTATATATATATATATACTAAGTGCAATAAAAGTTCAAAGAAGTTAATATTTATTCATAATTTAATACTTCCATAGAAACGTACAGTATGTTGTAAGTTGTTCTACTTAAACCTATATTTTTGAAAAGTTTACTTTTCAATAATTATTTGTATGAAAACATATAGCAACGTAAAGACGAACATAAATCCATGGATCATCAATTTATGAATTTTATTATTTTAATTGATTATTGTTATTAACGAATTGTTAATAAATAAATACAAATATTTAAAGTCTACTATGTAATTATTAAAATAAGTAATTGCATTGACTAAATTTTCAATAAATATAGAATGAAAAATATACCGTTACTGGCAGGGATTCCAACACGCTACGTCTGGGAAACCGTTCGGTTGCTTTATCAATTGGGCTACCGTATCGCTTGGTGAATTAAGCATGCTATATATGATCGTCTTTTATCGGGACAGAGGTGACCTCTATTAGGCTTCTTTCGAAACTCCTTACTAGAGTCTCAAACTTTGCAGTTTTGATAAACAATTTAAAAAATGCTACAACCGAAATATTTTTTTGAAAACAAGCTTAACATATATGTCTATAGACATTCTTTGATTTTATCAAAGTTTTCAATGAGGTACATCTTCAACATCAAAAATTAATGTACGGAATCGACGACTACAAAATTGTTCTTAATTATCTGTTAAGTATCGGTACCATAAGCATCATTCACAATTTCAGAGGACTGGCTTGCATTTTCAAATTTATGAAAGAAAAATTGTAAAATGTGGCGAATTTTCTCTTTGTTGATTTCTATTGTTAATACCTTGTAGCTCACAACAGATTGGAAAAAACATAAAATAGCAAAATATTATTTTAAGTGTGAAATGTGACCTTGAAAACGAAATGAACCTAAACTTGAAACTGTTTGAATGAAACTCTGCGAAAAATCGATCACTACAGCAATCTTCCGAGAAAACAGTGTTTTTTTTTCTGACTATTAAAATAAAAGGTTTGTTTTTAAGATATGTTCCAGTTGTAAAAAGTCATATAATCCTTTTATGTCAATAATTATTTTTAGGGTAAGAGTAATTGATTATTATCATAAAACTATTTTAACATACTTAATGGCTCTTAATATTTGAGCAATCTTATATACATTTTTTTACACAAAATAGGCCAGCGTGTGGCAGCTACCTCGCCTGCTGGTAAGCTAAGATGGCGTCTAAGATGGAGCACAATTTCCTAGAAGGCTTCACTCGTGACTTGAAGAATGGGGGGATTTTATATGCAAAATGGGGGTTTTGTATTTAACACAGACTCCGCCAAACAATTTTAATCCTACCCTATAAATAATATATAAGTTCAGGCGAACTGTTGCAGACAATTGTATTGAAATTGGAAGTGCATTTGTGCACATTCTCCTAAATGCGTCTAATACCATTAAACTAGCGACTTACCTGTGATACTTAGGCTGAGGAGCATTCTGCTTAGTAGTTTATTGTCATGTATGTGACGCTTAGCACACCTGTCAGTTATTCCAATGCTTACAATTTATATTTAACTAAACCGAAGAGAAGCGGTGAGATCAGAGTGCATTGTAATACAAAGTATAATTTTGTATATTACTATACTCTCATGTAGACAAAAATGATATTTTAAAAAAAGCATCTCGTTCTCGACTTGTTCTTCAATAACAAACATTTTAACTGAAACTGTAAGAATACAATCCCAATATGTATTAAAAAGAAAATAGAAATTCCTATTCGATTTCATTTGTTCTGTAAAAAATCTATTGTTGTAGTATTGAACGTATTTTGTCAAAGCCGCTGGACCTTCACCATAGGCTTTGAAAAAGCAATTTACAAAGGCAAAAGCAATTAGAGAGACTGAACTTGAAATAGGTCAGGAAAAAAGTTAAACGTAATTGCAATAATTGCCAACATATTTTGCTGTATGCTCATTCTATTGGGACAGTTAAAAAAAAAACAAACAAATTATTCGTTCAATTTCTGCGTGTCTTAATTACACTTAGTGCATGCCAATAGATTGTGATTCGATTGTGAAAAAGATTAAATATCTGCCAATTCTTAATGTAGGTTCCTATAAAAACTATACTATTATATTTTCTTACAATGAGTAATATATATCTAAGCAAGTGGCTTATCTATTGATATAAGGTGGTCGATACCAAGGTTAGAGAAATATAGTCATATGTCAAGAACAGATAACAAATGATGTCAACATGATGTCTGAATCTGAATCTGAATTAACCAAATATCAATGCTTTGTTTGTTGTTAGATCACTAGTGCTATCCTAAACCGATTTTGCGACTGCAAAGAATTTAACGAATTGTTGTTTACATGGTTATTGTTTTAGAACTTATAAACCTTTTTAAAATTTGTGATATGCAAATTCATTTGTAGTTTACCGTTACTTTATAACTTGTCTCTTATCTGGTTGATATTCAATTGATCATTACTTAGCTTAACAAATGCTTTCAATTTACTCAGCGCAGTTGAGAGTGAATATTTCATTCTGAATCCATCTTCCCACTAGACTATTATTATATAACTAGTTGACTGTGATTTTTGATAGATGAAATAGGAATTGGGATGCCAATCACGATTCACGGAAATGAACATTTTGATTAAGCCTGCTCTCTCCTACTGGAAATTACACTTTGTGTATGAGTGATTTGGGCTAAGTTTAAAATTCGGAATTAAGACATTGTTTTGCTGTTGAGAATATCACAGACAAATTTCCTTGTTTTGGTCTAGTGAAATGTGAAAGTAACTAAACAATATAAATTTCAAGTTCATAAATGACATTTGTATTTATTAGATATATATTTCAGAACAAAACACTTCGTAACCGAACTAATCTTGTAAGCTTATAGCTATAAAACAACCAATAATACTGATCATTATGGAATAAACATAAGGTTTATACCATATGGCCTGGATGAAGTCTCCGTTAGGCGATAAGGCCGCCTGTTTTACTTCCTATGTACTTGTGTTTGTTTTACTTTTTATATTTTGTGGTATACAATAAAGAATATATTAATGAATAAGGTTGTTATTATTTAACTTTTTTATTAATT
Source organism: Napeogenes sylphis (assembly GCA_959347405.1). Classification (NCBI taxonomy): domain Eukaryota; kingdom Metazoa; phylum Arthropoda; class Insecta; order Lepidoptera; family Nymphalidae; genus Napeogenes; species Napeogenes sylphis. The sequence continues at coordinate 23,316,199 of OY365785.1, forward strand.
TACTTTTACTCTAAAAGTTGAATTTTAAAATAATCTAGTTAAATTTGAATGTATAAAGTCAGTAAAAAAGTATGTTTTTTTTAAATAGGCAAACATTTTAAAGTTTTTTTGCTCATATCAAGAAATATTTTATTTATTATTATGCGAATAAAATTAAATATCAACGTTATTTTTGTAGAGTTATTGCCATTTTTATGCGTGGAAAAAACTAAGGATTTCTAATAATATGAAACTCAAACAATTTTTTAGAAGTCTTTCTGTATAAGTCATCATCATCCTCCTACCCTGTTCCCATTATTTGGGGTCGGCGCAGTATGTATTTTTCTTCCATTCATCTCTATCAACCGTCAACTCCTCACCCACGCCTTTCAAACACATGTCATTTATCACACAATCCATCCATCTCTTTTTGGGCCGTCCTCTAGCTTTGTATCCTTCCACACGCAGATCTAATACTCTTTTCACAACCTGTCTTTCGTCCCTCCGCATTACATGGCCATACCATGCTAATCGTCTTCCTCTCATCTTATCGGTCACTGGTGCTACTTTCATGCTTCCTCTTATATACTCATTTCGTATCTTGTCCATTCTCTTAACTCCACACATCCATCGCAACATCCGCATTTCATTAGCATGCAATCTCCTTTCGTCCTTCTTCTTAACAGGCCAGCATTCCGATCCATACATGACAACAGGTCTGATAATTGTTTTGTATATTTTCCCCTTCAATTTGATGGGCATTCGGGGATCACAAGTTATGCCTGTGACCTATCGCCATTTCATCCATCCTGAGCTGATCCTGTGTTCCACAACGCGGTCTATATCTCCATCACCCTGCAAGAGTGAACCGAGGTACTTAAAATCCGAGCAAGTAGGCAGTGCTACGCCAACTAGCATGATAGCAACAGGACCGGATAATCCGCCAAAGTCACAGAACAAATACTCTGTTTTTGTTCTGCTGATCCTTAGGCCAACATTCTCCAGTTTTTGTTGCCATAACGCTAGTCTGCTCTGTACCTCGAGTCCATCTTCACCAACGAGAACGATGTCGTCGGCGAAAAGCATGCACCAGGGTGCCTCTTCCTGGATGTCTGACGTCAAGGCGTCCATAATCAACAGGAAAAGGTAGGGGCTTAGAGCTGACCCTTGGTGCAAGCCTACAGCCACACCGAATTCATCGGTATTGCCAGCGGACGACCGAACGTGTGTACATGATGCAATGTACATAGCACGAATCAGCTCCACATACTTACCTGGCACTCTTTTCTCTATCAAGGTCCACCACAAAACCTCTCGGGGTACACGGTCGTATGCCTTTTCTAGGTCTATGAACACCATATGCAAGTTTTTGTGAACCCGTTTGTATTTTTCGCATAATTGGCGAAGAGCGAAAATGGCATCCATAGTCCCTCGGCCCGGCATGAACCCGAATTGGTTTTGGGTAATTTCACTCTCTTCTCTTATTCTTTTCTCAAGTATTTTTTCCCACACTTTCATCGTATGTGACATAAGCTTTATGTACTAACGGAGACCTGACAGTTCCTGCTACAATCTCTTCTTCAAATATTTATTTCCATTAAAAGTAATTTATGATCATTTTTCCTTACTTCTCTTGAATTAAAATTATAAGTAAATATCGTCAAGCCAAAATAAATATATACTATATACAAAGCATAAGCAAAAATATTATGTAATGTTGTGTTCGTGGCAGCAGTAGCTTCGAGATTTGAGTAAACATCTCTTTTGTGTGACAATACAAGCTTTGATTACCCAAGTGACACTGTAGAAGTGATTTTAACTTCGAACTATTACCAATAGATATTCTATCTTAACAAATATTTCCTTATCTATTAAATATTGGTAAATATAAATTAATGTTCACTGAAATATAAATTCTAGTATTGCCAATAATTTCATCCAAAAAAAATTACCTCAATTGAAAAAGGGAAAATTGGGGTGAATGAAATTGGGTTTGAGCCCGGTTTGGGGCGCATAATCCGGTTTTGACCGGATTTATCAAGTCATTCAAACATAATGACGAAAGCTTCTAACAGCGGCATTAGTGAGTGAACAGGGATGACAGTTTAGAAATTTATTTTTGACTATATTTTCCGAGAAAATCAATTGTCAGGAATTATTATTGTTTTATTTTTATTTTTCTCGCTCATTTTTTTATTTTGACAAATTTATTTTTCAAAAGTTATTTAAAATCCGTGTTTCAGAATTTATTCTCATTTTTACAACAATGTTTGTTAAATGTTTATAACCAATCCTATATCAGAGAGGAGTTGTAGCCTATATCAGAGAGGAGTTAGATTTTGTTGTCACTCTACCTTAATTTGAGGATGCCAACTGCGTACTTATTAAATTTAACCAAAAAATCGCTGTTGTTGCTCTTTATCGTTCTCCATCATACACGAATATGAATCCCTTCATAAGCAGTTTGGATAATGTATTGACTTCATTATCTAGTTTTCCAACAGTTATATTAGTCGGTGATATTAACATTAATATTGCTGCCGATAATGTTGATCAGCATTCAGATGATTATTTAAATCTTTTAGCCTCACACTCCATGACTCCAGCTCACCTAATACCTACTCGACTATTAAATTGTTTGGATCATGTAATTATAAAAACCCGCTATCGCTCTGTTTCCTTAATTCTGGACTCTTATATTACCGACCATTCACCGATATTTTTCTGTACTGCTACAAAACCTAATCCAACAAATTTTAAGGGTAGCATAGTTAAGTTGGACACCACCTCTATCGTAAAAGAAATAAATAATACAGATTTTTCTAGGGTTCTTTCTTCAACTGATCCTAATTCTGCCGCCTCGATGTTTATCGAAACCATTTCGAATATTATTAAGAAATATAGAAGTATAACAAAAATATCTAGCCGAACATTTATTATTAAACCGTGGATAACACCTGGACTCTTGAAATGTATCAGGCATCGAGACAAACTCTATACCAAACTAAAAAGGGACCCTAACAATGATTTAATTAAGATAACTTTTAATAGGTACCGTAATTTTTGTAACAATTTATTAAAAAAAGTTAAACGGCAGTATGAACAGAACGAATTTGAAAAAAAGAAAAATGACCCCATAGCTACTTGGAAGCTCATAAAACAAATAGCTAACCTCAGACCTAAAAAAAATACTTCTGAACAATTGCTCAGCATTGCTCAGAATCCTGTTACGTCTGTAAACGTTGTTAATAGCTTTTTTTCAAATGTTGGAAGGCGCTTAGCATCTGAAATTAATAAAAATACAAACGCTTCAACTTTCACTGACCCTTCTAGTATGTCTTTCTCCCTTCTCATGTCTAAACACACAAATTCAAGCTCCTTGGTATGGTTTTCAATAGACAATATTGAATTAAACGAAACCATTTCGGGTCTTAAGGATAACTGCGCTGTAGGCTGGGATGATATTCCCGTATCAATTATCAAATTAGCTAGAAACTCTCTCATACCCATCCTCAATTTCCTATTTAATTTATGTCTAACCTCTGGTGTTTTTCCTGAAGTTTTTAAGAAAGCTGTAGTACATCCCATCTACAAGACTGGAGATAAGAATTGTATTAGCAATTATAGACCAATATCAGTACTCAGCTCATTATCTAAAATCTTTGAAAAAATTCTAAATAAGAGACTTCAAGCTTATTTAGAAAAATTTAACATTTTATCACCGCAACAATACGGTTTTAGATCGCGAAGATCAACTGAAGATGCTGTTATTGATCTTACTACCACAATTGTTAAATGTCTTGATCAACGGATGAAAACATTATGTATTTTTCTCGACATTACTAAGGCATTTGATACTGTGTCTGTGTCCTCATTGCTTATAAAGTTAAATGATATTGGCATCCGGGGTGTGGCTTTCAATTTGTTGAAGGATTATTTGACTGGTAGATGCCAAGTAGTAAAAATTAACGATTACGTAAGCGCTGAGGAGGAAATTACTTTTGGTGTCCCACAAGGTAGTGTTCTTGGCCCTACTCTCTTTCTTATTTATGTAAACGAGCTGTGTGATTTGGCAATGGATAATATTAAAACGATAATGTACGCCGATGATACGGCTTTAATAATCTCTAGTAAAACTTGGTCGGAAACCTTTTTGAAAGCTGAAACTGCATTGGCTACCATTTCCAAATGGCTAACTATTAATTTACTAACGATAAATTACACTAAAACTCGCTTTGTATGCTTCACTAACCGCACCCAAGATCTTCCATCTGGTTCTCTCACTCTACGGATCCATAATTGTGTTCAAACTTATAATGCCGTCTCTTGTCAATGTCCCAAAATAGACTATAGCTCTAATATTAAGTATCTTGGTGTGTGGCTTGACTGTACTCTTTCTTGGAAGTCACACATCAAATGTACGGTTTCCAGAGTTAGAAAACTGATTGTTGCTTTTAAGTCTCTAAGAAATTCTGCTGACTTTCAATGTCTCAAGTCTGTTTATTATGCACTCGCGCAGTCAGTTCTCTCATATTGCATCACATCATGGGGTGGTGCTGTTAAAACCCATATACTAAGTCTAGAAAGAGCTCAACGTGCAGTTTTGAAAGTTATGACACATAAAAGCATTCTTTTTTCAACGAAAACCCTTTTTTCACAGTGCCAAGTTTTGACAGTCAGGCAGCTTTTTATTTTGGCGACCATAATGCGGAAACACTCACAACTTTACTATGATCCTGAGCTATCGGAACGTCGAACAAATAGAATATGTGACATAGAGCAACGACGTTCTGTTTTAGCAAGTCGTCATTTCTTCCACCTGAGTTCTTCACTCTATAATAAAATAAATAAAACATTAGAAATTTATCCCCTAACCAAATATAAATGTAAATCCAAGTGTACCTCATGGCTATTAAGTTTGTCTTATGAAGAAACCGAGACTTTGATTTTGAATTTCTCTAAATAACCTGGACACACACACACACACACACACACATACATACACACACACACACACACACACACACACACACACACACACACACACACACACACGCACACACGCACGCATACACGTACCCACGCACACACACACACACACACACACGTTGTTTTTGTATATTGTTTGTTTTTATAATTTGGGAGCGATATTACACATCATGAAGTGGGCGTTGGCGCTGCGCCGCAGTTTTTAACTTTTGCAGTTGTCAACATGCATCTTGTTAATGTAATACTTGTATTTTGTTTCAAATTAATAAATATATTATTATTATTATTATAATCATATTATGTAAAAAAGCTGACTAATATTCTGGTAATAAAATTTCAGGACAAAAAAAAATTCTTTATTAAAATTGTATGCCATCTAATTAACGCTAGGAATAATGCACTGGAAAAAAGTTAATTGAGTTTGATTGGAAAAGGGTGAATACAACAGACTTTATAACTATGACACATGTACTTGTGAATTTTGCTATCTATCTATTTTCATAGGTTAAAAGTTTTGGACTCCATTTCACTCTATTTTCATATTTGTTTTAGTTCAATAATTTATTACAAAAATTAATAATATCATTGATATAATTAAATTTTAAACTTATGTCGCCAAAATATGTATATGTGAAAGAAGAAATGAATATATAAAATATGTGATTAAAATTGATTAAATAAGTTATTGATATCATAATGTAATTTATAAAATAAAATTAATACTTTAAAAGAAGGTAAAGAAAGGAAAGACGCATTAAATTGTTGGGAGAACACTAACATCTTTTTCAACATACCCATTACTAACACACTCCTTTTCGAGCATGTTATCTTAAATCTCACTGTATAATGTGACAAATATGACACACACTAAATGTGAAAAGTGCACGGACGACGTGTCCGTTGATAAAAGTTGAAATATATATGTATAAAATAAAACTGAAACCAACATAACGTAAACATTACTTTTTTTTTTAATTGGCAACACGTACAGACTTTGTTTGAGCTTTGCCTGTCTTTAATATGTTTTACACATATTAAAGTTTATTTATTTTAAATATGTGGAGGCTTCGAGTAAGGGTCAAGGCAATATTTCAATATTGTAAATAGGGGTTGACAGCTTTCTAACTGTTTTAAAAAGGGGTTGACGGTATTATAAAGCACTTTCAGGTTTCTAAGACGTTTTAAAAACCTACTTTAAGGTTGAAATAATAAAAGAGGCTACATGTAAAATATACTTTGGCATAAGTGTTTTATTGTTTTCATATATGATTATTATAATTATGTTACAATTCTTAAAGGTAACAAAATCGCACTATTAAAGACAAAATGTAATAAATAAAATAAATAAATAAATAATTAAATAAACGAGAACGAAGATGGGAAGATACAAATTGATTTAAATAGCAAATATGTTCAATTAAGTCTATCAATAAAATAATACCTTTACTATGTGTTGTCGAAAAACAATTATATATACCAGCTTTTTTATTTCATACATATCACATATAGGAAAGCCTATAAAGTATCTGTGGTCTTATTTTTATTTCTTCGTTATTGACAATACTAAAAATAACATTTAAGCCAATTATTATTATATTTTTACTTTTAAGAATTACTTACTATACTTAGTTCTCATTCTACAAAATATATTTTCTTGAAATACTGAAACAAAATTCCCTGGCTGATCGCCTGCATTACGTTTTCTTAATATGTATAAACCTAATTATGATTATAATGGTTTTCAATAAATCTTCACAATTTTAGTAAAGTAATTATATTATCTAACATTAAAAAAACAAATAATTAGATTTATTCATTAATAATACATTCTATAAATGTTAAAAATAAAAAAATATATCATCACAAAAAATTTAAGATCGGAACCTCAGTTTTGATGTAATAACAACGTTAAACGACAAATTGTATAGAATTTCACCTACCAAAGATATCCAAAACATATAATTAAATAAAGAGAAATTGTTTTAATTGAATTGAATGAAACTAATGCTACTGGTTTTCATTAGATCTATAACATGAGGTCAAGTTACTAAATAGTTTTCAAAATACATAAATTTTGATAGTATGAGTACATAATCCATATATTAATGATATTTTTTTTTTAGCTACATAAAAACAAATCGAGATAAATTAGACTAATTGGGCAAAATTAATAGTAGAAACAAAAAAAACTGCTATGCCTATCATTAATCAAGGTTAATTACTTTGACTAATAGTTGTTACTGTAGTTGTAATTTAAACTATATGTATATACTACTAGTTTTCAAAAAATGTAAATAATGTAATAATATTTGTGAAAAGAGTATTATACGAGGGAGCAAATATTTAACCCCTTGATGCAGAGACAATAAATCCTGTAATTGCTTTGATAACTTTTAATATTATAAGTAAGTATAAAATTGATTATTTTTCCCTCCTTATTATGTCAATGTTGTAAGTTGTCTGTCATCTGAAACTACGAAGATTTTGTATTGTTATTTAATATTCTATGAAAAGTTGCAGCGGATTGGTTTTACATTATATTCCTAAAAACTTACCACAAGTATCCAGGTAACAAATCTGCTAAGACGTAAATAGTCATAGTAGGAAAGAAATTACAGTGATTGGTCCTAGAAAAATAGAAAACCTGTCAATAAACAAAATTTATTCAATATTAACTTTTCTCGGAATTCTAAATATTTGGTATTGACATACTAAATATTTTGCCTTCAGTGTCTGAATATATGACTTATTTATTATTATTATGTATAAAGTATATTTTCAGACATTATAACTTTAAGTGGTAATTTTTAATATGATTTTAACTTCCTTACTTTAAAACTTAAGGAGGTATTATTTCTAAAAAAAAATTTAAATGTTTATTAGGCTCATAATTTTAATTGGTCCTTAAGCTGTGTTGGTAATGGCATATAACTCATAAACTGAACTTTAACATTACTTTCCGTCCATCTGTGTGAAAAATAAAATACCAAAAATAAAACCTGAGCACTAAAATCTAATATCTAACTTTGATAATAATTAAGAAATTGTTAGTGACAAATAGTTCAAATTTAGGTTGCTATTTGAATTCTTTGCTTAAATTTCAGATTACCATGGTTTTATTCGTTCAGTGTGAGTGTGAATATGTAAAATAGATAATTTTGATTACAATGAAAGTGTTTAAAGTTGTTTATTAAGAAAATATAAGATATTACAGATTCTTATAAACTTTTTATTTTATTATAATTATTGAACAAAGTAAAACGTTCTTTGGTATTTCTTGCTCAAATAGTCTAAATAACTTTTCCTTTTATTTAGTACGGTAGATTCGTAATGGGAGATTTTGATAGTGAAAATGGCTTGTTAAATATTACTGTTATAGGCTAATAACTAACACTTACTCACAGACATTCGAAAAACTAATGTTTGTTTTTAATGTTAATAACAAAATATATCATATAAATCTATTTTTACGGATTTAACTTAATAATGAATTAAATTTTAAATTTACATTTTCAATCTAACTCGACGTTTAATCCTTATACGCGAGTTAAATCCGTAAAATAGTTTTATTTTTATGTGTTGTACTTGATATTTTGAAAATAAATAATTAAAACTCTTTATGTTGTAAATTCCTTAATAATTAATTCATTATATGTATAATCAATAAATATTATTAATATTTCAGTTTCTTACACAGATAAGATTTGTTTTTATATAAAAATTAAATAGAGAGGCAATACTGTTTTCCAGTTGTCGTAATGATTATATTAGGTATATCTGTCTATCAGTTCAGAAGCCCTCCTGGTTCCAGTACTTTGTATATTGTATATATTGACTTACTAAAGAAAATATATCGATACTTCATCGGTTTTTCACATGTTAGGAAATCCGAATAAAAGCATAGTTATGTGGTGATTCATTGATGTTATAAACTACAATCATTTTCATAATACAGAAACTCAAAATCTATCGTTAAGGGTGTCTTAAAAATATATTTTAAATAAACATAGAAAAATAATCGATACGCTACCGTTTCAATAAAGTTTTGAATTAATTGTTCCACATATTATAATCTTTATCAAAATGGACGTAACACCTGGCTTCTTCGTAAATCCTAACCAGTGTTTCTAACTTTATATTTAAGAATATCATTGAAAATACAAGTTTTCTTAACAGGAGAAGCCAAACCGTATACACTTAAGGAACTCTATGGATTTTATTACAATTATTAATTTATTAATTATAAGATAAAAAATATACATATATTTAAACATATTATAGACACAAAACATAAATATGAAGGTTATAAGTCAATACCTCTTAATAAAACTATATTAACAATATTTCAAAGTAAATTACCATAACCACATTATTTTTTTAAGTTTTATCCTTGACGAAGGATTTTAAGTTTTTGTAATTGTTTAGTATAATTTTAATTTCCACAAAACCCCTGGGGTGAATCCGATCTTCACGCTTCGGCACTTTTATTTATACCAGTCTTTCCCAAAGTGGGCGATAACGCCCCCTTGTGGGCGCTGGAACCCTAGAGGGGGGCGGTAAGAGACCGAGAAAGATTTGGGGGGCGCTGGTGTCCTTTAGGGGGGCGATAGATGATTTGTAACTTTATCTTATTCATATTTGAAAATTCACTAAAAATAATATCCTTCTACTACACAACATCCATTTATATATATTTTTTTTTTTTAATAAATGTAAAATGAAAAATACATGGTTACCGAAATACATCCCTTCTAGGTACAGTTTCCCACAAGTCGCAAATTCGTATCTTTGCCCGTATCGATTTATTTTTCATCTATATTTAATACAAAGAATACGCTTTCAATAGTTATACAAGTTTATAATTATTTTTAAACCATTAATAATCTAGTTTATTGTATAAATAAGACTTGACAATATATTAAATTAACCTTATAATATATAATTAAAATGGCACGAGTTCGAGATGAAGCGACGCGAGATATCGCAAAATATCTTTGCGTCAGAAATTCAGGGCACGCTGCTTGGTCGTTATACATCTGATCAGTCAGCATCCGTGCGGGCTTCCTCCCGACCTACCATTTACACTCGGACTTATCCTAATAACCTTTGTCGAAACTCGTGATTGATTAATTCAACTCGTGAACGGAAAAATGGTAGGACCTGACGATCTTCGGATAGAAGCTTAAATATCGTTTAGCTCAGTTGGTGTGCTCGTGCTTACTGACCTTTTTAATCATATTTTGAACACTGGTAAGATGCTTAAGCAGTGGCGACATAGTTTCATTAAACCTATTTACAAGGGACAAGGCAGTGTTCAAGACTATGGTAATTATAGGGGCATTAAGCTTATGAGTCATGAGCCATGAAGATCTTCGTGCGCATGAGCGACCTCAGGCTCCGCCAAAAGTGCAGTCCCTGAACCTCAATGTGGATTTCATCCAATATCGAGTACTATAGACGCTATTTTTTGTCTTCAGAACTCTGATCGAAGTATACAGAAAAAAAAAAGAGCTCTGCGCGTAACCTTTTTAAATTTGCAGTGGGCCTTTGGCTGTGTGCCTCGTCAGTGTATCTGGTGGACATTGTGATTTAAAAAAATCCATCCATCCTTATATTGAGATTATCAGAGACATGTATCACGACTCCTATGGTAAGGACCTCCGTTGGCGACACCAAACCCTTTCAGATAACAGTAGTGGTTCACCAGGGCTCAGCCCTTGGTCTGTTCTTATTCTCTCTCGGCTCACATCCAAGACCAGTCTCCATGGTTGATGATGTATGCCCATGAAATAACTCATTGATGAGAATCCACTAATGGCCTATTTTTTATACAAACTTAGATATTGCTTGACTACATTCCACCTGATGGAAAGTGGAAATGTAGTCAAAAATGGTAAGGCGCATTAACTTAGCAACCTATTCACTCTAGTAGACACTAAAAAAGACGAAGTAAAGTCCTGCGCACAATCACCAAAATGTATCCTATAGAATACTAAGAGTATAGTCATTCTAAGCCAGTTGGCTTTAACTTATTCAGGGTCTCCTATAAGTCTTTGCTCGCCTGTCAATTGAGTTCAGAACCGCAAGATAAGACTTTGCGGCACCAGTATATATGTGACCACAGTACTCTACACACACGACCGAATTTTGTGCTTTGTATAGTACAAGTAGCTGTCCCGGTGTAAAGTAATGTCGGACCTTCACAAGACCGGCAAGCTTTCTTGCTGCTGCTTTTGGTCTGGACTCAATGAACCGACCAAAGTTGAAGTTCTCCAAGCCTAACTACTGAAGCCGGTCAGTATATTCCAAGGATACATTCTGAAAAGTAGGAGCCAACGTGAAAGGGCTCTTTATAGCAGTGAACAGACATGTCTGCATTTTGGTGGCATTGTAATTGACAAGATTAGCATTGCCCAATGTGGAAACTGCCTAGAGTTTGTCATTCAAACGTTGCACCATGGCTTCTCTTTGAGACTGTACTTAATCTCTACTAGTTCGAGAACTTGTCAGATATCTTTCTACAACTGTGCTCTCATCTGAAACCCATACCAATAGATACCGGGCTTCAGATGGTCGTTAATATATAGCAGATAAAGGGTTGCAGAAAGAACGGACCGGAGCGTAAGTTAAAGCTATGGAAGGGTACGCTTGAGAACGGTGGTCTTAAACTAAATATATCGAAGACCGAGTACGTGGCTTGCAGGAGGCCAGACTCGAATACTATCCATATCGGTCCAGAGCCAGCCGCTAAGTTGGAAAAGTTCAGGTAACCTGGATCTGTTATGCACGAGCCTGGAGGCATCAATTGCGATTCCCAAGGCCGGATAAGCGCTGCCTGGACTGGTGTAGTCTGTAATCGCAGAATTTCGCCTAAAATCAAGGGGCTGATAAAAAGGAGCGCCATCCGACCGGTTCTTATATACGGCAGCGAAAGTTTGCCAGTACTATCTCGGCACACACAGGAAATTTAAGTCACGGATATGACTGACTGAATGACGAGGGAGGAAATGATGCTGAATTGGATGTGCGGCGTTACACGGTCTGACCACATACGTAAAACATTCATTCGAAGTAGTCCAAGATCGACGCCTGAGATGGTATGGCCAAGTTGCGAGCCCGTCTATGAAATATGTCGGATAGAAAAACCTTGATATATCTGTTCCTGGAGTGAGATCTCCTGGACGTACAAGGAAGTGCTGGATGGATGTCGAAGACAGACCTTGATATACGTCAGGATGAAAACCAGGAAGATGAAAAAGAAAACTTTTAATTGTGAAAAATGGTATTACTATTGATCAATCTTAACTGTTGTTATTTTTTTATAAAAGATGCTTCTCATTATGAAAAGTTGTGTTACTATTACTCAATATTAAATGTAATTTTTTAATTAAAAATACTTTTAATATTGTAAGGTTGCATTATTATTGCTTTTTCTGGTAAGATAAGTCTCAATTAGAATATAGGTTTAAGGAAACTAAAGGAAACGAATCTAATCTGTCATTCAAGTTTTTAAGATGAAAAAAATTGGGGGGCGTTACAAAATAACTGACTTTCAAAGTGGGCGTTGGACGAAAGAAGTTTGGGAACCTCTGATTTATACTCTCAAAATATTCTAGTTGCTAAGCAAAAAGATTAAAAATGTTGTTCCTTTGGAACGATGTAATATAAACAGAAATAGAATTAGTATTCGTATAATGTTTTGATTACAGTCCGAGGAAATATCAAATATTACCATCAATTTATTATTTGTTAATTAACAGATACCTACCTTTTTATAAATAAATATGTAAAAAAAACAGTTTTCAAGTCTCATAAAAAAAAAATTGAACACTTTTGTATTACTTAGAAGCAACATACTATTTACTTAACACACATTTATGAAACACTAAAATTTAACTCTATGTCTAGTTTATATATAAAAATACCATATATTTGTACTTATTAAATTCTCCATTAATAAACAACGACTAACTAAAAACCTTTATGAAAATATATCAAAAAATAAATTGTTTCAAACAAAACATTTAATATCTTCCCACAAATTATTTATATTAAAACATACTGTCAGACAAAATTCTTCTTGCCAGTTCGTCCAGACAGACAGATTGTCCTTATCCGTCTACAAAGACTTGTCATATACGATCCTTAAGACGAGTTTTAAACTAAGTAGATATAGATTAGGAATAGAAATACTATATATCAAATTATTACTTACTTAACATTGTCATAAATGTTAGTGAAAGAGTAATTTCCAACATATATGCCGTAGAATTATTAAATGAATAGCATGACGTAGTTAACAGTTAAATATCCTAAAATCGTACTATATCCGGTTTGGCCATTTTTTTTTATAATTTTGTAATAATACTCTTACATACTTACAGCCTACACTTGTAAACAAAAAAACTTAATATTTACATAAAAACCTAATTTTATATTTAATATGATAAAAATAGTACTTTATAAGAACATAGATGGTAATAAAACAAAGACAGGTTGAAGGATGATCACAAAGCTATGATATGGATAGTTTCTGTGCTATGACATGGAAAGATTATATGTTAAGAAAACGAGTGAGCACTGAGATGACAAATGATAGAGGTAAGTGAAAAGGACCTAGGTATGTACTGTAGCCTCTAGTTGCAAATATTAGAAATTAATCTTTAGAAGAAAGTTTATTATTGTCAATAAAATAAAAATCCTTATAAAATAGAAAAAAAAATAAAGTCTCAGTTCACATGTCTAGATAAGCAGTTTCAGTAGAACAGTTTTTCAGGAAGAGAATATTACAAACGAGGTTATATATTTAATATTGCATGATACGACTAATTATATTTTATTTCTTGCTAAACTTTAACTTATGATACATATATTAGAAGATCTAGTGACAAAGTTTAATCATTAAAATACTCATATTATTCTTATTGTTACTATAGTATAATGACTTAAGACCTGTACCTTTAGCAAATGTAAAATGCCTGAACATAATGTTCGAGGTATAGAAGTGTGTTAGAGAATGGTGTGTGTTATTGGTCACGACCGTCGTTAAACTCCCGTCTCCTCGTATAAATATAATATATTAATATAACAAGAACGAATAAACAGTCAGATTTATAGTAACTATATATTCATAAAGCAATCATTTACTTATGACTTATTAACCATCTCTATAAATATTTTACTAAATAAGCTCACTATTTACGAAGACTTTTGTATTCTGAGTCCAAATTGTCACTTCAACATTTCGCTTAAATCATAATTTTAATTAACTATGCTTTATACTCTGACAAACAGAAATTTTAAGCTGTCTTAGTTATCTTTGCTTTAACTTAAAAGTGAATATTCTTAATGTACCATATTAGTTTCATTAAAATGAAACGTAAATTACATGTAAATAATTAAAACTTTGAATAATAATTGAAATGTAATTTGAAATTTACTGTAAGGTAATTTACCTATCGTAAAGATTATCTCCGCAGATGTAATCAATAAACTGTTGATATTGAAACTGTGGTTAAAATTTACAATTACTTTTGAACTTAATCGTCTTGAATATGACAAGTAATTCTACGTGTCATATTAAAGTAAATAGTGAAGTTATCTTATTAACCCACAGACTTACGTAACTATCTAATAAGGATAAGACATGAAAGACACAAAGTAATTTAAGATATTTCATTTGTTTAATTAAGTATTGTATCTCTCATTACAGATTTATTTATATCTCATAAAATATGTTTCATGTTTTCATTGTTATTTTTATAACAAAGCTGCAAATAGAAATACTGCAAATACTAATTATGATTTTTCAATTTCTTTGAACAATAAGAATCTTTTATCCGTCCGATAAAGCTGATTATGTATAATATAGATTTCGAGTCCGGTTTCTACACGGTGGCTAACGTTATATCCGAAAATCCTATTTATTTTCACCTCTCCTATTTAACTAAACTCATACAATATATTGGATATTCCGTAAGCCTTCGGTTGTGCATTTACTTTTTAAATTCAATTCCAATAGTTCTTCCGAGTGTCTATGCATATACATCAATAGTTTTTTCTGCTGGATAGAGCATACCGATCGACTTCTACGAATTTTGCTTCTACCTCCGGAAGTCACGTGAGCTTAAAGTTCTTAAAGGCTATACGGTTCACACTATTCTTATCGGGAACTCTGTACGTTGTAAATGACTTTAACCACATTTACTATATAGAATGTTCCAAAGAGCTTTTCCATATGGAAACTTATAAGTTCACTAGAGCTTAAGATAAAACTTTTGTGAAGACTTATAATATTGATTTAACATGCCATAACTTGTTTACTTGTTAAGAAGTAAACGACTTTATGAAAACCAGATTTTACATATTGTCATCTATATTTAAATAACAGCATATATATATATATATATATATATATATATATATATATATATATATATATAATCAAATTCTTAATCTTAGGTCTCTGAGAATGTTTTGGGTTATAAATACTTTGATTTGATTTCCGGGTCAGTATACAACGTAAATTTAAGTTCACAAAGATCATATTAGTTCCTTACGAGCGCATGATCGGAATTCAACTGCAATGGAAGATACTCGCTTCTATTTCTTAATCTAATTTGTTCCGTCACTTGCATTAATGTTATCCAATTATATAAATGTTCTTATTTCTCTTATATAAAATATAATTATCTTTTACCTGCGATTTTGTATACATTTTAAAGTTTCTTTGGGCAGCATAGTACTAGTATAGTAAGTGTGTTTTTCATTTGTGTGTAAAATATGAACTCATTGTTAGAACAATTCTTACTGTTTGAAAATTATGAAAATTCACTTCTGATGGTAAAGGCATAAAAGTCATTTCTGTTGGTTCTAAAAATAGTTTAATCGCTTCTATTTCAAATTTTGAATTGATACGATTAAACTATATTTTTAACCCCGTTTTTTATTTTAAAAGCTATGTCGGTTATATAGGTTAAGTATAGCTGGGTCTAGTTTTAGATATTCATATTATAAGTGGGAACTACAGTTTGAAATTGCTTGTTTTGGCTTTAGCCTACCACAAATATTTATTTTTCATTTATTGACGCCCATATGACGCCAACGCTTCCAACGCTTTGCTTCAAAACCACGAAAAAAAGAAATCCCAGAGTTCCAAAAAAGAAAGAACAAAACAGAAGAGAAAAATAAAAAAAAACTATAACAA
The DNA here is from genome assembly GCA_959347405.1 of Napeogenes sylphis. NCBI lineage: Eukaryota > Metazoa > Arthropoda > Insecta > Lepidoptera > Nymphalidae > Napeogenes > Napeogenes sylphis. The sequence continues at coordinate 23,332,373 of OY365785.1, forward strand.
TATGTAAATTAGAAAATGAACGCAAGTATGAGTAACTGAAAAATAAGGAAACTTGTAGAAAAGAGGCAAAAATTACTTAAAAAGGAACGCTTCCAAAAATCTAATACAAAATTGCGTAGCGGAAGCAAAACCACGAAAAAAAGAAATACTAGAGCTCAAATAGAAAGCAGAAGATAAAAATACAAAAAACTATAACAATATGTAAATTAGAAAATGAACGCAAGTATTAGTAACTGAAAAGTAAGGAAACTTCTAAAGAAGAGGCAAAAAGTGCTTAAAAACATAGCTAAATGAAATGCGTCACAAAACAAGAAATAGAATTTATGTGATAGGCAATTTACAAAATAATAAAAGACTATAGAGAGAGAAGGACCACTCCTTGTCCAAAAATAGAAAGGTACTAACTTCGAAGGAATCTACTCAACTAATATAATTTTTTTTTACCAAAAAACTAAAGAAAGGCCTTGGCTAAATGAAAACCCATTAGAGATAGTACCAAAAAAAACACTAACTGCCAACTAATAATAATAATACAGAACAAATTACACACATTTATATAACCCATAAGTAAGAAAATTATTTGCTTGTGTTAAAGGTGTTAGACAACTATACAAATACATAGAAATACACATTATAGATTCTACGATTATATTTAAGAAACAACAATAAAAGAATTGAACCCGAGTCTCATTGCTTCGCAATACGTTAGGTGTCTGCGCTAACCGCTCGACCAATGCAACGAGGCGGATTCATCTTTTCCCTGGCTGAACTGGATATAAAATTGAAGTATTTTAAAATGATATACCGTGATACAAATACAATACAAAACAATGTTTTTTTCTCGTCTTGTCTTGTCTTAGTTACAAGATATAAATTACTTACCTTTGTCAAGCGCTCACCTGCCGTCCAAGATACATGGATCATATAACAAAAAAAAATCACAACTTAAGTGACAGACGCAGCGCCCTCACTTAATATGAGTTATAAAGTTTAAACAGAAAATATGATTTATACAGAGCAACATTTAAGAAAATGTTTGAGTTTCATATTATTAGAAATCCTTAGTTTTTTCCACGCATAAAAACGGCAATAACTCTACAAAAATAACGTTAATATTTAATTTTATTCGCATAATAATAAAATATTTCTATGAGAAAAGAACTTTAAAATGTTTGCCTATTTAAATAAAAGCAAACATTTTTTTACTGATTTTATATATTCAAATCAAGCTAGATACTTATTATAAAATTCAACTTTTAGAGTAAAAATAAATTAATAAACAAAGTTAAATAATAACAACCTGATTCATTGATATATTCTTTATAGTATACCACAAAGTATAAAAAGTAAAACAAACACAAGTAGCACATAGGAAATAAAACAGGCGGCCTTATCGCCTAACGGAGACTTCATCCAGGCCATATGGTATAAACCTTATGTTTATTCCATATTGATCAGTATTATTAGTTGTTTTATAGCTATAAGCTTACAAGATTTGTTCGGTTACGAAGTGTTTTGTTCTGAAATATATATCTAATAAATACAAATTTAATTTATGACCTTGAAATTTATATTGTTTACTTACTTTCACATTTTACTAGACCAAAACAAGGAAATTTGTCTGTGATATTCTCAACAGCAAAACAATGTCTTAATCCCGAATTTTAAACTTAGCCCAAATCACTCATACACAAAGTGTAATTTCCAGTAGGAGAGAGCAGGCTTAATCAAAATGTTCATTTCCGTGAATCGTGATTGGCATCCCAATTCCTATTTCGTCTATCAAAAATCACAGTCAACTAGTTATATAAAAATAATCTAGTAGAAAGATGGATTTAGAATGCAATATTTAGTCTCAACTGCATAAGCGGTGAGTGAATTGAAAATATTTGTTAAGCTAAGTATTGATCAATTGAACATCAACCAGATAAGAGACAAGTAATAAAGTAACGGTAAACTACAAATGAACGTACAGATCACAAATTGTAAAAAGGTTTATAAGTTCTAAAACAATAACCATGTGAACAACAATTCGTTAAATTCTATGCAGTCGCAAAATCTGTTTAGGATAGCAATAGTGATCTAACAACAAACAAAGCATTGATATTTGGTTAATTCAGATTCAGACATCATGTTGACATCATTTGTTATCTGTTCTTGACATATGACAATATTTCTGTAATTTTGGTATCGACCACCTTATATCAATAGATAAGTAAGAAAATATAATAGTATAGTTTTCTCATAATGTTACGTTAACAAAAAAACATATTATATAGGAACCTACTTTAAGAATTGGCAGATATTTAATCTCTTGCACAGTCGAATCACAGTTTATTGACATGCACTAAGTGTAATTATAAGACACGCAGAAACTTCAAATAATTTGTTTAGATTTTTTTACTCTATATAATGAGCATACAGCAAATAATGTTGGCAATTATTGCAATTAAGTTTAACTTTTTTCCTGACCTATTTGAAGTTCAGTCTCTCTAATTGCTTTTGCCTTTGTAAATTGCTTTTTCAAAGCCTATGGTGAAGGTCCAGCGGCTTTGACAAAATACGTTCAATACTACAACAATAGATTTTTTACAGAACAAATGAAATCGAATAGGAATTTCTATTTTCATTTTAATACATATTGGGATTGTATTCTTACAGTTTTATTTAAAATGTTTGTTATTGAAGAACAAGTCGAGATCGAGATGCTTTCTTTAAAATATTATTTTTGTCTATATAAGGGTATAGTAATATACAATATTATACTTTGTATTACTATGCACTCTGATCTCACCGCTTCTCTTCGGTTTAGTTTAATATAAATTGTAAGCATTGGAAGTAACTGACAGGTAGCACACCTGTCAGTTACGTCATATCCATGACAATAAACTACTAAGCAGAATGCTCCTAAGCCTAAGTATCATAGGTAAGTCGCTAGTTTAATGGTATTAGACGCATTTAGGAGAATGTGCACAAATGCACTTCCAATTTCAATACAATTGTCTGCGGTACAAATTGATATACGTCACTTTTACATAAATTTTACACAAGAAACAGTTCGCCTGAACTTATATATTATTTATAGACTAGGATTAAAATTGTTTGGCGGAGTTTGTGTAGATTCAAAATCTCCATTTTTCATATAAAATCCCCCCATTCTTCAAGTCACAAGTTAAGTCTTCTAGGAAATTGTGCACCATCTTAGACGCCATTGCTTACCAGCAAGCGAGGTAGCTGCCTATTTTGTGTAAAAAAATATATTTATAAGATGGCTCAAGTATTAAGAGCCATTAAGTATTTTAAAATAGTTTTAGGATAATAATCAATTACTATTACTCTAAAAATAATTATTGTCATAAAAGGATTATATGACTTTTTACAACTAAAACATATTTTAAAAACAAACCTTTTATTTGATTTTAATAGTCGGTTAAAAAAATATTTTTTTCTCGGAAGATGGGTGTAGTGATCGATTTTTCGCAGTTTCATTCAAACAGTTTAAAGTTTAGGTTTATTTCGATTTCAAGGTCACATTTCACACTTAAAAAAATATTTTGCTATTTTATGTTTCTTCCAATCTGTTGTGAGTTACAAGGTATTAACAATAGAAATCAACAAAGAGAAAATTCGCCAAATTTTACAAATTGTCTTTCATAAATTTGAAAATGCAAGCCAGTCCTCTGAAATTGTGAATGATGCTTATGGTACTTAACAGATAATTAAGAACAATTTTGTAGTCGTCGATTCCGTACATTCATTTTTCATGTTGAAGATGTACCTCATTGAAAATGTTGATAAAATCAAAGAATTTCTATAGACATATATGTTAAGCTTATTTTTCAAAAATATTTCGGTTGTAGCATTTTTTAAATTGTTTATCAAAACTGTAAAATTAAAAACTTTAGTTAGAAGTTTCGAAAGAAGCCTAATAGAAGTCACGACCGTCCCGATAAACGATGATCATATGTAGAATGCTTAATTCACCAAGACGGGTAGCGATACGGTAGCCCAATTGATAGAGCGACCGGACGGTTTCCCAGACGTATCGTGTTCGAATCCCTGCCAGTATCGGTTTATTTTTCATTCTATATTTATTGAAAATTTGTCAATGCAATTACTTATTTTAATAATTGCATAGTAGTCTTTAAATATTTTTATTTATTCATTAGCAATTCGTTAATAACAATAATCAATTAAAATAGTAAAATTCATAAATTGATTATCTATGGATTTGTGTTCGTCTTTACACTTTCATACAAATAATTATTGAAAAGTAAACTTACCGAGAATGTAGGTTTATGTAGAACACTTACATACTGTACGATTCTATGGAAGTGTTAATATTAAATTATGATGAAATATTAAAACACTCCTTTCAACCTTTAATACATTTAGTAAATATTTGCTATATAATGTAATATAATTGATATATATGTCGGAGATAATGAATTCATTATCAATAATAATAGATAGGATAATTGAGCAGAAAAGAAAAAGGAGTACACTATAATCACAATATTAAATATTTTATGAAACAAAACTATCACAGTTTTAACTAGGGGAACTAAATGTACCACTTCCAACTGTTATTACGACACGCGTTAGAAGAGTATTTTGTTATTATAAGCGGCAAACTTCTTCAATTAAATGTGTTGAAACCCAAATCATATTAACATTTTCAAACCCCGTCAGTCAGTCAAATAAAAAATATTTTTAGATTTCTCATCATATTAAAAAACCTTCCAAAGTATTGTACCTATAGATAACCACATTTCTTTTGACACACACTTTTTTAATACACATACTAAACACATTATATCGATAATCAGATTTAGCCGCTAAGCCTTATCCTAAATCGAATATTTCTTCTAAAAACATTTATAATTTTCCAATAAATTAATCCGTTTTGAAGAAGACTTTGATCTGAACTTCAAAGTGATTGGTTGCTCGGAACCGGACGACTGTTGTAGACATTTATGTGAAATTGCCAATCGCCAAACCGATAAATAAATTTGTTGTCAAATAATCTATACTAATTCTATTAATATTACTCTATAAATATTACAATTATAATATTTATATAATAATATTCTTATTTACTTTTACAAATTTTGTTTCAATAAAGATTATTCTTAATCTTTTTATCTTAACCTTGCTTTGTAAAATTCAAGAAATACGGACAATGACACAGCGCATCTTATTTTAATAATTCAATCCTTAAAAAACAAATTCATACAATATTACAATATAATATACAAATGGGTTTTTCCTGTTACATAAACGTTGAGAATTAAATGTAAAATGTAAAAGATATATAATTTTAACAATATCTAAATATTATATAGTTAATCATAGACTTATAATAATCATAATATCATATCTCATAATATCATATTATAAATTTTTTTAATTTCCTTGGTTTAGTGACTTGACTTGTCGAAGTGAAAGGCTAAGCTTAAGAATAGTTAAAAGCTACTATCGATATATACTCTCTTAACCTTTTAAATTTTACTCTACTATATTACACTTTTATTTATTAAAAGTGGTAAATTTACAAAAACAGAAAAACAAATAATACACATTATTGATTCTATTTTAACATTACAATAACAATCTATATCAGACATCATATTAATAATATAAGACACTATTAAGTATTTCTTTCTGAAATCTTGTCTATAATTAAAATAACTACGTTTACAAAAACAAAATTAACATATAAAAGTATTAACAGAATTACATAAATATTATGATAAAAATTACAATACATAGTGACGGCATGTGTTAGATTTTTATCTATTTAATCATAATATTAATTACTATCCTTGATTCGAATGTCTGTATGTGTGCATGTAGATATTGCCACAGTAATGAAACGTATACGAGCGAGGAGATCTTGTGTCACGTCGGATTCAATCAGCGTCTGATGGAAATCTCAAGCACTGTATAAAGCCCTGGCATTGGGATTACATTGATTTGTTTTACTTGTCCTTCAGAATTTCCAATTTGTATTAGTACCTACGGAATTAATTAAAGTACTTCAAGTAGCTAACATCTTATTAAAATGTTTAAATTTTTAAATTGTTTAAAATTACAAATTTAAATTTAGTAATAGATAACAAGATCATATATCTTACATACACGTATATCAGATTGGCTTGGCTCCCACTTTCCAGAATGTATCCTTGGAATACAGTGACCGGCTTCAGTTTTTAGAATAAGAGATTTCCTGGAACCTCAACTTTGGTCAGTTCATTGAGTTCAGAGCAAGAGCAGCAGCAGCAAAGCTTGCCGTTCTTGCGAACTTTAGACCGTAGTACTTTACACCGGGACAGCTTCTTGTTTTATACAAAGCACAGATGCGGTCGTGTGTTGAGCACTGTGGTCACATATTTGCTGGTGCCGCAAAGTCTCATCTTGCGGTTCAGGACTCAATTGAGAGGCGAGCAAAAAGGCTCATAGGCGATCCCAAGTAAGTCGAAGCCGACCCCCAAAGCCTTGAACACAGGCGTAGAATTACAAGTCCGTCCCCCTTCCTTCACCGGACGTCCCGACGCACGGCAGGTATCCATCCTTTTGTTGTGGACATTAGATCATATAAAAAAAATACAGATTTTAAACAGTATAATATTAAACTCATTTAAAAGCAAAGAACAACTTTCATTTTCATAAATCTACTTTTGTGATTACGTAGATAAGCTTATCTCACATTTTTTTTTTACTTTGATATTTGTCTATTATATTTATTACAATTCAATATAAATATAAATTTTAATAACACTACTTATATCACGAATATTAGGAACAAGATTAAAGGGTTTTTTCATGTTGACAAAGGATGAGAGGGTTGCTATCTACCAGTAAAGTGGATTGTTTGGTTTAGATTTTTATGAGTCTTCGTGGGGAATCCTCGATGATGATGATGATGATGATAAAGTCAATAGTAATAAAAGATAATAATAATAATGATTATAATAATAATCTTTATTGTACATCCTCATTTCCATGTATTACAAAATAAATAAAATAAAAATGAAATTATAAAACAAGAAACACAAGAGGCGACCTTGTCGCTAATAAGCGATCTCAATCTACATCTAATATAGTAAAGACATATGAGAAATATATAGACGTTTTTTGTACGAGTTAAATAAACACTGTTGTGACTATAGTGCCGTATAATAAGGACCTGACGGTTGCTGCTACAATCTCTTCTATAAATATTTATTTCCATTAAACGTAATTTATGATCATTTTTCCTTACTTCTCTGGAATTCTCAAATTATAAGTGAATATCGTCAAGCCAATATAAATACATACTATATACAAAGCATAAGCAAAAATATTATGTAATGTTGTGTTCGTGGCAGCAGTAGCTTGGAGATTTGAGTAAACACCTCGTTTGTGTGACAATACACGCTTTGATTACCCAAGTGACACTGTAGAAGTGATTTTAACTTCGAACTATTACCAATAGATATTCTATCTTAACAAATATTTCCTTATCTATTAAATATTAGTAAATATAAATTAATGTACACTGAAATATAAATTCTAGTATTGCCAATAATTTCATCCAAAAAACGGATTTTGACCGGATTTATCAAGTCATTCAAACATAATGACGAAAGCTTCTAACAGCGGCATTAGTGAGTGAACAGGGATGACAGTTTAGAAATTTATTTTTGAATATCTTTTCCGAGAAAATCAATTGTCAGGAATTATTATTGCTTTATTTTTATTTTTCTCGCTCATTTTTTTATTTTGACAAATTTATTTTTCAAAAGTTATTTAAAATCCGTGTTTCAGAATTTATTCTCATTTTTTCAACAATGTTTGTTAAATATTTATAACCGATCATATTACGTGAAAAAGCTGACTAATATTCTGGTAGTAAAAAAAATTCATGGCAAAAAAAAAATTCTTTATTAAAATTGTATGCCATCTAATTAACGCTAGGAATAATGCACTGGAAAAAAGTTAATTGAGTTTGATTGGAAAAGGGTGAATACAACAGGCTTTATAAGTATGAGATATGTACATGTACTTGTGAATTTTGGTATCTATCTATTTTCATAGGTTAAAAGTTTTGAACTCTATTTCACTCTATTTTCATATATGTTTTAGTTCAATAATTTATTACACAAAATTAATGATATCATTGATATAATTAAATTTTAAACTTATGTCGCCAAAATATGTATTATATAAAAGAAAGAAAGAAATGAATTTATAAAATATGTGATTAAAATTGATTAAGAAAGTTATTGATGTCATAATGTTATTTATAAAATAAAATTAATACTTTAAAAGAAGGTAAAGAAAGGAAAGACGCATTAAATTGTTGGGAAAATGATTATAAACTGAAATCAACAAACAACCAAAGTTTATTAAATATCAAATATTTCGTATTATATTATAATAGATGTATATATATATATAAATATATATATATATATATATATATATATATATATATATATATATATATATATATATATATATATATATATATATATATACATATTTATGTACATAACTGTATAAAAGATTCACTAACATAGTTTTTCACATACCTATTACTAATACACTCCTTTTTGAGCATGTTATCTTAAATCTCAATTTATAATGTGACAAATATGACACACACTAAATGTGAAAAGTGCACGAACGACGTGTTCGTTGATAAAAGTTGAAATATATATAAAATAAAACTGAAACCAACATAACGTAAACATTACCTTTTTTTTTTAATTGCAACACGTACAGGCTTTGTTAGAGCTTAGCCTGTCTGTAATATGTTTTAAACATATTAAAGTTTATTTATTTCAAATATGTGGTGGATTCGAGTCAGGGTCAAGGCAATATTATCAATATTGTAAATAGGGGTTGACGGTATTATAAAGCACTTTCAGGTTTCTAATACGTTTTAAAGACCTTTTTTTTTTTTTTTTTTTTTTTTTTTTTTTTTTTTTTTTCGTTGGAAAAATGCGTTTCCGCATCGTCACCCAGGCCAGGAAGGCGATGGCCGGGCGGTATGTGCGGCACCCGGCGACTGCCATTTTTAAGGCACCCCACTAAAAAACCAACGGCTGCCCACGACGCTACAATGGGACGCCACGGGATCGCTTTCGCACTCACCGTGGCGCCCCGGCGGAACTCCTCTATATAGGGGTACCCCGGGCAACCAGTGTACCCCTACCTCATAGACCTAGTGCAATGGCGAGAGAGGTCGCCCCCCCCTCTCACCTAGGCCTACGGCTACGGAACCACTCCACAGTCAACTCTGCTATCAGAGAAGTACCAGGAGCGATCCCGCGACCCTGCACCACACGCGCTCCAGCGCACTCCTCCCACGACAGCCACGGAATTCCTCCCGGCGATGCTGGATACCTGAGGAGGAATCCATCACTGTTTCCGAACCCCCCGCAACCAAGTGCGCCCCAGCACCGCACCTGGAGCAAGAAGTTCGACCCACTCTACCCCACACGCCCATCATCAGACAGCCACGGGATACCTCCCGGCGATGCTGGATACCTGAGGAGGCACCCGCGACTGCCCCCGAAACCTCCGCCACCGAATGCGCCCCAGCACCGCAAACGGCAACGGAAATCCCAGGCACCGCCAAATGCCTAGACCATCTCCAGGTCCAAGCCTCCCTCTTGCAGACAGACCACCCCGAAAGGCAGCCTGCCCGCCGGCCAGCCATGAACCGGGCACAAACCCCCATGGCCGACCCACCTCGCGCCGAGTATTAGCCAACGGCTAATGCAAACCCGAAGGATCACATTAACCGTTGTTGCCCAGGGAGCACCGGCCCGTACCGCTTCCGATGCCACCGAACGAATCCGAGCAACAAGGGAAACAGACGGGCACACGAGGAGGTTCTCGGCGATGACGCCCCCCACGTTTTAAAGACCTACTTTAAGGTTGAAATAATAAAAGAGGCTACATGTAAAATATACTTTGGCATAAGTGTTTGATTGTTTTCATATATTATTATTATAATTATGTTACAATTCTTAAAGGTAACAAAATTGCACTATTACAAAATAATACCTTTATTATATGTTGTCGAAAAACAATCATATATACCAGCTTTTTTATTTCATACATATCGCATATAGGAAAGCCTATAAAGTATCTGTAGTCTTATTTTTATTTCTTCGTTATTTACAATACTAAAAATATCATTAAGGCAATTATTATTATATTTTTACTTTTAATAATTACTTACTATACTTAGTTCTCATTCTACAAAATATATTTTCTTGAAATACTGAAACCCAATTCCCTGGCTGATCGCCTACATTACGTTTTCTTAATATGTATAAACCTAATTATGATTAAAATGGTTTTGAATAAATCTTCACAATTTTAGTAAAGTAATTATAGTATCTAACATTAAAAAAACAAATAATTAGATTTATTCATTAATAATACATTCTATAAATGTTAAAAAATAAAAAAATATATCATCACAAAAAATTTAAGATCGGAACCTCAGTTTTGATGTAATAACAACGTTAAACGACAAATTGTATAGAATTTCACCTACCAAAGATATCCAAAACATATAATTAAATAAAGAGAAATTGTTTTAATTGAATTGAATGAAACTAATGCTACTGGTTTTCATTAGATCTATAACATGAGGTCAAGTTACTAAATAGTTTTCAAAATACATAAATTTTGATAGTATGAGTACATAATCCATATATTAATGATATTTCTTTTTAGGTACATAAAAACAAATCGAGATAAATTAGACTAATTGGGCAAAATTAATAGTAGAAACAAAAAAAAACTCCTATGCCTATCATTAATCAAGGTTAATTACTTTGACTAATAGTTGTTACTGTAGTTGTAATTTAAACTATATGTATATACTACTAGTTTTCAAAAAATGTAAATACTGTAATAATATATGTGAAGAGTATTATACGAGGGAGCAAATATTTAACCCCTTGATGCAGAGACAATAAATCCTGTAATTGCTTTGATAACTTTTAATATTATAAGTAAGTATAAAATTGATTATTTTTCCCTCCTTATTATGTCAATGTTGTAAGTTGTCTGTCATCTGAAACTACGGAGATTTTATATTGTTATTTAATATTCTATGAAAAGTTGCAGCGGATTGGTTTTACATTATATTCCTAAAAACTTACAACAAGTGTCTAGGTAACAAATCTGCTAAGACATAAATAGTCATAGTAGAAAAGAAATTACAGTGATTGGTCCTAGAAAAATACAAAACCTGTCAACAAAATTCATTTAATATTAACTTTTCTCGGAATTCAAAATATTTGGTATTGACATGTTATTTTTCCTTCAGTGGCTGAATATATGACTTATTTATTATTATTATTATGTATAAAGTATATTTTCAGACATTATAACTTTAAGTGGTAATTTTTAATATGATTTTAACTTCCTTACTTTCAAACTTAAGGAGTTATTATTTCTAAAAAACAATTTAAATCTTTATTAGGCTCTTAATTTTAATTGGTCCTTAAGCTGTGCTGGTAATGGCATATAACTCATAAACTGAACTTTAACATTACTTTCCGTCCATCTGTGTGAAAAATAACATACCAAAAATAAAACCTGAGCACTAAAATCTGAAATCTAACTTTAATAATAATTAAGAAATTGTTAGTGACAAATAGTTCAAATTTAGGTTGCTATTTGAATTCTTTGCTTAAATTTCAGATTTCCATGGTTTTATTCGTTCATTGTGATTGCGATTATGTAAAATAGATAATTTTGATTACAATAAAAGTGTTTAAAGTTGTTTATTAAGAAAATATAAGATATTACAGATTCTTATAAACTTTTTATTTTATTATAATTATTGAACAAAGTGAAACGTTCTTTGATATTTGTTGCTCAAATAGTCTAAATAAATTTTCCTTTTATTTAGTGCGGTCGATTCGTAATGGGAAATTTTGATAGTGAAAATGGCTTGTTAAATATTACTGTTATAGGCTAATAACTAACACTTACTCACAGACATTCGAAAAACTAATGTTTGTTTTTAATGTTAATAACAAAATATATCATATAAATCTATTTTTACGGATTTAACTCGCGTATAATGAATTAAATTTTAAATTTACATTTTCAATGTAACTCGACGTTTAATCCGTAAAAAAGTTTTATTTCAATGTGTTGTACTCGTGAAGGCCTTAGAAAACACAAAATATATGGATATTTTGAAAATAAATAATTAAAACTCATTATGTTGTAAATTCCTTAATAATTAATTCATTATATGTATAATCAATAAATATTATTAATATTTCAGTTTTTATTACAGATAAGATTTGTTTTTATATAAAAATTAAACTCTCTATTTAATTTTTATATAAAATACTGTAAATACTGTTTTCCAGTTGTCGTAATGATTATATTAGGTATATCTCTCTATCATTTCAGAAGCCCTTCTGGTTCCAGTACTTTGTATATTGTATATATTGACTTACTAAAATCCGAATAAAAGCATAGTTATGTGGTGATTCATTGATGTTATAAACTACAATCATTTTCATAATACAGAAACTCAAAGTCTATCGTTAAGGGTGTCTTAAAAATATATTTTAAATAAACGTAGAAAAATAATCGATACGCTACTGTTTCAATAAAGTTTTGAATTAATTGTTCCACATATTATCATCTTTATCAGAATGGACGTAACACCTGGCTTCTTCGTAAATCCTAACCAATGTTTTAACTTTGTATTGAAGAATATCATTGAAAATATAAGTTTTCTTAACAGGAGAAGCCAAACCGTATACATTAAAGAAACTCTATAGATTTTTTTACAATTATTAATTTATTAATTATAAGATAAAAAACATACATATATTTAAACATATTATAGACACAAAACATAAATATGAAGGTTTTAAGTCAGTACCTCTTAATAAAACTATATTAACTAAATTTCAAAGTAAATTACCTTAACCACATTATTTTTTTATATTTTATCCTTGACGTTTTAAGTTTTTGTAATTGTTTAGTATAATTTTAATTTCCACAAAACCCCTGGGGTGAATCCGATCTTCACGCTTGGGCAGTTTTATTTATAATTTTAAAATATTCTAGTTGCTAAGCAAAAAGATTAAAAATGTTGTTCCATTGGAACGGTGTAATATAAACAGAAAGAGAATTAGTATTCGTATAATGTTTTGACTACTGTCCGAGGAAATATCAAATATTACCATCAATTTATTATTTGTTAATTAACAGATACCTATCTTTTTATAAATAACAATGTAAAAAAAAAAAAATAGTTTATCAAGTCTTATAAAAAAAATTTAACACTTTTGTATTACTTGGAAACAACATACTATTTACTTAAGACACATTTATGAAACACTAAAATTTAACTTTATATTTTAACTTTATATTTATTCGTATAATGTTTTGACTACTGTCCGAGGAAATATCAAATATTACCATCAATTTATTATTTGTTAATTAACAGATACCTATCTTTTTATAAATAACAATGTAAAAAAAAAAAAAATAGTTTATCAAGTCTTATAAAAAAAATTTAACACTTTTGTATTACTTGGAAACAACATACTATTTACTTAAGACACATTTATGAAACACTAAAATTTAACTTTATGTCTAGTTTATATATAAAAATACCATATATTTGTACTTATTAAATTCTCCATTAATAAACAACGACTAACTAAAAACTTTTATTAAAATATATCAAAAAATAAATTGTTTCAAACAAAACATTTAATATCTTCCCACAAATTATTTATATTAAAACATACTGTCAGACAAAATTCTTCTTGTCAGTTCGTCCAGACAGACAGATTGTCCTTATCCGTCTACAATGACTTGTCATATAAGTCTCAGTTCATATGTCTAGATAAGCAGTTTCAGTAGAACAGTTTTTCAGGAAGAAAATATTACAAACGAGGTTATATATTTAATATTGCATGATACGACTAATTATATTTCATTTCTTGCTAAATTTTCACTTATGATACATATATATTAAAAGATCTAGTGACAAAGTTTAATCATTGAAATACTCATATTAAAAAATACTCATATTCTTATTGTTACTATAGTATAATGACTTAAGACCTGTACCTGTAACCCATGTAAAATGCCTGAACATAATGTTCGAGGTATAGAAGTGTGTTACAGAATGGTGTGTGTTATTGATCACGATCGTCGTTAAACTCCTGTCTCCTCGTATAAATATAATATATTAATATAACTAGAACGAATAAACAGTCAGATTTATAGTAACTATATATTCATAAAGCAATCATTTACTTATGACTTATTAACCATTTCTATAAATATTTTACTAAATAAGCTCACTATTTACGACGACTTTTGTATTCTGAGTCCAAATTGTCACTTCAACATTTCGCCTTAATCAAAATTTTAATTAACTATGCTTTATACTCAGACAAACAAAAATTTTAAGCTGTCTTAGTTATCTTTGCTTTAACTTAGAAGTGAACATTTATAATGTATCATATTAGTTTCATTAAAATGAAACGTAAATTATATGTAAATAATTAAAACTTTGAATAATAATTGAAATGTAATTTGAAATTTAGTGTAGGGTAATTTAACTATCCTAAATATTATCTCTTCAGATGTAATCAATACACTGTTAATATTGAAATTGTGGTTAAAATTAACAATTAGTTTTGAACTTAATCGTCTGGAATATGACAAGTAATTCTACGTGTCATATTAAAGTAAATAGTGAAGGTATCTTATTAACCCATAGACTTACGTACTCGTAACTATCTAATAAGGATAAGACATGAAAGACACAAAGTAGTTTAAGATATTTAATTTGTTTAGTTAAGTATTGTATCTGTCATTACAGATTTATTTATATCTAACAAAATATGTTTCATATTTTCATTGTTATTTTATAACAAAGCTGCAAATAGAAATACTACAAATACTTGTTAGGATTTTTCAATTTTTTTGAAAAATAAGAATATTTTATCCGTCCGATAAAGATTATGTATAATATAGATTTCGAGTCGGGTTGCTACACGGTGGCTAACGTTATTTCCGTCAATCCTATTTATTTTTACCTCTCCTATTTAACTAAACTCATACAATATATTGGATATTCCGCAACCCTTCAGTCGTGCATTTACTTTTTAAATTCAATTCCAATAGTTTTTCCGAGTGTCTATGCATATACATCAATAGTTTTTTCTGCTGGATAGAGCATACCGATCGACTTCTACGAATTTTGCTTCTACTTCCGGAAGTCTCGTGAGCGCTGATGTTCTTAAAGGCTATACGGTTCACACTATTCTTATCGGGAACTCTGTACGCTGTAAATGACTTTAACCACATTTGCTATATAGAATGTTCCAAAGAGCTTTTCCATATAGAAACTTATAAGTTCACTAGAGCTTAAGATAAAACTTTTGTGAAGACTTATAATATTGATTTAACATGCCGTAACTTGTTTACTTGTTAAGAAGTAAACGACTTTATGAAAACCAGATTTTACATATTGTCATCTATATTTAAATAACAGCATATATATATTATATAATCAAATTATTAATCTTAGGTTATAGTCTCTGAGAATGTTTTGGGTTATAAATACTTTGATTTGATTTCCGTTTCAGTATACAACGTAAATTTAAGTTCACAAAGATCATATTAGTTCCTTACGAGCGCATGATCGGAATTCAACTGCAATGGAAGATACTCGCTTCTATTTCTTAATCTAATTTGTTCCGTCACTTGCATTAATGTTATCCAATTATATAAATGTTCTTATTTCTCTTATATAAAATATAATTATCTTTTACCTGCGACTTTGTCTACATTTTAAAGTTTCTTTGGGCAGCATAGTACTAGTATAGTAAGTGTGTTTTTCATTTGTGTGTAAAATATGAACTCATTGTTAGAACAATTCTTACTGTTTGAAAATTATGAAAATTCACTTCTGATGGTAAAGGCATAAAAGTCATTTCTGTTGGTTCTAAAAATAGTTTAATCGCTTCTATTTCAAATTTTGAATTGATACGATTAAACTTAGACCATAACATTTTCTTGGTGGTAGACCATAACATCGGGTCGCCGGCAAAGTTACCACCCATCGGGCAAAGTCGTGCCGCAAAGCGACCTAGTCGTGTTCCGGCACGTTGCTCGATGAAGCCGTTAATGGGAAATGGGTCTGAACAGCTGCGGTGCGTTGGCAAACCGGTTTGACGTCGAGTTGGTGTTTGTTTTGTCGGGTGTCTAGTCGAGGAGGGTAGCGGGATCCGAAGCAACGGCTTTCCGCTGGCCGCCCGCAGATAGTTGGGGGCCCAATTAGTGGGTTAGCCACCCACGAAAGGCTGCCCCGCCAGCTGCGAAAAATCCCAGGGTGGCTCCATCGTGCTGGTTGGCGACCAGACGAGGAGGCCCGATGGCGATCCCTGGGGGGGTTCGGGCGTCCCCGCAGTCTCCAGACTAGCCTCCCAGTGGCAGGACATCACCAATTTCGACGTCGGGTTCGATACGTACCGCCTCGTTCAACTGCCATTTCCCATCCCTATTCACTTTTATTTTATTTTTTTTATGAGTAAAGTTATAAAGAAGAAAATGTTTTTACAGCGGTTGCACTCCTCCTCATTTAAAGTGCACTTCACTAATATTAGGGGTTTGCACTCTAATATTCTAGCTGTCCATCACCACCTGGAGACAGAGCAGCCGCACCTCTTCTTTTTGACGGAGACGCAGATACAATGTCCTTTGAGCGCTGCGTACCTGCATTATCCCGGATACACGTTAGAGCACAATTTTCGCTCACGTGCCGGAGTCTGCGTGTACGCGCGGAACGACCTCTGTATCCAGCGTCTCCGTCACCTTGAAGACCCCACTTTTTCTTCTATATGGGTTTTAGTAGACACAGGAAACGAAAAAATCCTGTATTCCTGTGTCTACCGTTCGCACAGCGGTGACCAGGAGACAACTAGATTATTTGAGTATCTCGGTGAGGCTGCTGATATGGCTTTGCATCAGTACTCTTCAGCGCAGCTTGTTTTTCTGGGGGACTTTAATGCTTGTCATCAAGACTGGCTGTTCCCGTACCAGAAAACCGACCATGCTGGAAGAGAAGCGCGGAACTTTGCGTTGTCCTTGGACCTCTTTCAGCTGGTGAGGCAAGCGACAAGGGTACCAGATGTGGTAGGCCATACAGCCAATTGCCTGGACCTTCTACTGACAACTGATCCGGACAGGTATCGTGTTGAGGTCACCTCCCCCTTGGGAACCTCCGATCACTGTCTGGTGAAATCTGTGTTTACATATTCCCCACCAGCTCTCGAACCACATGGTGTTAGGCGAGTATGGAAATACAAGTCAGCAGATTGGGATGAGATGCGGCACTTCTTTGCATCTTATCCTTGGCGGCAGGTCTGCTTCTCTTCTTTGGATCCGTCGAGTTGCGCGGATGCTATAACCGATGTGGTGCATCAGGCAATGGAATATTTTATTCCTTTTGCTGAAGTTCCCGTCGGTGGCAAAGCTCGCCCATGGTTTAATGCCGAATGTGGTCATGCTCAAGACCGAAAACATTCGGCATACCTCATTTGGGCTGATGCTCGAAGCCGCAAAACTCCGGATGTAAGTACAAAGAAGAGAGCCTTTAACCTAGCTGCCAAGTCCTACAAAAAGGCATTGCGGAAGGCTCGTCTCGATCGAATCGCTAAGAATGGCGAAAAGCTCGCTGTCAAACCAACTGGCAGTCGAGCTTTCTGGTCTCTTGCGAAAGCGATCGAGTCGAATTTCTGCCAACCCTCACTGCCTGCTCTGCTGAAGCCGGATGGATCCCTGGCCCACACAGCAACAGAGAAAGCAAATGTATTTGCTTCTCTGTTTGCTGATAATTCACATCTAGACACTGGCAATGCTTCTCCAGCACATCTTCCTCACTGCGGTATTTCGATGCCTGAAATCCGCATCACTAACAAAGAGGTATGGAGAACATTGTGTCGTTTAGATGTGAATAAAGCCAGTGGTCCTGATGGTATACCAGCCATTCTGCTCAAGACATGTGCAGCTGAGTTGTCTCCTGTACTGACACGTCTGTATCGCCTCTCTTTCAAGACTGGAATAGTGCCGAAATCCTGGAAGCTTGCCAACGTGCAACCCGTGCCCAAAAAAGGCAGCCGTGCTGATCCTGTCAACTACAGACCGATTTCAATCACCTCCATACTCTGCAAGATTATGGAGCGTGTATTGAACTCGCGCCTTCTAGCATACCTAGAAGGTAACGATCTCCTCAGTGACCGACAGTACGGGTTTCGCCGTAATAGGTCTACTGGGGACCTCCTAGTGTATGCTACACACATTCTAGGCGAGGCCATCGAGAAGAACGGAGAAGCGGTCGCCGTCTCTCTGGACGTCTCGAGGGCATTTGACAGGGTCTGGCATGCGAGCCTTATAAGCAAGCTTTCAGCGTACGGTATATCTCCTGGTCTGATCGGCTGGGTAACGGACTTTCTGAGCCAGAGATCTCTCCGAGTAGTTGTCGATGGGTGTTCCTCGGAATCCTTGACAATAAATGCCGGAGTGCCTCAGGGGTCCGTTCTTTCTGCAACTCTGTTTCTGCTGCACATTAACGATCTGTTGAAGCCCGGTATCTATGGGTACGCAGACGACAGCACAGTTGTAGAAAGATATCTGCCGAGTACTCGGGCTAGTCGAGATCAAGTACAGTCTGAAAGAGAAGCCATGGTGCAGCGTTTGAATGACAAACTTCAGGCAGTCTCCGCATGGAGCAATGCCAATCTTGTCAAATTCAACGCCACCAAAACGCAGACGTGTCTGTTCACCGCCAAAAGGAGCCCTTTCACCTTGGCTCCTACTTTCCAGAATGTATCCTTGGAATACAGTGACCGGCTTCAGTTGTTAGGCTTAGAGATTTCCTCGAACCTCAACTTTGGTCGGTTCATTGAGTCCAGAGCAAGAGCAGCAGCAGCAAAGCTTGCCGTTCTTGCGAAGGTTCGGCAGTACTTTACACCGGGACAGCTTCTTGTTTTATACAAAGCACAGATCCGGTCGTGTGTAGAGTACTGTGGACACATATTTGCTGGTGCCGCAAAGTCTCATCTTGCGGTTCTGGACTCAATTGAGAGGCGAGCAACGAGGCTCATAGGAGATCCCGAGTTGGTCGAAGCCGACCTCCAAAGCCTTGAACACAGGCGTAGAATTGCTAGCCTCTCGGTATTCTATAGGATACATTTTGGTGAGTGTGCGCAGGAATTACACGATCTAATTCCCCCGGCCCCCTTCCATCATCGGACTTTCCGACGCACGGCAGGAATCCATCCTTTTGTTGTGGACATTCCACCTGTCCGAACGAAGCGCTTTGCTTCGTCTTTTTTACTGCGTACAGCAAAGGATTGGAACAGCTTGCCTGCGTCGGTATTTCCGAAAGAATACAATGTGGATAAATTCAAGAGAAGAGTGAATAGGCTGCTAGGGTAATGCGCCTTACCACCTTAGACTACATTCCACTTACCATCAGGTGGAATGTAGTCAAGCATTGCCCTAGATTGTATAAAAAAAAAAAAAAAAAAAAAAAACTATATTTTTAACCCCGTTTTTTATTTTAAAAGCTATGTCGGTTATATAGGTTAAGTATAGCTGGGTCTAGTTTTAGATATTCATATTATAAGTGGGAACTACAGTTTGAAATTGCTTGTTTTGGCTTTAGCCTACCACAAATATTTATTTTTCATTTATTGACGCCCGTATGACGCCAACGCTTCCAACGATTTGCTTCAAAACCACGAAAAAAAAAAAGAAATCCCAGAGTTCAAAAAAGAAAACAGAAGAGAAAAATAAAAAAAACTATAACAATATGTAAATTAGAAAATGAACGCAAGTATGAGTAACTGAAAAATAAGGAAACTTGTAAAGAAGAGGCAAAAAGTGCTTAAAAACATAGCTAGATAAAATGCGTCACAAAACAATAAACAGAATTTATGTGGTAGGCAATTTACAGAATAATAAGAGCTACAAGAGAGAGAAGGACCACTCCTTGTCCAAAGAGAGAAAGGTACTAACTTCGAAGGAATCTACTCAACTAATATCAACAATTTTTTACCAAAAAACTAAAAAAAGGCCTTGGCTAAATGAAAACCCATTAGAGATAGTACCAAAAAAAACACTAACTGGCAACTAATAATAATAATATAGAACAAATTACACAAATTAATATAACCCATAAGTAAGAAAATTATTTGCTTGTGTTAAAGGTGTTAGACAACTATACAAATACATAGAAATACACATTATAGATTCTACGATTATATTTAAGAAACAACAATAAAAGAATTGAACCCGAGTCTCATTGCTTCGCAATACGTTAGGTGTCTGCGCTAACCGCTCGACCAATGCAACGAGGCGGATTTATCTTTTCCCTGGCTGAACTGGATATAAAATTGAAGTATTTTAAAATGATATACCGTGATACAAATACAATACAAAACAATGTTTTGTACTCGTCTTGTCTTGTCTTAGTTACAAGATATAAATTACTTACCTTTGTCAAGCGCTCACCTGGCGTCCAAGATACATGGATCATATAACAAAAAAAAATCACAACTTAAGTGACAGACGCAGCGCCCTCACTTATAATATGAGTTATAAAGTTTAAACAGAAAATATGATTTATACAGAGAAACTTTTAAGAAAATGTTTGAGTTTCATATTATTAGAAATCCTTAGCTTTTTCCACGCATAAAAACGGCAATAACTCTACAAAAATAACGTTGATATTTAATTTTATTCGCATAATTATAAAATATTTCTATGAGATAAAAACTTTAAAATGGTTGTTTTTATTTAAATAAAAACAACCCCCTTTTTTACTGATTTTATATATTCAAATCAAGCTAGATACTTATTATAAAATTCAACTTTTAGAGTAAAAATAAATTAATAAACAAAGTTAAATAATAACAACCTGATTCATTGATATGTATATTCTTTATAGTATACCACAAAGTATAAAAAGTAAAACTCACACAAGTAGCACATAGGATGTAAAACAGGCGGCCTTATCGCCTAACCGTGACTTCATCCAGGCCATATGGTATAAACCTTATGTTTATTCCATATTGATCAGCATTATTAGTTGTTTTATAGCTATAAGCTTACAAGATTTGTTAGGTTACGAAGTGTTTTGTTATGAAATATATATCTAATAAATACAAATTTAATTTATGAATTCGAAATTTATATTGTTTACTTACTTTCACATTTTACTAAACCAAAACAAGGAAATTTGTTTGTGATATTCTCAACAGCAAAACAATGTCTTAATCCCGAATTTTAAACTTAGCCCAAATCGCTCATACACAAAGTGTAATTTCCAGTAGGAGAGAGCAGGCTTAATCAAAATGTTCATTTCCGTGAATCGTGATTGGCATCCCAATTCCTATTTCGTCTATCAAAAATCACAGTCAACTAGTCATATAATAATAGTCTAGTAGGAAGATTGATTTAGAATGCAATATTCACTCTCAACTGCATAAGCGCTGAGTGACTTGATAGTATTTGTTAAACTAAGTATTCATCAATTTAACCAGATGAGAGACAAGTAATAAAGTAACGGTAAACTACAAACGTACACATCACAAATTGTAAAAAGGTTTATAAGTTCTAAAACATTAACCATGTAAACAACAATTTGCTAAATTCGTTGCAGTCGCAAAATCAGTTTAGAATAAAATAATTTGATCTAACAACAAACAAAGCATTGATATTTGGTTAATTCAGATTCAGACATCATGTTGACATCATTTGTTATCTGTTCTTGACATATGACAATATTTCTGTAACTTTCTTATTAACAATTTCTTATATCAATAGATAAGCCACTTGCTTAGATATATTAGATACAGTCAACTAGTTACATAATAATAGTCTAGTAGGAAGATTGATTTAGAATGAAATATTCATTCTCAACTGTGTTGAGTAAATTGAAAGTATTTGTTAAGCTAAGTATTGATCAATTGAATATCAACCAGATAAGAGACAAGTAATAAAGTAACTGTAAACTACAAACGTACACATCACAAATTGCAAAAAGGTTTATAAGTTCTAAAACAATAACCATGTGAACGACAATTCGTTAAATTCTTTGCAGTCGCAAAATCTGTTTAGGATAGCAATAGTGATCTAACAACAAACAAAGCATTGATATTTGGTTAATTCAGATTCAGATTCAGACATCATGTTGACATCATTTGTTATCTGTTCTTGACATATGACAATATTTCTGTAACTTTGGTATCAACAATTTCTTATATCAATAGATAAGCCACTTGCTTAGATATATTTCTGTACACTCATTGTAAGAAAATATAATAGTATAGTTTTCTCAAAATGATACGTTACCAAAAAATAATTTTATAATTAAAGTTGGTTTTTATTGGAACCTTTTTTAAGAATTGGCATATATTGAAACTGTTTCACAGTGGAATCACAGTCTATTGACATGCACAAAGTGTAATTATAAGACACGCAGAAACTGTACAAATAATTTGTTTGGATTTTTTTACTCTATATAATGAGCATACAGCAAAAAAATGTTGGCAATTATTGCAATTAAGTTTAACTTTTTTCCTGACCTATTTGAAGTTCAGTCTCTCTAATTGCTTTTGCCTTTGTAAATTGCTTTTTCAAAGCCTATGGTGAAGGTCCAGCGGCTTTGACAAAATACGTTCAATACTACAACAATAGATTTTTTACAGAACAAATGAAATCGAATAGGAATTTCTATTTTCATTTTAATACATATTGGGATTGTATTCTTACAGTTTTAGTTAAAATGTTTGTTATAGAAGAACAAGTCGAGATCGAGATGCTTTCTTTAAAATATTATTTTTGTCTATAGAAGAGTATAGTAATATACAAAATTATACTTTGTATTACAATGCACTCTGATCTCACCGCTTCTCTTTGGTTTAGTTAAATATAAATTGTAAGCATAGGAATAACTGAAAGGTGTGCTAAGCGTCACATACATGACAATAAACTACTAAGCAGAATGCTCCTAAGCCTAAGTATCACAGGTAAGTCGCTAGTTTAATGGTATTAGACGCATTTAGGAGAATGTGCACAAATGCCCTTCCAATTTCAATATAATTATCTGCGGTACAAATTGATATACGTCACTTTTACATAAATTTTACACCAGACACAGTTCGTCTGAACTTATATATTACTTATAGACTAAGATGAAAATTGTTTGGCGGAGTCTGTGTAGATTCAAAACCCCCATTTTGCATATAAAATCCCCCCATTCTTCAAGTTACTAGTGAAGCCTTCTAGGAAATTGTGCATTATTTTTGACGCCATCTTTGCTTACCAGCAAGCGAGGTAGCTGCCACACGCTGGCCTATTTTGTGTAAAAAATTGTATATAAGATTGCTCAAATATTAAGAGCCATTAAGTATGTTAATATAGTTGTATGATAATAATCAATTACTATTACTCTAAAAATAATTATTGTCATAAAAGGATTATATGACTTTTTACAACTAATACATATTTTAAAAACCAACCTTTTATTTGATTTTAATAGTCGGTTAAAAAAATATTGTTTTCTCGGTAGATGGCTGTAGTGATCGATTTTTCGCAGAGTTTTATTCAAACAGTTTAAAGTTTAGGTTTATTTCATTTTCAAGGTCACATTTCACACTTAAAAAAATATCTTGCTATTTTATGTTTTTTCCAATCTGTTGTGAGTTACAAAGTATTAACAATATAAATCAACAAAGAGAAAATTCGCTACATTTGACAATTTTCCTTTCATTAATTTGAAAATGCAAGCCAGTCCTCTGAAACTGTGAATGATGCTTATGGTACTTAACAGATAATTAAGAACAATTTTGTAGTCATCGATTCCGTACATTCATTTTTGATGTTGAAGATGTACCTCATTGAAAATGTTGATAAAATCAAAGAATTTCTATAGACATATATGTTAAGCTTATTTTTCAAAAATATTTAGGTTGTAGCATTTTTTAAATTGTTTATCAAAACTGTAAAATTAAAAACTTTAGTTAGAAGTTTCGAAAGAAGCTTAATAGAGGTCACCACTGTCCCGATAAAAGACGATCATATATAGAATGCTTAATTCACCAAAACGGGTAGCGATACGGTAGCCCAATTGATAAAGCAACCGGACGGTTTCCCAGACGTAGCGTGTTCGAATCCCTGCCAGTAACGGTATATTTTTCATTCTATATTTATTAAAAATTTAGTCAATGCAATTACTTATTTTAATAATTACATAGTAGACTTTAAATATTTTTATTTATTTATTAACAATCCGTTAATAACAATAATCAATTAAAATAATAAAATTTATAAATTGATGATCCATAGATTTATGTTCGTCTTTACGTTGCTATATGTTTTCATACAAATAATTATTGAAAAGTCATCTTATCAAGAATATAGGTTTAAGTAGAACAACTTACATACTGTACGTTTCTATGGAAGTATTAAATTATGAATAAATATTAACTTCTTTGAACCTTTATTACACTTAGTAAATATTTACTATATAATGTTACAAAATTGATATATACATATATATATATATATATATATATATGTATATATATACATATATATATATATATATATATATATATATATATATATATATATATATATATATATATATATCGGAGACAATGAATAGACCAGCACTATAATAAGATATCTATTAGGCTTGATAGGGTAATGAGCAGAAAAGAAAAAGGAGTACACTATAATCATAATATTAAATATTTTATAAAACGAAACTATCACAGTTTTAACTAGGAGTACTAAATGTACCACTTCCAACTGTTACTAGGATACGTGCTAGAAGAGTTATTTTATTATTATATTCGGTCAACTTCTTCAATTAAATATGTTAAAACCCAAATCATATTAACATTTTCAAACCCAGTCAGTCAGTCAAATAAAAAATATTTTTAGATTTCTCATCATATTAAAAAATCTTCCAATGTATTGTACCTATAGATAACTACATTTCTTTTGACACACACTTTTTAATACGCATATCAAACACATTATTTCGATAATCAGATTTAGCCGCTAAGCCTTATCCTAAATCGAATATTTCTTCTAAAAACGTTTATAATTTTCCAATAAATTAATCCGTTTTGAAGAAGACTTTGATCTGAACTTCAAAGTGATTGGTTGCTCGGGACTGGACGACTGTTGTAGATATTTATGTGAAATTGCCAATCGCTTAGATTTTAAAACTTTTATTTTTTTTTTAATTTCAGCTTTTTTAGGAAATGTATTGTATAATAATCATCCTCTCACAAAACATTGGTATGTTATTATTTTTATACGCAATAGCGTGTTAACCAAATTCAAAGTATGTAATATTACATAATAGCATGTATATAATATTAATAAAGCATTAAGCGTGTAATATAACATAATATCAGACGACTGACAACATAATACTGACGTGTAACATAATACCAAATGACTCTCCCAGATCAAAGTAATTTAGTAAGATGGGGCAAAGCCACCGAAAAGTCTTGCAACATCTGTGGGGAGGCAATAGGAACCGCGAAACACCTATTATTAGGGTGTAGGGTACTTCTAGATAAAGGTCAATACTCGCATCGCCACGACAAGGTATTAGAAATTATACGAGAAGCGGTTAGTCTTTCAGTAGCTAGAGTGCGGAAGGGTATAACAACCACCAACGATCTGTAGAATTCGTAAAAGAAGGCTCCTCCAAAAATCAAAAGCGAAACCTTATTCAATATTAGGCGCGGCTCCTGATTGGATTCTCATGATGGACACGTATAAAAAGCATTACAAAATCCCTGGGAATGTTGGTGTTTCGTCATCCAGACCGGACTTATTAGTGTATTCGAAACATCTGAGGCGCGTGATACTTGTGGAGCTTACTGTTCCTTGGGAAACAAACATCCCAAGGGATCACATATTCAAGCTCAATAAGTATTACGAACTGACCAACGAACTGATCAGGAATAAATATATAGTTAGTTTGTACGCGGTAGAAGTGGGAGCGAGAGGTATAACAGCAAAATCTCTCATAGCCTCCTTAAAGACCTTGGCCTTTCTAGAACAAGGATCGGTTCATTTCTAGAACGTATTTCAAAGGCGGCATTAGTAGGTTTCCAAATTTGGTTAGGTAGGGAGAAGAGTGTGGAGGGTGAAGGTGAGCGTTTTTGCGCATAATAAAGGGGCCCCTTAAACCTACTCCTGGGTCGCAAGTTCCAGGCACTGCTTGCACTCCTCTCCTTGCAACGCGATGCGCCCGGCACCAGCACGGTGAATCCATGGATTGCTAAGAAACTTCGTCGTCGTCTATATTATAATATTAATAAAGCATTAAGTGTGTAATATTACATAATAGCATGTATATTATAATATTAATAAAACACTAAGTGTGTAATATTAATGAAGCATTTAGAGCTACTTTTTACTCCTTCATAATTCTATATGTGTTCATATATGTGAAATGTTGATGGCTAACCAGATACACATGTGACAAAAATTTTGGAAAGACAACTGAAACAGTTGTTTAGATATTACCCTCCCAAAATTGTCATTTATACGAGTTTTGTAGCTTTAGATCTAACTATCTAACTTTCTTTGTAACCGTTACAACTTGGAACGTGATTTTGACCAACTTAAAATGTCTAAACTGAGCCCCTTTGCGCCACTATACGTTAGGCGTCCGCGCTAACCACTCGACCAATGCAACCGGGCGCGGCGGTGTGGATATTTTTGTACCATTTCAAACAATATTGCTTATATTTTATTTTAATCAGATGAATTGAATTAAAATATGTATATAATTTATTAGATCTCTTATAAGTGTTGATTTTTTCCATTTGTTTTTTTGCGAAATTTTAAGTGTTTAATGCTCCTAATCATGACAAAACATATTAAAATGGGTTCCGTACATAGAAATCTATAAAAAAATACGCTTGTTGTATCGGAGCCCACCTTAGATATTTATATTAATTTAATTTAATAATTTATTTTTAGAGTGAATATATGCTTCAACATTTTATGGATCCGTTGTGGATTCGCGTGTGCGGTTATTAAAACCCAAAACATTTATTGTATGGGAACTTCCTTTAAACATATATAAATATTGTAGGTTTATAATATGTTCTGTTTTCCTGGCAACAGAAATACATTATCTGTGAAAATTTCAGCTCTCTAGGTATCACAGTTCTTGAGATAAAGCCTGGAGGTACACAGATAGATAGACAGACAGACAGACGGACAGAATTCTTAGTAGTATTGTGCCGTTTTTACCATTTGTGCTGTATTGCTATATGTTTTGCTTTTTTAAAATATAATAGATTCAAGATTCGTAATATTCATAAATATTTTAATATATGATTTTTACTTATTACTCAAGAGGAACGAATCTATTAAATCCTAATCAAAACTTTTTTATGTCCCAATTTGTATTGATCTGTAAGCTGTGCTGCTCATAATATAAAAGTTATATGTATATGTATAATATAAAAGTTATATGTATGTAAAAGTTATGTATGTATTGTATATAAGTTATATGTTATGTATATGTATAGTTATAAACCTGAGTCTCAATGTATACTTATAATATGTCTACACTTAAATCATTGATTTTTTTAGAAAGAAAGCATAAAGTTCTTAGTGGCAGAAAATTCATAAAGCAATAGGCTTAGTATAATAGGCAGTAAATTTAATATGTACAACTATTAGATGAGTTCCAAAATTTTAAATGAAGCTATTATTAGTTGAGTCGTTATTTAAAAACACCATAATTTTGCTGCCATCTCTTTATAGAAGGTTTTTTAGGCTAAAAGATTGCAAAATTTGCTTTACCAATTATATTTGAGAGGTATTTTAAGCCCTAATACATATATAGTTTTTCATATGTAAATTATAAACATATTTTCATTTATTATTATTATTATTATTATCATTTAACGTATTTTTTGAAAAGTGCTACGTTTTTTTAAATATTTGAAGAGTAATTGTTCAAAGTGTCAAATACATAACGATATCGATAACCCTTAAGTTGAAATATGATAAAATACTTGATAAATTAATCTTGAGAACTTTTAATATTATATTAAAGCTACACTCCATTATATAAAGATGTCAGTAATCATTTCTCTCAGTTTTATTTTTTGTGACGTAATTTAAAGTTTTTCTCATTTTATTAATTCAAATAATTTATGTTTTGACAATCTAACAACACGACTAAAACTTCACTAAAGATAATTTTAATTTCATATGATAATAATGTGTATTACAATTTTATTTCAAAACAATATTTGTAGCAAAAACATGTTTATCACCAATAGTACTGAAGTCAGTTACACTTATAGAGACGCCACACACCAAGCACTACAAAATAATAATAATATATAGATAGTAATACCACAGCATAGTTCATCGAGTCGAGGTTATGCAAAATGTAGTGTAGTGTAGAAACGCTTAAATTCAGCTGAACATCAATCCCACATAAGAGATATTCAGTTACATTATATTAGAAGATTTATTCAATAGTATAGTCAATAGTGCACTACAGTGTAAAAAGTAGAAAGTATAAAATAATTCAAGACATCCTCGGTTTTAGATTAAAGCGAAAACTAAAACTCCTAAAAGCTCTATATACATAAAAAAATATGTTTCTGTATTATATATTCCAATCTTTAAGAATCATATTCAAATATTCTGTCCTATATTCCATGTAATATTATAAAATTTCTAATGTTCTAGAAAATATTAAATATTTATCAAAATTCATTAGTTTCAATCTAACAATCTTTTACACATTTTTCCTATTGTATTTAAATCGTGAAAAACGAGTCTTTTTATTACATCAAAAATAATAGTTTTTTTAGTTGTTACTTAACTGATAATATAATTTATATTTTTACGTCCATTTGGCTTACATTAAGTCATATGAAACAATTTCCAAGAATCATTGTTAATGCAAGCTATTTCAAATTTACCTGGAACAAATATTTTGTAATAATAATAATAATAGGAGCTTTATTGAAGTAGCACACACATGTTAGAATATATTTACTAATGAGAAATTATTACACTTATTATAAAAAAAATCCCGCACAAATATAAACGTACCAGAATAAAAATTGTTATTATGTAAGACATTTTATATATTGGGACAATATACCTTTTAAAACATATTGTTAGAGAAAATCCTTATTTTAAAACAGGTCGTGCACAAGGAAAAGATTGTCTTTAAAAGTCCAGAGTTATGTATTGTATACATATTTTAAAATGAAAATAGTAAATAAAATCATAACTTTGTTAAAAAATCTCCAGTTCAAAAAGCTATTTTAAACCGTAGTAAGTTGTTGCATAAGTAATGTGATGGCATATTAATTTTAAAAATATCTTAACGTCTTTCTATATACGGTTTTTGCTTCTATAGTCTTATGACTTTGGTATAATACTCTAAGATGGTTGCAACTTGTGCCTTTTAATTACATTATATAATAATATTCAAAAAGTATTCTACGAATGTAATGAAGTACTTATGAAGTGCAATAATTTATTTTCAATTCAAAATCAAAAGTATACGATAAAGTCATAGAATATTAATCAAATAGAAATACATTGCCGTATTGTTTTGACATACGCAGACCCTTATTGCAAGTTCAATGGATAAAATGCAAGTATTTCCATATACACTGCGTTGGTTCGATACTGGAGATTATAACAAATACTGTTAATGTTTATATTTTAAATTTTATGTACATTACTATTTGAAAGTAGAAGAAGTCATATTATTTGGTCTTGTACAAATAAGTAAAACAGACCCAATAAAATAATGAAACTTGTAGTATAATCTTGTTTGCCATGTTAAATGTATTTTTAAATAATGAATTTTCAATTGTAGAAACATTTTGTATATCAATATATTACTGCCTTGTAAATTGAAGCTCACGTAGCACAGTAGCAGTTAGCATAGCACAGTACCACGTTTAGTGTTCTACAGGTGCTACTGTGCTACGAGTAGCTACGGGCTGCGAAAGAATTACTAAAATCGGTTTTAAAGAGTTTATTATTTAGAAGTTTATTATTGTAAAACTAATTTCAAGGTCAAGAATTGTCCTGATATTTATTTTAAATTTTAAATTACTTATTTATCTTGATGCAAATATTTTAGTTACTATGTATACTATTTTTAATGTTGGTTGTCAGTACTGAGTTACAGATATTACTACAACCTTCAACACTCAACATTATTATTGTGAGTATAACTTTTATGTAAGTAATTAAAAATGGGACCTTAAATAACTTATAAATAATAAAAAATAATAAAAAGTATGGATGGAAAAGAACATGGAACCTACACTACACAAAATTAACACAAGAAACAACAAAAAATATTTTTTACAATACATAGGTAAGGGTTAACTTAAGGGTTTACTTCATATGAATTTTTAATAAACTCTCCAATATCGCCATAGATTTGTCATACATTTTTATTTTAATATAATTTTTTTACTATACTTAAAATAAAATTAAATAGAATTTGACAATATTTTTTTTAATTTTAATGCGTAGACCTTAGACACTTGTAAATGTATTCCATGAATTGAGTGTCATAAGCATCGTGAAGTGTTTTCTCGTAAGACACTTCCTTCCCCCTGACAGTAATAAGCCATCTATCATGACATAAAATGTATAAGTAAAACTTTATTTTTTTTGAGATCATTTCAGTTTTATTTTTTTTTCCTGTTAGTAGTAATAGTAATAGAAATTATATTAATAATGCGCGATAAATGTATTTTTAATTATACTGATATATATTTTGTTCAATTTACTCATTAACAATAATTTTAGATATACGAGTACTTAATGAACAATTTTAGACGTTATTATATATACGTTGTATATTTTGGGTACAAACTATTACCTCAGTCTCGTCAAATGAACATTTTGATGTGTTCGTAAGTAACTTAACATGTTCATATTGGAGGAATGCTAGCTAGTCACCCTCAGGCAAATCGATATTTCTTATATAAAATACTTTTGTCAGTAATTGTTACAAAAAGTTCGAAAGAACTATCAGATTTCGCCTTTCAATCAAGCAATCAAGATTTAATAAGGGAAATCTAAAGCAATCCTAAAAAGTTGCTGATTTGAATCCTGCTCATATTGAAATAAAATTATTAAATACATATTTTAAATATACTTACAATATTTTAACAGAATTTATCACAATAATAAGATTTAAATTCCTTGATATTGTTTTCATGTCCCACAAGTCATCTCTGATATTAATACATCGTGTTCATAAATAAGTAAACGGAGGCTTAAACTTAACAAGTTTCCAAGTTAATCTTCAAAATGACAAGCAATTACACTTAACAATTTAATGGTAAAGTTAAGATTATCAGATGTGTTGACAGAGGACAAAAGTATTTATTCAGTAGTGATTGAAATTTAACTTAACATTTTCTTTCAAAACCTTAACAAAATTTTAATTTAATATATATTAAATAACATCTTTTACATCAAACTAGATTAACATTATAAACCCTTTTTAAAAAGAATTGAAAGCACGCAAAACGCATAAGTATTTAGTTTGTTATTTGTTTAACTTAAGGCAATATATTTATGATATTACGCTATATTTTTTTTAATAAAAATCATAAATACAGTAACGTCTCCTTGTAGACGTAGATTTTAATATAATTCATTTAAAATATGTTAAAATCAATCCTAAAACATGCTTATAGACCTTTTCAAACATTAGTTTCGAATTTCGCAACATTGATTGGGATTTTCGACCGAATGAATGACGCCTGTAAAACTATAGCTAAATTGAAGTTGAAGTTGAAGTTACGGTAGGTACTGTTACGGATCGTCACGGTGAGTGCGAAAGCGATCCCGTGGCGTCCCACTAAGGCGATGAGGTCAACCGTTGGTTTTTAGGGGGTAGCCTTAAAAATGGCAGCGTTTTCTATGCTGCCGGGTAGTCCCACATACTCCCTCGGCCATCACCTTCCTGGTCACTGGGATGATGAAAAAAATGACAAAAAAAATATATAAAAAGGTACTGTAACGGACAATACTTTCCAATTTTAGTTAGTACTTTTCCAGTCCGCCTTGTGACTTCAGAACCGTCCCAACCAACAAAATCAAGAAGCTTACTTATCTTGCTGATGATATTGTTTCGGGCAATGTATCTACCAGGGTCTCATTCTATGTCCGAACTGGCTGCATCCATTATGATCAGCAAAGGGTTTAAATGGCTCAAGGGCTTACAGGAGGCCCACCAAGATACTAAAACGGTCGGTAATTACAGAAATCCTTTTGAGATGGGTACTAGTGCTCACATATCACGGATCAACTCCGAAAGCTTAATAAGCACAGTTAATTCCCTGTTACGGTACACTATAAAACCTTAGGGATTTATTGGCAAACAAGAAATAATAATAATAAAATCAAGACAAATGACACAAATTAATCTAATCTAACCCGTTTAAACCGATTAAATGCTTTCTTCCTTATTTTATCATAATGTATATATTTTCTTTTATTATTTATTATTAAGTAATTAAAACATTAATTTATTTCTTCCTGTTTATAATGCAAATGTTATGAGCTAGTTATTAGTCATTTTTAAATATAATATGATTTAGCGACATTGAGATTTACTACTATTTTATTAAATGTTGCAGCAAATTGGCTTTATAATGTTTGATATAAAATTAACTAACCCAGATATAACTAATCTACTAAGACTTGAAGAGTCGAATAAAATAGGTTAGTTAATATATACATGTGCATGTAGATATAGTTAATAACTCTGACACATTGATCCTGGGCTTCAAACAAAACACTTGTAATATTAACTTATTTATAAAATCGACTTTACATTTATACTGGCCAGTTATTTTGTCCTTATCTCCTTCAATATTTCACATATATTTATTATACATACAATACATTTTAAGATATTAAAAGAATCAGATTTTATATTTAATATAATTTTTATACTTATATTTTACAACCTAATTAAAATTTTGTACAGTTTACATTTTAAATTGGTCTTTACTGTAATTAACTATGTTCATAAGAGCAAGTAATTCATAAATCGAACAATCATATTACCTTATAAATAATAATAAAATACCAAAATATTATTAAAAAAAGATTTCTTTAGATGATTTTATTTGTCAATAAGCTGTTGCATGTTACAAACAATTTAGTTTATATGAATTCCTAACAATGAGCTTAGTTGAAAAAAAATATATATTTAAAGACAGCAAATAGATAAAACCGATAAATAAATTTGTTGTCAAATAATCTTTACTAATTCTATCAATATTACTCTATCAATATTACAATTATAATGATTATATAATAATATTTTTATCTACTTTTACAATTTCTGTTTCAATAAAGATTAATCTTTTTATAAAATTCCCTTGCTTTGAAAAAATTTAATAAATACGGAAAATGACACAGTGCATCTTATTTTAATAATTCAATCCTTAAAAAACAAATTCATACAATATTATAATATAATATACAAATGAGTTTTTCCCGTTACCTGAACTTTGAGAATTGAATGTAAAATGTAAAAGATATATAATTTTTACACTAATTAAATATTATATAGTTAGTCATAGACTTATAAAATCATATTATAATAAATATTTAATTTCCTTGGTTAAGTGACTTCACTTGTCCAAGTGAAAGGCTAAGCTTAAGAATAGTTAAAAGCTACTATCGATATATACTATCTTAACCTTTTAAATTTTACTCTACTATATTACACTTTTATTTTATAAAAGTGGTAAATTTACAAAAACAGGAAAAAAAAATACACATGATTGATTCTATTTTAACATTACAATAACAATCTATATCAGGCATCATATTAATAGTATAAGACACTATTAGGTATTTTATTCTGAAATGTTGTCTATAATTAAAATAACTACGTTTACAATTTTTTTTTTTAACTTATAAAAGTATTAATAGAATTACATATTTATTATGATAAAAATTACAATAGATACTTATCGTATGTGTTAGATTTTTATCTATTTAATCATAATATTAATTACTATCCTTGATTCGAATGTATGTATGTGTGCATGTAGATATTGTCACAGTAATGAAACGTATACGAGCGAGAAGATCTTGTGTCACGTCGGATTCAATCAGCGTCTGATGGAAATCTCAAGCACTGTATAAAGCCCTGGCATTGGGATTACATTGATTTGTTTTACTTGTCCTTCAGAATTTCCAATTTGTATTAGAACCTACGGAATTAATTAAACAACTTCAAGGACCTAACATCTTATTATAGACTTTTTATCAGAAAATTAAATACAATTCATGAAATTTAATAACATTAAATAAAGTTGTTAAATTGTTTAAAATTACAATGTTAAATTTAGTAAAAGATAACAAGATCATATATCTTACATACATATATGTTACTATACAGATTGGCTTGGTTCCCACTTTCCAGAATGTACCCTTGAAATACAGTGACTGGCTTCAGTTTTTAGGCTTAGAGATTTCCTGGAACCTCAACTTTGGTCAGTTGATTGAGTACAGAGCAAGAGCAGCAGCAGCAAAGCTTGCCGTTCTTGCGAACGTTCGGCAGTACTTTACACCGGGACAGCTTCTTGTTTTATACAAAGCACAGATCCGGTCTTGTGTAGAGTACTGTGGTCACATATTTGCTGGTGCCGCAAAGTCTCATCTTGCGGTTCTGGACTCAATTGAGGGGCGAGCAAAAAGGCTCATAGGCGATCCCAAATAAGTCGAAGCCGACCTCCAAAGGCTTGAACACAGGCGTAGAATTGCAAGCTTCTCAGTATTCTATAGGATACATATTGGTGAGTGTGCGCAGGAATTACACGATTTAATTCTCCCGTCCCCCTTACTTCACCGGACGTCCCGACGCACGGCAGGTATCCATCCTTTTGTTGTGGACATTAGATCATATAAAAAAAATACAGATTTTAAACAGTATAATATTAAACTCATTTAAAAGCAAAGTACAACTTTCATTTTTATAAATATACTTTTGTGATTACGTAGATAAGCTTATTTCACATTTTTTTTTTACTTTGATATTTGTCTATTATATTTATTACAATTCAATATAAATATAAATTTTAATAACACTACTTATATCACGAATATTAGGAACAAGATTAAAGGGTTTTTTCATGTTGACAAAGGATGAGAGGGTTGCTATCTACCAGTAAAGTGGATTGTTTGGTTTAGATTTTTATGAGTCTTCGTGGGGAATCCTCGATGATGATGATGATGATAAAGTCAATAGTAATAAAAGATAATAATAATAATAATAATCTTTATTGTACATCCTCATTTCCATGTATTACAAAATAAATAAAATAAAAATATGAAATTATGAAACAAGAAACACAAGAGGCGACCTTATCGCTAATAAGCGATCTCAATCTACATCTAATATAGTAAAGACATATGAGAAATATTAAGACGTTTTTTGTACGAGTTAAATAAACACTGCTGTGACTATAGTGCCGTATAATAAGGACCTGACGGTTGCTGCTACAATCTCTTCTATAAATATTTATTTCCATTAAACGTAATTTATGATCATTTTTCCTTACTTCTCTTGAATTCAAATTATAAGTAAATATCGTCAAGCCAATATAAATACATACTATATACAAAGCACAAGCAAAAATATTATGTAATGTTGTGTTCGTGGCAGCAGTAGCTTCGAGATTTGAGTAAACACCTCGTTTGTGTGACAATATACGCTTGCATTAGTGAGTGAACAGGGATGACAGTTTAGAAATTTATTTTTGACTATCTTTTCCGAGAAAATCAATTGTCAGGAATTATTATTGTTTTATTTTTATTTTTCTCGCTCATTTTTTTATTTTGACAAATTTATTTTTCAAAAGTTATTTAAAATCCGTGTTTCAGAATTTATTCTCATTTTTTCAACAATGTTTGTTAAATATTTATAACCGATCATATTATGTAAAAAAGCTGACTAATATTCTGGTAGTAAAAAAAATTCATGGCAAAAAAAAAATCTTTATTAAAATTTTATGCCATCTAATTAACGCTAGGAATAATGCACTGGAAAAAAGTTAATTGAGTTTGATTGGAAAAGGGTGAATACAACAGGCTTTATAACTATGAGATATGTACATGTACTTGTGAATTTTGGTATCTATCTATTTTCATAGGTTAAAAGTTTTGAACTCTATTTCACTCTATTTTCATATATGTTTTAGTTCAATAATTTATTACACAAAATTAATGATATCATTGATATAATTAAATTTTAAACTTATGTCGCCAAAATATGTATTATATAAAAGAAAGAAAGAAATGAATTTATAAAATATGTGATTAAAATTGATTAAGAAAGTTATTGATGTACAAAAGATTCACTAACATAGTTTTTCACATACCTATTACTAATACACTCCTTTTTGAGCATGTTATCTTAAATCTCAATTTATAATGTGACAAATATGACACACACTAAATGTGAAAAGTGCACGAACGATGTGTCCGTCGATAAAAGTTGAAATATATATAAAATAAAACTGAAATCAACATAACATAAACATTACCTTTTTTTTTTTATTTGCAACACATACAGACTTTGTTTGAGCTTTGCCTGTCTTTAATATGTTTTAAACATATTAAAGTTTATTTATTTCAAATATGTGGTGGATTCGAGTCAGGGTCAAGACAATATTATCAATATTGTAAATAGGGGTTGACAGCGTTCTAACTGTTTTAAAAAGGGGTTGACTTTATTATGAAGCACTTTCAGATTTCTAATACGTTTTAAAAACCTACTTTAAGGTTGAAATAGTAAAAGAGGCTACATGTAAAATATACTTGGGCATAAGTGTTTGATTGTTTTCATATATGATTATTATAATTATGTTACAATTCTTAAAGGTAACAAAATTGCACTATTACAAAATAATACCTTTATTATATGTTGTCGAAAAACAATCATATATACCAGCTTTTTTATTTCATACATATCGCATATAGGAAAGCCTATATAGTATCTGTAGTCTTATTTTTATTTCTTCGTTATTTACAATACTAAAAATATCATTAAGGCAATTATTATTATATTTTTACTTTTAATAATTACTTACTATACTTAGTTCTCTTATTTATTTAGTTCTAAAATATCTTATTTCTTCAAATACTGAAACACAATTCCCTGGTTGATCGCCTACATTACGTTTTCTTAATATGTATAAACCTAATTATGATTATAATGGTTTTGAATAAATCTTCACAATTTTAGAAAAGAAATTATAGTATCTAACATTAAAAAAACAAATAATTAGATTTATTCATTAATAATACATTCTATAAATGTTAAAAATAAAAAAATATATCATCACAAAAAATTTAAGATCGGAACCTCAGTTTTGATGTAATAACAACGTTAAACGACAAATTGTATAGAATTTCACCTACCAAAGATATCCAAAACATGTAATTAAATAAAGAGAAATTGTTTTAATTGAATTGAATGAAACTAATGCTACTGGTTTTCATTAGATCTATAACATGAGGTCAAGTTACTAAATAGTTTTCAAAATACATAAATTTTGATAGTATGAGTACATAATCCATATATTAATGATAATTTTTTTTTAGCTACATAAAAACAAATCGAGATAAATTGGACTAATTGGGCAAAATTAATAGTAGAAACAAAAAAAAACTGCTATGCCTATCATGAATCAAGGTTAATTACTTTGACTAATAGTTGTTACTGTAGTTGTAATTTAAACTATATGTATGTACTAGTTTTCAAAAAATGTAAATAATGTAATAATATTTGTGAAGAGTATTATACGAGGGAGCAAATATTTAACCCCTTGATGCAGAGACAATAAATCCTGTAATTGCTTTGATAACTTTTAATATTATAAGTAAGTGTAAAATTGATTATTTTTCCATCCTTATTCAATGTTGTAAGTTGTCTGTCATCTGAAACTACGGAGATTTTGTATTGTTATTTAATATTCTATGAAAAGTTGCAGCGGATTGGTTTTTCATTATATTCCTAAAAACTTACCACAAGTATCTAGGTTACAAATCTGCTAAGACGTAAATAGTCATAGTAGGAAAGAAATTACAGTGATTGGTCCTAGAAAAATACAAAACCTGTCAATAAACAAAATTCATTTAATATTAAATTTTCTCGGAATTCGAAATATTTGGTATTGACATGTTATTTTACCTTCAGTGGCTGAATATATTATGACTTATATATTATTATTATGTATAAAGTATATTTTTAGACATTATAACGTTAAATGGCAATTTTTAATATGATTTTAACTTCCTTACTTTCAAACTTAAGGAGTTATTATTTCTGAAAAACAATTTAAATCTTTATTAGGCTCATAATTTTAATTGGTCCTTAAGCTGTGCTGGTAATGGCATATAACTCATAAACTGAACTTTAACATTACTTTCCGTCCATCTGTGTGAAAAATAAAATACCCAAAATAAAACCTGAGCACTAAAATCTGAAATCTAACTTTAATAATAATTAAGAAATTGTTAGTGACCAATAGTTCAAATTTAGGTTGCTATTTGAATTCTTTGCTTAAATTTCAGATTACCATGGTCTTATTCGTTCAGTGTGATTGCGATTATGTAAAATAGATAATTTTGATTACAATGAAAGTGTTTAAAGTTGTTTATTAAGAAAATATAAGATATTATAGATTCTTATAAACTTTTTATTTTATTATAATTATTGAACAAAATGAAACGTTCTTTGATATTTGTTGCTCAAATAGTCTAAATTTTCCTTTTATTTAGTACGGTCGATTCGTAACGGGAGATTTTAATAGTAAAAATGGCTTGTTAAATATTACTGCTATAGGCTAATAACTATCACTTACCTACTTACTGACCTTCGAAAAACTAACTGTTTGTTTCTAATGTTAATAACAAAATGTATCATATAAATCTATTTTTACGGATTTAACTTGCCTATAATGAATTAAATTTTAAATTTACATTTTAAATCTAACTCGACGTTTAATCCGTAAAATAGTTTTGTTTCAATGTGTTGTACTCGTGAAGGCCTTAGAAAACACAAAATATATGGATATTTTGAAAATAAATAATTAAAACTCTTTATGTTGTAAGTTCCTTAATAATTAATTCATTAGTTTTCAAATATATATGTATAATCAATAAATATTATTAATATTTCAGGTTTTTTACACAGATAAGATTTGTTTTTATATAAAAATTAAATAGAGAGTCAATACTGTTTTCCAGTTGTCGTAATGATTATATTAGGTATATTTGTCTATCAGTTCAGAAGCCCTTCTGGTTCCAGTACCTTGTATATTGTATATATTGACTTACTAAAGAAAATATATCGATACTTCATCGGTTTTTCACATGTTAGGAAATCCGAATAAAAGCATAGTTATGTGGTGATTCATTGATGTTATAAACTACAATCATTTTCATAATACAGAAACTCAAAATCTATTGTTAAGGGTGTCTTAAAAATATATTTTAAATAAACATAGAAAAATAATCGATACGCTACCGTTTCAATAAAGTTTTGAATTAATTGTTCCACATATTATAATCTTTATCAAAATGGACGTAACACCTGGCTTCTTCGTAAATCCTAACCAATGTTTCTAACTTTATATTGAAGAATATCATTGAAAATACAAGTTTTCTTAACAGGAGAAGCTAAACCCTATACACTTAAGGAACTCTATGGATTTTTTTACAATTATTAATTTATTAATTATAAGATAAAAAAATATACATATATTTAAACATAATATAGACACAAAACATAAATATGAAGGTTATAAGTCAATACCTCTTAATAAAACTATATTAACAATATTTCAAAGTAAATTACCTTAACCACATTATTTTTTTAAGTTTTATCCTTGACGAAGGATTTTAAGTTTTTGTAATTGTTTAGTATAATTTTAATTTCCACAAAACCCCTGGGGTGAATCCGATCTTCACGCTTCGGCAGTTTTATTCATACTCTCAAAATATTCTAGTTGCTAAGCAAAAGATTAAAAATGTTGTTCCTTTGGAACGATGTAATATAAACAGAAAGAGAATTAGTATTCGTATAATGTTTTGACTACTGTCCGAGGAAATATCAAATATTAAGATCAATTTATTAATTGTTGATTAACAGATACCTTCCTTTTTTATAAATAACAATGTAAAAAAAAAGTCTTATAAAAAAAAATAACACTTTTGTATTACTTGGAAACAACATACTATTTACTTAACACACATTTATGAGACACTAAAATTTAACTTTATGTCTAGTTTATATATAAAAATACCATATACCGTACTTATTAAGTTCTCCGTTAATAAACAATGACTAACTAAAAACCTTTATTAAAATATATCAAAAAATAAATTGTTTCAAACAAAACATTTAATATCTTCCCACAAATTATTTATATTAAAACACACTGTCAGACAAAATTCTTCTTGTCAGTTCGTCCAGACAGACAGATTGTCCTTATCCGTCTACAATGACTTGTCATATACGATCCTTAAGACGAGTTTTAAACTAAGTAGATACAGATTAGGAATAGAAATGTTATATATAAAATTATTACTTACTTAACGTTATTATAAATGTGTAATTTCCGTAGAATTATTAAATGAATGGCATGAGATAGTTAACCGTTAAATATCCTAAAATCGTACTATATCCGGTTTGGGCAACTTTTTTTTTATAATTTTGTAATAATACT
Source organism: Napeogenes sylphis (assembly GCA_959347405.1). NCBI lineage: Eukaryota > Metazoa > Arthropoda > Insecta > Lepidoptera > Nymphalidae > Napeogenes > Napeogenes sylphis. The sequence continues at coordinate 23,373,259 of OY365785.1, forward strand.
CTTACATACTTACAGCCTGCATTTGTCAACAAAAAGACTTAATATTGATATAAAAACCTAATTTTATATTTAATATGATAAAAATAGTACTTTAAATGAACATAGATGGTAATAAAACAAAGACAGGTTGCAGGATGACCACAAAGCTATGACATGGATAGTTACTGTGCTATGACATGGAAAGATTATATGTTACGAAAACGAGTGAGCACTGAGATGACAAATGATAGAGGTAAGTGAAATGGATCTAGGTATGTACTGTAGCCCCTAGTTGCAAATATTAGAATTTAATCTTTAGAAGAAAGTTTATTATTATCAGTAAAATAAAAATACTTATAAAATAGAAAAAAAAAACTCTCAGTTCATATTTCTAGATAAGCAGCAGTGGCAGTAAGAGAATATTACAAACGAGGTTATATATTTAATATTGCATGATACGACTAATTATATTTATATATATTAGAAGATCTAGTGACAAAGTTTAATCATTAAAATACTCATATTATATTATTCTTATTGTTACTATAGTATAATGACTTAAGACCTGTACCTTTAACCAATGTAAAATGCCTGAACATAATGTTCGAGGTATAGAAGTGTGTTACAGAATGGTGTGTGTTATTGGTCACGATCGTAAAGGAACTCCGTCTCCTCGTAAAAATATAATATATTAATATAACTAGAACGAATAAACAGTCAGATTTATAGTAACTATATATTTATAAAGCAATCATTTACTTATGAATTATTTACCATCTCTATAAATATTTTACTAAATAAGCTCACTATTTACGACGAGTTTTGTATTCTGAGTCCAAATTGTCACTTCTACATTTCGCTTAAATCAAAATTTTAATTAACTATGCTTTATACTCTGACAAACAGAAAATTTAAGTCATCTTAGTTACCTTTGCTTTAACTTAAAAGTGAACATTCTTAATGTACCCTATTAGTTTCATTAAAATAAAACGTAAATTACATGTAAATAATTAAAACTTTGAATAATAATTCAAATGTAATTTGAAATTTACTGTAAGGTAATTTACCTATCCTAAAGATTATCTCTTCAGATGTAATCAATACACTGTTGATATTGAAATTGTGGTTAAAATTAACAATTACTTTTGAACTTAATCGTCTTGAATATGACAAGTAATTCTACGTGTCATATTAAAGTAAATAGTGAAGTTATCTTATTAACCCACAGACTTACGTAACTATCTAATAAGGATAAGACAGGAAAGACACAAAGTAATTTAAGATATTTCATTTGTTTAATTAAGTATTGTATCTCTCATTACAGATTTATTTATATCTCATAAAATATGTTTCATGTTTTCATTGTTATTTTTATAACAAAGTTGCAAATAGAAATACTGTAAATTATGATTTTTCAATTTCTTTGAACAATAAGAATCTTTTATCCGTCCGATAAAGATGATTATGTATAATATAGATTTCGAGTCCGGTTGTTACACGGTGGCTAACGTTATATCCGAAAATCCTATTTATTTTCACCTCTCCTATTTAACTAAACTCATACAATATATTGGATATTCCGCAACCCTTCAGTCGTGCATTTACTTTTCAAATTCAATTTCAATAGTCTTAGTAGTTTTCAAATGTTCCGAGTGTCTATGCATATACATCAATAGTTTTTTCTGCTGGATAGAGCATACCGATCGACTTCTACGATTTTTGCTTCTACTTCCGGAAGTCTCGTGAGCACTGTTCTTAAAGGCTATACGGTTCACACTATTCTTATCGGGAACTCTGTACGCTGTAAATGACTTTAACCACATTTACTATATAGAATGTTCCAAAGAGCTTTTCCATATAGAAACTTATAAGTTCATTAGAGCTTAAGATAAAACTTTTGTGAAGACTTATAATATATATATATATATATATATATATATATATATATATATATATATATATATATATATATATATATATATATATATATATATATATATATATATATATATACATACATATTATATAATCAAATTCTTAATCTTAGGTTATAGTCTCTGAGAATGTTTTGGGTTATAAATACTTTGATTTGATTTCCGTTTCAGTATACAACGTAAATTTAAGTTCACAAAGATCATATTAGTTCCATACGAGCGCATGATCGGAATTCAACTGCAATGGAAGATACTCGCTTCTATTTCTTAATCTAATTTGTTCCGTCACTTGCATTAATGTTATCCAATTATATAAATGTTCTTATTTCTCTTATATAAAATATAATTATCTTTTACCTGCGACTTTGTCTACATTTTAAAGTTTCTTTGGGCAGCATAGTACTAGTATAGTAAGTGTGTTTTTCATTTGTGTGTAAAATATGAACTCATTGTTAGAACAATTCTTACTGTTTGAAAATTATGAAAATTCACTTCTGATGGCAAAGGCATAAAAGTCATTTCTGTTGGTTCTAAAAATAGTTTAATCGCTTCTATTTCAATACCAAATTTTGAATTGATACGATTAAACTATATTTTTAACCCCGTTTTTTATTTTAAAAGCTATGTCGGTTATATAGGTTAAGCATAGCTGGGTCTAGTTTTAGATATTCATATTATAAGTGGGAACTACAGTTTGAAATTGCTTGTTTTGGCTTTAGCCTACCACAAATATTTATTTTTCATTTATTGACGCCCGTATGACGCCAACGCTTCTAACGATTTGCTTCAAAACCACGAAAAAAAGAAATCCCAGAGTTCAAAAAAGAAAACAGAAGAGAAAAATAAAGAAAACAAGAAACAGAATTACACAATAATAAGAGTTACAAGAGAGAGAAGGACCACTCCTTGTCCAAAGAGAGGAAGGTACCAACTTCGAAGGAATCTACTCAACTAATATCAACAATTTTTTACCAAAAAACTAAAGAAACGCCTTGGCCAAATGAAAACTCATTAGAGATAGCACCAAAAAAAACACTAACTGGCAACTAATAATAATAATACAGAACAAATTACACAAATTAATATAACCCATGAGTAAAAAAAATATTTGCTTGTGTTAAGGGTGTTAGATAACTATACAAATACATAGAAATACATATTATAGATTCTACGATTATATTTAAGAAACAACAATAAAAGAATTGAACCTGAGTCCCATTGCTTCGCAATACGTTAGATGTCTGCGCTAACCGCTCGACCAACGAGGCGGATTCATAGTTTTTCCCTGGCTGAATTAGATATAAATTTGAAGTATTTTAAAATTATATACCGTGTTACAATACAATACAATGTTTTGTACTCATACTGGTCTTGTCTTGGTTACTTAAGATATAAATTACTTACCTTTGCCAAGCGCTCAACTGGATTAAAAGATACATAGATCATATAACAAAAAAAATCACAACTTAAGTTACAGACGCAGCGCCCTCACTTAATATGAGTTATAAAGCTTAAAAAGAAAATATGCTTTATACAGAGAAACTTCAAAAAAAATTGAGTTTTATATTATTAGGAATCCCTAGTTTTTTCCACGCATTAAAACGGCAATAACTCTACAAAAATAACGTTGATATTTATTTTTATTCGCATAATAAATATTTTATTTATTTCTTGATATGAGCAAAAAACTTAAAAATGTTTGCCTATTTAAAAAAAAAAACATACTTTTTTACTGACTTTATATATTCAAATCAAGCTAGATTATTATAAAATTCAACTTTTATAGTAAAAGTAAATTAATAAAAAAGTGAAATAATAACAACCTTATTCATTGATATATTCTTTATTGTATACCACAAAATATAAAAAGTAAAACAAACACAAGTACATAGGAAGTAAAACAGGCGGCCTTATCGCCTAACGGAGACTTCATCCAGGCCATATGGTATAAACCTTATGTTTATTCCATATTGATCAGTATTATTAGTTGTTTTATAGCTATTATTTTACAAGATTTGTTAGGTTACGAAGTGTTTTGTTCTGAAATATATATCTAATAAATACAAATGTAATTTATGAACTTGAAATTTATATTGTTTAGTTACTTTCACATTTTACTAGACCAAAACAAGGAAATTTGTCTGTGATATTCTCAACAGCAAAACAATGTCTTAATCCCGAATTTTAAACTTAGCCCAAATCGCTCATACACAAAGTGTAATTTCCAGCGGGAGAGAGCAGGCTTAATCAAAATGTTCATTTCCGTGAACCGTGATTGGCATCCCAATTCCTATTTCGTCTATCAAAAATCACAGTCAACTAGTTATATAAAAATAGTCTAGTAGAAAGATGGATTTAGAATGCAATATTCACTCTCAACTGCATAAGCGCTGAGTGAATTGAAAGTATTTGTTAAGCTAAGTATTGATCAATTGAACATCAACCAGATAAGAGACAAGTAATAAAGTAACGGTAAACTACAAACGTACACATCACAAATTGCAAAAAGGTTTATAACTTCTAAAGCATTAACCATGTAAACAACAATTCGGTAAATTCTTTGAAGTCGCAAAATCGGTTTAGGATAGCACTAGTGATCTAACAACAAACAAAACATTGATATTTGGTTAATTCAGATTCAGATTCAGACATCATGTTGACATCATTTGTTATCTTTTCTTGACATATGATTTCTCTAACTTTGGCATCAATGATTTATTATACCAATAGATAAACAACTTGTTTACATATATTTATGTATACCTACACTCGTTGTAAGAAAATAGAATAGTATAGTTTTTCTCAAAATGATACGTTGCCAAAAAATAATTTTATAATTAAAGTTGGTTTTTATTGAAACCTTTTTTAAGAATTGGCAGATATTGAATCTGTTTCACAATCGAATCACAATCTATTGGGATGCTCCAAGTATAATTATAAGACACGCAGAAACTGTACAAATAATTTGTTTAGATTTTTTTACTCTCTCTATATAATGAGCATACAACAAAATAATGTTAGCAATTATTGCAATTACGTTTAACTTTTTTTCCTGACCTATTTGAAGTTCAGTCTCTCTAATTGCTTTTGCCTTTGTAAATTGCTTTTTCAAAGCCTATGGTGAAGGTCCAGCGGCTTTGACAAAATACGTTCAATACTACAACAATAGATTTTTTACAGAACAAATGAAATCGAATAGGAATTTCTATTTTCATTTTAATACATATTGGGATTGTATTCTTACAGTTTTAGTTAAAATGTTTGTTATTGAAGAACAAGTCGAGATCGAGATGCTTTCTTTAAAATATTATTTTTGTCTATATAAAAGTATAGTAATATACAATATTATACTTTGTATTACAATGCACTCTGATCGCACCGCTTCTCTTCGGTTTAGTTAAATATAAATTGTAAGCATTGGAAGTAACTGACAGGTGTGTTAAGCGTCACATACATGACAATAAACTACTAAGCAGAATGATCATAAGCCTAAGTATCACAGGTAAGTCGCTAGTTTAATGGTATTAGACGCATTTAGGAGAATGTGCACAAATGCACTTCCAATTTCAATACAATTGTCTGCGGTACAAATTGATGTACGTCACTTTTACATAAATTTTGACACAAGAAACAGTTCGCCTGAACTTATATATTACTTATAGACTAAGATGAAAATTGTTTGGCGGAGTCTGTGTTAGATAAAAAACCCCCATTTTGCATATGAAATCCCCCCATTCTTCAAGTCACGAGTGAAGCCTTCTAGGAAATTGTGGTCCATCTTAGACGCCATTGCTTACCAGCAAGCGAGGTAGCTGCGTATTTTGTGTAAAAAAATATATTTATAAGATTGCGCAAGTATTAAGAGCCATTAAGTATGTTAATATAGTTTTTTGATAATAATCAATTACTATTACTCTAAAAATAATTATTGTCATAAAAGGATTATATGACTTCTTACAACTAAAACATATTTTAAAAACAAACCTTTTATTTGATTTTAATAGTCGGTTAAAAAAAAAATTGTTTTCTCGGAAGATGGCTGTAGTGATCGATTTTTTGAAGAGTTTCATTCAAACAGTTTAAAGTTTAGGTTTATTTCGTTTTCAAGGTCACATTACACACTTAAAAAAATATTTTGCTATTTTATGTTTTTTTCCAATCTGTTATGAGTTACAAAGTATTAACAATATAAATCAACAAAGAGAAAATTCGCCACATTTGACAATTTTCCTTTCATAAATTTGAAAATGCAAGTCCTCTGAAATTGTGAATGATGCTTATGGTACTTAACAGATAATTAAGAACAATTTTGTAGTCGTCGATTCCGTACATTCATTTTTGATGTTGAAGATGTACCTCATTGAAAATGTTGATAAAATCCAAGAATGTCTATAGACATATATGTTAAGCTTATTTTCAAAAAAATATTTCGGTTGTAGCATTTTTTAAATTGTTTATCAAAACTGCAAAGTTTGAAACTCTAGTAAGGAGTTTCGAAAGAAGCCTAATAGAGGTCACCACTGTCCCGATAAAAGACGATCATATATAAAATAATTAATTCACCAAGCGATACGGTAGTCCAATTGATAAAGCAACCGGACGGTTTCCCAGACGTAGCGTGTTCGAATCCCTGTCAGTAACGGTATATTTTTCATTCTATATTTATTGAAAATTTTGTCAATGCAATTACTTATTTTAATAATTACATAGTAGACTTTAAATATTTGTATTTATTTAATAACAAGTCGTTAATAAATAAATACAAATATTATTAATAATTATTGAAAAGTAAACTTATCAAGAATATAGCTTTAAGTAGAACAACTTACATACTGTACGTTTCTATGGAAGTATTAAATTATGAATAAATATTAATGTTAATGTTACAAAATTGATATATACATATATATATCGGAGACAATGAATAGACCAGCACTATAATAAGATATCTATTAGGCTTGATAGGGTAATGAGCAGAAAAGAAAAAGGAGTAGGTACACTTTTATCACAATATTAAATATTTTATAAAACGAAACTATCACAGTTTTAACTAGGAGTACTAAATGTACCAGTTCCAACTGTTGCTAGGATACGTGCTAGAAGAGTTATTTTATTATTATATTATTATAAGCGGTCAACTTCTTTAATTAAATATGTTGAAACCCAAATCATATTAACATTTTCAAACCCAGTCAGTCAGTCAAATAAAAAATATTTTTAGATTTCTCAGCATATTAAAAAATCTTCCAATGTATTGTACCTACAGATAACTACATTTCTTTTGACACACACTTTTTAATACGCATACCAAACACATTATTTCGATAATCAGATTTAGCCGCTAAGCCTTATCCTAAATCGAATATTTCTTCTAAAAACGTTTATAATTTTCCAATAAATTAATCCGTTTTGAAGAAGACTTTGATCTGAACTTCAAAGTGATTGGTTGCTCGGGACCGGACGACTGTTGTAGACATTTATGTGAAATTGCCGATCGCTTAGATTGGAAAACTTTTTGTTTTTTTAATTTCAGGTTTTTTAGGAAATGTATTGTATAATATTTTTCTTGGTTGTAGTTACTTGAAAGCAGTTTGTATAACGGTCATCCTCTCACAAAACATTGGTATGTTATTATTTTCATACGCGGTAGCGTGTTAAGCAAATTCAAAGTGTGTTATATTACATAATAGCATGTATATAATATTAATAAAGCATTAAGCGTGTAATATAACATAATATCATGTATATTTTAATATTAATAAAGCATTAAGTGTATAATATTACATAATAGCATGTATATTATAATATTAATAAAACACTAACTTTGTAATATTAATGAAGCATTTAGAGCTACTTTTGACTCCTTCATAATTCAAAATAATGTTACAGAATCATTTAATTTTTTTTTCATATATGTATAATGTTGACGGCTAACATGTGATTAAAATTTTGGAAAGACAACTCAAACGGTTATTTAGGTATTACCCTCCCAAAATTGTCATTGATACGCGTTTTGTAGCTTTAGATCTAACTATCTAACTTTCTTTGTAACTGAAACTTGGAACGTGATTTTGACCAACTTAAAATGTCTAACCTGAGCCCCTTTGCGCCACTGTACGTTAGGCGCCCGCGCTAACCACTCGACCATTGCAACCGGACGGTGTGGATATTTTTGTACCATTTCAAACAATATTGCTTATATTTTATTTTAATCAGATGAATTGAATTAAAATATGTATATAATTTATTTGATCTCTTATAAGTGTTGATTTTTTCCATTTGTTTTTTTGTGAAATTTAATGCTCCTAATCATGACAAAACATATTAAAATGGGTTCCGTACATAGAAATCTATAAAAAAAACACGCTTGTTGTATCGGAGCCCTCCTTATATATATATATATATATATATATATATATATATATATATATATATATATATATATATATATATATATATATAAATTAATTTAATAATTTATTTTTATAGTGAATATATGCTTCAACATTTTGTGGATCCGTTGTGAATTCGTGTGTGCGGTTATTAAAACCCAAAACATTTATTGTATGGGAACTTCCTTTAAACATATATAAATATTGTAGGTTTATAGTATGTTCTGTTTTGCTGGCAACAGAAATACGTTATCTGTGATAATTTCAGCTCTCTAGGTACCACGGTTCTTGAGATAAAGCCTGGAGGTACACAGATAGATAGACAGACAGACAGATGGACAGAAGTCTTAGTAGTATTGTGCCGTTTTTACAATTTGTGCTGTATTACTATATGTTTTGCTTTTTTAAAATATAATAGATTTAAGATTCGTAATATTCATAAATATTTTAATATATGATTTTTACTTATTACTCAGTAACGAATCTATTAAATCCTAATCAAAACTTTTTTATGTCCCAATTTGTATTGATCTGTAAGCTGTGCTGGTCATAATATAAAAGTTATATGTATATGTATAATATAAAAGTTATATATATGTAAAAGTTATATGTATTTTATATAAGTTATATGTTATGTATATGTATAGTTATAAACGTGAGTCTCAATGTATACTTAAAATGTGTCTACACTTTCATCAGTGATTTTTTTAGAAAGAAAGCAAAAAGTTCTTACTGGCAGAAAAATCATAAAGCTTATTGGCAGTAAATTTAGTATGTACAACTATTAGATGAGTTCCAAAATTTTTAATGAAGCTTTTATTAGTTAAGTCGTTATTTAAAAACACCATAATTTTGCTGCCATCTCTTTATAGAAGGTTTTTTAGGCTAAAAGATTGCAAAATTTGCTTTACCAATTATATTTGAGAGGTATTTTAAGCCCTAATACATATATAGTTTTTATATGTAAATTATAAACATATTTTCATTTATTATTATTATTATTATTATTATTATCATTTAACGTATTTTTTGAAAAGTGCTACGTTTTTTTAAATATTTGAAGAGTTATTGTTCAAAGTGTCAAATACATAACGATATGATAACCCTTAAGTTGAAATATGATAAAATACTTGATAAACTAATCTTGAGAACTTTTAATATTAGATTAAAGCTACACTCTATTATATAAAATCTTTATATATCTGTCAGTAATCATTCCTCTCAGTTTTATTTCTTGTGTCGTAATTTAAAGTTATAGGCATTTTAATAATTCAATTAATTTATGATTTGAAGATCCAACAATACGACTAAAACTTCATTAAAGATAAATTTAATTTCTTAAGTTAATAATGTGTATTGTTATTACAATGTTATGGCAAAACAATATTTGTAGCAAAAACATGTATATCACCAATAGTACTGAAGTTAGTTACACTTATAGAGACGCCACACACCAAGCTCTACAAAATAATAATAATATATAGATAGTAATACCACAGCATAGTTCATCGAGTCGAGGTTATGCAAAATGTAGTGTAGTGTAGAAACGCTTTAAGCTCAGCTGAACATCAATCTCACATAAGAGATATTCAGTTACATTATATTAGAAGATTTATTCAATAGTATAGTCAATAGTACACTACAGTGTAAAAAGTAGAAAATATAAAATAATTCAAGACATCCTCGGTTTTAGATTAAAGCGAAAACTAAAACTCCTAAAAGCTCTATATACATAAAAAAATATGTTTCTATATTATATATTCCAATCTTTAAGAATCATATTCAAATATTCTGTCCTATATTCCATGTAATATTATAAAATTTCTTATGTTCTAGAAAATATTAAATATTTATCAAAATTCATTACTTTCAATCTAACAATCTTTTACACATTTTTTCTATTATATTTAAATCGTGAAAAAACGAGTCTTTTTATTACATCAAAAATAATAGTTTTTTTAGTTATTACGTAACTGATAATATAATTTATATTTTTACGCCCATTTGGCTTACATTAAGTCATATGAAACAATTTCCAAGAATCATTGTTAATGCAAGCTATTTTCAAATTTACCTGGAACGAATATTTTGTAATAATAATAATAATAATAGGAGCTTTATTCAAGTAGCACAACATTTTCGAATATATTTTCTAATGAGTAATTATTACAGTAATTATATAAAAAATCCCGCACAAATATTTACGTACCAGAATAAAAATTATTATTATGTAAGACATTCTATATGTTCGGACAATATACCTTTTAAAACATATTGTTAGTAAAAATCCTTATTTTAAAACAGGTAGTTCACAAGGAAAAGATTGTCTTTAAAAGTCCAGAGTTATTTATTGTCAACAAACTGTGTTTAAAAGTACATATATATTTTAAAATTAAAATAGTAAATAAAATTACATTATTTAACATTGTTACAAATTTTCAAGTTCAAAAGGTTATTTTAAACCGTAGACAGTTTTGCATAAATAATGTGATGCCATATTAATTTTAAAAATATCTTAACGTCGTTCTATATACGGTTTTTGCTTCTATAGTTTTATGGCTTTGGTATAATACTCTTACATGGTTGCAAATTGTCCCTTTTAATTACATTATATAATAATCATAGAAAAATATTCTACGAATGTAATTTGTGTACTGAACTGGAATAATTTATTTTTTTTATTAATTTATTTATTTAATAATAATTTATTTAATTTATACTCTGACATGGTTGCAACTTGTGCCTTTTAATTACATTATGTAATAATCATAGAAAAATATTCTACGAATGTAGTTTGTGTACTGAACTGGAATAATTTATTTTCAATTCAAAATCAAAAGTAAACGATAAAGTCATAGAATATTAATCAAATAGACATACATTGGCGTATTGTTTTGTCATACGCAGACCCTTATTGCAAGTTCAATGGATAAAATGCAAGTATTTCCATATACACTGCGTTGGTTCGATACTGGAGATTATAACAAATACTGTTAATGTTTGTATTTTGAATTTTATGTACATTAATATCTGAAAGTAGAAGAAGTCATATTTTTTGGTCTTGTACAAATAAATAAAACAGACCCAATGAAATAAGGAAACTCATAGTATGATCTTGATTGCCATGTTAAATGTATTTTTTAATAATGAATTTTCAATTGTAGAAACATTTTGTATATCAATATATTACTGCCTTGTAAATTAAAGCTCGCGTAGCACAGTAGCAGTTAGCGTAGCACAGTACCACGTTTAGTGTTCTACACGTGCTACTGTGCTAAGAGTAGCTACGAGCTGCGAAAGAATTACTAAAATCGGTTTTAAAGAGTTTATTATTTAGAAGTTTATTATTGTAAAACTAATTTCAAGATCAAGAATTGTCCTAATATTTATTTTAAATTTTAGATTATTTATTTATCTGGCTACCATCTTTTGTTACTTGTTTTATCTTGCTGTAAATATTTTAGTTACTATGTATACTATTTTTAATGTTGGTTGTCAGTATTGAGTTACAGATATTACTACAACCTTCAACACTCAACAATATAAATGTGAGTATAACTTTTATGTAAATAATTAAAAATGGGACCTTAAATAACTTATATATAATAAAAAATAATAAAAAGTATGGATGGAAAAGAACATGGAACCTACCCTGCACAAAATTAACACAAGAAACAAAAAAAATACTTTTTACAACACATAGGTAAGGGTTAACTTAAGCGTTTACTTCATATGAATTTTTAATAAACTCACCAATGTCGCCATAGATTTGTCATACATTTTTATTTTAATATAATTTATTACTATACTTATAATAAAATAGAATTTGACAATATTTATTATTTTACGCGTAGACCTTAGACACTTGTAAATGTATTACATGAATTGAGTGTCATAAGCATCGTGAAGTGTTTTCTCGTAAGACACTTCCTTCCCCCTGACAGTAATAAGCCATCTATCATGACATAAAATGTATAAGTAAACCTTTATTTTTTTTGAGATCATTTCAGTTTTATTTTTTCTTGTTGTTAATAGTAATAGTAATAGCAATTATATTAATAATGCGCGATAAATGTATATTTAATTATACTGATATATGTTTTGTTCAATTTACTCTTTAACAATTATTTTAGATATACGAGTACTTAATGAACAATTTTAGACGTTATTATATATACGTTGTATATTTTGAGTCCAAACAACTACGTCTGACTCGCTCAAATAAACATTTTGATGTGGTCATAACTAACTTAACATGTTCATATTGGAGGAATGCTAGCTAGTCACCCTCAGGCAAATTGATATTTCTTATATAAAATACTTTTGTCAGTAATTGTTACAAAAAGTTCGAAAGAACCCTGTTAGATTTCGTCTTTCAATCAAGCAATCAAGATTAAATAAGGGCAATCTTAGGCAATCCTAAAAAGTTGCTGATTTGCTGATGAAGATCCTGCTCGTGTTGAAAAAAATCATCAAATACATATTTTAAATATATTTACTTACAATATTTTAACAGAATTTATCACAATAATAAGATTTAAATTCCTTGATATCGTTTTCATGTCCCACAAGTCATCTCTGATATTAATACATCGTGTTCATAAATAAGTAAACGGAGGCTTAAACTTAACAAGTTTCCAAGTTAATCTTCAAAATGACAAGCAATTACACTTAACAATTTAATGGTAAAGTTAAGATTATCAGATGACAGATTGATGTGTTGACAGAGGACAAAAGTATTTATTCAGTAGTGATTGCAATTTAACTTAACATTTTCTTTCAAAACCTTAACAAAATTTTAATTTAATATATATTAAATAACATCTTTTACATCAAACTAGATTAACATTATAAACCTTTTTTAAAAGGAATTGAAAGCACGCTAAACGCGTAACTTTTTTATTTGTTTATCTTTTCGAAATATATTAATGATATTAAGCTATATTTTTTAAATAAAAATCATAAATACAGTAACGTCTCCTTGTAGACGTAGATTTTAATATAATTCTTTTAAAATATGTTAAAATTAATCCTACAACATGCTGATAGACCTTTTCAAATATTAGTTTCGAATTTCGCAACATTAATTGGGATTTTCGACCGATTGAATGACGCCTGTAAAACTATAGCTAAATTGACAGAGTTACGGTAGATACTGTTACGGATAGCTACGGTGAGTGCGAAAGCGATCCCGTGGCGTCCCACTAAGGCGATGAGGTCAACCGTTGGTTTTTAGTGGGTAGCCCTAAAAATGGCAGCGTTTTCTATGCTGCCGGGGAGCCCCACATACCGGTGATGGCGAGGGATCGGCCATCGCCTTCCTGGTCAAAAAAATGAAAAAAAAAAAAAATAATAAAAAGGTACTGTAACGGACAATACTCTCCAAGTTTAGTTAGTACTTTTCCAGATCGCCTTGTGACTTCAGAACCGTCCCAACCGACAAGATCAAGAAGCTTACTTATCTTGCTGATGACATTGTTTCGGACAATGTATCCACCAGGGTCTCGTTCTATGTCCGAACTGGATGCATCCATTATGATCAGCAAAGGGTTTAAATGGCTCAAGGGCTTAAAGGAGGCCCACCAAGATACTAAAACGGTCGGTAATAACAGAAATCCTTTTGAGATGGGTACTAGTGCTCACATATCACGGATCAACTCCGAAAGCTTAATAAGCACAGTTAATTCCCTGTTACGGTACACTATAAAACCTTAGGGATTTATTTTTAAACAAGAAATAATAGTAATAAAATAAGGACAAATGACACAAATTAATCTAACCCGTTCAAACCGATTAAATGCTTTCTTCCTTATTTTATCATAGTGTATATATTTTCTTTTATTATTTATCATTAAATAATAAAAACATTAATTTATTTTTTCCTCTTTATAATGCAAATGTTATGAGCTAGTTATTGGTCATTTTTAAATAAATTATGATTTAGCGACATTGAGATTTTTTACTATTTTATTAAATGTTGCAGCAAATTGGCTTTATAACGTTTGATATAAAATGAACTAACCCAGATAAAACTAATCTACTAAGACTTGAATAAAATATGTTAGTTAATATATCTACATGTGCATATAGATATAGTTAATAACTCTGAAACATTGATCCTGGGCTTCAAACAAAACACTTGTAATATTAACTTATATATAAAATCGACTAAACATTTATACTGGCCAGTTATTTTGTCCTTATCTCCTTCAATATTTCACACATATTTATTATACATACAATACATTTTAAGATATTAAAAGAATCAGATTTTATATTTAATATAATTTTAATACTTATCTTTTACAACCTAATTAAAATTTTGTGCAGTTCACATTTTTATATTGGTCTTTACTGTAATTAACTATGTTCATAAGATCACGTAATTCATAAATCGAACAATCATATTACCTTATAAATAATAATAAAATACCAAAATATTATTAAAAAAAGCTTTCTTTAGATGATTTTATTTGTCAATAAGCTGTTGCGTGTTACAAACAATTTAGTTTAGATGAATTCCTAACAATGAGCTTAGTTGAAAAAATATATATATTTAAAGACAGCAAATAAATAAAACCGAAAAATAAATTTGTTGTCAAATAATCTTTACTAATTCTATCAATATTACTCTATAAATATTACAATTATAATATTTATATAATAATATTCTTATCTACTTTTACAATTTTTGTTTCAATAAATATTATTCTTAATCTTTTTATCTTATCCTTGCTTTGTAAAAATTTAAGAAATACGGACAATGACACAGCGCATCTTATTTTAATAATTCAATCCTTAAAAAACAAAATTTTTACAATATTACAATATAATATACAGATGGGTTTTTCCCGTTACCTAAACGTTGAGAATTAAATGTAAAAGATATATAATTTTAACACTAACTAAATATTATATAGTTAGTCATAGACTTATAATATCATATTATAATAAATATTTAATTGCCTTGGTTAAGCATACACTTGATTTGTTACAAGTGAAAGGTTAAGATTAAGAATAGTTAAAAGCTATTATCGATGTATACTATCTTAACCTTTTAAATTTTACTCTACTATATTATACTTTTATTTAATAAAAGTGGTAAATTTACAAAAACTGGAAAAAAAATAATACACATTATTGATTCTATTTTAACATTACAATAGCAATCTATATCAGGCATCATATTAATAGTATAAGACACTAACACTACTACTACTACACTAACTTCTTTCTGAAATGTTGTCTATAATTAAAAAAACTACGTTTACAATTTTTTTATTTTTAACATATAAAAGTATTAACAGAATTACATAAATATTATGATAAAAATTACAATAGATAGTTACCGTATGTGTTAGATTTTTATCTATTTAATCATAATATTAATTACTATCCTTGATTCGAATGTCTGTATGTGTGCATGTAGATATTGTCACAGTAATGAAACGTATACGAGCGAGAAGATCTTGTGTCACGTCGGATTCAATCAGCGTCTGATGGAAATCTCAAGCACTGTATAAAGCCCTGGCATTGGGAATACATTGATTTGTTTTATTTGTCCTTCAGAATTTCCAATTTGTATTAGAACCTACGGAATTAATTAAACAACTTCAAGGACCTAACATCTTATTATAGACTTTTTATCAGAAAATTAAATACAATTCATGAAATTTAATAACATTAAATAAAATTTTTAAATTGTTTAAAATTACAATGTTAAATTTAGTAAAAGATAACAAGATCATATATCTTACATACATATATCTTACTACACAGATTGGCTTGGCTCCCACTTTCCAGGATGTATCCTTGGAATACAGTGACCGGCTTCAGTTTTTAGGCTTAGAGATTTCCTGGAACCTCAACTTTGGTCAGTTCATTGAGTCCAGAGCAAGAGCAGCTGCAGCAAAGCTTGCCGTTCTTGCGAACTTTACACCGCAGTACTTTACACCGGGACAGCTTCTTGTTTTATACAAAGCACAGATCCGGTTGTGTGTGGAGTACTGTGGTCACATATTTGCTGGTGCCGCAAAGTCTCATCTTGCGGTTCTGGACTCAATTGAGAGGCGAGCAAAAAGGCTCATAGGCGATCCCAAATAAGTCGAAGCCGACCTCCAAAGCCTTGAACACAGGCGTAGAATTACAAGCCTCTCAGTATTCTATAGGATACATTTTGGTGAGTGTGCGCGTACAACTTTCATTTTAATAAATATACTTTTGTGATTACGTAGATAAGCTTATTTCACATTTTTTTTTTACTTTGATATTTGTCTATTATACTTATTACAATTCAATATAAATATAAATATTAATAACACTACTTATATCACGAATATTAAGAACAAGATTAAAGGGTTTTTTCATGTTGACAAAGGATGAGAGGGTTGCTATCTACCAGTAAAGTGGATTGTTTGGTTTAGATTTTTATGAGTCTTCGTGGGGAATCCTCGATGATGATGATGATGATGATAAAGTCAATAGTAATAAAAGATAATAATAATAATGATTATAATAATAATCTTTATTGTACATCCTCATTTCCATGTATTACAAAATAAATAAAATAAAAATGAAATTATTAAACAAGAAACACAAGAGGCGACCTTATCGCTAATAAGCGATCTCAATCTACATCTAATATAGTAAAGACATATGAGAAATATTAAGACGTTTTTTGTACGTGTTAAATAAACACTGCTGTGACTATAGTGCCGTATAATAAGGACCTGACGCTTCCTGCTACAATCTCTTTTTTAAATATTTATTTCCATTAAAAGTAATTTATGATCATTTTTCCTTACTTCTCTTGAATTCAAATTATAAGTAAATATCGTCAAGCCAAATTAAAAACATACTATATGTAAAGCATAAGCAAAACTATTATGTAATGTTGTGTTCGTGGCAGCAGTAGCTTCGAGATTTGAGTAAACACCTCGTTTGTGTGACAATATACGCTTTGATTACCCAAGTGATACTGTAGAAGTGATTTTAACTTCGAACTATTACCAATAGATATTCTATCTTAACAAATATTTCCTTATCTATTAAATTTTGGTAAATATAAATAAATGTAGACTGAAATATAAATTCTAGTATTGCCAATAATTTCATCCAAAAAAAATTACCTCAATTGAAAAAGGGAAAATTAAGGTGAATGAAATTGGGTTTGAGCCCGGTTTGGGGCGCATAATCCGGTTTTGACCGGATTTATCAAGTCATTCAAACATAATGACAAAAGCTTCTAACAGCGGCATTAGTGAGTGAACAGGGATGACAGTTTAGAAATTTTGTTTTTGACTATCTTTTTCGAGAAAATCAATTGTCAGGAATTATTATTGTTTTATTTTTATTTTTCTCGCTCTATTTTTTTTTTTTTGACAAATTTATTTTTCAAAAATTATTTAAAATCCGTGTTTCAGAATTTATTCTCATTTTTACAACAATGTTTGTTAAATGTTTATAACCAATCATATTATGTAAAAAAGCTGAGTAATATTCTGGTAGTAAAAAAATTTCATGGCAAAAAAAAATCTTTATTAAAATTGTATGCCATCTAATTAACGCTAGGAATAATGCACTGGAAAAAAGTTAATTGAGTTTGATTGGAAAAGGGTGTATACAACAGACTTTATAACTATGACACATGTACTTGTGAATTTTGGTATCTATCTATTTTCATAGGTTAAAAGTTTTGAACTCCATTTTACTCTATTTTCATATATGTTTTAGTTCAATAATTTATTACACAAAATAAATGATATCATTGATATAATTGAACTTTAAACTTATGTTTCCAAAATATATATTATATAAAAGAAAGAAAGAAATGAATTTATAAAATATGTGATTAAAATTGATTAAAAAAGTTATTGATGTCATAATGTTGTTTATAAAATAAAATTAATACTTTAAAAGAAGGTAAAGGAAGAAAAGACGCATTAAATTGTTGGGAAAATGATTATAAACTGAAATCAACAAACAAACAAACCTTATTAAATATCAAATATTTCGTATTATATTATAATACACCATATATATATTTATACATAACTGTGCAAAAGATTTACTAACATATTTTTTAACATACCTATTACTAACACACTCCTTTTTGAGCATGTTATCTTAAATCTCAATGTATAATGTGACACACACTAAATGTGAAAAGTGCACGGACGACGTGTGAATAAAATAAATAAATAAACGAGAACGAAGATGGCAAGATGCAAATTGATTTAAATAGCAAATATGTTCATTTAAGTCTATCAATAAAATAATACCTTTATTATATGTTGTCGAAAAACAATTATGAATATCAGCTTTTTTTATTTCATACATATCGCATATAGGAAAGCCTTTAAAGTATCTGTGGTCTTATTTTTTTTCGTCGTAATTTACAATACTAAAAATAACATTTAAGTCAATTATTATTATATTTTTACTTTTAATAATTACTTACTATACTTACTTCTCATTCCACAAAATTTTCTTGAAATACTGAAACCCAATTCCCTGGCTGATCGCCTACATTACGTTTTCTTAATATGTATAAACCTAATTATGATTATAATGGTTTTGAATAAATCTTTTAATTTTAAATTTAATTAAAAAAAAAAACAAATAATTAGATTTATTCAATAATAATACATTCTATAAATGTTAAAAATAATTAAATATATTATCACAAAAATATTAAGATCGAAACCTCAGTTTTGATGTAATAACAAAGTTAAGTATCAATATAATATGTCAAAATATTATATGAAAATAATAATTCAATACGTCTTTCATGATAATGACAGGAGGTTAGTTGTTCAGTACTTTAGAGTACTTTCATGAATGCATATCGTAAATTCCTAATTGGTTGTTCAATTGGCGATATTCAATAAAATCGATGTGAATTTCTGGATTTTAGAACAAAACTACATATTCACTGTTTAATTACTAGCAATACTAGTAAATATTGTAACAATTAATTTTCTTATGTTTAATATAAGTTAAAATAATAAACTTGCAAAAAAGTTTACTTTTTATCACCTTGCAACATTACAAATATGTTGTTTTTTCAAAAATTTTGGTTTTCAAAAATTTTGGTTTTATGATAATTAATTTTCAATTCACCAATTTTCTTTTAGTAATTGTTCCATTTATTTTCCACTGTAAATCTAAATCTTGGATTTTAATAAAATGTTTGAATGGTTGTAGTATATTGTCCTTATCAACATGTATTTATTATTACTTAGGAAAACTTATTACTCAACAAAATTTCACAACTTTTACAAAAAAAATATACAAACTGTGGGAGCATGTGAAGTCTCTGGACACAGTTAGTTATAATAAAGAAGAATAAGAAAGAAGAGTAGAAATCTATATCATAAAAGTTATAATTTAAAAAAAAATATATAAAATGTTACCACTTTACATACCCTACTAAAAAGTAAACTAATTTAATTTTATAGCATTTCCCCTTATTCAATGAATATACTAACAATGAACTCACCTGCATAAAACCAGCACCAATCTGCTACATAAACACTCCTACTGTTCCTGACAGCAGCCCAATCAATGACATAAAATAAAAATTGATAAGCTATAGCAAGTTACAATCTACTCCTATGTACAAGTTTAATTCATAAAAAGACCAAAAGAAGGCAGTAGCCTCAATAACCACCTTATATAAGACTTGGAGAAAACTAATGTCTTCCTAACGGCAATCTCCCTACTGGGTAATCTGTGCTGCACATAAAGACTATGGACAGAATTTAAAAATCTTTACTTAAATGGATAAATAAAAAGTCATAACCGTAAACATCTATAATTGTTTTATAAACAGCTAAAAATAAATGTATTTTAAATAGTATTAAATAAAAAGTTCTAACCTAAACTTAATTTAAACTAAAACTAGATAACGAAATATACCATTACTCAGATACATGCCCTTTATCAACTTTAGGGTTACGACTATCCGAACAAAAACGTAACTCTTCTAATTAAAACAAGATTTTTCCAACCGCTACACTCTACACACTACGCTCTACAATATGAATAAGAACACTTGTACAACTGAAACCTTTTTTCTCTGTCTTTTAAACGGATTACATATCTCTTACATTTTTTTATCAACACCTTTGCAATAGTATTAATAAGTAGAAGTAATATTATCCAATGAAAGTAAAAGTATTAGGTCCACAACATGAGCTTCGGAAAGTTCCAAAAATAGCCCTAATAAATAAATCTGAGGCAAAGTTACTTTGCCTCAGATTAACGCCACACCACCAAAAATTAACACAGAAAAGGCACAAATCAGGATTAGACCAATCAGGAACAGCATAGAACTTAATATTTCAGTCATACCTACTCTATATTCTGACTGGTCACAGTAAATAACAAGAGACAAGAAAATAATTATGTAAAATATCGGATAAGCTCTTTAATGGTACTTTTTTCAGGGACACAGAAGACATAAACTGGGACCTGAATCTAATAAACCATAATAAAATTTATCTCAAATATGTCATAAAAATGTCATAATGATCATGAAATCTAATATCACTAGGAATACAATTTTATCGTATCTAACTTATAGTATCTTAAGAAAGAAAAAGTGAAAGTTATTTTAAGTAATTTTAGACATCATCATGATAAAATTAAATTAACTTTAAGCTAATAAGCTTTAGCAACAAACATACAACATAATAAGATAAACATGTATTTAAGAAAATACCCTGAGGTCGGCAAACACAGAATAATTTAAAGTCACGTCATTGTACAATTTCAACTTTAAAATTTTTAATAGTAATTTAAGTTATTGGTAGTAATCTTTTGTGATTATACGAAACTTTAAACTCTATAAGATCTATCTATACAAGGAGCTTCATCTTATTTTTAAGTTCTTCAATAATTTCTTTACTTCAAAAGCTTGAAATTTAATACAATTTACTGTTAAATTTTGTTTAATAATATTCAATTTCGTAAATAAATTGGTCACTTAGTATTATACAACTAAAATAATTAAAAATAGTTGCAATTAACAAGATGGTTTGGTGGAACCCTGATAAGTATAGAACATTGTATACCGGTATGTAATGAAGACTATTTCTTATTTCTTAATTGAAACGAATCAAAATACCTGTCGTAATATATTCAAAACATCTCTAAGGTTATGTCACAAAGTAATTCATTTTATTTTAAAATAAATTGAATTTAAATAATATATATATTTGTAACAAAAGAATTCACGAACAATTAATATTAAGTGTGTCTAAAGCAAGTATAAAGCAATTAATTTAATAACGACTCCAGATTTACAACGTCTCAACAAACTTTCAGTAGAGAAGTCGAATGTTGTAGAAACATTTTTAGCCTACATCAGTGCACGACTTGCCAAATCAATCAAAATAGTACTATATTTGAGTTTCATTCAAAAGGAAATCAAAAATCCTTCGAATATAATTTATTAAAAATGTTCCTTAAAATGTTAAAACTGAATTAAAATAATTAAGACGAAGACCTAATGGTGGAGAGATAATAATATCTTTCTAGAACCCATTACGAAGACACTCAGCAAGAGAGATTAAATTTAAAATGAATAAAGTTTCATAATCCGATAATTTTCCCTGAGATTGCATTTTTATTTAGCTTCCATTTCAACGTCGAGTAAAAATTTGTATGGTGGTATTTATTTTCAAGATATTGATAATTTTACTTCTTAATAAATAAGTAAATAATTTTAAAATGTACAGAATGAACAAATTATTTTTTGTAAATATACTGAAAATTAATAAATCTTGAAGTAACCTAGAAACGATCGCTTCATACTCACGGTGCATCATCCTCTAAGTACTTGGATATATTATAAAACACACACACATTCCTTATTTATTTTTTTAATTTTGTTAAAAGGTAATACTTAAACGCTGTGAGTTTTATTTTATTGAATATGATGTCCCATAAAAGATGTATTTACTCTTTAAAACTGAGTAAAGGGAGATTGTAATTTAATTAATTAAAGAATACGTTGACAATTTCATAAGTAATCTATGGTTTATTATGTTGTACCTATATGCGTGGCCCTAAAAGAAAAATGAAGAGTTGCAGTCAACAGTTTTTTGAATACTATTGATTTACGTGACTGTAAGAGTTTCACCAAGTATGCTCTATCATACTATTAAATTAGTTCAAACATATGAGATGGTTAACTAGTTCACAAATTATTGCAGAAATTTGCAATTATTGCAACTAAGTTTGTTGGACGCATTATAAGTTTGAAATAGAACTTGTAAATTATAATTTTTCAAAATTAAATAGATTCAGTGAAAACTGTAATAAATATTTTATTTATTATATTATAATAATAATTAACTTCCAAATCAAATTTAAAAAAGTACATTAAAATATTAAACAATAGGTAACAAAATTAGTAAAGTACGATTCAAAGAAAGCATCTCGAATACTGTCTTTGAAAAATGATATTAAACGATTTGGTGTAATTCATAATTAAAAACTTTAAGAATTAAATTCAAGGAAAATTAAATTTAAAAAAATAGAATTTAATATTCGATTATATTTATTTTGTAAAAAAAATAATGTCGTAATATTGAACGTAATATTTTCAAGCTTGCTGAATTTTAACCATATGCTTAGAAAAGCAATTTCTAAAGGTAAAAGCAATTAAACGGCTAATCGTGAAATAGTCCAGAAAAAAATTAACGTATAAAATGCGTGGCTGTCATTTTTAAAAATATATGCTTATTGTATTGATGTTTTAAGGTATTATTATATTCACTTTAACAAAATCAAGACAAAATATTTCTGTGTGTTTGGTAATTATCACTACTGGAGGAACTTTAGGCGGTACCCTAATGGGGTGTTCATTTGTGTCGTGTGACATTTTTGTTATTTGAGAGTGTTTTTTTACTATGGTTCAATAGCTGCAACATTTTGTAAAAAGTTTTTATTAGAGCCAACTTTAAAAAAAAAAATTGCATTTCCAAAACGTAACAAATAAAATTATATTAATATTCATTGTTTGTGAAACTAATTTAATTTTTAAATAGTCTCTAGTGCTTTTATTGGTAAAAAAAAATTAATGTTACCAAAGACAAAGAAATAATTTCAGGAATTAAGAAGAGAAAAGAATTTATTCAATAACTCTACCTCTAATAGGTAGATATGCTCCACTAATCATATGTCAATGTATTTCTGTTGGTTTGTTACTTTTGCGTTCCTGAACCGTTTAAATAACTGCAACAAATTGTTGATTGATTAAATTATTTGAATGATAGAATTGTTGATATGAAACAAACTCTCATTATACAAAACCGTTTCACCACCAATGGTATACATGTGTGTTGATATGTAGTCTAGCATCGATTCGTTAATCGTGTAATATCGGCTCACTTGGAATTGATAAATACTTAGCATACTATAATATATTCATCATTTTAATAAACTTTTATACAGTGGAGTGAATATTGAGATTTTAATCCATGTTAAAATAGAACCATTTCTAGTTACTAGATGACTGTTATTTTTGATAGATAAAATAGGAACACAGTTTTCTATCGCTTCACGAAAATGAAGATTTTACGCAATTACACCCTTTTTATCTGACTTATTAATATATAATAAGAAATTATATTCATAATAACAATCGATGATGTTTTTTTAAACAAATTATATTTCAAATATATTAGAGTTATGATGATGATGAAATATTTGACCAGTGACTTATAAAGTAGTATGGTCTGACACTGTCTTAGCAAAATAATATTCGTATTCACCAGTGTTTTAGAAGTTTTGTTATACCGGCAAGAGAGGTACATCATCTGAGAAAATTTCATCTGTCTAGCTATCACGTTTCATGAGATACGGCCTGGATACAGACATACGGACAGATGGACAGACCCACAGTAAAGTTTTAGTAACAGGGATCCGTTTTCCCAGTTTGTGTATGATATTTATGGTGGTAGAGCCTAGCTGTAGTTATCTGGCTGCAGCTCGTATTGGGCTGGCTCGACCGGGGAAGGACCACCCTCTCACAGAAGACCGACGTGTAGTAACCAAATTCATTTGGTTATGTTTCGTCGGTGAGTGAGAGAATCCGGAAGACCAACCCCCCCCCCCCCCCCCCACGCCAAACATGAAAGCGATGCCAAAAAGAAAAATACCCCAGGAGGGTACCGGCTTTGATGAAGCCGGGGACCCCCTCCCCGAGCAAAATCGGGGAAATGATTCTCGGATTTTGCTCGGGCTGGCCGTCGTATCTGGGGCGGGCAAAGTATCGCCTTTTGTGTTTTTTGAGGGCAAACGACGAGTCAACACAGCGGCACCCCGACCCACTTTAACTGTGGACTTTTGCAACATCCGGGGACTTCATTCCAACTTGAACGCCGTCCACCATCATCTAGAGACGGCGCAGCCGGCCTTGTTGTTTCTGACGGAGACGCAGATATCTCAATCTAGCGACACAGCGTACCTATCATACCCCGGGTATAAACTAGAACATCATTTTATACCACACGCCGGGGTATCTGTGTTCGTAAGGGACGATATCTGCTACCGTCACCTTCAGGTTTTTGAAGGTCGGGACCGGTCTGTATTCTGGCTGCGGGTGGACATGGACGACCATGTCTGTCTGCGCGTGCCTCTACAGGTCCCATAGTGGTAATGCAGAAACGGATCAACTCTTAGGCCATGTTCAGGCGAAGATTGACGATCTACTTTCACAGACTCCCTCCGCCGAAGTCGTAGTCCTCGGGGACTTCAATGCGCACCATACCGATTGGCTAGGGTCACGTGCCACCAACTACGCGGGGAGATCAGTGTTTGACTTTACTCTGGCAAATGGTCTGTCCCAATTGGTAAAGACGCACACTCGTCTACCGGACGTGGACAGCCATATACCCTCTTTGTTGGATCTTCTGCTGACTACACATCCAAAAGTACCAAGTCACTGTCGAGGCTCCCTTAGGGTCCTCTGATCATTGCTTGGTACGGAGTGTAGTGCCCATGGAACGCCCAGCTCGCACAAGACCTGCGACTCGACGCGTTTAGCACTACAAGTCAGCGGATTGGGATGGAGTGCGATCCTTTTTTGCCTCCTACCCATGGGGGCCGATTTGTTTCCCTTCCAATGATCCTGGTGACTGCGCTGCGGCTGTAGCTGATGTGATACTTCAGGGCATGGAACTATTTGTACCAAGCTCTGTGGTACCACTTGGTGGCAGATCGCGGCCTTGGTTTGATGCGTCTGTCAGGGCTGCAGCAGCTGACAAACGGCAGGCTTATCAAGTTTGGGCTAATGCGTTAGTCACTAAGGATCCGAACTCTAGAGCTCTGAAGAGGAAATATAATCGTGCCTCCAGATTCTTCAAACGGAAAATCGCTAGAGCAAAGTTCAAGCATGTCGTCAAAATTGGGGATCAGTTGGCAAAGTACCCACCTGGCACGCGCAAGTTCTGGGCGCTCTCCAAAGCCAGTCTGGGAAACTTCTGTTGCCCATCCCTGCCCCATTGCACACTGGGAACGACTCTTTGGCCCACACGGCAAAAGAGAAAGCCGATTTCTTGGGCACTCTTTTTGCCTCAAACGTGACTTTGGACGACCAGGGGAGGGCACCGCCTATCATCCCGCGGTGTCCGTGTTTTATGCCGGAAATAGTTTTTCGGCAAAAACTCATCCGAAAAACCCTCCTTTCCTTGGATGTTCATAAGTCGAGTGGGCCAGATGGTATCTCTCCAGTTGTACTACGAACATGTGCCCCTGAGTTGACACCAGTGCTAACGCGTCTATTTCGGTACTCTTGCTTGAAAAGCGTAGTCCCAGTCTCATGGAAGCGTGCCCTTGTCCATCCGATCCCTAAAAAGGGCGATAGCTCGGACCCAACTAACTACAGACCTATCGCCATTACCTCTCTTCTCTCCAAAGTAATGGAGAGCATCATCAATAAACAGCTCCTAACCTACCTCGAGGATAACCAGTTGGTCAATGACCGGCAATATGGCTTTCGCCATGGTCGATCGGCTGGTGATCTTCTGTTGTATTTTACACACCGTTGGGGGGCTGTTATTGAAAGCAAGGGAGAGGGTCTGGCAGTTAGTTTGGATATGGCGAAAGCCTTTGATCGTGTATGGCACAGGGGGCTTCTTTCGAAGCTACCTTCCTATGGGCTTCCCGAGAGTTTATGCAAGTGGATCACCAGCTTCCTCACTGGGCGGAGCATACAGGTCGTTATCGACGGTTTTTGCTCGGACCCTAAGCCCGTGAAAGCTGGTGTACCCCAAGGCTGCGTGCTATCCCCAACTCTGTTCCTCCTGCACATCAATGATATGCTGGATATTTTTTATTTTATTTATTTAAAATCTTTATTGCACACAAAAAAAAACGTACAAATGGCGGACTTAATGCTAAAGCATTCTCTACCAGTCAACCGACATAGTAAACCGAAATCTAAAAAATGAGGGGGCACAATATTAAAAATTAAAAAAACAATGAAAATAATGAAATGAATATCCATAAAACTACTTACTTACACGTACACAATACAAACTAATACATGTAACAATGTTATAGAAATAAAGTATACTACATATCAATAAATACATACAAATTACTATTATAATATACATACATACTTATATTTATATATTTATCCATATGAACGGATTTATATACTTATACTAGATACACATACTTATACATACACATATACTTATACTAGATACAAACACATATATACACATCTACGCTAACAAAGCGAAATTAAAAATAACTAAAATTATACCATCTCAAGAAGGTATTTGCGGACACGTTTCTTAAAAAGATCCCTATTGGGTGCTCGTCGTAGTGAATCAGGAAGGCCGTTCCAGAGTTTTATAGCGTGTAGTGTGAAAGAGTTGGATAAAAAACCAGTGCGGTGTGAAGGTATGCATAAATTGAGGTTAAACGAAGAGCGTAGTTGCAAATCGTGGGTGTTACTTAAGAAATGGAATTTAGATTTCAAGTACTGAGGAGAAGTTGGATCATTAAGGATTGAGTATAACTGACATAGAGTTCTCAGTTGTCTTCGTTTGCGGATAGGTAGCCATTTAAGCTTAGAACGGTATTGAGAAATGTGATCAAATTTACGGAGATTAAAGATAAAACGAATACAACTATTTAAAAGACGATCTAATTTGTCTAGGAAGGCTTCGGAAATGTTAGAGTAACATACATCAGCATAGTCAATAATTGGTAAGATGAGAGACTGCACTAACAGAGTTTTAGTCCTAATGGGTAAAAAAATTTTGTGTCGATAAAGTGAACGTAACGAATACGTTACTTTACGAGCTATCTCAACTATATGGATGTTCCAGCTGAGTGTCGAATCTATGTGAAGTCCTAGATTTTTAACTGATGGCATAAACGGAATGTCGATGTTATTAAATTTAACCGGTGGCGCATTAATCATATCAAATTTACTCAAATTGTGCTTGCTTCCAATCACTATGGCTTGGCATTTTTTAGAGTTGACATTGACACCGAATTTGCAGCACCATTCAAAAATGTGCTTCAAGTCTTTGTTTATGTCGGCAATGGCGGAGCTAACACAATTTGGATTAACGTGAGCATAGATCTGAAGATCGTCAGCATATAGATGGTAAGAGGAAGAGAGTCCAAAAGTTATCAAATTAATGAATAAAGAGAAAAGAATAGGTGACAGAATACCACCTTGTGGCACACCAGTTTTCAGGTCGCACCATTCTGATAATGTATTATCGATGCTAACGGCCTGTTGGCGATCCCGAATGTAAGATAAGAACCAATCTAGCTCCTTGGAAGAAATATTAAGATGAGCTAAGAGAGCGATGAGTATGTCATGATCAACAGTATTAAAGGCGTTAGAAAAGTCAATGAGAACTAATACCGTTAATTTTCCACACTCCATCGCTTCCCGTACATCCTCAGTAACCTTTAGGAGAGCTGTGCAAGTGCTATGTCCAGGGCGAAAGCCAGACTGGAGGTCACTAAGTAGGTGATTTTTAAATATAAAGTTATTAAGTTGCTTATTGACGATAGCTTCAAGAATTTTGGAGAGATAAGGTAATATAGAAATAGGACGGAATTCATTACAGGTTGTGGGATTAGAAACTTTAGGTAAAGGAAGTATACGTGCACGTCGCCATGAATGAGGAAAGCATCCGTTGGATAAAGAAAAATTTATTAGATAGGTTAAAGAAGGCAGGATAACATCAACTAATTGTACAATCATAAAGCGACTCACATTGTCATCACCAATAGCATTTGACCTAATGGACAGCACAGCTCTTCTTATTTCTTCCTCCGAGACTAGAGAAAAAGTAAACGAGTCATTATGGATAGTTGGCAGGGAAGATATGTAAGAGATTGTGTTAGATTTAATATTAATGTCGAGAATAGAAGTTGCAGAGAAATGATGATTTAATTCATCTGAAGTGGGAGAGTTAGAGCCAAGGGTATCTTTAGGGGTTAAAACACCTAAAGTTCCGAGAGACTTCCACATAACTGCCGGGGAACAATTTAGTAAATGATCATGCATGTATCTGCGTTTAGCATCTCTTACCAACTGATTGCAACGATTACGAACAGTTTTATAATGGCACCAGTTAACTTCACAACGGTCAAGCTTGAATTTCCGAAATGCACGATCACGTCTATGCATAGATGTCCGCACATCATCAGTGATCCATGGAGATGGAGGATGCTTTAATTTAACAGCTTTTAAAGGAGAATGCTGATTATATAATGCCAATATTTTATTGTTAAAAAACAGCACCATGTCTTCAATGTTTGCCAAATTCGTAACGTAATCCCAATTAATCAGAGAGGCATCATTCAAGAGGCAGTCAATATTTAATTTTGAAAAACTCCGCAAGTGCAGCACTGAAGGTTTAGGTTTAGGAGGGTTTAGGTTATAGGAGATAAATAGTAAATCATGTCTGGAAAAATCGGGAGCTGATAACTGACCATGATCTAACACTTTATCTTGTGAAGCGATAAGAATTAAGTCCAGCCAGGTATCGGGAACGTCCAGGTTAAGGTGAGTTGGGTTTAAAGGCAGGATATTTAAATGGACAGAATTAAGAATAGATTTCAATTTACGTGAAGAGGTATTATCCAACAAAAGATTGGTATTAAAATCACCCATAACTATCTGATGTACGTACTCTGAGCTTATGCTTTCGAGAGCAGACTCTAAGTCGGAAAAATAATCAGTGGAAGGAGGACAGTACACAACTCCAAGAACGACCTTCATTCCATTGAAGCTGGCTTCAAGGAACATAAATTCAGCGGAAGCGGAATAAGGAGATCGTGAAGTATTCAGCAGCTTATAAGAAATTTCACGTCTTAAATATATCGCTACTCCACCGCCTCGCTTACCAATACGATCACAACGGATTAATATGAACCCAGGTAAGGAATAAACGGTAGAACATAGATTAGGCTTAAGCCAAGTTTCCGATATAAAAATTGCATGTAAGTTACTGTCAGAAAATGAAGTCAATAATTCAGCGTAGTGTTGTGGAATGCTTTGTGCATTGAGATGACAACAGTTAAAAGAGTTACGCTGCAGTGATAATTTTGAAGATAGCTCATCACCAAGAGAAGCAGTTGATATATCCGCAGAATTTAAGGAGGAGAAAGGGGTAGAATCACAAGCCGAGTAGAAGGACTCGTTTTCTGACATTGCAGATGCGTAGTAAAATATAAATTATATAAAAAAAAAAATATATATATAAATTATAAATAAATATATATACACAATATAAATACAATAAATTACAAAAATTAAAAGATTAATAAACGCCTACACAACCTGCCGTTTACACAAGATAAGTAAAAAACAAAAAATACAGATATAATAGTAATAAACATTTAACAGAACAGTGACAATAGAAAACAATATTATAATGTTACAAAAAAAAAATAGTAATCTGCATCATAAGTATAACGAAAAATTAGGTTAAGAAGTATATAAAAAGACTTTCATGATGTTACAAGGCAGTCTAAAATATAAGTTAAACACAAAATTATAATATTTACCAACCAGCAATTCAAATAAAAATAGTTAAAAATAACAGGAAATATTAGTCAAAAAAACACATAAAAAAAAACAACTGAATATTAGCGAAATTAAAAAATAAATACAATTGGAATGAAAACTTGTCCTTGGCTATACAAATTAAATAAAACTATCCATTTTGTAAAGGTTACCATAAGATGTCAAGCTGTCATTTTCAGCCTGTCAGTTGTCAACGATTACTTGTAAACAAAAAGTCGACAAGTAATACCTACTGTTTTAAATTGTAATTTGTTTTGTTTAGCAACTTAACACTTAGTAATTAGTAATTTAGTAACTCATTGCATGTAAAATGCAAATAACAATAAAATTAGAAACTAAAAACAGTAAAAAAAATAATAAAATATGGACAGGAAAATCTAAAAGTAGTATATCCAGAAACACACTAATGAGGCTTTCTATTTCAAGCTTGAAAAAAAAAATGTAAATAAAGAAAAGCCATGATTAATCTTCAAATAACTTAAATAATAGTGTTTTAAAACAAAATAGAAGAGCAGTGAAGCTTAACACTACAATAGTGTTAAAAGCAATATGACAATAAGACAATTAAAAGAGTAATGAAGCTTAACACTACAGTATTATGAAAAGCAATTTGACAATAAAAAAATTATAACAGCAATGAAGCTTAACACTACAATATAAATAAAAGCAATATGACAATAATACAATTAAAATAGCAATGAAGCTCAACACTACAATATTATTAAAAGCAATATGAAACTAACAGCAAATATTATCTTTAAGCAATCTAAATAAGAAAAGGCAACAATAGTGATATAAGCGATGGAATGTTATTTTTTCTTACTAATCAGTCTTTTTACACGACTTGGCTCAGCTTTGGATGTAAGAATGGTTGCATTTGGAGGTGACTTGTCCATACCTGAACTAACATTTGGAACTTCAACAAGTAGGGCTTCTAAATCTTTTTGGCTGTATACCGTCTTCAAATTGCCTGATGGCAGCTTTAGAACAATCTGGCCATTATTTGTCCACACATTCTTCATGCCAAGATGTTTGCGGGCAGTGAGAAACATTGTCTGTCTATACTTAGTCAGATATTCGTTTAATACATAAGAGGAACCTTTTAAAGCCGATTTTTTACTCCATATGGTTTTCTTAATGTTCAAGTCGCTGAATTTAATCAAGATTGGCCGACACTTGTTCTCAGAAACTCTACCCAAGCGTCTAAATATCTTTATGGAGGAAGATGAGATGTTGCTGATCCCTAATTTATCATAAAATATAGATAATACCTTTGCCGAAATATCCTCATCTGGCTTTTCTGGGACACCGGATAGTAAAAGATATTTATTACGATGCCTTGTCTCAGATATATCAAGAGCTTTTACAATTTCTTCCACTTGAAGTTGTAATAGAGACAAAATATCCCAAACTTGCTGCTTAAAATTGTAAAACTCAGCACTGAGACGTGATACTGAGTCACCACTGTGCACCGCTTTACCTTCCAACTGCTTTTCAAAATCAGCCATTCGGTCCATCAGTTGTGAACTTAAAGATTTTTGTGCTTCAGCAATTGACTGGATGGTTGCCATGTCCACAAACAGTAAAATTATTAAATGTTTTAATATAAACTTGTATATTTTGCTATCTTGTCAGAGATTATGTCACAGGCAGGTGTGTAGTGCAGTTTTATGAAGTAAAAGGACTCATACACTTCTGATTTTTATTTACACCTTTTCATTAACCTTTTAATGCACAAATTAAGAAAAGGAATTTTAAAAAACAATTAAAAAATCTTTAAAAATGCAAATTTAAATCACTAGCACTTGTTCACTTTTTAACAGCCTACCCTCAAAAAAAAACATTGTTATGCGGATGCGGATATCTCCAATATACATTGTTATGCGGATGACAGCACTGGGGATGTGGTATATTCCGGCCGTGCAGGTCTCTCTCGGGAAAACGTTGACGAGTGCCGAAAGAAACTTGTGTCTTCTATAGAGACTTCCTTGGGGCTGATCTCTGAGTGGGGTGAACTGAACCACGAACCCCTGAAGACACAAGTTTGCGCGTTTACCACTAAAAAAACCCCATTTGTCGTATCACCGCTCTTCGAGAGCACTCCCCTCATTGCCTCGCCAAGTATCAGAATACTGGGTTTCGACATTTCGAGCGATTGTCAGTTTCGTGGTCATCTGGAGAGCAAGGCCAAGTTGGCCTCGAAGAAATTGGGAGTGATTAATAGAGCGAGGCAGTATTTCAAACCTGGCCAAAGACTTGCGCTCTATAAGGCGCAGGTCCGGCCACACATGGAGTACTGTTCTCATCTCTGGTCCGGATCACTCCAATATCAGCTTCTACCATTTGACCGCGTACAACGGAAAGCCGTTCGGATTGTCGGGGACCCGGTGCTCTGCGAACGGCTGGACTCTTTGGCATTGCGTAGAGACGTGGCCTCTTTGTGCGTCTTCTACCGCATTTACAACGGGGAATGTTCCGAAGAACTATTCGATCTGATGCCTGCCGCCGAATTTCATCACCGCACAGCGCGCCATCGCCTCCAATATCACCCTTACCACCTGGATGCGTGGTGATCCTCTACTGTGCGGTTTTCAAGGACATTTTTCCCACGTTCCACTCGCTTGTGGAATGAACTCCCTTCGGTGGTATTTCCAGATCGATACGACATGGGTACCTTCAAAAAAGTCGTTTACTCCTACCTACATGGCCGGCAACACTCCTGTAAATCCTCGGATGTTGCAAGAGTTCATGGGCGGCGGTGATCACAAATCATCTGTGACCCGCCAGCTCGTTTGCCCTCCTCTTACATAAAAAAATAAAAATAAAAAAATGAAACCCTAAATATACTTCTAGTGGATTTTAAATATTCATTATTAATTTATTTGAAGATTCTATATTAAGAAAGATCTTATAAACAATACGATAATATAAATTATATAAATAATAATATGACAAAACAAAGGCATCATACAATATTGGATAAAAAAATATATGAATCCAATTTAACTATTTCAAATCTATATTACTATCGCATCTTTGGTATTTAACTTAATTTTACTTTATATATTTTTATACATATAATTAAATATCAATTAAAATCATATTTTTTTTATTAAACTATTGTATTCTCCAATACACATTACATCTAATTAGAATTAATCCTTTACCTATAGTGTTGTTAAAAATAGCATAATAACAGTAAGCTTACCAAGATTTTATTTTTAAAATAAAAAAACTTCGTATTCAAAATTAAGCATAAACATATTTAATTATTTAAAATTCGTGAATTAACGCGTGAAATAAGTATGCAACCTTTTATTTGCTTGACGTTTCGACCAGTAGTAAGTAGTACTTCTAAAATTAGAATAAATATATTTGACAGTTATTTTTAATCCGAATATTCTGTACAAAAAGTATGCATATCACTGAGATCTATTTCTAAGAGAATAACTACTTTCTAAAAAATTAAATAAAATAGAATAAAAATAGTTTTTCTATTGTGATATTTACAAATATATATATTTACAACGTACGATTTTTTACGAACGAATTAATCGAAAGAAACAATTAAGTGCCTAAAATTAACTAAAAACTCAACTCGGAATTATGTGTTTTAATAAGAGATAAAGAAACATCTTAATAATTTTGATAGCATCCGTATAGGTGACAAAACAAGTTAGATTAAGGAATAGAAGCGAGTATATTCCCATGCAGTTGAATTCCGACGTCGCGTTTGTATGAAACTAACATGATCTTTGTGAACTTCGATTTAAGTTGAATAGTATTTGAAACTCAAACCCATTCTTAGAGACAAATATCTAAAACTAAGAAAGTTTTATTTATGATTTAATACATAACATTAATGATTCTTAAACATTTAAATCAAAGTTTTTGTTCTTGTTTGTCTGTTAGTTTTTTTTTAAATTACGCAACAGATTGTGATGCAGTCTTATTTTACAAATTGTGTATAAATAGATCATTGAAATATAACTACCTACTTATATTAACATACATGTGACATACATTAGTAAAACGACAGAAAATGGCGCAGCCACCAATGATTAATTACTAAAGTATCAAAATTTATTGCAAAATATATAGCGGAAATGATTCCAACAATAGGAGTTATTTATTTAAAAAAACCTAAAACAAAATAATTTCTTTTAAACCTAAAAAAAATATTGAGGTATGTAATAAGATAAACTATACAACATCACTTCGCTACCCACGGGCGCGGAGCAGTCAGTTGGAACGTCTATAAACGTCAACCAATCTAGCAAACTCAAAGTACATAACATAAAGACTTAACGTGACGTATTCTTTTACACTATTTCATGTTTTTAGTTGATAATACATGTTTTTAATAGTTTTATATGTAATATTTTTAGAGTTAGCTATTAAGCGGTTGAAGTGGGAACGAGAGGTATAACAGCAAAATTTCTTTATGACTTACTTAAAGACCTTGGCCTTTCTAGAACTAGCATCTGTTCATTTCTAGAACACATGTTCTAGAAATCAAATACGTTTGCGTACGTATGTTCAAAATACTTCAAATGCGGCATTAGTAGGTTCTTGTTTGCACTCCTCTCCATGCAACGCGATAGGCCAAGCAACCCGCATGTGAATCCTTAGAATGCATTCTTAGCTTCGTCTCTTTTTCCGTTAGAAAAAAACTTCGTAGAGTTTACTGTTATAGGTTATTTACATTTTGTTTTACTGGACTTTCTTATTACTTTTTATTTCTTATTAATAATATATAATTACACTTATATTCCGATTTTAAAAACTTTGACCTTGCTGTCTCAATATCGGTGAATAAATTAATTTGTTGGTTTTTTTTGTAAATTATATAAATGTGTTTGTCTTAGTTATTGATCTTGCATTCATGGCAAAGCCATCGAAAAGTCTTTCAACATCTCCTCTCCATGCAACGCGATGGGCCCGGAACCCGCATGGTTAATCTATGGAATGTTAAGAAGCTTCGTCTCATCTTATCTTATTGCAAAAAAATACAGTAAGAATTAATTAACCAAATATGACTACTTCAACCGTAGTTAAAGAATTATTTTTTAATTAAAATTATTTTAACCTTCATTTTTTAGCTTATACATAAATCAAATATATAACCATGATTTTAAATAATTATAGCCATAATAAACTTATTTAAATTTAAATAAGTATAGAATGAAAAACCCTCGACCTCTGCTAAACCGTCGGGACGGTCGAGAATGTATAATTTTTTAGTATTGGTTATTTTTCATTCTATATTTATTTCAATAGGCAGTAAAGCAAGGCAGTGTGAAATAGTATAATAAAGTGCAACAGTGGTAGTAAAGAATTTAAACAGTTTAGTGTATTTGTTAACAGTGCCAAAAACGTTTTTTAAAGAATAGAATGACTGTCATTGGTGATTTTTTGCAGTAAGAGAGTTCTACTATAGATAAGAACTAAACATTATTAATTTATTTATATATTTATACTTTATTGTACAACATAAAATACAATAGGCGGACTTAATGCTAAAGCATTTTCTACCAGTCAACCAACATAGCTAATAGAAAATAAAACGATGAGGGTACAAAATTAATGAACAAAATGGAAACACTTAAAGCTAAGAGTAACGAAGGTGCTATAATAAATTAAACTATAGGTAATATATAATAAATATATACATATACAACAACAATATAAACTAAATATATATTAATAATAAATATACTAAATATATATATATATATATATATATATATATATATATATATATATATATATATATATATACAAATAAACAATAAAATTATTACATATATATTATAATGTATAATGTTCTATTAAGAAAAATGCGCAATAAACACTAAATTGTTTTCTGTCTTAAAGTTTTATGAATAATATTACGAACTGCTTGAGTCTTTACAAGTAGACTCATATTACAATGTAAATAAAAAATAATACAAGAAATAGTTATGATCGCTCTAAATATTATTTCTATGTCGTAACCTCAAGTATAGCGAATATTATAATAAAAGGAAGCGAGTATTTTATTGCATATGAATACTGACGTCTCACTATAACTGAATTAATGATCTTAGCGAGAATGAGTTATTCACATAGAATAAAACTAATTTAAACTATTTCCAGCAAATGTAACTAATAACTGTTGTGTTCCATTTATTTTATATAAGAGAACGTAATGTAACTCTTAGGTTTAGGAATAATAGACAATTTTCGAGAATTCAAAATATTGAATAAAATTTCAAGAAATTTATTTATCTTGAGTATAAAATAAAAAATATAATACGTAATAATGTTAAAGTTGTACGTATAATTTTCTCAGAAGTTTTCTTCATACATAAATAAGGCAAATATGAATGTTATAAAGGCCAAATGAAGTCATGTTTACTCGTGTTCAAGGAAAAGTTAATAATATTTTTTTTTCCATCGAGTGGTTCTCAAAGGAAAAAATCTTTACCAATGTAATATTAGTAATGTTTAAAATTGTTAATTATTATATTTAGCCAAGTTAATCTATTTTAAATTTTAAAACGAGTTTGACTCCAAAATACCTCCTGTTACCGGTACGTTTATATATTTGGTGTAATTATGATGTTTTTTTAATTACTTACTATCTTACTACATGAATTAAAAATCAATACTTAAGCAAATGTCAAAGCTAATACTTACGCCGATACTTTGACATATAGGTACTATAGGATATAAATATGTCAGAGTTAAGTTATAATATATCTCTTGTGTATATTGTAAAAGAGTTAAGCATGTCACTTTGACGCTGCGTTTAAGAAATAAACAAGTTGCAAGTAATGTGAAATCCCAGGACTTACATTTTATTTAAAGAGTATATGTTGTTTATTTAATTTGATGTAAAAGCTATAATGTATTATACAACATTATTATTCTATCGCAGTTTTAAGGCACAAATATATGCTTCATATTAGTTATAAGTGTATCAATATTATGTAAATATCTATATGTATTTTATAATCTTTCAATATATTAATATGTAGTAGTCTCATAACCCTACCTACACTATTAAAAACGTCAAGTCTATTTGCTTATCACTACAAGTCAATCATGCTGGAAACCTGTTAATTTTAACCTGCGTTTAATGATGTTTTCATAACAAAGACAATTTAGATGTTAAGAAACCGATATCAAATATTTTATGTTTTATTACTAATATATAAATATATTTCTTTTTATTGTTATATACAATGATAACCAATAGTAATATAAATTCCTCTTACGAACATGTTTCATCCAAATGTTCACCTGAGTAAGATATTAAATTAATAATTTCTAATTAAAAAATTAACAAAGTCTAAAACGATGCCCACTTGTGACATAGGCATATCTAAAGTAACTTGAACAAATAAATTAAATGATTAACATAATCTGCACAATTAAAAACATTGCTTATAGTAAATATAATACTTTACAATGGTTACAACAGTTAATAATCTCATACTTTATTCACTAGTGTGTACGATTTACGCATTTAAAATATAATATATAAAATAAAATTTGCAATTATAATAATAAAGTTTATATTATAGTTGTTTGGTTAACTAAATACTGATAATAATGATTAATAACAATTTTAAAATTGTTTTTCAATAACAAAAATTGATTTGCTTCTTTTAGATAACATTACATCATACTCTTATAGCTATGCTACGAGCTGCAAGCTACGACGTCAACAGGTCGTAGCTGGCAGATCGCTCGCTCGTAAATAAGTAAAAACATAGTTATTTGGTAAACTAAATACTGATATAGTTGTTTGGTTAACTAAATACTGATAACAATGATTAATAACAATTTTGCTATTGTTTTTCAATAACAAAAATTGATTTGCTTCTTTTAGATAACATTACATTTTACTCTTATAGCTATGCTACGAGCTGCAAGCTACGACGTAGACAGGTCGTAGCCGGCAGATCACTCGCTCGCAAATAAGTGAAAATAAAAACCTAAGTTTGAGGATTTTACATTAGCTTTTTCATATAACCAATAGATAAATTACTTTAAAAATAAATTACCATACAATAATAATTTCAGAAACAATATATTTTTCATAAGTTACAGTTAAAAGAAATTAATTATACAAACTACGTAAACAAGTATTTTCAAACTTTTAATCTTTGTTTGTAAATTATCAACTAGCCATTCATCCATCCAACGAGTGTTTTATATATTATTTGTAGTAATAAGTTCTCTAACACCAATTTTCTTTAGATGAACTTGATGATCTGAACTTCTATTTAAGGAATTTTAAAACCTCACTGTTGTATTTATCGATTCATAACCTTACCTCCTCTTTAGCCTATCTTTTTGCTATTATTATATTCATAACTGAACTTAGATTTTTAAGTTTTGAAGAAACTGTTGCCTTGAATATATTTTATTTAACAGGCTTGTTCGTATAACAATAGCCATGTTATTATTATAGTAGAGAAATTGTTCAGACCATTGAATAACTTTTAAAAATATTTAAAATAATTTACAAAACTGCCCAATTTATATATTAAACTAGTTTTTACCCGTGACTTTTTACGTCAATTACTTGCATAGTAAGTATTTTTGTGTGTGAAATGTCAACTAAATGATAGAACAGTTCTTATCTCTCATATTTGAAGGTAACTTGCTCGTTTTTATGGTTAAGGGATAAGAGCCATTTTTCTTGGTCAAATCAATTTAAAATTTGATATTTGATTGATACGATTTAAGATTTTTTTATTTGCCAGCAACTCTCAAAATAAATGACAAAGGTAAGATTTACATACTCAATACTATTGGAAAATAGTTCCATTTTCAAAATGTAAACTAATTTTTTTTAATAATATAGTTTACAAGTGGAAAGTTCTAAAAACTTTCAGTTTGATCCTCGTAAGTTAAAAATGTATGAAATGAGGTCACTTTAATATAATTAATTCAATCAAATTATGCAAATCTTACAAAAAAAGATTTTGTCCTTTCGTTCTCGGCGCGGTGGTTTAGAGATGCTACAAAAGTAAATTAATTCTAAGATTGGTCTCATCCATGTATTGTAAATAATTATTAAGGATAGAATGTTTCTAAAATCGACTCCTTGGCCAATAATAAAAAGTTTTAGATCACTAATCATTTGAAGATCCCACTGTATTCTGTTATCCATAGATATCATATTCGCATGATTAATTTTTTTTTGCCGGAAACGAAGATTAGTAACGTTTTGAAAATTAATAGTGTCTTAAAGATAAAAGTTTTCATAAAAAGTGATGGGTTATATGTTTGATTTTATAATGTTTTCTTATTCCAGAAATAAAATATAGAAAAACCTATTTTTATCATGTAACAGCTGTATTAGAAAGATATTTGGTAGTGCATAAATACGTATGGACACTACAATTTGCATGACCTCAAATCAATGAACTGTACACTGGTTATTACAATTCATAGATTTGATACATATTTTATGTTGTCTATTATCTGTATCGCTAGTGAATAACTAACTTTTCTTATATGATTGAAATAAATAGCAATGCAGGTAACTCATGTATTTTTCCATTACAGACGACTAATTTATAGCATTTACATAATACTCCTTTATTAATTTATTTACTAATTTATATGAAGAGCTGCAACAATTATTTACAAAATAATATAATACAAACTGCAACAATAATTTACTTAATTATTCCAATGTGGAATTATTATCATTGCGTGACAAATCTTTAGATATTTTGCTTTTTTTTGGTAATGCTTAAGAAAATTAAATATTTTTTTTTTTTTTAAATAAATACTAACTATGTTCAAGAGTAGTTATAAATACTAATTCTGATTCTGATTAAAACTAATTACAATAATTGTTAATTTTTAATTTACATTTTATTTTCTTAATGGTCTTATTTTATTGTTGACGTTTTGAATACGACTATCATTATGTTCATCTACTGCCTTTGTATTCAGCTAACAAATTGTCACTGAAGTGACTCTTGCAAATTATTATTTTAATGAAAAGTGTCACGTTCTACGTTGAATGAATTTAAAACTTATCCTTGTTTTCTGAATATTTTGTAGAAAGTAATAATATTTTGAAGACATTAAATAATATATTGAAGATTATATGTTGAACACTAGGTTATAGTGAAAAATGCATTGTAATACCTGTGATTACAATTTAGATGACAGCTTTAAAATTTTATCTCTTATATGAGACGTCTATTAATGAACAGTTGCAAAATACACTACCTCTAGTACACAACCCTTTAGACTTAATGAATTAAGTTCATATTTATACTTTTAACCTCTATTGTCCTTCTCGTTTAAACTATATATGGGTCTCAGGCATCAGTTTTTAGACTTTGGAAAAATGTATACTTGCAAACACTGAAATACCGGGGATTGGTTTAATTGTTTTTAATTGAATATATGTAAATAGAACTAGTAGAAATGCATTAATGTAGAAAATAGTAGTAATTTTCAGATTCATCTCAATTATGAAAACAATATTAATTAATTGTTCTTATCCTCTGTCAAAACAGTTGTCTGTCATCTGATAACTTCACCATTAATACGTCAAGCATAATCGCTTGTCATATTCAAGTTGATTTACTTGGAAACTTATTCATTATAACTCGGTTTAGTAATCTATACTTGAATACATCATTATTGATTCCCAAGATAATTTGACGGATATTGAACATATATAATATGCTAAACTCACGGATAACATGTTTGATTTTCTTCATCAGAAGCTCGTTTCATTGAAATGTTTATTTGAGCGAGACACTGAAGTGGTAGCTTGTTATCAAAATATAAACAACATCTTATACGTTTGACAAATTCAGTGTAAGTATATCAAAAATAACTTTTAAATGCTAAATAACAATTTAAAAACCAGTTAGATAGAAATATCTATGCTAAATATTTTTTTTACAATAAATCTAATGTAATCTAATTCAGTATTACATTAAAATTGCAAATCATTCTGTAAAACTTGTTGCTATAATATAAGCTTAATTTAAATTCGATCGCAGAAAAAAAGTAGAAATAAATGGCTTTTGGTTAAATTTTATGTGACGATAGATGGTTTTTAACTGAGCCAGTGAAGTACTTTGCCTAAGTGTTTTGTTTAAAACGCCTGTAGTGTATAAAAAGTAAACACTTTAAGATGCTTACGACACTTACATACAATTTAACATAAATGTTGTTTGATTTAAAATTTACAATTTTAAAATTTTAAAGAGATTTCCAAGGAAGGTTGGCATCTAGCCAACGGCCGCTCTTAAAAACTTTTTCCAAATCGTATATGTACAATAAAGGGTGTGCTGAGATTGACATATTAAACAGGCCCCAATTATTTAGGATAAGGGTAGGTGTACAATGATTTTTTTCATTTAATTTTAACATTCAAACAACATAAATTGATGTACAAATATAACTAGATTAAAAGATAGACTTTAACAACCTTCACTGAATACCAGAGAAAAGTTATTAATAGAATATTAACCTTACAACAAATTGTATTAGATAGTAGATAGTAGATAAACGTTAATAAATAGAATTT
Source organism: Napeogenes sylphis (assembly GCA_959347405.1). NCBI lineage: Eukaryota > Metazoa > Arthropoda > Insecta > Lepidoptera > Nymphalidae > Napeogenes > Napeogenes sylphis. The sequence continues at coordinate 23,415,208 of OY365785.1, forward strand.
TAATTTTAAAAGGCGTTTTTACAAATGTCGACCATGTATGATGAAAAATACTGAACGTTGTTTCATTTATAGTTTGAATTATATAATTAAATAGAAACTATAATTTAACTGACAATATTTACTTCCAAGCTAAGACAAAGTTACAAATTCAGACGATTTTACATTTCAATTTTCATTTGAGAAAACTTTGATTTTATTGATAAACTTTGATTTTTTGATGGTGTTTAAATTTAGTGTAATGTTTTAAGTAAAATACAAGTAAAAGAAATATAACTGAACAAAATGTATATATATAAAACGAATTTTCTTGATATTAAATTTGTTTAAACAAGAAAAGAAACATCCCTTGTTGTATCCTATAAACTCCTGTAAACCGATTTTAATAATCCCTTCACCATGAACCACATAACCCTAAATAATATTTAATAAAAAGTCAAAAGTCAAAAATATATCTAATAAAATCAACAATCAAAACTTATTATTTTAACCATAAAGTTATACTAACAAGTAAAAAGGTTATACGGGTTAAATACAAAATCAATAGCATATGGTAATAAAAGACAAAAATATCTGTATGTCAGGGCTACGAGATGTGAGTTACGACGTAGAGATCAAATCAAAATTTTTTGATGCAAATAACAGTTTATATTCATAAATTTTTAATAACCACAGATAATTTAAATTATTATTCAGATACAATTCGGATACAGCTACTAAATAAATGTATGAATTTTACTTAATACACTATAATTTTATTGTTATTTTTTTTTTATATTTTAGTATAGTTTTCTGCTATATAATGTTTTTAAATGAAAATTTACTAAAAATATTATAACTAGATGATAGCTAATGCTATTTATTAAACCATATACACGGGTGATTCGACCCTTCGTATCTATATTTCTTCGTTATCTAATTTATATTTCATATATAAAATATATATTTCCCTTGTTATTTATATCCTTAAATAAATTTGAAAATATTTTAATATTGGAAATAAAAATCTATTAATATGTAAAAATTTAGTTCCTAAAATCATTTTGTATAATTAAATATTTACAGAAAATTAATAAAAGTATAAAATGAAATATAAAAGTAAGAAAATGGTTTTTGTAAATAAAAAATTATAAATGATTTTTTAGATACTATTATAGGAATATAAGCTTATTAATGTATCGACCACGTAATGAACGAAATTTATGATGAATTTATAGAAAATTAAATGTTATTTTACGATTTCATTGCGATTACATTTTATTTCAATTTATTTCCCTAGTTTCATTTAAAATAAAAATGTCTAATGAATATTTGAATATAGAATTACAGATATCTATAATTTTGTTGACATTTTATGTACAAATAGTATTATAGTTCAATACAAACATTGCTTTTATAAATCAATATATTTATTATTTATGATAACAAAGCGTTCGGTTCGTTTGTTTGTTAGCGTTTAATTCTCCAAGGTAGATATTTAGTCAACTACAATTTATACCATGTAAAGTAAATTTTAAATAAAAATATTCACCAGTCGAACTTATATCGTGACTCCGGGACTGTATTAAACTAATAATATTAGAGAAGCTGATGTTAATGGCAAGAGAATGTTAGTGAATTACGTTATAAGAAATGAGCGCAAAGAGAAAATACCATTTGCTAGTTAAGGAGTTAAGTCCTTATATAAGTTGTTAAGATCATCAAGTACTTTATTTAACATTATTCTAGTAAAAACGTTATCATTATGTTCTTGAAATACTCAACAATAATTCATATATATATGATATATATATATATATTAATATGTATATTACAGAATATTTGTGTTTGACTTGTTGTTATAATATAATAATGGTATAAAAGAATATGATTGATTAACCCAAAATTTATTACAATTTACATGGTATCCAAATTAGTCTTGGGAGAATAGAAAAAAAAATCTTTAATCAAAAGACCATACACTACTACTGCTATCAAAATACATGTAAGAATTGTTTGTCTTTTAATTTCACATACACACATTTTGACTTAATGTAAAAAGCAAGTCTACTTTTAGTGTACAATAAAATGTTGTTATCAATTGACTTAAACTGGCCCTGTATATGGATGACTGGTGTCTTTGCTTGCATGCATGCTTTATATTTAACATATACTTTGTTTTATTGATCATTTGTTTTATTTAAAATATTAATACAAATAACATTTGCTACCGTATCGCTAGCTCACTTACGCTAGCTCACTTACGTAGCGATACGGTAGCTCACTTGTTAGAGCGATGGGACGGTTTCCCAATAGTCGCGGGGTCGAATCCCTGCCCGTATCGGTTTATTTTTCATTCTATATTTATATAAATTTTTAATAAGCTTAACATGGCTATACATGTTTAAAAAATATATATTTCCAAACATTTGCTTACGGTCAAAATAAATAAAAATGAGTTATGTATCTTATGTAAAAAAGTTTTTGTATTTACGAAGAAGTTGAAACAAAATATAAGGTTATATATGATTGTCTTATAAGTATTTTGTTTACAATTTCTTATGCCTTATATTTGGATATATTCGGTTATTTACAAAATGCAATTTAGACAACCTCGACTGCCAACACAATAGCCATAGTTACGGCCAGTGCGTCCAATCAATTTTCGTATTTGGTAGATATTTTTTATGTAACAATAACATATAAAATGATTTGTAATAAAAATAATTTTTCACATTTTTATTTAAAAACTCAATTCAAATAATAATTAACAAAACTGTATATTAAGTATTTTATTATATAATGTCAGAGTATTATTTTTGCATTTTAATTATTAAATAAAATATAATCACGTGGTCACTGTTAAATTTATAACTATATAATAACATTGACAGCACATTTTTATAACCTATTTAACAAATTTTAAAAAAGGAATTGTATAAAATTTAACGAAAGGCAAATATTCATTTAACTCAGGCAAAATAACTTGTCAATATAGAATATTTACTCGTGATCACAAGAGTTTGTCCGCTGGTTCCCAGAACCAATGTTTCGTTTTGTACATATTATTGACAGAGTTATTGTTCCCCGAGCAATCAATTTATATTCATTTCCAGTTCAATGATTTTAGTTTAAAGATGGTAGCTTTCATGTGTGTCTGTGGTTAATTTGTGTATGTAGTAGTTTAGTGCTTCTAGCCTTTGCTAATTTGTTGCTCTAGAAAAATATAGAACGATAATGTATTATATTCATATATTTATTAGGAGGAATATATATACTACAAGAAACCTTTCATTACACTACATTACACTTCACCATTAGAATAAGTGACAGCAATATAAATTACTCACAAAAAAAATCTTTATTACAATGTGGATTTATCGTCGTTTCGTGACAGGATTTTGATATTAGACTTTTGTTTTTCTAACGTTCCGTGGGGAGTTACAATTTCGTAAAAAATAAATTTAGAGGAATAGTATTCAATACTATTTATAACAACATGTTATATTTAATAGTTGATTTTTTTTATTACTATTTTATAATTAAAAAAAAATAATAATATATAAGCAATAAATTTAACATTATAAATTATTAATTGAAAATAAGTAGCAGATTGTATTATTTATTGTAATATTTCATAATCCTCCATTTAAGGCAATGAATAACAAAAAAAATAATAGTATTATCAAATCAATTAATAAGTTTACGGTCTATGACAGAAAAGAAAAACAAAATAGTTTTTTTTTTATTATTGATATACGTATTTAATGCCTAACTTAGAAAATTATTTTTATTGAAGTTATATATAAAATATGTTTAGTTTTTTTTTATTGACAACCCATTTATAAAATAGCAAAATGATTAACATACAATCTTTGCTGAATAACCACACCATATTTCGGAAAGTAAGTAGGTATATTTTTTTATGCATTGTTTTTGTGTAAATAATGCATATGAACGTGTTAAAGTATGAAAATATTTAAGAATCTCAGAGAAAAAATAAGTTCTCTAGCTATTCGTTTAAATGCAGGGAAGCGTAATGGAATGTTAATTGAGTTAATAATTAACCCATGACTAAATGAGAAACGCTGCTTCGAAATTACTTTCATTTTATTCAGATAAAAAGTAGGTTTTTTTTGTTCGAAAAAAGGAAATAAATACTGGAACTAAATATAATGTTGATATATTTATCAATCATTATTTTATATGTATATTATTTAACTGGACCGTTGGTCGAGTGCTTAGCGCAGACGCCTAACGTGTAGCGGCGCTATGGGGCTCGGGTTCCATTCCCGGCAGATACAGGCATATATGTGATGAGCATAGATGTCTCTGTACTCCTGGGTTTGGTCGTTTATTAAATATATTCGCAGTATTTATAATGTGTATTTCTATGTATTTGTATCGTTGTCTAAAACTCTTAACACAAGTAAACAATTTGCTTACTTAGGGGTTAGATCAATGTGTGTGTGTGGGCAATTTGTCCTGATATTATTATTATTTAAATAAAACTTAAACCAAGACTATATCTTTAGGCAATATTTATTTCCTAATTACATAACTTATACTTGTACTTCTTTTAATTTTAAAGACTATCACAAAGAATATATTAAAGTAACATTTAAGTGAAACAAGCTGTTTTAATATAATTTGAGAATTATTAATTGACTAAACTAAACAACATACCCCTTTATAGTAATGTTATTTCAACTTTTTTAGCTTATAAACAGCAGCCCTAATAGATTGATGTACCTTTTGTAAATGTAAAAAAAATAAAAAGTCATAATGTATCGTAATATGTATAGTGTAAGGTTTACATTCTTACTGGATTCTTATTCGTTACAATTTATAATTGATTTGAAAAACCAATAGAAACTTAGAAAGTATAACCTTTTAATGATAAATTAACGGTAATTTATGCAAATTATTATAATATTTCATACAGATCACATAAATTTACTTTTATAATTTTTGTAGTGTACAAAAATAATAACTGGGGAAATAAAATGTTTTCCTCATGTAAACCTTATTACAGAGGCAAAAAATATCATTTAGTTATTCTTAAACTGCTTCAGTACTTACTATAAATGCTCTTTCCATTTTAGTTTCAGTTAGCAAATCGAAAATTTTATAAATATTTTTCCCTATAACAATAGGAAAGCAAGCGAACCTGTAGCGGTTCACCAAGTGATCATCACCGTCAACGGTCTCCTTCAATATCAGAGGATGTACAGCGTAGACTTTTAGGCGAGAGTCTGTAAGCAAAGCAGAAAGAAGTTCATACCATATCTTGGGCGTAGTAGAAAGTACCTTCACACTGCACTGTTGAGGAATGTCATGCATCCAGATTGTAGAGATAGCCTATAGACGTTAGCTTCCTTTGAAAATCGTCTTTAGAAAATGAGATTCAGTATATCTTCAGAACTATCACATAATACGTGATTAAATCTTATTTAGCTTAATATTAATCATAGTGAATTGTAAAATATAATTAGGATCATGTTTCAATACGTAAATAACATAGTTATTCTAGTCACGTCTTCAAAATTATACTATTGTAGAAGCTAGAAGTTATGTGAAAAGTATTAATAAAATTATTCTCAGATGATACTGAGTCACTCAATTAAAAAAAACACAAATAAAATAATAAACAAATGTTTTTAATTCAGATAGTCATTTTTAAAATGTCAAACTAGTAAATCATCAGTAATCAATAAATGCTTAACTAAGTATTAAAGGCCTACGAATATAATGTATACCATTCATATTTATATTATTAATCTTTTAATTAGAACGTCGTTCTTCTCTGAATATTTAATGAATATCAGGTGTCCCCTATTTAGCTTTTACACAGCGTTTGAAAGATTAATAAAGTACAAACACTTCAAAACACCAGGGAGTGCTTTTAATTTGTTTTTTAAAGATTAACATTAAAATTAGTAGAAATGATTTATTATTAAGTTGAATTCTAAACCGTTTGTAAATGGGCAGGATAAGTTTATTTCAGAAAATGAAAGTATACAAATTAAATGTTGTTTGAAAATATCTATAAACATGTATAGCCATGTTAAGCTTATTTAAATTTATATAATTATCGAATGAAAAATAAACTGATAGGGGCAGGGATTCGAACCCGCGCCTACTGGGAAATCGTCCCGTCGCTCTACCATCTCAGCTACCGTATCAAATATAAACCGATACGGGCATGGATACGGTAGCTCAGTTGGTAGAGCGACGGGACGGTTTCCCAGTAGTCGCAGGTTCGAATCCCTGCCCGTATCGGTATATTTTTCATTCTATATTAATATAAATTTGATTAATTGTTTTTAGTTCTCTGTCCTATGTGTCCTATGTGTTCTTCTGATAAATGAAACTTCACTATTAATAACGTAACATAGATGTCAAGTGAATTTTTGTATGATATGTACAAATTGAAATGTCAACAACATTTTAAGAAATCTGGTATTATAACAATTAAAGACAGATAATAATCATTACAAAACCACTTAATGGTATTAAAAATTAATAAATAATTTAGTAGACATCACTAAAATATTTGTCTGTGCTACGAGCTGTGAGTTATGGTATAGGCATGAAGTTAAATGTAATGAACGAAATAATACTCTTAATCGGAAAATAATCCTAATCTTAATGTACTCAGATATATTCAATTATTATTCAGATATTTACATAATGAAATTATTAAATTGTATTAATTTTTCAAAAACAATTACAATTTTACAGTGATTTTTACTTTGTAGTCGATAAAAATATTTTAAAGTGCACACTTTTGTACATAATATTTAATTACATTGCTATTGATATTTCTGTATTGAATACTAATCATAATAATTTAAACACTATCTCCAGTAATATTTATTATTATTTTTTATGTAAGAGGAGGGCAAACGAGCTGGCGGGACACAGATGACTTGTGTTCACCGCGGCCCATGAACTCTTGCAACATCCGAGGATTTACTAGAGTGTTGTCGGCCATGTAGGTAGGAGTAGACGCCTTTTTATATTATCGAACGGCAAACGAAATATTCATATTGGTCATAATCAATTGAAATCTTCATAATCATTTATAATCTCCAGTCGAGCAAAGGGCATTGTTTTGTACGTCAACTTTTTTCAGAACGGAAACTTGAAACAAAAAAAACTTATTTGCTTTCTTTTACAATAAGTTCCCCATATACATTATTAACTCTTCAATCTATTTTCATAGCGTTAGTGCCGTGATGTAAATCGTATTCATAAATAATATAATAATTTAACTTTCTATAATGGTAACAAAGGAAGTCGCAGAAAAATATAAAAGTAAAAAAAAAACACAATATTGTTAATACATATAACAATAAGGAACTACGTTCCAAAAATATGTATAAGTTTGAAATAGATTGGAATAAAGTATTCTAAACCAAACTTCACACGTAAGAAAGCAACGTAGTTAGTTCATCAAAACGCTAATTTCATATGTAAGGTCCTATTCATACAGCCAAATATTATTTTATCCAAAGTGTTTCATGTCTCATTGTTATCATAAAATATTTTACAACATATTTTTGACTGGTAACGTGTTTGATATATTTAGGAGAATTAAAATGTTTTAATCTATCGAGTAAGATTCACATAAATAGGTCAGTGGCGACCATCACGTCGAACGTGGTTTTGGCAAACATTTGTACTTCTATACAGAACCTGTAATCACTGAGCGTACCAAATATTTACTTTATATACAGACCATCAAATTCTACATTCCTCGCTTAGGATTAGTTAGAACACCGAATAATTAATCTAATATATTTCATAATATGTTCAATTTTTTATCTGGCTTATCATGTGGATTTGATTGTAACAATATTTTTTGTTTATAATAATAATGGTCAATTTTGTAAATTAATATAGTTCAATATATTATATGTGCTACTATTCTTTATATAATATCAAAAAACAAATCACCCAAATACACAAAAAATTACAAGAATTAAAACAAATATGAACATAAAAATCTTGTAAGTTCGGATACCTTTATGCTACAAGAAGATCTCAACCTATTTTTAAGCTGCTTATTATGAACAGCTCATAAAAATACTACCTGCTGTTTTTAATTAAATGTACACACTTAAAGAAACTTCATAAACCACTTAAAATAGTCAATTGTAGAAAAAAAAATACACCGATATGGGCAGGGACTCTAACCCGCGACCTCTGGAATACCATCGTATCGCTACCCGTCTCGGTGAATTTAATATATTTTCGAACGTATGTTATCTTCATTTTTATATGCTCTTATAATATAATAATATATTCATTTCTTTATGAAGATGTTTTTCTTGGGTAAATAATAAATGAGTCTCAGGTGTCACTTCTTTAGCTTTAACGCTGCGTATACAGAAATAAATGAGGTGTTAACACTTCGAAATATCAAGTAATGCTTTCAATTTTGTTTATTAAAGTATATGATTTCAAGTAGTTTTCATTAGTAGATTGACATTATTGAAACCAGGTAATAAATTAACCAAGATAAGTTAAATTTCAGCAAATAGACCAGTGTTTGAAAATATCTTTAAACATGTATAGCCATGTTAAGCTTATTTAAATTTATATAAATATAGAATGAAAAATAAACCGTTACGGGCAAGGACTCGAACCCACGACCACTGGGGTTTTCAAGACGGTTTCCCAGTAGTCGCGGGTTCCAGTCCCTGCCCGTATCGGTTTATTTTTCATTCTATATTTATATAAATTTAAATAGATCAGTATTAATTAAATGTTATTATCCTCCATCAATACATCAGTCTGTTATGTGATAATAGTATCTTCTGCTAGTGGTATTAAATATGTCAAGTGTAATTGCTTTTCATATGTCAATCATCCTGAAAAGTTGATAATTTAAACTGCAATTTCATCATCTATGTTCATATTTTGATTTATGGGATAAAAACATAATATGTAAATTGTAATAATATTATATCAAATATTATACCAACGTATATATATAAAATGTACATACATAACATAACACATACATAACATACATAACATGTATATATAAAATAGCAACAGTGAATTTAACAACGGATAACTAAAACAAGTTTAAATTCCTCTAGTACAAGCACGTTTCATTAAAATGTTCATTTGAGCGAAACACTGAAGTGATAGTTTGTCCTTAGAATATACAAACGACGTCAAACACTATGCACATTTGTGGTAAAGATATATCTAGAATAACTATTAACATGTAAATAGTAGAGAGATACCTCAACAATTTGATATATTCTCTTATATAAAATATAAAGAACCATTCATTGGTATTCTTCTTAGATACCCAGAATATTCGGTACGTATTCTTTTTCGGCATCTTTTTCGCTATTTGTATTGGACCGAATCATTCGATTTTGGTGCCGAATCTATTCGGTTCGAGTATTTATCTTTTGTGGCTACGAAACGGTAAAGAACTTAAAAACAAAACTAAGATTTATGTCATATTATAAGTCAAAGAAATCCTATAAAAAATGTGTTGAATAAAGCTTACTAATTTAAATCAGTTAAACTTCAAATCCACAGTTATTTCAAAACACATTAAGTCAACATATTTATTTTATTATCTTTAACTTACAATTAGTATTCAGTAAGGTCAACATTTATTTTGGACCTTAAATCAGAATTTAGTTTTAAACCTCAAAATAATATTTTTAAACTACAAAACAACAGATTTATTCATCTGACCATCAACCATGTAACGTACATGTTGGAACTCTTTTTATGACAACATAACAATTAAATTTTAAACCCAATAATTCAACCGAATATTCGGTTCGGTAAATGTCGAACCGAATGGTATTCGGTATTTTGTATTCGGTATTCGCTATTCGGCTATTTGGTGAAACCACTATTTGGCGCATCTCTACTATTCATTATATTAGGTTACAACTGTTTCTAATATAAAAACCAATATAACTATACTAAAACTTTAATATAAAAAGTGAACCGGCTTGTATGTAAGAGCTTGTATTCTGTACGTGACAGCCATTTGGTATTGGTAGCCTTTTGATGATTTGAATGCAGATTGCGTTTGTGGTTAAAACAAGTATTTTGACTTTTTTCTAGTTAGTTTTTTATTTATATTTTAAAATTCTTAATTGCTAATGGTCTTTAGCTATAAAAAAAGTAACCTGAATAATATTTCATTATTACAACCATTTTGAATTCTTAAGAGGATACATGTGCACTACAAGCTACGATGTAGACCAAGCGTAGACGTATATAATACCGCAACAATATACTAATAAGTAGGGGAGGAAGTCGTTTCGCATATATATAGTATGTATGAACCTGTAATAAGAAATCTTTGGCTGTACTATTTGTATTTAATTGGTTTTAATGACATTAAAGTGGTTACATTTAAAAAGGAAACATCACATAAAATGCTGTTCCGCAATTAGAAACACGACAATTTTTCAAAATTTTTTTTTACAAAAAAAAATATAAACACCTCGCTCTGGTCGGTGGTTACAAATAAAATGGACAAGTAGACCAAAATCGGCATGTCACTAGTTACGATTCGGATCTGGAAATAGACCATAGACAATTGGAAAAAGCTCACTTACAGGAATTTAATGAAACATGTACATTTGCGATTCTTTACTGAGACGTAATGAAAGAGACCAGTTTTTGAAAAGATTGATCTGGAAGAGAACTGCTCATTATGAACTTTTACCGCCAAGAAAAACCATTGCATCTTTAATACCAATAGCTAATGTCTCGTTTTTTTATCAGAAAGCCCATAAATTCTACAGTAACGGGATTATGACATTAAATACTAGGTAGTAAAAATTTATCAACAAAATGATACATATATACTATAAGTATAAATAAATGTAAATGAACTTTGATAAAAAAGTCTTGACTTTTCATATAAAATGTTAAGAAACTTTTTCGCCTACCTTACATATATATATATATAGAGACGAAGCTTCTTAGCATTCCATGGATTCACCGTGCGGCTGCCGGGCCTATATATAGATAAGGTGAGCGAAATAGTTATATATATATATATATATATATATATATATATATATATATATATATATATATAAGCTCAATCGACTTCCTCCTCCGTTCTAGTCTTACGTTCATTTTATAAAATATGTAATAGTAAAAGGTATATATTCCTTACTACCAAAAGATTTATATTGCACATTATAGAAAAGTGTTTTGGAATACTTTTATAAATGTATACAAAATTAAATATTTAAAAACTGTGAGGTTTAACAAATTCAATACGATTAAATCCCATAATTGTGTGAGCTGTAAATGATTCTCAATAGTTTCATGTTAAGTAAAAAAATCTCTTCTGTTCCCGTATTTCTTCAAATTACAAAATGTAAAAAAGTAATTGAATGCCTAGTGTAGATGAAATATTGCTTAAGAAGAGTAAGAAAATATATAGTTTTTTATTTACTTGTTAAGATTATATGTTGTCCATTCATCCCAACTACGAGAACACCAAGAAACTTTTAGATTCTCAGCATAATTTATATATATATTTAAACATTGCCATACAAATACTCCCAAACAATCTCATCTTTACAATTACGGCTCGATTTAGATTTGATAGACGAAGCTTTTCATAAATCTTCGGTCGAACCGTAATTATATATACTGATTGGAGACAAGGAAGATACATGAAATAATCTTAAATCTCAATGGTCTAAATATTCTGAATATATTTATTCGGTAGTAAGCGTTTACTTTGATGCTTTTGAGTTAGCTGCATCCGCAAAAGTGAAGTGGAAAATGCTCGGAACACCGTAGTTCACTAACTATAACCTAGATATTCGCTTTTACCTTTAGGCTTTTGCTGGAAAAATATTTTATATGTAATCGTTTCATCACGATTGATTTCTCTTAATCAAGACTTAAAATATCTCGAGGTACATTTGATATATTTTTTTTTCAACTAAATTTTCTTTTGCAGCTGCCAATATAACTCTTACAATCCGTAGATTGTAAGATTATTACTATAATACAGGGTTAATTGTAATTAATGATCCACCTTTTGTATGGCAAAAATAAATGTTAAAAACTAATGAATACTAATAATTAGAATGTTCTTGATCGTCCCTTAAACTGAAAGGAATTTTTTTAAACAATAGTCCAAGAGGTCACAGAGTCAAATGAAACCCGTATCGATAAATTGTTAATTATATATTTATTTAAAACCTAAGAGATGGTTTTAAATAACATCTGTGACAGAAAAAATATTCATTCATTTGGCATAATATGTTTAAGTAATGCATGCATCAAAAGCATGTAACGAGCAGACTAGGGTGAGGCCGCGTTGAGAGGTGAAGCAGTTACGGCCAATTGGCTAACTGCAGAGACAAGAACAAAAAAAAAAGAACAAGAAGACTAAAAAAGAGTGGATGAGAAATTACTTTGCAAAATACAAGTTACTTGAGGAGCATAGAAGATATTAACATATTGCACAGACTTCATATTAAGGGCGGATATTTAATAATCATCATTAATTAATTAACCATGACTTATATTAACCAGAACTAATACTAAACATGTACATTATTATTAAACATTTAAAATAAATAAAAGGTTTTACATTTTTTTGTATAATATAAATTATATTTTTTCAAATATCATTTATCAGAAATAAAAGTTATTTTTATAAAATTCCGCCCTCATTTCGATAATTTGTTAACATAGATATGACATAAATATTATCAAAGGTAGATGTTTAAATATCTACAAAGCTGTCGCAGTCCTGACGTATATTATCTAAGCGTTCTTTGTAACATTGAATAGCATTGACTTCATTGTATTTCCATCTGGGGTTACCAAACTGTGAAGAAAGGTTCAATGAATAGATTTTGTTTAATTAGTAAATGGCTGAAACAATAGCATTTTTAATGTTTAAAAAGAAATATTGTTTAGTACATTAATGGGAACATTAACAAGATCTTAATTGGGAATATTTTGTTGATTAGATTTATATATTATTAGCTATAAATATATAAAATAATATTTAGTTGTTCAATTGGATTCAAATTCGGCAGACATGTTTCAAAGTTATATATTTTTTTATTATTCCCGTTAATCAAAACCGAAACGAGACACGGGAATCATTTAAAAATAAGTTACAGAAAATAATTTTGAAATTATTAATGTAACAACAATTTCTTCACAGTTACAATTTCGTTTAAAACATTCATTTTGAAAGTAGAAAAGTCCTTAAATATATATTGTAATAATTCTATAACAACAATGCTCTTACTGGTCACCTACTGATGAACAAGTATGCTTATAAGTGTAAACTTGATAAGGCTTAATGCAAGCCCACACAACACAACACAAATAAAATACCTTACAATATTTCAAAATACTTTTCATTCGGCTAATATCTTGTTGACAGAAACGTGTTTTTTCAAGATTTTATCTTTCGATTTCCAGATTTTAACTTGTCACCAGGTTGGCATAGGCGGTGAAACTGTTTTAGGTTTTTAACACCCGACTAAAAAGAGGGGTGTTATAAGTTTGAACTGTCGATCGGTGTAAATGTGTATCTGTGTGTCTGTCTGTGGCAATGTAACTGCCAAACGCGTGGACGGATTTGAATGCAGTTTTTTTATTCGAAAGCTATGTTTGTCGAGATGGTTCTTAGCTATGCTATATGTCGAAATAGATACAGTCGTCTCAGGTTAAAGATTCTTATGCAAAACTAGCTGTTCTCAGCGGCTTCGCCCGCGCTGTACAGGAATAAAACCTTATTATGTAAGTCAAAAGGTTTTTAAACTTACTCAGGTAAAGTACTTTATTAGGGATAGCTGTTGCCTGTGACGGCATCCACGTAGACTGTAAAAATCATACTTATTTATATTGCTTATGATCGTAGCCATAAAGAGTCACGGGCAACTCTAAATGTTTATATTTATTAATATTCGTGTATGAAAACGTCTTGAATCATGTTACTTAATACATTTATAATTTATTACATTGTCGAAATCACGCGGATCCCTATTTTTTCTCTTATTAAATTTTCTAATTCATAAGGTAAAATATATTTTTTTAATCGGTCAAGTGGTTTCAGAGCCTATTTAATTCAAACAAATCTTTCCTCTTTATAATGTTATGATAGATTAATAAAAATACTTAAACAACTGAAAATTTCCATGTTCGTAGGTTCATTTAGTACAATAACGAAACCAGTAACATAACGTTAATAAACAGGAAAAAAAAATTAAACCCCCGATATAAAAAGACCTTTAAAAAGAATAAAAATATATTTTTTAAGTACTTATTGAAGTCGTTGCGTCTGGGGAACGCTTAATAAAGAAAGAAATTAAAATGCAAGTAACTTGGTAACTTACTATTAAAGAAATTATGACATCGAATTACGAAGTTAATCTACTCACTATCTGGAAATATCTATAGTCACATAAATTCCTAAAAATGCAATATACATTTATGTAAACACCTATGACAAAAGATGTCATTTTTGATATATACAAATTTTAAATATATGCATTGATTAAACTAAAATAAAATCGTGGAATGAAATATTAAATTACTTCGGTGGAATGTTAAGATTACCTCTGAAATAGAGAGGGAGATATTAAAATTAAAAAACATTGGATAAACGAACGGTTATTTTATGCCAGTTAAAAGCAAAAAAAAAATGAACGCGCTGTTTGCTTTTGAGAGCTTATTTTTCGGTCAGTTCGCGTTACGAAGAAAATATTTTTAACCCAGAAAAATTTTAGAAAGATTTTCATAATATTAATTTAGTAACTATAAAAATGGTAATGTGCTAATTAATAAAATATTATATTATGTATTCGTCAACATTTTTGTACAACTTATATTTATTGTTTGGAAAGTGATTATATAAGAAACTAGCTGACCCGGCAAACTTTGTTCCGCCTTAATGGCAATAAATAAGCAGATTTATTTTTTAATTGGAAAAAATACAAAAAAATGAAATACCTACATTAATCATTCATAATTATTTCTTTATTTTAGTACATAGGTTCCTCTTCATTTAAGTACCTTGTGATACACGACATTTTTTGTTTTATTATCAGGCGCAAAAACAAACAACGCAGATGGTCTTCCGACCCGTGAACATGCCACGTATAATTGACCATGGGAAAAACATGAATGTTCTAGATTTAAACCACAAACTTTTAAGGATTGGCCTTGTTGATGGTCATGGCAAATGCAAGACGTATCGGAAATTGAAGTCTTTTAAATTCAAACGGCATATCGGTTGGGATCATCGGTATCCTCGGAATGAGAACTTCCTCACCTTTGAATTATCCTATCATTATCGTAGCGTAAATTACATTGTTCATCAATTTTCTAACCACCAAACGCGTACCGTTGCACAGTTTTGGTTGGTTTATGTTTCGAAGCATGATTACTACGGAGCCAACCTTTAGGCATAAATTGTGCGGTGGTAAGCCAGGCACGTCCAAAGAGTTTAAAAATTCAATAGGATAGTTGGTGGCTTCATCTTCATTTGTGACGCAGTCAATAGATTTGAATGAATGCATTGTTCCAATGATCTTATTTTGAATTATGTAGTTTAGGTCATCTACATCTTTATTCTTAACCGCTAAAATTGCTCGCTCACTCAACCATTCATTATTTTTGTAGTTAGAAATAATTTCTGGAAACACATTGTTGATAAGTTCGTCTTTTGATGAGACAAAATTACAGAAATTATTTGGAAATGATATTAATTCGCTCGATTCATCGACAGGTACTTGACCATTACCGATAGTCAGCAATTGCTCCGAGAAATCTTCTGCAGTTATATCATTAACCAATGTAACTCTCATGTTTGTTGTCAGTTGTAGTTTCTTCACATAGCGCCATAGATTTGACGATTTGAGGCAAGCGTTTATTTCGTCGGCAGCCGTAGATCTTGGAATTACTGGCAGTATTTGGCGGAAATCGCCAGAGAGTAAAATCATTGCTCCTCCAAAACATCTCGAGTCATTGCGTAAATCTTTTAATGTTCGGTTAAGTGCTTCTAATGCACGTTTATGCGCCATTGTGCATTCGTCCCAGATGATGATTTTCGATACCGCTAAAACTTTGGCCATTGCTGAGTGCTTTGCAATATTACACGTTGGTTCTTCAATAGTTTGAAGATTTAACGGTAATTTGAATGCTGAATGAGCCGTACGGCATCCTTCTAATAATGTGGCTGCTATTCCAGAAGAAGCAACTGCAACCGCTATGTTAGATCTTGCCCGAACAGTTGCTAAAACTAATGACATGAGGAATGTCTTGCCAGTTCCACCAGGGGCATCTAGGAAATATAAACCACCATTTTCATCATCGATTGCCTTCATTAAAGTATCATAAACTTCCTTTTGTTGGTAATTCAATAGGGGTACATTCGTTTGAATAACTAAATCTAATTCCTGGTGATCATATTCACGTTCCCGTTCCAATTCTCGATTAAATACGTCATTCATTTCACGATATGGTGCTGGCATTCCTAACCTGATTAATAAATTACCGCACATGAGGTAACACATATCTTCGATCAAGAGTAAAGCACGATTATGTATCTCCTCATTCATCTCAATATCTTGATTTCTGGAACTGACACGAATTTGATGTAAAATATCTTCTGACATATTATCCTTGTATTTGTGCCACAGGTTACATGGGTTTGATGGAAAACAAGTCGAAATTATGATAGCGAATAATGTGCGTATCTGACTTGGTGATGCAGAGATAATGGCTTCAGCGATTGTCGTATCCCAATGACTATCGTTTTCTAATAACTTCAATTCTTCACATGCAGCACGATATGTTGGGAATATTACACCATTAACAGTTCGTAGTGACTCAAATGACGTTGGCCCACGCACATTTACCAGCAACAACCGCAAATAGAAACATTCATTATTCTTTGGATGAACTGTATACATACGACCAAGAGCATCAGTAGAACGCACATCTGGATACCCAGGAACCGCATCGCCTTGCTTCCGTCTTTGAAAATTCTTCGATGAAGCATTCCAAGTATAATAACGTGGCATCTCCGAGTAAAGCAAAGTTCGTGCAAACTGATCGCTTTGGCAGATTGCAAAAAAACTGGTCAATGTAGTTGCTGGAGGTGTTTCAGCACGTTGCGTAGCATTCGAAGCCGTGAAATATACTCGTTGACCATTCTCCAGGTGCACCGCCAAATGCATAACAGTAGGATGACGTTCGTGAATGGGAAATGCGATTATACGCCAAATCGCTTCATTACAGTTCACATAACGACCAACTTGATAGCGTGAAATTTCATCGTTTGTATTCGAGGATTGCAGTCCAAAAACCGCCATAACACTGCCTTTCGTGACATATTTGCATATATATTTTATGGACTTAACTGAATTGCAGTATTCAACGTTGCAATGTGTCTTGAACGATTTAGAAATAAGTGGCGAATATGGAACAATCCAACTGTTGTCGACAACGAAATCCATTCTTTTCACTTTCGTTGTGACAGTTCGACCGTTGTCATCTGGTGATCGACGCCGATACAGCGGATAACCATCATTGCCAGTGACAGTCTCCTCCGTCAATTTTCGTGGATATTGTTTAGAGCACTTTCCATCGACCATGCAAGGTAATTGGGGATTGATGGCACCACACGGTCCATGAATCATATTAGTAGTAACAACATCATGTAGGTCTGGATCGACTTCATAATCAGGAATCTCGGCACATATGATATTATCTATTTGGTCAGGCTGAATTCTTTCCACTAACCAAATAAGAATGTGTGCGTGCGGCAGGCCTCGCTTTTGCCATTCGATTGAATACATCCAGCATCGAGTATGTCCAAAGACGCGTTGTTTAACAATAAAGTTCATCAGGGACCGAATTTTTTGCCTGAATATGCGTGCTGTGATGTCGTGTCTATCACTTGATGTTTGTCCGGGAAGCAGCAATTGAGTAATTTCTATCCATTTTGGATTGCAGGTAAAAGTAATAAAGAGATCGGGCCGACCGTAATGACGAACATATGTCATTGCATCTTGTGCATATTCATGCATATGACGTGGACTATCAATGTATGTCGCCGGCAGAATAGTTAATCGACCAATATTAGCTGCATTTCCTTTAGTACTAACTGCATCACGTAAATGGATGTACTCCTCAGAACGCAGTTTGGCTTGGTTCAACCTAATGAATGTTAA
The DNA here is from genome assembly GCA_959347405.1 of Napeogenes sylphis. Lineage (NCBI taxonomy): Eukaryota > Metazoa > Arthropoda > Insecta > Lepidoptera > Nymphalidae > Napeogenes > Napeogenes sylphis. The sequence goes on from OY365785.1 coordinate 23,433,414, forward strand.
ACGTTCCGTTTCTATTTTTACATACATATCAACGCAATACTGTTGAAACAATCGACGAAACCGCAGCAAATAGTTGTCAGCATTTTGACGAATCATCAAGCGATATGCGTAATAATTCATTGAGCTAACTTTCTTTGTAGTTTCTTCACCTGAAATGAAAAATTTGATAATTAACCATTTGAAAGGCAAATTTTAAAGGCTAACAATACCGACATTAACCATTTTTTTAATAAGCATTATTTTAAATCAGCGTCTTTCACAAATAAATGAAATAAATTATGATACTGATACTCACCATTCAATGGATTTTTCATTTTAATATTAAAATAATATCCATCTTCTCCTTGCCAAAACACCAGCGGGTATTGCAATGTATCATATGATCGATGAGTTTCAGATATTCGTTGCAGTTGCCCAGTATCGCGACGTGTAAGCACAATATCGCGTTTTTCTAATTGTTCATCAACAATCAGGATGGCAACTTCGTCTACTGTTGGAGCATTAAATGTCCTTTCGTGTGTTCCAGATGGTCGTTTATCTGCTTTGATGACAACTTTAAAGTCATCACTTGGCAGGCGCTCTAAAGTACTCTTAAACAACCTGACCAACGCATGATGTTCATGAAGCAGACACTGCAAGTCTTGAAGAATTGCTCGCTTCATTCCTGCATTGATCTCTAGGCGTCGATCAAGTTGTTCTTCCATGTTGCCCATGAAATATATTTGTAAAAATTTATTCTGTGTATCTTCGAAAGGTAGTAATGATCCAATTTTATGATGAATCTGTCCTTGTATCTACAAAATAAAAACCAGACAGTATTAACTGGGTTATAAACACTTTTTTCAGTGAGAGCGTAGAGTTCAGGATTAGCAATATACTACATAGGTACCAATAGATAAAGTAAGATATTCTTTAACTACATTGTATATAACTACAAAAATAAATACCTTAAATGTCGGATTAAATCCTCGTTCTTCGATAATATGTGCCCCAAATGACGTCATTTGGAAACAACCATTGTATTTTTGAGTATTTGCAAGAAAGTGGCGTGATTCTTGTGTTTCGCCACAAAGCAATGAATACAATGGCTCAGGTGGCGGAGTCAACAATGGCAATTTCAATTTACCATTAAGGCAGCATAATCCAGGCGTTTCTCCGGAAAACTTTAATGCACCACAATACTCGCAAACTACGTCCATTTGCCCAATGCAAACGCTAGGATGCAAGCTGTAATCAATGCTGCAATCGTATTGAAACGCTGCTCGATTCAAATCAGCACTTGATAAATGTCTTGTTCTGGGTCGCAAATTATCTATTTGTTGACCTCTGTTGTTCGCTCGACGATTCTGAATTGCTAACCGAGCTGTTTCACGGGCAATTTCTTGTTCTTCTTCAGTCCTTTCATTTGCAGTATTTCGTATTCTTCTTGCTTTACGGCTTTGTCGCGAAAGATTCGATCGTCTTGGTCGCGGCATTATTAATTAAACTTCACTTCACCTAAAAACTCAAATTTTCAACCATACAGAGTTTTATAGTTCACTTCACTTCACTTCACTGTTTATATACTATACTGGCACTCTCATTACATTATAATTGTTAATAATTCATTTAAAAGAAATAGTTTTATTATTCATTTCTTACAAATATCTAATTGTCATCCATACTTCATTACATAGCTGTCATTATACGTCAATTACATAGCTTTGATTTGATTTTTGTTATTCCAAGTCTGATACTTTTTTGTTTTTATACCACGTTTTATAGTGACTGACGTTTCATGTCAAGTCAGACGGGAATGCTGTCGAACGGGATAAAAATCCCGGATATACGGGATAAAGTATCCTATGTCCTTATCCTGGCTCTAAACTACCTCCCTTCCAATTTTCAGCTAAATCGGTTCAGCCGTTCTTGAGTTATAAGTGGCGTAACTAACACGACTTTCTTTTATATATATAGATATAAGCAAATCTTTGTGAAGTTTAGATTAAAATATATATTTCTGTTTACAAATTCCTTAATAATTAGTTGTATTATATTTAATTTTTTTTTTTTTATATTATCTAGGGCAATGCTTGACTACATTCCACCTGATGGTAAGTGGAATGTAGTCTTAGGTGGTAAGGCGCATTACCCTAGCAACCTATTCACTCTTCTCTTGAAAGTGACCACATTGTATTCGGTCGGAAATACCGACGTAGGCAAGCTGTTCCAATCCTTTGCTGTACGCAGTAAAAATGAGGAAGCAAATTCTACGCCTGTGCTCAAGGCTTTGGAGGTCGGCTCCGACCAATTCGGGATCGCCTATAAGCCTCTTTGCTCGCCTCTCAATTGAGTCCAGAACCGCAAGATGAGACTTTGCGGCACCAGCAAATATGTGGCCACAGTACTCTACACACGACCGGATCTGTGCTTTGTACAAAACAAGAAGCTGTCCCGGTGTAAAGTACTGCCGAACCTTCGCAAGAACGGCAAGCTTTGCTGCTGCTGCTCTTGCTCTGGACTCAATGAACCGACCAAAGTTGAGGTTCGAGGAAATCTCTAAGCCTAACAACTGAAGCCGGTCACTGTATTCCAAGGATACATTCTGGAAAGTAGGAGCCAAGGTGAAAGGGCTCCTTTTGGCGGTGAATAGACACGTCTGCGTTTTGGTGGCGTTGAACTTGACAAGATTGGCATTGCTCCATGCGGAGACTGCCTGAAGTTTGTCATTCAAACGTTGCACCATGGCTTCTCTTTCAGACTGTACTTGATCTCGACTAGCCCGAGTACTCGGCAGATATCTTTCTACAACTGTGCTGTCGTCTGCATACCCATAGATAACGGGCTTCAACAGATCATTAATGTGCAGCAGAAACAGAGTTGCAGAAAGAACGGACCCCTGAGGCACTCCGGCATTTATTGTCAAGGGTTCCGAGGAACACCCGTCGACAACTACTCGGAGAGATCTGTGGCTCAGAAAGTCCGTTACCCAGCCGATCAGACCAGGAGATATACCGTACGCTGAAAGCTTGCTTATAAGGCTCGCATGCCAGACCCTGTCAAATGCCCTCGAGACGTCCAGAGAGACGGCGACCGCTTCTCCGTTCTTCTCGATGGCCTCGCCTAAAATGTGAGTAGCATACACTAGGAGGTCCCCAGTAGACCTATTACGGCGAAACCCGTACTGTCGGTCACTGAGGAGATCGTTACCTTCTAGGTATGCTAGTAGGCTCGAGTTTAATACACGCTCCATAATCTTGCAGAGTATGGAGGTGATTGAAATCGGTCTGTAATTGACAGGGTCGGCACGGCTGCCTTTTTTGGGCACGGGTTGCACATTAGCAAGCTTCCAGGATTTCGGCACTATTCCAGTCATGAAAGAGAGACGATACAGACGTGTCAGTACAGGAGACAACTCAGCTGCGCATGTCTTGAGCAGAATGGCTGGTATACCATCAGGACCACTGGCTTTATTCACATCTAAACGACACAATGTCCTTCATACCTCTTTGTTAGTGATGCGGATTTCAGGCATCGAAATACCGCAGTGAGGAAGATGTACTGGAGAAGCATTGCCAGTGTCTAGATGCGAATTATCAGCAAACAGAGAAGCAAGTACATTCGCTTTCTCTGTTGCTGTGTGGGCCAGGGATCCATCCGGCTTCAGCAGAGCAGGCAGTGAGGGTTGGCAGAAATTCGACTCGATCGCTTTCGCAAGAGACCAGAAAGCTCGACTGCCAGTTGGTCTGACAGAGAGCTTTTCGCCATTCTTAGCGATTCGATCGAGACGAGCCTTCCGCAATGCCTTTTTGTAGGACTTGGCAGCTTGGTTAAAAGCTCTCTTCTTCGAACTTACATCCGGAGTTTTGCGGCTTCGAGCATCAGCCCAAATGAGATATGCCGAATGTTTTCGGTCTTGAGCATGACCACATTCGGCATTAAACCATGGGCGAGCTTTGCCACCGATGGGTACGTCAGCAAAAGGGATAAAATACTCCATTGCTTGATGCACCACATCGGTTATAGTATCCGCGCAACTCGACGGATCCAAAGAAGAGAAGCAGACCTACCGCCAAGGATAAGACGCAAAAAAGTGCCGCATCTCATCCCAATCTGCTGACTTGTATTTCCATACTCGCCTAACACCATGAGGTTCGAAAGCTGGTGGGGAATATGTAAACACAGATTTCACCAGACAGTGATCGGAGGTTCCCAAGGGAGAGGTAACCTCTACACGATACCTGTCCGGATCAGTTGTCAGCAGAAGGTCCAGGCAATTGGCTGTATGGCCTACCACATCTGGTACCCTTGTCGCTTGCTTCACCAGCTGAAAGAGGTCCAAGGACAATGCAAAGTTCCGCGCTTCTCTTCCAGCATGGTCGGTTTTCTGGTACGGGAACAGCCAGTCCTGATGACAGGCATTAAAATCCCCTAGAAAGACGAGCTGCGCTGAAGGGAACTGATGCAGAGCCATATCAGCAGCCTCACCGAGATACTCGAATAATCTAGTTGTCTGCTGGTCACCGCTGTGCGAACGGTAAACACAGGAATACAGGATTTTTTCGTTTCCTGTGTCTACTAAAACCCATAAAGAAGAAAAAGTGGGGTCTTCAAGGTGACGGAGACGCTGGATACAGAGGTCGTTCCGCGCATACACACAGACTCCGGCATGTGAACGAAAGTTGTGCTCTAACATGTATCCGGGATAATCCAGGTGCGCAGCGCTTAAGGGACATTGTATCTACGTCTCCGTCAAAAAGAACAGGTGCGGTTGTTCTGTCTCCAGGTGGTGATGGACAGGTAAGATATTAGAGTGCAAACCCCTAATATTACTGAGGTGCACTTTAAATGAGGAGGAGTGCAACCGCTGTACAAAACTTTTTCCTTTTCTGGTTTTTCTTCATGATAAAAAAAAAATAAAGTGAATAGGGATGGGAAATGGCAGTTGAACGAGGCGGTACGTATCGAACCCAACGTCGAAGTTGGTTAAGTCATGCCACTGGGAGGCTAGCCTGGAGACTGCGGGGACGCCCGAACCCCCCCAGGGATCGCCATCGGGCCTCCTCGTCTGGTCGCCAACCAGCACGATGGAGCCACCCTGGGATTTTTCGCAGCTGGCGGGGCAGCCTTTCATGGGTGGCTAATTCACTAATTTGGCCCCCAACTATCTGCGGGCGGCCAGCGGAAAGCCGTCTCTTCGGATCCCGCTACCCTCCTCGACTAGACACCCGACAAAACAAATACCAACTCGACGTCAACCGGTTCGCCAACGTACCACAGCTGTTCAGACCCATTTCCCATAAACGGCTTCATCGAGCAACGTGCCGGAACACGACTAGGTCGCTTTGCGGCACGACTTTGCCCGATGGGTGGTAACTTTGCCGGCGACCCGATGTTATGGTCTACCACCAAGAAAAAGTCGTCACTTGCATAATATTTATTTATCTATTACCCTTACCTAAACAATATTTTAATGGAAATTTTAGTTACGCTTTTCGACCTTAAGTACTCAGTTGATCATTAAATTTTGCGAAAAAAATATCAGGGGTATAGACTTACACGTTTTACAAGATAGGAAAAGAACTTTTAAGGTTTTTGCAATCTTTTTTTTTACCTATACAGCATGTGAAGCTACTAACAAAAGTCAGCGTTTTACACATTTGGCATTATATTTGATAAATAAAAACAGAAGAAAATTCAATATGGAGGCATAAACTTTAAAGAGAAGATAAATAATAAACTAAATGTCAAAAGGAATTCGAACGCGTCTTTGAATATCTTTTATTATTTGTTTCAATTTACAATTCATTTAGAGGAACGCGGTTGAGCGTAATGAATTGTAAATGCGTAAATATTTATTCCTACAACGTTGTTTTATAATATTTTTTTATATTAAGAGACCCTCAGTGATTTATATTTGCGGAAGGGAATATCATATTGACATGATAAATACTTATATCTTAATTAATGTTTTTAAAAATAATAGAAATTCACAATAATACAAACTATACCAATATATTCATTTTACTTTTTATTGAAATTTTGTAAAAAAATGCCTGATACGAACTGATGAATTGAAATGATTTTTAACACAACCTGGAATTCTAGAATATTCTAAGTAATTTACTAGATCTCGAATATTAATTGCTTAAATAAATATCTGTTAATGAAACAAAAGGTTTGTAAAGACTTATTTATGTAAATTAACACAAATGTCATTGTGAGGGTAAAATTTGTATTTCAAGAACGTTAAGGTTAAGAAAAGTTTTTACTTTATTTTGTTTGAAATAAAAAATATATGTAATATTATTTTACTAATATTATTTTACATATTACAATAAAATACGTGAAACAAAATAAGTACCTTCTAAAAAACGGTTTTGTATTTATTTCTATCTCTGAAATATAATTTGTCATGAATAATATGGGTATGGTTTATTTAAGTAATGTAATGTAATATTTTAATTTTCAAAGCTTCAATATTTTTCAGTCAAATTCAATGAAATTCAAAAAAAAAAATTAAAAACTAATTAAAAACTAAAATTAAAAACTAATTAAAATTATTTTTACCTATCAATTGACGTAGTAGGGAACATGCATAAAATTTAAAATGGAGTCAATTATTTTTTTCTCCTACCTACCTACCTAAATTAACCATTTACCTTTTTATATCGTAGAAAAAATATAAATAGTCTTCAAAATGTATAATATTCAAACTTAATTAAGCTAGTATAAAGTATTACTTATATTAAGCTTTATATAAATAAAATATTAGATGGATCATTATATAAATAAGCACATTCTTAAACAAGTTATGTTAATGACAATTGCATTGGTGGTAAAATGATTAAACCTATCCATTGGATTTCCAGTAATTCATTTGATTTACATAACAAAGCTCTTTTTCTGTTACAAGAAAGAAAAACAAAAGAAAGAAAAGAAAGAAAAACAAAAGAAAGGAAAACATAAATGAGAAATTAAAGATCGTTAAAATGGAAGTATCTTCAAACAAATAAATATGATAAGCGAATCAATAATCAAGTATTTGTATAAAATAAAACAATCATTATAATATGTTGTCGAAATTTATTTAAACTAGCTTATATTATTTTTTCAAATCAACCCCCTGTCCAATAAAGTTCATATTAATCTGTGGTCTTAATCTTATTTCCTCGTTATCTACAACACTAAAACAATAAAATAAATTTAAAAAAATCATTCTTAAATAAATAATGTAAATTTATTTACTTACTGATTTTCGTTGTCATTCCACAAAATATATCTTCTTGAAATACTGAAACCCAATTCACTGGCTGGTCTATTACATATATTACTTCTCCTTGACCTGTAAATAAAACAAAACAATGAACAGTTGATCTTTTCAAAAATTCTATATTTAAAATTTAACATTAAAAACAAATAATTACGTTCTGTCATTAATAATACATTCAATAAACATTTGGTTGCGAGCTGTACTAGTATAAAGATAAGGTCCAGTGCACTTTTCTTCCTTAGTAACTCGGAAAACCGACGCCACGCCTATCACAGTGTCCTCTCCATTAATCCAGGTTACTAGAGGACCTCCGTGGTCATTCTAGAATAAAAAAAAAATATTACTTATATTGGAATAATATTTTCTTCTAAAATATGGCTCTATCATTATGTTCTCGGATTTGGCGAACTGCAGAAAAATTTTATTTTTATATTTCATACCTGACAAAATCCATGCCTCCTTGTGTTCAAATTAAATGATGAATTATTATTTTTTCTTCTTGATCGTATCTTAAAATTAGGTTCATGATAGTTCTGAAATAACAGAGATTATGTTCTATTACCTGTACCTACTAGTGACAATGTTCCAAAATGTTGAAATGCATACTTAATTCATCTCGAAACTTCTATTTAAATGTAATAATATTATCGTTAATAACGTTATGATATTATAAAGAAGATATAATACTAGCAATAATAGAATATATAAAATATTAAATGAAAAAAATAATTTAATAAATCTTCTGAGTACATAAAACTAGGTGAGTGCTTTACCGTATTTGACTAGAGACTTCCCGTCAAAATATTACTAACATTAGTTACTAATGTTGAAAGTAATGATATCAAATCATCACTATCGAATTAACGGTTGAATAAATTAAAGTTGTCTGTTTGCAAACAAAATTATTTTTTATTCTTAACTAACCACTTTATAGATGAAATAAGATTTCATAATATGTATATCGACGGTTCAGGACTATTTGGTAATACTTTTAGCAAAATGGAATAATATACATGGTTAGAAACAATGACTTTTTCTACATCTTTTGTGCTAGGTTTGAAATTTTTATTTTTTCGACCCTTAGAACTCCCAGTAATTTTGTTTTCATTTTGGATACTATTTTTACAACTGTCACAAAATTTAAACATGTTTGTAAAATATAGAATATACCAAGCGGCTTTTTTGTTTGAATTCTCTTATGAAACAGTTCAATTATTTTACCTTGGGAACATTTTAGTGTCTAAGATGCATTAAGATAATTTGGATTTATGGTCAAAAACTTAGTAACATCGCTAGAAACATTCAAACTTCTTCATTTGACAACTTGAAACCCTTGAAACATTTCGGTTCAATTCAGTATTGATTTAAAATGGTAAGAATTTAAGACTAGATGATAAAGATGCTAGCATATAAATTGTTTCACTTTTCATATTACTGACGTCAACTCTGGAAGCTTTATATTCTATGTTCCTCTTGTAAAATAAGTAAAACCAACTATCGTTTCTACTATAATAAACTAACTTCACTTAAACTTCGTTCGTTTTATTGTTAGAACACTCCATAAGCTTTCCATAGAAATGTTGTATCAGAACAACGGATTGGGAACCCACTATTGAACTAGCAATAGAAAGTGTACTTTTAAATTGAGTCGATTTGAATGCTAACCATCGTCTATATGACTTTTACTCTAATTTGGTTTAGCATTACTCATCACCGTTATTGGAGCCTATTTGACGTATTCAATCTATGGTCAGATTTTTAATATGTATATCTATTTTTTCCTTTTTTGTTGTGTATTCATAACATTATCACTTCAATTAATGTTTACAACTTTAAAATAAGTCATAATTGTCAAATTGTCTAATTTGCCTATTGACTATTTTGCCTTACTGTATAAAACAAAGTAGGTATAGTGCCCGGCAATAAATATTGCACATCGACCTTTAGAAAGAGACAATCGGCTAATTTCGGCTTCGTAGAGCATTATCTTTGTCGCACGAAATTTAAACAGTATGGTAACTATAAGGAGCTGTTAAAACAAGTATAATTTGCTTCTACTGATAATTATTTTTATTCTTTGTATAAAAGCCACAATTTTTTCTATAAGTGGTGGCTTTAAGCTGGGGTAAAATAAAATAATAAAAAAAAGACGTGTGGCACTCGGACACTGCCGCGGTAAAGCTATTGCATAGCATTTTTTATCAACTTATGCAATTATAGTTATTTATTTATTTATGTAGTTGTTTTTTTTCTTTGATGTTAATTCAAGTTGTATAACTTGCGTGTGCGTGGTGATCTATAAAAAAACATTTTTTTTTCTTTTAGTGAATAAATTACTCATTTATAGGGTTTTCCTACGCTATATAGGATAAAACTTTAAATAAGAATGGTATAATTTCTCAATTTAAATTCCTATTTTAGTCCTATTTAAATGAGAAATTATCAGTGCTATGTAATATCATAAAAAAGTTAATAATATTATCAGCTAAAACGTTTTTAACCTTAAATCTCAGGAATAAAGTTCAATTGCGATTGTTAAATTCTTGAACTCAGGGTCTTTTGTAACACCATAACAGAAAGTCATTCAAATGAAAATCCTTTTTGAAAAAAATACATTTGTACAAGTAAAACATTTATTTTAAACTAAACCTTAAGCTGTAGACAATAAAGATCATAACACATATTATCAACTTGGCGCTTACGCTATTGTTAAATGATAGGTACACAATACTGGTGTGTTAGGTTATTTTCGTTACGGAATTTCTAGATTCGGTCTCCACGCTCAAGGCCCGGGATAGAAGCCATGCAATAGCTTAACATGCTTACACTATGTTCACGTAATTTATTATTTAGGGAAATTATAACTGTAAATAATAAAGACCATTATAGCTATTCTTGAAATGAGACATTGTAATAATAATAATTCTAATTCTCAGCTACTTCTATTACACCATCTGTGCTCTCAAAGAGGTCAATATCACTGTCACTATCAGCTGTATTTATCACTAGTCCATCAGTGTAATTGTCTAAACTGTGTTGAATGCTTCTATATTGTCATTTTCACATTTGATTGTATGATCGCAAACCTTTTTCCACTCTTCAGCGCCAATGTTTGATGTCGGCTGTCAGTGGTTTATTCTTGTTTAGTTTCATTTACGAATTCATATAGTTATTTACATATTTTCTCCGTTTTGTTGAAAGAAAATATGACCTAATAGCAAGAACAATGTCCTATATTATAAGGGGCTGTAAATCCCATTCTTTTCAGAATGAAAATTAAGTTCAAAACGTAACCTTCCATCAGTAAGTGATCCAACATGGTATTTTTTTATGTTGTTCTTCATTAGAATAAACTATTTTTGTTGTTTAAATGGTTTACAAATTATAAAGAGAAAATCATCCTATGACCAAATTATAGAACTGCTATATGCAATATTTATTATGATATTTGAGTATTTTAAAGTATTCTATATTTTTTTGCTACAGTGTTGTAAAAAGCACAGTTATCGATAATTTAATCCCGTATTATTCTAATGGATTCTCCAACATCTATGTGCTATATCTAGGGATTATTATTCTAGATTTCCCGTGGACGTTAGCTGACGACAGATATGGATCGACACGATTGCACAGAAAAATTGGGAATAGAACCATTTTAGTCCGCAATATTTTAATAACTAATATTTAATAGTTTAAAAAAATAAGGCTATTGTGTATATATATATATATATATATATATATATATATATATATATATATATATATATATACATAACAATAAAATAAATGAGGTATATAAATTAATAATTCACCTTAAACAATAATTATACAGGTAATTATAAATATAGGTAATGGTAGGATATGAATGAAATAAACAAATGTTATGATCTCTCATGTAGATATTTTATGATGCGTTTCTTAAAAACTTGTCTGTTCGGAGCACGTCGAAGTATGTCAGGAAGGCTATTCCATAGTTTAATGGTGTGTACTGTGAAGGAATTACACATAAAACCAGTATGGTGCGAAGGGATAAATAAACTTAGGTTTGTTGAAGAACGGAGATGAAAGTCGTGAGTTGACCGCAGAAGTTGAAACTTGGACTTAAGATAATGAGGAGAACATGGATTGTTTAAAATGGAAAATAACTGACACAAAGTTCTTAAAATTCTTCTTTTACGGATAGAAAGCCATTTAAGCTTAGAACGATATTCTGAAATGTGATTGAATTTGCGTAAATTAAAAATGAAGCGAATGCAACTATTGAGGAGGCGATCCAATTTGTTTAGATTGCCTTCAGAGATATTAGAGTAACATACATCAGTTTTGTTAAATATGTGTTAACCTGACCATTTTTTTTTTAATTTACTTTCAATAAATGTTTTTGATTTTGTTTTTCTAGTTTATTTGTCGTATTGATTATTTTTAAATGCTACCTTAGTTATTTTCTAGAACGGAATATAGCTGAACGTTATCGCACACGGCAAAATCCTCTAGGTGATAGTACTTTTTGATGTATCTCGTTCTAGCAAGTGATGGAAAGCAAGTAAACAGCCTTTTAAAAACAGTAGGTACTACCATAGAGATAAGGATCACTATCGATATCGCGGATAAGTTTACACAATGTTACATCACTAGAAAAAAAATTGTTATCTACGGCAGTGTACGCCTTAAACATATGAAGCTCCTTCTATGCTTTAATTATTATTTTGAGAAATAGGAAGTGTGGTAGATAATGCTTTACGAAGTCGAAATCAGCCGATTGTCTCTTTCAAAAGGACGACGTGTAATATTTATTGCCGGCTACAGTATTACAACGTCTCATTTTAAGTATGGTTACAATGGTTTTTATTATGTGCAGTTATAATTTTCATAAATAATAAAATTTTTAAATAATAAAAAGCATGTTTCTTAAATTATATTACTCCCCAATTAAAATAACCACTTATAGAAAAAAAATCTTTTTATACATAAAATAAATATAATTAGAAAAGAAGAAAATTATACTTGTTTTAACAGCTCCTAATAGATACAGGAATGATTGTATTTCTTGCGACAGTGATAACGCTCTATGAAGCCGAAATTAGCCGATTGTCTCTTTCCAGAGGTCGATGTGCAATATTTATTGCCGGGTACTATATATGATGTTTATTGGGTTTTGCCACATTTATTTTAGAAAATACGTCTTGCATAATTTCGATATTATCCAAGATACTAAACTTTATAGTTTCGGATGATAATTAAGTTGGCTTACAATCTTAGTCATAAAAAGATATTTTTGCTGCGTAAAATTATTTTAATTTCAGGTTAATACACCAAGTAATGGTTTTGAGCTATATTCCCAATACGACTTAAAATGTATGGATTTTATAGTGTATGTTTTAAGTCTAAAAATATTGGTTGAAGTCGGTTGAATCAGTTACTATAACCGGTGCATGTCCTCTAGAAGTACTCGACTGAAGAGAGCAAATGTTTAAAAGTAAGCATTTATAATAAAATTATATCAAAAATTTCTTACTTACTTACCCTTCTGCGAAATAAACTACGAGTATTTGTAATGAACGGCATTCCCGTTTCGTCCAAATGCCCTGACCCCTTTGTGCAAATCATATATTTGTCTATATTGGTACCCAGATTGGGGGATCTGTACGAGTTCTTGCAATTTTCAAGATTTTCAATTATTGATGGCGAATACTGCATTTGCAAGTTGTTCCAATCTTCATTTACATTAGACTAAACAGAACATAAAATTATATATTATTCAGAACATCCAAAAAAATTACTTAAAAATAAACAAATAGCTATTAATTTGGTAGCAAATAAATAAATGTTTTAACAATGGCAAAAATAGTCATAGTCGGCCCACTTTATTTCTTTTCGGCGGAGGTAAGAATAAATAACTCCGTAGTTGCGTTCGTTGCATATTTTATTTAAGCCTTAACTAAAGTGTACAAAACAGAACAGTAATCTCCCTTGAAGAAATTCTTAAGGCCTTTAAAATCGCAGTTGCTTATTTTGGGATCTACGTAGATAATATAGCACTTCGACGTACCACCACTGAAGTAGTAGAAGATATCAATAGCAAAGATCTATAAGCGCATAGGCGAAAAATTCAAAGATATTAGGAAATGGTTTTTAAAGAGTCAGAAAATTATCACCTCTGACTGGTGAATGAAGCTTTCAAAGTATTTCAGATCCATAGTAATGGCTACTCGACTATCCGGAAAAAATACCCTCGTAGGGGGCATGAACTAGTTATCTTACACCGATAGAGATAATATATTCGTAATGATATACTGTCCTTGCACCCTAGCAGCGTCCGTTGGCCAGGGATTACTGTGTACACATTACAATCCCATATATTTGCAAGAAAACATTTATTTTTAATATGTACCTAATATTTATTTATTTTTTATTTACGCACTAAAGAATAATTTTCTTCGAATTCCGACTTTTTCCTTTTTTCACATCATGAAGCTGTTAACATAAATTTTCTTATTCAACCCATTCATATTCAACCTTGTAAACTCGTATGTCCGTTGTTTGAGTATTCAAGGGCGGTTCTTATATGTATAATATGGAATTGTGTTATAAAATAAGAAACACAACACACTTACTCCTCGCCAATAAGTTTTATGCCCGTACCCGAGCACCATGACTTCCGTTCCTCGTTCCTCATTCTTTACATCAAAGTTAACTTTAATGATCATTGGCTTATAATCACAAAATTTCTCGTATAATTCAAGGTTAGAATCATAAGGCGTCTCCACTTTAACAACGGCTATATCATTATATGACCAACTTTCAATTTTGTCGAAATCTAATGTATATTCTGAAATCCAATAATTTTAATAGAATAGCTGTTTTTGTTCTTTTGTTGTGTTGTACGACAGTTGCGCTTAAAATATTGGATTATATTGAATATTTTCCCATTTTGTTAAATGAAACTCTATTTAATAATTCATACAAATTACCTATTGGTACACAAGTAAACACTACTTTTTTTTTCGTATTTTGTGTGCATGCATTAGTAAAAATGTTCCAAGATGAAACATAATGTTTTGATCCAGCAATAGCATACATGGACTGCACATCTTCAACACAAGCCGCAGATGTCAATATATACCAGCGACTTATAATACAACCACCGCAGATCCAAGCACTATAATTTCGGGTAGATGATACTGCTTGCACAAGATAAACCTAGAAACTAAAATCCGTTACCAATTATGTGGGATTACACGGCAACCTAGAGGATTCTGTTATATTTAAGGCACCCACTGAAAAGCAACGATTTCCCTCATGGCTCTGACCTTGGTCACGGAATTACCTTTAAACACACCGTGACTCCCTGGCTAATCCATTATCCCTATCAACTCTATAGTAAGTCTAGTAACGGTTACTGAATGCATTACATAAAAATGAACATTCAGGTATGTATTTATTAAATTTTAAAGTATCCATCCAAGTTCGTTGTCGGAAGAATACCGAAAAGTATTTTATCCCTTTCATATTATCCTTATCATTGATATAACACTGTTCGTATTAATAAAATTCTTGAAAGTGTGGGAATTTCCTTTAAATTTTACGATTCCGTTCTCTGGTTGTTCGATAATCAATAGTCATACAAAGATTTTTCAAAATAGTGGATAACTTAATAAGTGAATTCTTGAAAGTTTGAAAGAATTAAGTTTTCTTACTCAATGAGAAATATTTTCAGCCAAGTTAAGAAAGTCTTGTCTATTTCAACTGTGAACGTCGTTGAAAGAAATATAAAACGATGTTAATGCTAACTACTTGCATTAACCATCAGGTAACCTTATAGCTTAGACAGCAAGAATCCGACATTTAAAAAAATGCCATGTAAGTCTAATCTTTAATAAAACAAGTATATTTTTTTATGGAGTACCGGGAGTTGCCAAAGGGAGTTGACTTTCAATTTGAACTACAACAAAGAATATTATTATAAGGTATTGTTATTATTATTGTGTACTTTTAGTGAAATGATACCAAGGATATTTGCATATATTTATATACTCCGATACATTAAAAAACGTACAAGGACAAGGACAAAATTCTCGGGTATTTTACTCGTCATAGAAACTTAACTACTAATAATGGCTATTACTTGTATGCTCCAACGTTCTGGGATAAAGCGATACTAACCCGTTTGAAACATTATGTACGAGTTGTTTACCACCTACAAATTTTTATTTATTTTAGTTTACATAAATTGGTACCCTTACCTAAGTTACCTGATAAAAGAAGTTGTCATATCCCACGTTATATATACTTTTTGATTGAAGCTATAATTCATAATTATTATGAGTTTCTAAAAGTTTCAGTTAAGTATTAATATGACATAAGGTCACACATCAGAGACAGTTCAAAGACCTTTAATATGATACTTTCATATTCCGTATTTATTATTTAACATTTATATAATAATAACATTTAAGTCATCTTTAAAGGCAATGTAATAAAAAAAAATACTGAATTGATATCGGTTTTTTTTTTATTCTTGAATGAGTATATGGAATATTTAGGATTACAGATAGGATTAAGATAGATAAATATATCATTTTATTTATGTGGTATGTAGTAATCGTTGCTGTAACTATGGAGCTATTAAATGTATAAAGAATACAAATTAAAAGTCTTATTTATAATTTAGTGAAATATATAGTAATATACCATTTAATATTTAACTCATATTAATGTCTTACCATATATTGTTTGTTTGTTTTTACATCAAATCCATCTATTATCCTCCTTTTGCCATGGATATCTTGAACATATTAAAGTAATTATACCACTCCGTATTGGTATTTAAAAACATCGGTTATCAATAATGTGAAATAAGAAAAAATAAATAGCACTAGAAATCTGTGGTTAATGGTTTATTCTAACAGCAGATACCCATATCGGACAATTATATGTGTTCCACATATTATTGTTCTGAATCTGGGTATACTTTGTGTCCATTATTTATATAATTATGAAACCCCCTGGGTAGTAACACGGATAACCTATTCCCAAAAGAGAAAGGTTTTTTTTTATATAAATAAAGCTACGTGAATAGGAGAGTCAAGAACGTGATTTTTTTTTTTAACACGCGAATATATACAAAGTCGAAAAAGTTTATTGATAAAATTATATATTGATGATGGGAATGATTGGAGAAGAAAAAAAAACACCTTGTCCTTGGGCAACCCAGACAAGACAAGGGCTGGAGAAGTCTTTGTAACAGAAAAGACTGTTAACAAAAAATAGGTATATTATAATTGCACAAAGAAACTATATAAGAGGGCAACTTACAATATAAGAAGGCAAGAACCAAAACGCAACTTAATCTGAATGACAACATCTTGAAGTCGATTAAAAGAAAAATTTTAATCTTTTCGGTAATGGTTCGTGAAATGAGATTTAGAGCTGATTACAGACAAAGTTCTAAGGAACAAACTAAAAGGTGTTTAATTAAAACATTTTTAAGTATTATTAAAATAATTTTCTTGGTTTTTTTTTTCATATCTTCTTTCTTACTTTTTTATAATAATAGGATACCAATTTATTAGAGTTTTTCGACAAATATTTAGATAAAAAAACCAATAACCGGCCAAGATAATAAAAGTCTTTAACAAAATAATTATTAGTCAGCTCTCGATTTCATGGTGAATCCATGAAATCCAGATATTGTCTTATGTCTAATTAACAATCAGGTCTGTAAAGTTACCTGTAGGTAAAAAGGAGCATTTCTTATTGCTTAATCAAAATACCTGGTGTATATTTACTAAAAAACGGCAATTCTTTTATAACAAACGCATTTGGAAACAGAAAATGCATAGATAATCGTACTTTAAGCGATTATTAGATACACTAAATAGTATATCTAACGCATGAATGAAGCATCACCAAATGATAAAAATTACTACCGGTTGGAGTTATTAAGGAGGGAAAAAAATAAATGCGATATTTTAATTGGAAATAAACTATTCCGCCGCTACCTACCGCTACCGCTCTAACGATTAAGCGTACATATCATTAATTTTCATTTTAAACTTTAAATTTAACCCGACGTTTTGATTACTTTGCAGCAAACGTGTTCACGGCAAGATGTAAGTGTTGTGCAAATACCTACATAGTTAAATGTAAATCTTATTTTACCTATCGAATTTAATCCGTTAAAAATATTTTTTACTTCAACATATCTCGTGAAAATCTAAATAAATGCTATGATAGTATAACGATTGTAATGTTAACATTCAATACTTCATTTTGATAAAAGGCAACTCATACCAAAAATGTTTCAAACTTTGAGATAGGTACATCATTATAGAGATATTAAAATAGATCAAATAATTTTAAATGAAACCATATTCCAGATTATCAATCTACATGTCTAATAATAACTACTAATACACTAAGGCATCTTGTCTTCTATTATTTAATAATAAATCTGATGTTTACTTTATACTTTTAAAATATAAAACTGAAAATAAGTCTCAATTGGGTAGCGACGGTTTACCGAAATTATCAGGTTTTAGAGACTCAAACCTGAACAGGTTTGAGTTTAGTTTGATCAGGTTTTAGAGACTCAAATCAGTTTCGATGAAACTTTTTCATTCTAGATTTAATTAGAAAAATAATGATGATGATGAGGTAAGATTTCCTATCCGACTTTCCAGTATTGAGGAGAAAACAAATGTTGTAGAAAAAAAAATTGCTCGTATAAGTAAACAATTATCAATGGAAAAAATGTCATTCTATATTTAGGAACTACTACATTTGAGTTCTATGCAAGAGTAATATCAAAATTTAAATATAAGAGTTAAACTTAATCTCATATATTTACGACTGATGGTGAAAAGAAAATAATATCTTTTCAGAATCTAGATCCAAATATTACAAAGACACTCAGCAAATAAATTTAAATTTTATATGAATAAAGTTTCATAATCAGATAATCTTCAAAGAGTTTGTCTTCATTTTCGTTCAGTTTTCATTTCAACGCCGAGTTTGAAATTTGTATATTTGTTTGCTAATTTATATTAAATTTAATTTCTGTTTGCTAATTTTAACCGCCCTGTCGATCCAGTGGTTAGCGCAGACGCCTAACTTATAACGCAATGGGCTCGGGTTCGATTCCCGACAGGGACAGCCATGAATATGATGAGCATAGTTGTATTTTTGGGTTTGGTCGTTTATCAAATATATTCTCAGTATTAATAATGTGTATTTCTATGTTTGTTTCGTTGTCTAACACCCTTAACACAAGCAAATAATTTGCTTACTTTGGGGTTAGTTCAATGTGTTTAATTTGTCCTATATTATTATTATTATCACATAATTTTTGAATGTACAGAATTACCGGCAATAAAAAAACACTTATTTATTTTGAACACTCTGTTTGTTTGTTTGCACTACACGTGAAGATAGAAGATGAAATATGAAATGAGATAGAAGATACATATAGAAGGCCCGTGTGACCCCGAAGTAACGAAAGTGGTTGTTTCAATTCCTTTCTTTGGTGAAATTCTAAAGGGCGGGTAAGAATCTTAAGTATAGTAAAATTAGATTGCTATTTTTTGCCAGCAGCAAGAATGGGCTAACTTGACCGACATCTCTCGCGCGCACTCGCGCGAAGGTACAGTGTGGCGCGGCGTGAAGCAGTGCCTTCCACTGTTTTGCATATTTTAATTATATGTTTAATTGTTTTATAGGTTTCATAATTTTTCCTTCTTAATTTAAGTGTAGGAAATTAATTTATATGGCTAAATGCATTTTTTTACACTAAGGACGCCCTTTCAATTAATGGATGGATTAGATGTATACCTGTGGCGGATAAATTTATTTAAACTACTGCAAGGACATAAACATGATTTAAGATTTTCGAAAGGAGCCTGCATTATTTATTACTATGAAAGCTAAAGAATTTAGGTACAGCCACTGTCATCGTAGAGTTTCTAGACAAAACAAGCTGTATGCCCTGAGTTTGTTAGTTTTGATAATATCCTACCATCAAAATTTATTATGAACTAAGTTCTACTTATTATGTTCTACGTTAAAACATATGTTTTAGGTAACATACGTACTAGTAACGTAAACTTTAAAGAGAAGAGGTAAAATAGAAATTGGTTCGGAAGTTTTAAATCTAGAATGAATGATTTTTTCAGCTACACGTTCTATTTTTATCTTAGCTGTTACATATTGAATCTATTCCATTCACACTATGTCGAATTGAATAAGCAAAACCAATTGTTTTGAGAACACAATCATTTGTTTGGCTTTCTTTTACGTTTCACAAGCCAACTTAAAAGAGATAAAATAATGGAAGATACGTCATTGCAAGTATATTTGATCTTTTCTGAACCATAATGACTATTCTGTACCACTGACTATTAATTTTCCTAATGTAATTTTGCCATAATTAGGCTACTGTCATGTTTAAAAAATAATTATTAGTAAAAATTTTTCAATAATTACCATAATAATGATTAATTAATAATTCATTATAGTCTTACAAGAACTGAAATCTATGAAACTATTAACAGTTGAGTCGTGAAACTGCAGTGCTAAGACAACTTCATATAGTTGTGTGATTACTATGGCGGGAGGCGATTTATAATATTGGAAACTTCTTGCTCAAGTAGTCAAACAGTACAAATCCCTTCCAAAATGGCAACGTAGCTCGTTGAACAAACGAAGGTATAATTAGTTGTGAAGTTTTAATCTGAAGTCTTAATAATGATCTCCATCATAAAGGACTACAACTGTGACGGCAGAAATGATGACGTCACAGTTTTTGAAAACACTAAGGAGGTCTTTCCTCCGGTATATACATTTACAACACTGTATTCTCGTTAATTGTATCGGATTGTGTTTAGTCGTGAACTATTTACGAGTCCGTTATGCTACAAGGTCAAAAGTAAAAACCCCGATAGGATTAAAAACCATTCAATCGGATTCCAATACAATAAATATGTAAGATTCACTAAGAAGTCTAAATTGCATTATTTTCATAATTATGACATCATTATAAAAGGCAGGAAAAAGTAATATATAAATATATAATAAAAATATAAGAATTATAGATATATTTCTCACTGAGATTCTCAGGTGTAGCCTTGTAAGTGAAGAGATGATGAGATTCCGTGTATGTCGCAGGCTTTATTTAGGAAAGCTTTCTTTATTCCCGAGAGGAGATAAAAGAACGAAAATGGGAAAATAAGGATTGCTTAAAAGAACATATCTTCAACTTCAAAATAAAAAAAAAACTTTCATAATATGTAGTCTGAAAACATTTATTTTTACTAGCTTTTGTAATTTTTCAGAACATCCTTTTCCTATAAATTTCATGTAAATCTGTGGAAGAAGCATACAAAATATGAGAATGGGAATTCAATAATTCTTTAGGAAATAAAACTGGAGTGCTTTCATGAATGTATATTATAAGTCCCTAATAGGCTATTCAATAAAATCAATGCTTTCAAGGGTCCTTCTGGATTCCTATTGCATGGACATATACCAAAACATGGCTTGAGATATAGTTCCAACACGATTGATAATTTTTGGATTTATTTGTATAAATAGTTCATGATTTTAGTCTAGGAGTTCATTTGAAATTGGTGGCAATAATTTGTTACTAACATAGCAGATACCTGTCATGCACAAAAGTAACCATTGACAAAAAACGTTATAATAAAATTTCCTTTTTATTTACCTTTCTGAGAAGTACTACTTTATTCTGACATTCCCGTTTAACCAATGCTCCCTGATGTGTAAATCATATATTTGTCTATATTATGAATTAAACTCTGGAAATTGTAAACATTCTTGTACTTTTTTTACACTATAGATTTTTGAAGAAGAATAGTGCATAACGAGTTCTTCTAATCATCATTTACATGGAACTAAACAGAACATGAACATATATAATAATAACATGCAAAA
Source organism: Napeogenes sylphis (assembly GCA_959347405.1). NCBI lineage: Eukaryota > Metazoa > Arthropoda > Insecta > Lepidoptera > Nymphalidae > Napeogenes > Napeogenes sylphis. Next base: position 23,454,613 of record OY365785.1, read on the forward strand.
AAATTGCAGCAACAGGAACTGCCGATAGAAGTGAAAACTTATAACTTAAGATATTACTTTCAAAATTTGAAATTTTATAATGTTAAAATTATAATTTATCAACATCAATATGGTTCTCACAACTATTTATACCTCAAACAACAATTTTATATTTTTTTTATATTGTTCATTTATTATTCAGATACATTACAGGCTGTACAAAAAGATGACAAAATATAAATATGATTTAATTGGAATGACATTTAATATACGAGCATGTTATATATTGTTAGTACATAGTGTACAAAGTATAAATGATAGTACATTGGGTACTTTATTTTTATCATGACTTTCATTGTTCGCATTGTCTTTGAAATAAGAAATGTACATGTTTATCTGAAATTTATCTAACCATCAAGTAAAAACCGCATCGATTGTCGTTTTATACTCTATAGTACCTACTGAGTTATCGATTACATACTTAAATTATGCGGTTCATTTACAAGTTCAATGATTGGTAAATTTTATCATTCGCAAAGTTTATATCGAAGTCTGCACTTAAAATCATACTTTCACCAAATATTTTTTCCCGTATTTTAGTTTCTTCTTTTTTATAAATCGTCAAATATTGGAATAAAATTGTTGTATCTGTTACATAGATTTTCCAAGCGAAAGATATAAGATAACCATTAAAATCCTCGGAAATGCATCAAACAATGCATATTTCGTTTTTTGGATGCTCATTTGGATCCTCATTGATGATCAGTCAATTTTAAAGGAATAGCTCGACCAGTAAGGGTTTTGACTCTTGACAGTGCAATATAGTGCAATGCAATATGACATACACACAATCTATCTAAGCATCCTGAATTTGGGCCCAAATCTCAATCGCTGCATTCTCCATAATAATTATGAATGACTTATGATTGCTTATTGCGGGCTGATATGTGCCGAATATGCGATCGTCGCACCATCATCCATAAAAGGGTATTCGGGTGAGGAGATCCTTGATGCTGCCATTCGTGTAACTTATGATCTATAACGTTAAGTTGCTTAAATATAATCTTCGAAAAAATAGTGACTCGTTATTTGAAGATTTCGTTAGCTATCTATGTATTGTATCCTGTTAGCTATCTATGTAATATTCTTTATTTTTTTATTGCATTCGAAAAGATAAGATACGGTACCAAAGGCCCGATCATTTGGAAGCTTAGCAGGGTCATCAGGCTGAAGAGCTGAAGATCATAAGTTTTATAATATATGTATAATAGTCAATGTAAATTAATATAAAGAATTTTTAGCAGTAAGCTGAGTTGGATTGCACAAAATAAAAATAGAAATCACAGTTACGTTAAAAACGATTTTGCAGCCAATGAATGCATAGATAATTGTACTTCAAGTCAATTTAAGTGTGTCTAAAGCATGCATGAAGAAAGAATTACTATCCGTTGGGAAAGTTAATAATCGAAGACAGAAAATAATAAATATCATATTGTAATGTTTTTGCTCTTGTGGTGTAAACACTCAAGACTTGATTTTGATGAATTAATTTGATTATTGTCACTCATTTTTGTAAAGCAGACCAAATAATAGACCACAATGAGAAAAATTTAAAAATAAATAGTTATAAAAACTACCTAATGGTTTATTTGTAATTCTTCTGATTATAGTTTTGTAACAAGGTAAATAGTTTATTGTAATAGAGTAATTAATGACTAATAATAATTATAAATATACTGAGTCGAGAAACATTAAAAGATTTTTTTTATATTAAATAATAAATCTGATGCTTACTTAACACAATTAAAATATAAAATAGTACAAAAAAGTGTCTCAATTGGTAGAGTGATGGTACGGTTTACCAGAGGTCTCAGGTTCCAATTAAGCCTGTCAAGGAATTTCTCATTTTGAATTTATAAGAAAGTCATAACTCAGAACCTTATTACCAAAATCAATGTAAAAATGTTGTCTCTTCTAATTGAGTTCCATGCGATTGTAAAACCTAAATCCTCCAAAAAAAAAATATTTTTTTGTTAATATCTTGGATGTTGAGACTATGTTTAAAATATTTAAGCGAAAGTACTGATGCTATTGCTACAATATATAAATTAGAATAAACGTTCAAATACTTACTCCACACTAACTAAATCAATCACCCGCGAACGCTTCCCTGTTTGTCGCCGCGTGAGCAGATTCAGATTGACTTGGTTAAGCGCGCGAGAATACTTAACGGCGTTTTAGTTTAGTAATGTTGGGTAGCTGCAATTTAGTCTTGGACAGTAATTAAAATATTTTATAGATTATTAAGTGACTGCCGTTTAGTACGAATTTCATTGTTATATTAAAAAATTACAATATTTGTTTAAAATGATAAAATGTGGCAAAGGGCTTTTAACGGCATTTAAGCAAAGGATTCTTAAGTAATGGCTTTGAAGTTATGGACTTTGAAACCTGTAATATGAAAATAGCTAAACTAAAAAGCCGCTAAAGTACTTTCACGGTGTTATAGTTAAGGAAAATCATTTAACGGCAATTTAGCTAGGCAACAAATTGCAAATAATTATTCAAATTTGTGGTTAAAGTACCTTAGGCGCGTTTTAGCTATGAAATGTCACTTAGCTGCATTTTAGAATGACTTTCCTACCTAATTTGTGCATTTAACGGCATTTCTTGTTTTTATTATCTCGACAACCAATAAAGCTATAGATACCTGAGTCAGACAGATCGATAAAGTTTTTTTTCTTATGAAAATGGTGTTAAAAAAGCAAAAATGGCAAAATGTCACTTAACGGCATTTTAGGTAGAGGACGGCAGACATATGGTTAAAACTGAAGTGAAGCGAAAATATTATTTAATTTCTTAAATTCCAATAGAATAGATCCAACCCATTATCCAATGAAACTCAGCAAGAAAGATGCAATTTTAAATTGATAAAGTTTCATAATCAGATTATTTCCACTTGCTTTTTCATTTAGTTTTAATTTTTCAAATTCCGAGTGTAAAATTTGTGTAATTGTATTCGTTTCAAAAAAAATATATCAATTTGCTTATTTGAAAAAAAAATATTAAAATGAGCTGCAATAATCAAATGCTTTAATATTTAGATCGCAAACAGTACAAATTGGACTAGCTTGACACAGACGAAGCGATTGAAAACTGTCACTATGTTTCGCATAAGTGAGTGTTACATTTCCCCCCAAATCTTAACTTCTTTGTCAAATATTATAGCTGACCTTGAGGAGAATGGTACACTTGCTTTATAAAAGCTGGTAAAATTTTCTCCCTCTTAATCTGCGAGAGTCACATTTCGTTTTCTCGAACTGACATAGAACCGTGAAATCCCTGAGTACTGCTGATCAAACAAATATTAAATTGTAAATTATTAGGAAGATATTGAGAGAAGCTCAAAGCGATATGGAGCATCGGGAACTCAATAATAATGACTTCATCTTCAAAAACAGTAATGCCTTGTAAAAACAATATCTTCGAAGATCAGATCCAAGTATCATGATCACAAACAGTCAGTAGATAGTAGACAGAGTAGAAATGAAAAGGGCTGCTCGGAATTGCCTTTGAAATTTAATAAAAAAAAACATTGTGTATTTATTAACTTAAAATTTCCAGAAACTGAAAAAAAAAATACAGAATATAAAATGTAAAATTACAGAATATTTCTGCTCGATTATTCTTGTTCTGTACAAAATCTATTGTCGCAGTGTTGAAGTGTATTTTATCAAATGGGCTGGATCTTCACTATAGTCTTTGAAAAAGCAATTTCTAAAACCAAAAGCAATTCTCTAATTTTCTCTAGACTAAACGTGTAACAGCAAACAAACAAAAAAAAATAAGCTATAGACAGTTTTTGTAGGTATATGTCTTTTACATTGGCACTTTAAGAAAATCCAAAATCAATCTGGCAAGAACTTCTTTGCTATTTAGATAATTATGATTTTACTGTGAAGAAATTCAAAACATTTTGAAACATTTCATTTCAGAAAAAATAATAATCGAGTAAATCGAGTTTAAAATAATTACAGTATTTTAAGTTCGACGTACATATACTTATATTTAAATTTATATAAATATAGAATGTAAAAAACCGATACGGGCAGGGATTCGAACCCGCGACTACTGGGAAACCGTCCCGTCGCTCTACCAACTGAGCTACCGTATCGCTGTCCGTTTCGGTGAATTAAGCATTCTATATGTGATCGTCTTTATCGGGACGGTGGTGACATCTATTAGGTTTCTTTCGAAAATCCTAAGATCACATATAGAATGCTTAATTCACCAAAACGGACAGCGATACGGTAGATCAGTTGGTAGAGCGACGGGACGGTTTCCCAGTAGTCGCGGGTTCGAATCCCTGCCCGTATCGGTTTTTTACATTCTATATTTATATAAATTTAAAATAAGCTTAACATGGCTATACATGTTTTAAGATATTTTCAAACATTGATTTCGGTAGTGGCATCTTTTCAATGTTTATCTATACTGCAAAGTTAGAAACATTGGTTAGGATTTTCGAAAGAAACCTAATAGATGTCACCACCGTCCCGATAAAGACGATCACATATAGAATGCTTAATTCACCGAAACGGACAGCGATACGGTAGCTCAGTTGGTATAGCGACGGGACGGTTTCCCAGTAGTCGCGGGTTCGAATCCCTGCCCGTATCGGTTTTTTACATTCTATATTTATATAAATTTAAAATAAGCTTAACATGGCTATACATGTTTTAAGATATTTTCAAATACTTATATTTATATAAGCGACTAGTTCGTCTATTGATAAAAAATATTTTTACCAAAGCTAGAGAGATAAACCCAAATAACCATATTTATACCAATGTATGTTTGTTGATTCGTCACATTCCTAAGCAGCAATTTAGAGAATTGTTGTTTGAACACAAAATGTTTATGAATTTATTCGTGTATGGAAGCCGAATAACATACAATTGATGTATACTAAGCATGCTATAATAGATACTTTCATTGCACTAAACGCTTATGCGGAGAATGAATACTGCATTCTAAATTTGTCTTTCAAAACGGTTAGTAATAAATAACTAGTTGACTGTGATTTTCGATAGACAAAATAGTAATAGGATTTTCAATCACGATTCACGGAAATGAACATTTTAATTAAGGTTGCTCTCTCCCGCATGAAATTACATTTTGAATATGATATTTGGTCTGTATTCGAATATCGGCTATTAGAAATCGTTTTGCTACTGTCTAGAAACATTTTGTGGTTGTATTATTAAAATTTACAAGAATATTAAGCAACGGCATTGTTCTGTTTTTGTGAATTCATTAAAATTACAATATTAATTGACCATAACAAGTTGTATAAAACCAATAACATTTGAACTAATTATTATAAGCGCATCTATTATTTTGGATGGTAAAAGCTATTACAGTAACCAAACAAACTGCGAACAAAAGTTAAGGATATATTTGTAGAGCTTTCGTTACTTTTATGTGTGAAAGTTAAACAATAAAGACCTCTCAATTTTGTAGAACATTTTCAGAGTTCTATCTCTCACAGCAATCAAGCTACAAGTTCAAGTAAGTTGTATATCTTCAAAATCTTCTATCCAAGTGCTGTACAACTGAAGTGAACAGAACTGAACATTATATAATTCCGATTTTAAATACAAGTCCTATATTGCAGATGGGTTAGTATTATTTCATATTATTGTTAATTAAAAACTACTTATCTACTAACATTGATATGAAAAAGAAGTAATAGTAAGTCTCTTCCTAAACCCTTGGAACTTTATCATATTTAGCTAACTTCTAAAAACAACTAATCAATTTTCAATGTCAGTATAAAAGGTATCTTTAAAAAGACAAAAAAAAAACAAATAAACATAATAAATGCTCCGAATAATGTTTGTATGTTATTTGAATAAAAAATAAACCCGGGATGATTTTTAATTTATGTGATTGGTAATAACAATAAAGAACAATTTAGTTACCACTTCTAAATTTTTTTATATTTTTGTATGTTAATATTTAAAATAAATATATTTGCTTATTGTTAAATTCAAATTAACATAGGGTCATTTAAATAATATTTACACAAAGCACAATTTTATGAATCGTTATAGATAGTTAAAAAACAAACAAACATTTTCCTAACCTAACATAGGGTATCTCGAAATGATTGAGAAAATAAAAGGTTCTTCTAAGCGATTGGCAATTTCACATAAATGTCCACAACAGTCGTCCGGTCCACAACCAATCGCTTTGAGGTTCACATCAAAGTCTTCTGTAAAATATCTATTTTAATAAAAGAAACTTCTTTTATTGAAAAATTATAAACGTTTGTTGAACAAATATATTTAGAGTAAGAATAATCGATTAAATCAGATATAATCAAATATAGTGCTTTTGTAATACGTCATAAAAAAATAAGTGGTCAAATAAAATATAGAAAGGACACTTTGCTATAAAAATGATAATAAGACTTTTTTTTTAACTGACTCATTATAATTAAGGACGCTAATTTAATTTGGGTTTTTCACAATTGTTATTACAACATGATCCGCTAAGGCTACAACCTCCAAAGTCAATCTCATCTCAATAATCAGCGGAAATAATCGCTCTGTAGAATAGAAATTACGTAAGTAGAGATGAAGCAAATAGATAAGAATATTTTTTCGAACATTTACTTCCATTATTCCATTTTCGAACATAACTTAAATTCATATGTCTGTTAATAAACAAAAGGGTTGCAAAATTCTTTAGAATGAAAATTAAAATTAATGCTATTATGAGTAACATACAAGTTTCAATTACGTTAATAGATGGAGATGAGATTCGATCTTATTTTTTATGATAAATTTAAAACTTCTTGTAGTTGATTACAATGCATTGTCGACAATATAAGCTGTAGTAAATATCAACCCTGACGCACATGTTATTCATGACTTGACATTACAATGTTATGTCATGTTTCATGTCATAAATACATTTCGATTTGACAATTACCCTTTGGTTTGGTATGTTAGAAATGGGCGAATACTTTCACGGCTTCAACGCGAATGAAAAAGCTATCAAAACTACCAAGAAAGTCAACTATATACACAAGAACTATGTTCTATGCTTAAGTTCAGAAGTTAAGCGTTAAAGCGGCTTACAAAAATATTGGTATTTATTTTAAATGATTATATTACAGAAAGTATTAATGTCATTAAATTAATAATGATATACAATAAATGAATACAGTAAATAATAAAACTATTGATATTTATAAGCAAAACCTATCAATTATTTTTTACATGGTTAGAAAACGAAATTGAATGGGAGATGAATTTGTATGTCCATTTCTCCCAAAAATAAGGGCATAACCATTTTTATAACAGGAAATGCGAGATATTATATTTCAATAAATATCTGTTTAACTATCACTAAAATGTAAATATAAATTGATTGTATTTTGGTAGTACTACCTAAACAGACAAATATGAATTTTGAAGCATTTCCAATAACTTCATCCACAAAATTGCCCCTCAATTGAAAAAAGAAATTGGAGTGAATGAAATTTGGATTGAGACCGGTTTGGGGCACTTAATCCGGTTTTGACCGGTTTTATCCAGTCATTCGAACATAATGAAGAAAGCTTCTAACAGCAGCATCAGTGAATGAATAGGGATGACAGGTTACAAATTTATTTTTTGACTTGTTTTTCCGAAGTGAGTTAATATTGATATAAATATTAAAATGTTATAAATGTGTTTTATCTCTTTTCCTATTATTTATGATTAAATGATCCTTACAAATATTTTTCTACCCTTATCCATGTAAAATGATAATGTAGACTAAAATTAGTTATTACGTATTTTAGGATTTCCTTAAATTTTCTCAATAATATTGGAAACCGTCGAAATACTCCGTCAATACTATTACTTGTTAACATATCTTTGTTCATTGTGATCTTGAGTTCATTACTTTATATATATAAATGAACAACTCAACTTCATGAACTTCAGGAACTGAAATTCATTTTAAAACGTACTATATTTATTAAGAGACGTCAAAAAAAAAATTAAACTACTTAAATATTAACTCTTCGCATTATAAATTATTATTTAATGCAATTTAATAATATAGATAATTTAAAGTAAATACATTAATTAATGTAGTTCAAAGCCAAGTTCGTAAGTTATTCTAACAATATTTTCTTCACCATAGTTGTCTTTCTTACGCTAACCGTTGTTTCTGTTCTTTCAATCACTTATTATTTTATAAAGCTCTAACACGTTTTCACAAGCAATCCAATAACAAAAGTGAAATATGTGTAAAATATACTTGTTAAATAAATGTTTTTTTGGTTTTCATATTAGCTATTTATAATAATAACAATATTGTTATAAAGACAAGAAACAGAAATTTCGTCTTCTATAAGCCAAAATGTCCAGTAGATATTTTTTTTAATAAGAATCTCAGGTAGGCTTCTGTGAATAGATGATGAGATTCCCTATATATCGCTGCCATTACTTAAGAAAGCTTTTCTCTATTCCCAAGACACGAAAAAGAACGGAAATGAAAAGATAAGGATCGTTAAAATGGTTGTCTGGAAGCAAATAAATATGACAAGTAAATAAATAATTAAGCTTATGAATAAAATAAGACCATTATTTGTAGCCGAAAAGTATTTATTTATTTAGCTTCTTATTTTTCATATCAACCCATTCCTATTAAGTTCATGTTTATTTGTGGTCTTAGTCTTATTTCCTCATTATCGAAAATACTAAAAAAATAAACAACTTATGACTGTTTTTTTTTCATTATAAAATAAATAATGGTAATATTTATTTACTTACTAATTTTCATTCTCATTCCACAAAACATATCTTCTTACAATACTAAAACCTCTTTCGCGGGCAGGTTTATTGCATATTTTGTTACTTCTCCTTGACCTGTAAAAATACAATTGTTTTAAAAATCTTATGTAAACTTACGTAAGTACTGTCAAATTTTATAAAAAAAATAATTACACTTGGTCAAACATAACACATTCAATAAACATTTGGTTGCGAGCTGTACTCGTAAAAAGATAAGGTCCAACACAGGTCTGGTTCTTATCAACTCGGAACACCGACGCCACGCCTATCACAGTCTCCGTATCATTAATCCAGGCCACTAAAGGGCCCCCATGATCATTCTAGAATAAATTAGGAAATTATAATCATATTTTGCTCTAAATGATCTTTCTGTTATGATCTCTTCCGTTCTGGCCAGATAAACCGTATTTTTTTGTTTTTCATACCTGACAAATTCCTTGTCTCCTAGTGTTTTGATTAAATGGCAAATTATTATTTTTTCTCGTTGACCCCAACTTTAAATTAGGTCCATGGTGAGTCTGAAATGATAGAGATGCGAATATTTCTTATTACGGAAACTAATGTCACACGTAAACGGAAGTCTGCCCTTAAACATGCGATCCCTAAAAAAAGACGTTAATACACATCCGTGTAACTAAAGACTTATTACCATTAATTCTATTCTTTTCGAAATAATATATATATTGGCATATAAAACCTGGCATTTGATAATACTATAGTATTATCAAATGCCAGGTTTTAGGATACCTAGACGATTGCGGGATGATCAATGATCAACGATCTTGCTATGTTCGAGCTGGTGATTTCCTCGTATAACACATACACATAAAAACTTTTTATTTGGAATTGTTTTTTTTTTTGGAATTCATTTTTTATTGGAATTCTTAACCTATGAACGATGGTGCTCTATGTTTCGCCAAGTATCGGAGTACTAGCCCTCCACATATAGAGAAGTTGTCAATTTCAGGCATCTGAAGAGCAAGGCAAAGTTGGCCTAGAAGAAAATGGTAGTGATCAACAGAGCGAGGTAGAGTTTCACGCCGACCCAAATGAATTCGAAACTCGCGATTTACGAGTCGCAGGTTAAGCCACACAGGAATACTGTTCTCATCTCTGATTCGGACCCTCCCCGTACCGGCTTTAACCAATTGTAAGTGTGAGACGATGAGCTGACCTAGTTGTCATGAACCCAACCCGTCTTTTCTTCTCTAATTCAAGGGGAAAATAAGACAAGGAAGAAGCGGAAACGGGATGCGGGGTCTTCTGGACCTCCGGCACCAGTAACTCTGCCGGAGCCGGTTTCATTCATTCAGTGAGATCGGTGCAAAGGAAACAGTGGACTTGGGCAGAGGTTATCAAGAATCCCAAGAAAAGTAAGGCGTCGAGTACAAAAGTTGCTCGGTCAAATGTCTCTAAACCCCCGCTTTTATTTTTGGGCCTGGCAATGTGGTAAAACGGGCTAGATGTGACAGAAGTGTTCCAAGTTCCAAGAAGCGCCCGGTCCGGACGGGATCCCGAGAAAGGCGTTGACTTTGGCTATCTCCGCTAGCTTAATGAAGCACATAAAGCGGCTGTTTTACAGCTGCCTCCGTAATAGCGCGTTCCCTAAAGTTTGGAAAGAGGTCAAGTTAGTGCTATTGAAAAAGGAAGGCAGAGCCGCAAATTCTCCCACCGCGTACCGACCCATATGTTTGTTAGACGAGGCCAACAAATTGTTCATAAGGATAATAGCCGGTTGTGTTTGGGATGACCTCTCTAACACAGGCCCCGATCTATCGGACTGCCAGATAGGCTTTCGATGAGCCCGATCGACTGTGGATGTAATCCTCCACGTTTGTACGCTGTCGGGATAGTTAGTTTTTAGGGGCGGAGTGACTTTGGCGGTATCTCTTGACATCGTGAACCCCTTTAACTCTTTGCATTGGGAACCAATTAGGAGGGCGAGCGACTTTCATCGAGTTCTTTCCTACCTGCAGGACATTATTGGGGCCTTTCTAAGTAATAGGTGCATCTAATATATGGGTGGGGGCGGAAATCATCATCGAAGAGAAGGTGTGTGTGGTGTTCCACAGGGACCAGTCCTAGGGCCACTTCCGTGGAACCTTGCTCTGCTGTCAGAAAAAAGAAGTTTCTGTAAACTTTTCTTCTTGCCTCTTCTGAAGGCTTCTAGGAATTTTTAACTTAGGCAGCGATGGCTTTCTTCTCATGTAGTCAACGCAGGGCCTCACGGTATCGTTTCGGTGCAAACAATACCGGGGCCTATTAGAGACAGGTGTGGTTCTCCTTCCTAGCTGGCACTGGTTCGAATAATTTTATTTAAAACTTACATATTTATATACAAAACTATAACAAATATAATGTTGAACCGAAACGATGGTCCACATCATACGATATGTGACTAAAAGGCTATAAATATAGGTAGCGAGAGTGGGTAACGTGAGATTCATTCTGCGGCCATCACTTGGTGTAGACGTGTCACGCGCTCTAACACCGTAGGCAGTTAACGTGTTCCAATGACAAGAATTGTATTAAATGTACTTTTGAGAACAATATACTGAAGCTCAAACTGTTATTTTCAGAGCAAATAACACAGCAGCTACAGATGTATCTTTTGCTGCATTTACCATGGAGACTATTCTGAAGAGATTTTGATATGATTACTAGATCCAACTTCCACTAATACAATGTACGGCACTGGTGACGATATCATCCCTCTAAATGCATGGCGTTCTTTTGCAGTGAGGTTCTCGAGAAACTTTCGCGCACTACCAAAATATGAAATAAATTTCCATATTCAAGTCAATACTCACATGCTTGCAACAGCTAGTCAATATATCAAATGTATTTCGGATACAAGCACCGGATTGAAAAGATCGTTGCTACAGAGTTTTCTTATTACTTACCCTTCTTATTTTATTTAACGGCATTCCTGTTTCGTTAATACTTCCTGAACCATTAGTACAAATCATATATTTTTCTATATTGTTAAATAGGTTCGGGGAATTGTACACCTTCTGGCATCTTTTAATATTATAGATTTTTGTCGACGCATACTGCATTACCGGGTTGTTCCAATCCTCATCATTGTCAGCCTAAACAAAGCATAACGGTATTTATATTTATAATATAAAACGTTGAAAATAAACGACGCAAAAAGTATACATAAAATAATTTAATAGGAAATAGACCCACATTTTATACTATAGTTTATTATTTCTCTATTTTGGTTGCCTTGGCATATTATTTAAGTTTTTCTATTTATGATGAATTTTATAAAGATCTAGTTAAAACCATATACCATATTCGAGTATATATTTTCCATGAACGCGCACGTTTTATATAGTATGATTGTTTTTGTTGATTTAACAAGCGTGAATACAAAAAATAGTCATCTTTACGTATCTTTATTGTTTTATAAGAACATAGAGTAAAAAATGTGGTTTTGTTCATGTAATATTATTAGGTTAACTGTTACTGGCGTTGATTACCTACGGACTGGCACTAAAGCCACTAAAAACCATAAATCATTGACCATGGATTCATAAACACCAGCAAAAGCTGAGTGGTTAACTGCTTTGTATATTATTTTATTTCCGTTTGATTCTCGTGTATGTACAAAGCGTCCATATAAAGCTTTTTTGATTTGATTTTAGATCAGAATATAAAAGAAACAAGATACTTACCAGACGCCAAAGCCTGTTATGCCCGTACCCGACCACAATGACATCGGTCCCTACTTTCTCATTATTTACATCAAAGTTAACTGAAATGTCCGTTGGTATATAACCACATTTTTCAAGGTATAATTCTTTTCGGGTATCAAACGGACGCTCCACTTTAACGACAGCTATGTCATTAAAGGACCAATTCTCTATTTTGCTGAAATCTAATTCATATTCTGAAATTCAACATTACAGTTTTAATACAAAACCGCGATTTTTTTTTTGGGTTTGTATGTTACACTATAGTAGCGTTCAAAATGTTGAATCATATCAAATGATTTCTAGATTTTGTCAATTGTATATAAATCATTCTTATTACCTTTTGGTACACAAGTAAAAATTATTTTGTTTTTCGTTGCTTCTGTACATGTATTATTAAAAATTTGCGAAACTGAGATATAACGTTTTGTTGCAGAAATAGCATACATGGACTGGACATCTTCAACACAAGCCGCAGACGTCAATACGTGCCAGCGACTTATAATGGAGCCACCGCAGATCCATGAATCATAATGACGGATGGCTGACCTTGCTTGTACAATGTAAACCTAGAAAACAGAATTGCTAGTGAGGACATTACATTTTCGAAGAAGGTTTTAAGAATACTGATAATTTACAGATATGATTATAATATTAATGCGAGGATCAAACACTAGCACAAGCTACTACTTACTAGAATCAAGAAAGGTACTAACTAAGTATAAATAGTAACTATATAAATGGGGTAATGTATACTTCTTCAACAAGGTCAATTTAACAATTAATATTTGCTCATAATGCACAAGAGCGTTACCGGCATTTGAAGAGGGAGCAGATGCTCATTTTAAAGTTACTTGTGTAGTACCGATCTGGAAACAGTGCTGAAAGAATTTTATCCCAACATCTTGAGGTTCGTGGCCAAATGGAAGGAACTAGCCATTTCAAGCTGAGTATTCTGATACTCGGCGAAACATTGAGAGGAGTATTTTCTCACAGCGGTGATTAAAGGAATAGGACTTTTCAATCGTAAACGCACAAATTTGTGTCTGCAGGAGATTAAACTAAACAAAATTGAATGTTACTCTTTCTGAAACCTTACCTACAACCTACTTTTAAATGTGCAACATGAATTCTGAACGCATTAAGATTTTTATAAAAAATCACAACATAATAATAAGTAAGTTTGTTTGTTTTCAACATAAAATGATCATGACAATTGCGAATACTAGTAGGAATAATCTGTACAAGAAGAAATTTATGAGTAGCCATTAATTCAAAATAGGCTTTCATACGACAGACTGTAGATGAGATATCAAATTCAAAATATATTTATTCAAGTAGGTGTTTACCCGCACTTTTGAATAGTCAATGTAAATTAGATGTATTATATTTTCAATTTTCCTATGCAAAAAACATTTAAAAAAATGGAATAGAAGTGTATTTTGAGGTGCCATGAGTTTACTTCGAATTTTCGTATATTATGAATAAATAAACGTGTGAATTATAAAAAAGAAACAGTCTTTATGGATACAAAAAGATCTCCATAATACTTTGAAGGTTTGAAGCTGATTAACCTTTGATGTCAACCAACAGCCACTCTCATGCACTGATTATTCTCCAAACAAGTTTCTCCTTTTCTATTAGTACTAAATTAGGAATACTTTATGCAGTGTTTAAAAATCTGTTTGTTTCTACTGTTATCTAGTAAAAGACATTGATAGGAATACAAAGCTATGCTTATTAACGATATAACGATGCATTTTCCATCAGAGAGCCTTTAATGTTCAATATAAAAATAATGTTTATTTCTTACCATATACTTTTTGTCTTCTTCCACATCGATTCCATCCTTTATCCTCCTCTGGCCATCGATACCTTTAACAAATTTAGGTAATTGTGTTATACTGTGTTGGTATTTAAAGACATCCATTTTTATTATATATTATAATATTTTGTAGAGATGCGCCGAATACTTAGTGGTTTCACCGAATAACCAAATACCAAATAATAGTCATTCCAAATTAAAGAAATAGAAAATATAACCAAAAGGAATCTTAAGGCGTTACCTTGCAGGCTCCAGTTAGGTACTTCACCGTGAACCTGTCTTTGGTCCCTTATTTATCGTGTACATCGTAACTACATCATGCCATTTCATAAACAAATTTAGCTACTTACAAATTTAGCTAATTACAAAACAAAAATTTAGTTTTAGAGAAAATTTAGAAATTAAATTTAGAAGAATTAAAATCCACAACTGTTGTGGATTTTAACTAAAGATCGAAAGGTCTTTGTTATCTTTGTTGTCTTTGTCTTTTTTGTTTGTCTTATTATACTTTGTGTCAGTTGTTATAATATGTTTTATATATTTGTACAATCCCCGAACCCGTGACAAACACACACAAATAAAGTAACAAACGATGTATCAACATCGACCATCGTTTGTGTTCGTGTTAAAAGCGTTGCTGAAATCAATCGTAACTAGGCTTTCATTTGGATTTGGACTTGTAGGCATTGCGTTTGGCCATCAATGCTTTAATCTCTCAACAGTTAACTATGGAGCCGGCAGGTGCTTTCACTTAATAGGACGAAAAGGAGCATGTTTGTCAAATAAAAAAGGTTATAATGTGTTTAATATTTCTATTTTATAATTTACATTCGGAGCGTCGAAAACTACTTCCCAGTGAATTAGGTTAAAATCTTGGATAAAGAAGTTGTTTTTTAAATTCTTGAAGGATATGTGCGAATTGTGTTAATTATTTTATGTTGATGAAAGGAGTAAAGGCAGAGCTGATGATTGCCAGATGAGTGGAAGATTTTTTTTGTGGCTACACCAAATAGACTGAGCAGTAAAATGATAAAACCCAGCAGATTTTACATATGTTTTTTTTTTAATTATTATTTTATTATAAAAAATATATTTATTGAATGCAACAGCAACTTACAATAAAAGAATCCAAGAACTAAAATACAACTTAATCGGAATGACAGCATTTTCAGAACGATAAAGTAAGAAAAATATTTTTACCGACAAAGCATCATAAAATCAGATTTACCTAAAGCTGATTTCAGACGAAGTTATAAAGAACTAACTAAAAGTTGTTGAATTATAATGACTTTCTTATAATTAGAGATCTTTTTTTTCAACAGATAAAACAACACAGTTACAAAGGAAAACAAATTCAAAATGTGAAAACATTATTAATAAAATAATTAAACATCTGCAGAGAACTCAATATATAAAACCTATATAATAAAATAAATGAAACAGTTCTATAATCAAGTATACCTACCGGTAGATAATACACTATTTCAGATCTCTTGAGAGAATCAAAATACCTTTCATAGATATAACCAAAATATTACTTATATTAATAAAAGCAGAATTATTTAAATTTTAGGCTACATGTCTTATAACAAACGAAATTAGGTACATACAATGATTGCGTAGATAATTGTACTTTAAGTAGTTTTAAACGTGTCTAATGCATTTGTAATGCATCATTAATAGTTGGAATAACTTCGATTGGGGACGAGAGACCTATCGGATAAAATTACGTACTTATATCTAAAGCTTATTATTATACTAAATGTTACGTTGATGATAGAGATTTAGCAACAAACTTAGTAACAATGCTGCACATATTGCTTTATTGTAATTACTTACAAGGTCTTGTCTTTTGGCGTTCTTGGTTCGAATATAAGGCATTAAATAATTATTATAGTTTTGAATGTTGAGTGTTAATTTACTACAGTATTACCGAATAAACAGGATGATTGATATCAAGCCATTGCTTCCAACCCCAAGATTTATTCAGTGTATTTTCCTTCAGTGCGAATTGTAGACGTTTTTACTCTAAATTTTGCAATGACGCCTTAAATATGTCACTCGATAACATTAAATAAAAATTATTAGTGTACAGGGTTAAGTCAACGACGATATGGCCTGGCCCCTGGGCACAAATAACCATTCAACACGTAACTAGTAACCTCTGCAATTTTTTTGAAGTTGATTGTTATTCTTGTTTTAGCAACTGGCTGCATAACACCGCTCCTTTAGAAGTTATTACTTGCAGCAGCTTTGGAAACCGGGATGTCCCCCTCCCGCAAATATTGCGAAGGGGGGATGGCTGACCCCTGCGAACCTATTATGCTAGTGGTAACTGGTCACGCTGGCGTTATTTTACAAGATCAATTAACTAAAATCAGTAGACTTCCTATTGAATTTATTTCCTTAGTTATTCGTATTGATGATTGATCGACCGCTTCTCCGTTCTTCTCGATGGCCTCGCCTAAAATATGTGAAGCGTACTCTAGAAGGGCTCCAGCGCACCTATTTCGGCGAAATCCGTACTGTCGGTCTCTGAGGAGATCATTACCGTCTAGGTACACTAGAAGGCGCGAGTTCAATACACGCTCCATAATCTTGGAGAGTATGGAGGTAATTCAAATAGGCCTATAATTGGCAGGATCGGCACGGCTGCCTTTTTTGGGCACAGGTTGCACGTTGGCAAGCTTCCAGGATTTCGGCACTATTCCAGTCTTGAAAGAGAAGCGATATAGACGTGTCAATACAGGAGACAACTCTTGCAATGCCTTCTTGTATGACTTGGCAGATTGGTTAAAGACTCTCTTCTTTCAATTTACATCCAGTTTTGCGGCTTCGAGCATCAGCCCAAATGAGGTATGCCGATTTTTTTCGGTCTTCAGCATGACTGCATTCGGCATTAAAACATGGGCGAGCTTTGCCACGACAGGTAGGTACGTCCGCAAAAGGTATAAAATATTCCATTGCTTAATGCACCACATCGGTTAGAGCATCCGCCAAACTCGGCGGATCCAAAAAAGAGAAGCATATTTGCCGCCAAGGATAAGACGCAAAGTGCCGCATCTCATCTCAATGTGCGGACAAGTATTTCCATACTCGCCTAACACCATATGGTTCGAGAGCTGGTTGGGAATATGTAAACACAGATTTTATCAGACATGACTAGCATGGTCGATCTTCTGGTACGGCAACAGCCAGTCCTGATAACAAGTTAAAGTTCGCCAAAAGACGAGCTGTGCTGAAGGGTACTGATACAAAACCATATCAGCAGCCTCACTGAAATACTCAAATAATCGATGTCTCCTGGTCACCGCTGTGCGAACGGTATACACAGGAATACACGATTTTTTCGTTTCCTATGTCCACTAAAACCCATAGGGAAGAAAGTGGGGTGGGTGGGCAAGAGTGAAGGATACGCTGGATACAGAAGTCGTTCCGTGCGTACACACAGACTCCGGCAAGTGAGCGAAAGTTGTGCTCTAACCAGTAACCGGTATAATTTAAGTGCACAGCGCTCAAAGGACATTGTATCTGCGTCTCCTTTAAAAAGATGCTATGTCTCCAGGTTGACAGATAATATTTTAGAGTACAAGCCCCTGATATTAGTGAGGTGCAGTTTCAATGAGGAGTGCAACCGCTGTACGTACTTGTTCTTTTTGTTGTACTTTTTCATTAAAAAAATATATAAGTGAATAGGATGTGAAATGGCAGTTGAACAAGGCGGTACGTATTGTCGAAACTGGTGAAGTCATGCCACTGGGAGGCTAGTCTGGAGACTGGCGGGACGAACGAACCCCCCCAGGGATCGCCATCGAGCCTTCTCATCTGGTCCCCAACCAGCACGGTGGAGCCACACCCTGGGATTTAACACAGCTGGCGAGGCAGCCTTTGTGGGTGGCTGACCCAGTAATTGGGCCCCCAACTAGCTGGGGGCGGCCAGCGGAAAGCTGTCGCTTCAGATCCCTCCTCAACTAGACACCCGACAGAACAAACACCAACTCGACGCCAAACCGCTTCGCCAGCGCAACACAGCTGTTCAGACCCATTTCCCATATACGGCTTCATCGAGCAACATGCTGGAACACGACTAGGTAGGTGCGGCGCGACTTTCTATTGACCCGATGTTATGTTTAAAGTATATCTTTTCTTAAGAAAAGAATTAATACCTGACTTTTATAACAAAATGGTCTACCTCACATTTAATAAGGAACTCGCACTTGACCGCAGATATCAACAAGGATTATCAATCAAAACAGATTATAATTTTGTAAACAGATGTGCAGGTTATTGTAATCCAGTAATTGATTATTAATAATAAATATACACTTAATATACCCTTTTTAAAAAATTAAAAAACTCGTCGCCAAAAAATAAAACATACTACATCTAATAATAAATCTGACATTTATTTTACACGATTAAAATATATAACAGTATCATTTTATCACTTAGACATTTTGTGGTCTCAAAAAACATAGCAATTACATACAAAAAGCTAAATTGAGGGTAGGTAGAAATTAAAAATTAAACCTTACAAAATATCTATACATTAACATACATACATACACTACACCTGATATAAAAGTATGGAATTTTATTTATATTTATATACCATGGTTAGTTTTATTTAAAAAATATAAACATTTCAACATACTCTTAAAATACATATCTATTTGAACGCTCTACTTAATATTAATAGAAATATTTCGGTTTTGATTTCGTTTATCTGTTTCCAATCGTTTTTTTTTTACAAACACCAACATAATTATTTAGTTTTAAATTACTTTTGCAAAACAAGCTGAATAAGATTCAGAAAATTACTTTACAAAATAGTTTTAAAAATGTTGAATATTCAGAAAATAAAATCTATTATATGGCTTACGGAATAATCAGCATATATTTTCTGGATGTTTCGTAAATAACATAATTTAATGTAATCAACTACTATGTGAATAATATTTTAATTATGTTGGTGAAATTACAAAAATATGAAATATAGCAACAAGTATTGTATATTAGAGAGCTACGAATCAAAACCAAAATTGCTTATAACATCAGTCAAATGGAATTTTTAGTATTAATAACAGTATAGTCAACTAGGGCGGGTTAATTATGGAATAATATTCAAATATCACAAAATAATTATAGGAAAAATATTTTTTTAGACAAAATTCCTTGTTTTACCATATGGCAATACTGTCAATTTGCAATTAACATTCGAATATCACAAAGTATATTTTATTCTCGTTTAAAAATATTTTTTTTGGAATTTTTAGACAACAGCATATGGCAACACTGTAGTTTTTATGTTAGAGATGTGTTTTAATTTGTTATCAGTATTAAGTTAAAAAAAAATATAAGGTTTTCAATCAACTAGATGATAACATTTATTTTATACAAAATGTTCTCAATAATAACTTGATCTTAGAAATTGTGAGCACAACTTGAAAAACAGTAAATAGAAAACAAACCTTGCTAACACACAATAAACTTCAATTTTAAATATTTTTTTTAATATTTGGAAACAGTGCGATATTTCTCCAAAATATTTTAAAACCTAATCACATCCTAAAAATTATGATCACGCCAAATACATACAATTGCAATGACACTCTAAAATTATAAAAAGTCCTGCAAAAACAGTCATTCAAAACTGAACTCTATTCTGATAACAGCAAGGTATATTTTCCAGTAAAAGTTTCACCGATATGTCTGTCTCCTAGAGTGGTTGGTTTGATAACACTCTTCACACACACGCACGGGCTTCATTTGACCAAACCTAGGTAATGGAATTGAGTTCGAACTGCAGGACGCACAGAAGACTTTACCTGGAAAAAAAGATATAGTATAATGACTTATCTGTACCTTTGACCCAAGTAAAATGCCTAAACATAACGTTCGAGGTATATAAGTGTGTGTGTGTTCGAATGTGTAGCTCATGGACATAAACTTGAAGACATATTTTGTGACTCTAGACCCTTTCCTGACATTTTAATTAATGAATTGAAAACTCGGAATAAGTAAAGACATTTTAGCATGCATACGTAGGGAATTCGATATTGATAAAAATTACATATTTTACTAAAAGTGTTTTATTTGTGTGCAGGATCAAGAAAGGTGTTGGCAGTCACAAAAATTGTTATCGGTCACAGCCGCGAGGAACTCTCGGGGCGTATATATACCGGGTTAATTTTAATTAATTGGCCACTTTTTGAAGGCAGCCTCTCTACATCAATCCCAACAACATTTGTTCAACAACTTTAATTTTTTTTTTTTTTAATTTAAGTGTTCGTATACAAAATTTATTTGTTGTCTCTGAACTGACATTAACTCTGAGCTTCGGTTTGGCGTTCGGGCGTTTACCTTTAAAGTACGTAATAAGTAAAAGAGGGAGCAAAAATTATTATTTTTTGTTTTTTTTGTGTTTTCATCAAAATTTGTAGAAAGTCGTAGAACATGACAAAACAGAGACTGCCTGCAAGAGGAGGCGAAATAGCCTTGTATACGAGTATATACTCTTTTATTATTAAATAGGTAAATTATTAAAGATTGATTTTAATACACTATATAAAGTTAAATAGTAATTAAATTCTAGAAACACAAAACTCATGTATATTGGTTTTTAATTTACATTTAAGTAATGCCGAATGCACTGCGTACAAACCACACTCATGGCCGTGTGCATACTCATACACAAGTAAATACTCATTAACACAGTCTAGCATACAGACACAAAACAGGATCGCGCTCACACGTACGTACATAAACACGCACGCAGACTATTATAAAAACCCACACACAAACACTAACCGCAGTTCCTACAGTGGTGCCTCCTTCGGAAGGCGGTGAAGTGCGCGGCGCACCTCATGCAGGCCGGCGCCGCTATGTCCGGGACCCACTCTGGAGCACGCTCCACTACTGACGACGACGAGCGCTCTTCTCTACTGTTAGGAATATTCAACCGTTACTAAAATTATCAATAACCAAAAATACTAAAATGGAATACCATGAAATCTTTTTCTAGTCTTTTTTGGTGCAGAACAAAAACTTTGATTGTAATTTATTAAAAAAAATGTATTTATTTTAAGTTAATTGATAATAGAGCTCCTAGAATGTATGAAGTTTTAAAAGTAAATCCTCCTTAATGTATTCTTTTTGGGAACATACCTGTAAGTCAGATCTCCAGTGGACACGGAGGCCTGCATGGTGTCGACTGACTTCCTCCGGTCACTGACCCCGGGCTCGTTGATGGAGGTGACGGTGTTCCTCCTCGCCACTCGGGACGGCTCAGACGACGTGGAGTCCGAGTTACTGTCGGCGTATACCTCTTCTGCGGAATATACACTGTCGAATGAGCTGCCTGGAAGATGATACAAGGTTTTTGTTATTTAATATTAATGTACATCGTTAATAACTTTGTTTTGGACTGTAGAATCATCATTTTTTCTTAGATAAATTTATATCTTTAGAGATCTCTAGTATCAAGGTAGGATATTTTCTTAATTTCTAATATATGTTTTAAGGGAAGTCAAAATCAAATTCACAGATCTAGAAGATTAAAGTCATGAGAAGGAACAAAAATATTCATATATTAAAATGTAACATGAGTTTTTAATTATTACAAAATAATATATAATAAAACTAACCATTCTGTATGACCTGATCCTCTCCCGGCTGGTACTCTATACTGTCGGGTATCTCGATGGTCTGGTTCATGAGGAACACCGCCTTCAGTATGTTACGTAGATCGGCGGCGAAGTTAGTCTGTAGCTGGTCAGCCACACCCGCGATACATACGAACAGACGGTGAATCAGGTCTTCGGACGATCTGAGGAGAAATTAGGATGTTATTATTTAATTATGTTTTCACGGTACATATCAAAACTCTTTCAAATCATAAATCCTATATAGTGACCGAAATTTCCAACGCATAGATGCAAACTACTGTTCGGAACAGCACTAAGGATAATGCTGTTTTATTCTCATATATCGTATGAATTTTAGACGCTCTTTCTAATGCCGTATCACAATCGTCACATATATGGTTTATACCTTCAGTAAAAGGGATATCTATAGGTAGTTGCAGAAATAACCTTGCTCAAATTTAAAAAGGTCTCTTCTGTTTTATTGTATTGGTATAGATAAGTGCCGTGTGTGTGCATCGTGTGCATACCCTCTATGCAGCATTTGTATAACCTAGTTAGGTGTATCAATATATCATGCATTCACTGTGTACTAAGTGTGGTTGTAGACATTGTGTGTGCGTATTGTTGATGTGCTCACGTTGGTGTGCGTTTGTGTGCGTGCATGCGTGCGTGCGTGCATGCGTGCGTGCGTGCGTGCGTGCGTGCGTGCGTGCGTGCGTGCGTGCGCGTGTGTGTGTGTGTGTGTACTCACTTGAACTTGTCCCTGGCTCGTCTCCTGGCGGCTAGTTCCTGCGCCTGCAGCGCGAGTGCGATCTGTTCGTCGTCCGCGCACTCCGACGCACTACACGACGTACCACTGTACAATAACAAATCTTTTAAAAAAAGTTAATCAGTTACATGTCTTAGTTATAATCTTTATATTGTTAGATGTTATACTTCGAGTTAATGCCTCGCCTATCAACTTTTTATATATTTTAATAGAAGAAAGAATTATGGACCATCAATTATGATTCCTATAAATATTTGTCGGCTATATATTTTAAGAACCTCCACTATAGTGCAGGATTAATATTAATAAAAAATAAAAATATGTTCTATCGCATTAGTCATTGTTCAAAATCTTATACATGCACATACTAGTCTTATCAACAGTTTTTACTTCCATAAACAAAGCCAAATAATTTTACCTCTCATCAACTAAATGGTCCAAATTCAACCTCAAAGGACTTTGGCTTTGTGTAGATCGGTTGTCTAATATCACGATGCCGGGAGTCCACATCTTTTTCTTTTTTTTCTTATTTCCGGACTTCCGTTTCCGTCTAGAACTAGTCGAACCGTTTGGTTCACTAGATCCTTCAACTAACGAATTGATTATCTTATCTGATTCTCTATGTCTTCTTAGCTCTGTGATAACATTCTCGATAGTTCGAAACTCCTCTTGAGGATCGTTCGCACCCCAACTTTGTACTGAAGTCACATTCGTCGCCTCATTCAAGCCATCGTCACTTAACCTATCAATATTTACACTAGATGAGGCTTCGTTCTTCTGAGTATCTTCTTCAACGTAATTAATATTTACAACATCCTCTCTGGCGTCGGAGAACGAACTTTCTAGAACGTTTTCTTTCTCTTCAATTTTCTCGTCTATTGGACTCTTTAATACCCTGTTCTGTTGCATGAAATAGTTTGATTTTATGTCTCTGTTTTGGTCTGTGTCCGGTGATCTATCTAGACTCGTGTTTTCAGTACTAACACCAGAATCAACGGGTGATTCGTGTTCACTTTCGTAACCCAACATAAATTTAACCCTTTCCTCCTTATCCATTGTCATCTTCGCAGAATGAAAGCTAGTATTGTCCCCATCAGTTTCATTATCTATAAAGTTCTGTCTGAATTCCTCATTAGTCAGTAAGAGAGAACTGAGATTAACGTTAGCTATAGATATATTTGTATTTACAATTTCCGCATCAATATTATCCGACATTATCAAAGGGAGATCAGAACTCATTATTGCACCATTAATATCGTTACCTTCCTCTTGATTGAACACAGCTGAATTATTATGTGATAGGGACGCTAAAACTACTGGTTCCTGACTTATTGCATTTGGTATCAGATAACCGTGACTAGTAGACGGCATACAACTCAACTGTTCGTTCCTTGGACCGGTGAAACCAAAATCCTCAGAGCTCTCGTTGGATATCAAGGTGGGAACATCGTTGGTTGAGAACGAATGGTCGAATGAACGAATGTCCTGATCCAGGATATCCACATCATTAACTATCGATGA
Organism: Napeogenes sylphis; assembly: GCA_959347405.1. NCBI lineage: Eukaryota > Metazoa > Arthropoda > Insecta > Lepidoptera > Nymphalidae > Napeogenes > Napeogenes sylphis. The sequence goes on from OY365785.1 coordinate 23,478,909, forward strand.
TAATCTATCGACTATTTCCGTCACTTGTTCGTTTAGTGATGTGACTAAGTCATAGTCTGGTATTTGTCTGTCAGATGTAGAAGCAGACACAGCGTTAATTACCAACGGGTCGAACATCATTAACCCATTAGTTGATAAATTTCTCAACGATGACAAATCGCTTTCCGCCCTACTAACTTTTCTGGTTTTATCGTATTCTTTACTCTCATTGGTCTGGAATGTATCAGTACTAGTGGTGTCTGTTTTGTCGATGGTTTTGGTGTCGATATCGATAGAATCACGTTCTAATTCATCGACATCTTGTGTAAGACGTTTGAGGCCGTCTATGATGGGCGTCATGACTTCAATGTTGTCTGGAAGATAGTCAGCGTCTGTTATGGTTTGCTCGCTTGAACTGAAACAATACAAATATTCTGTTAGATATATCAACAAGTCAATTAAAAATCATTCATTAAAGATGGACGACTAATAATAGGTAAGTTAACCAGAATAGGTTGAATATAGCATAATTTATATTGTTATATTTATATTAAATATATGTAATAATTGCTCCTGCAAATTTTTATCCACAAAAAAATAAGATCCATTTCCTGAGATTCAACAGGAAATCAATATTAGGTATATAATGTTTGCATGTGTGTGTTACCTGTGTGTGTATAGATCCTTGCAGTGTGCGTGGTCCGCGTAGAATTTTGACACAAACTCCCCAATATCTGGATAGCAGGAATCTTGTGTTGAATCTTCTGCTGAAAAAACATGTAATAGATACAGTTAGACGTTTTTATTTTACTTGTGTATTAGAAATTATTATTATATATGAAATATTTATGCATTTTTATACATTTTTTATTTATATATTCATCTATAGATTTGTCCGTTAATTTGCAGAATGTGATGAAGGTTGATACATTATAGTCTGAGTCAACATAAATAACTTCAGACAACATTTAGGTTTTTATCCAAAATAATGCGAAATAAAGATTATAACCAAAATAAAACTACTGATTTGTGTAGAACAAATAACTGGGATTAAAAAGAGCTTATTACGGGGAACACGGTAAAGACATAATAGTTGCAAAACCAAATTTCTGAAGCTTTCTTATTCTTAACCTTCCAAAACTCGGTGTATTATAAAGGTACAATAAGAATAATAATATCAGGACAGATTACACACATTGATCTAACCCCCCTAAGTAAGTAAATTATTTGCTTGAGTTAAGGGTGTTATAAATACTGCGAATATATTTAATAAACGACCAAACCCAGAAATACAGACATCAATGCTCATCACATATATGCCTGTCTGTCGGGAATCGAACCCGCGCCCCATTGTGCCGCTACACGTTAGGCGACTGCGCTAACGACTCGACCAACGGGGCGGTTAAATTGGTATTAATAGTTTTATAATACTAACCGGGCTGTATATCCAAGCCGGTCAAGTTAGCGACATCCTCGTTAGTACACAGCAGTCGCTCCAACACCAACAGCTCCCGTCTGTCCAGAGTCCATAACAACGAACGTATCTTGTGCAATAGAGTACGGAATGGACGAAACATGTCTGACATTTCTTCTGTAAATAGAATTGTAAATGTTTATTACATTATTTTCCGAAACGATTATTGTAAATTGATTTAAATGAAATTATATCTTACATTAAATAAATAACATGTCCTATACTGTAGGACACACGCACGCACTCAATTACTAGGCACAAGAGGGAGGAGATATACACGAACGGTACCTTACAGTCCAAATAACCCACCACCCCTGGTGACTCTATCATATCCACGTCATACACGAATCATACAACACTGACACTCAGGAATACACGTTCCGATACTTCACACACGTTCCGATACTTACACACAAAGAAAGAATGAAAGAGGAAGATAGATACACGCACACTTGCTTACAGACAAACGTGAACACTCTTACATGAAGCGTACAAAATGCACGCACACGTTCACGCAATCACACGCACAAACACTCTTCTATATATGTACACACGCACACACCTGGCGGCTTGTCTATACTGAGCGGTCCGCTGTAGTATATTAGGAGCCCGCTGACAATGGCCAGGCGAGGGACAGCGAACATTAGCGCCGGGTCGTACGAGTCGACCTGAAATATAGATATTAATAAATTATTATTATATTACATACATGTGTCAGAATAACTTCCTTGAGTAACTAAGTGACTGATAGAAGAGAGATAGACTAATAATAAAGGAATATGGTATTTGAGCAACCTTTTTTTTTTTTCGAGAATATTACACCATAATTGGGTATAATAGATCGAATAGAAGTGTATATATGTCAGTACTTTTTTAAAACATTAACATTTTTAGGATCGTTGCCAAATGCAATTTATTTTAAAAATGTAATGGTTTTGTTGATCCAATGAGTGTAAACAATTCCATATTAAGCGTAAAGGTATACCTAAGTTTTAATCCACCACGAACTTCAATTAAAAAAACTTGACTTAAAATACTCTATAATATAATACATTAAAATATTCTATAATGTAGCAGCTCATAATTATCTTCAAGAACCCACCTGTTCCTGAGTTAGCAAGTTCTGTTTGAGTGCTCTCCGTAGACTCTCAGAGAACAGTACGCATATCAGCTGTTGTGCCTCGAATTCGTGGGGGGTCTTCACGTTCACCATCGCACTCACGTAACACAGCTCAAACTCAGCGAACAACCTGAAATAATGAGAAGATTCATCTGTAAATTAGTGACGTATATTTATATTGTTTTTATTTTCCTTAGAGGAATAAAAGTACAGGGACTATTATGAAATGTTAGTAGGACTTTTTTTTATCTTATATGATTATCTTATCTAATTTTCGGATTTATTTATCTTATATCATTGATAATACAATCAGATTCGATTGACGTCTTATTACAGATGGCCAAGATAAGCTAACGTACGATCATATAAGATCCAAATGTATATTTATATAAAAAAAGAAATATTTAAAATTAATAAAATCGCCTCAAAAAAAAGGAAAAGATTGGTCGGACTTAATGACTAGTTTCTCTACCAGTCTACCCGTCTAATAGCTGCTAAAAGTTGATAAGAGTTTTTATTAGGTGCATACCGTGGAATATTTTAGGGAAAAAAAATAAAATAAATGAGGAATCAAAAATATTATTTTTAAAACATATGATGTATCGAGAATAAACTAATCGTTTTATTGTTTACCATAGTTTATATATACGTAAGTAGTAAACTTACATATTTTTACTATTTATATTATTTAATATAGTATAAACCACCGACTCCGACTCGCTAAAAAACAAGAATAATCGAAAGTCTAAAGATTAAACAAAAAAATATCACAACACGAAAGTTGGATCTAAAGCAACTATTTCATTACACTGTTAATTGAGCACTAGGTCGACTAGCGTACTAAATTAAGATTGTGAAAAGGCTTTTAGTGAGCTCTTATTAGATTGACACTTTTACTCGGTATTTTTTGTATAAAAAAATAGGACCTTAACATCTCCATCCAGTTTGTGGTCACCCTGTAAGGGTGTTTGTACACCGCATCCAATCCTAATCCGAAAAATATAACTAAACCTGAACAAATAGTATCTACTATGGCAAATTTGGATCGTTATGTTTCGGACTCCTATCGGATTAGGGTCGACTACAGTGTGTAAGCGTCTTAAGGAATTAAGATGTTCGGATTCCGTTTTGTGTGCGTTCTAAGTTCAATGACTGTAAGCTAAGGAGCTGGAAATTGGACACTACCTCTCATGTTTCAGTGAATATGATTGTTGCAATATTTGAGACGTTATTTTTATTTAAATATAATGAAGCTAAGTTTTATATTTGTCATATATCATTTGTTTAAAATCATTTATGTTGCATTTTAAAATTTAAATGAAGTAACTAATATGCATACTATAGTCAACCCATAATACTCTTAAATTAAATATAGCTACAATATAAATACATTATTTACATATTTCAGACTGATTAACATATCAAATGTCACATATTAAGCCCCTACATTGTTGTTATGTATTAAGGTCTGCATGTACACTATGAAGTAACAAATAATTATGTTCAATAAATATAAATACTTGAACAATTGTTACGATTCATAACTTCAGAAAATTCTTTTATATAAAAATTGTGTTCAAAGATTTATATTGAAAGATTAGTATTAAAATCGAATATTAGAAAATATGATTGTGAGTTGATACAGAGGCTGTTCTAAATAAATCCTTAAGACTTGACGTAGCTAGGTGAGAAATTAAACTATATAGTCCTAAAAATTCCATTTCCTGTGTGCTAACAGTGGCTCAACTAAACCATATATTACTTAATAAATAGTTTGGAATTCTAAAGAAAATTCAAGTCTACCAACATTTTAGTAAAAAATGGCTGGACTATTATCTAACCATATAAATGTAAGGTCATTCAAGGTAACTTACCGATCAAATATCCTCAGACTCTCATGAAGCATATCATCATGATCCTGTAAGGCTAGACCACGTGGCCGGAGACATTGCTCGCGGAGAAGCGACCTGACTGTCTCCAGGCTTCTCGTCAACGCCTTAGCCAAGGGTCTCATCGCCGCTGATTCTTCCTCACGATTCATTATTGAGGACCCCGCCGCTAGACACTAAATAATATGATTGCGTTATAACAACAGCTACATGTTTATAAGATAGAATGTTATATATTCATTTCATATAAAAGATAGCGAGTTAAAAAAAACAATTTTACTATACCAGTAGGTACTAGTAAAATGGAAAAAAAATTAAGAAGCAAAGTATAAGTGTTTGCTTTTGGAGTTTCCTTCCTTTCAATAATTACTTTTGAACTTATGTATGTTTTTGTTAAAAATATAATAGCACAAGCCTGATGAGTTTCTGTTCTCCAGCTTATCGCAAGTCTTTGAAATATATTACTTGAACTTGGCTTTGACAATGACAAAAATGTTTTGTATAAAACTTTCAATCTTTCTTCTGAATATTTGATTTTGAACGTATAGGGCATCATTTCACGCACAACAGATTCACGGAGAACAGTTATGCGGGTTGCAGACCGAAAACTTTTTTGTTTTAAAAAGCGCATTAGTTTTAAATAAGACTAAATTATTAATTGTATAGAGATCTACCTCAGCCCCAAACCACAGCTGCCCAGCTAAATTATCCTGAAGCACGTCTTCTGGAAACTTGACTCGGAAACCTCGAGCCACTCTCTCGTCTCCCAGCACTTGGTCCATTATCTGACTTGTAATATTCAGCACTCTGTCCTAGAATTGAAGTTAAATAATGACTTTAATTTCTGGATATGACTTTGAAAAGACAGATATTATGTGATATTATGTGAAATAAATTATAAGTATTTAATTAATCAAAAAGATAAGGAATGACAAACATACAAAGCTATAAAAACTATTATATATAAAACAGTTACTTTATATAACTTATATTATTATTAATACAGATAACTTGGCTAAAGATAGATGTAAGATAGTAATGAAGACAATGTAATATACAATAATAATATATTAAGCACAACGCACTTCATAATATTTATGTCACAGTAGGTAGGTACTACTCACGTGTACAATGTATGTACTTAGAAACCACTTTTCACACACACGCACACGCACAGGCACACTCACTCGCACTCGCACTCGCACACGTACACACACACACACACACGTACACACACACATTTGATATACAATAAAATAACTAAATAATAATTTATTTCGAAGTATAGGAAAAACTAAAGTAAATGTTATGGACCTGTTAAAGCTCTCCTACCTAAATATCTATATTATATACTAGCCAATAAAAAAAAAATAATTAAATATCTTTGCTAACCTCTACGGTATCTTTAGCTTGGCGAACAGGTATCCTAATATTATTATATTTCATGATAATTGAACATTTTCATTAAATAACATTGTATAAGATGATAATAGAAAATCATTTACGGTAGTAGATACTGTATAGATGTAACAAGTTATATATTAGAGTACATTGAAGCCTGACTAATCAACAAGTGCGTGTAAAAATAACACGCGAGGTAAAAAAAAACAAATAATTTTAAATAATTAGTGCAAACTTTTTATATAAAGCGATATTTTTGAATAAGATACGATATTTTTGACAAACGGGTAGATAACATTGGAATAACTTCCAATATTAAAAACTAATAATTGCCACAGAGTCAATAACATTATTGGTAATATTAATAAAATTTGTATTGTTACATAATATTTAGTTAAATATAAATATTTAACCTATAAGTATATTAAATAATAGGATGAGTTTTCAGAGATAAGATAGAGAAAAGGAAAAAAAAGATAAATCTTCGACACTAGCAGGAATTGAACTCGAGACCTCTGAAAGCGGAAATTATTTTAAATAATCATAACATGTTTATATCTTTTCTTATCTTATTTATATATATATGTATAAGGATTATAATATGACGTTACTGCATATCTTATCTTAGTAATTGACATTTTCCATAACACGTGAGTCAGATGACAGAAATCATATTAAGTCAAACAGTGGTTCAGTTGTCCCAAATAGACAATAAAATAAAAGCATATATATGTAAATTTTATACAAATGTTATTTGACTTTTAAAGTTCTTATCAAAATCTTAAAATTATGATAGAGATTGCAATAAACTTCTAAAATACCAATATTATAACGAGAGTAAAGCATAAACATGTTACGATATAATAAAAATAAAACAAAAGTGGTTAAAGGAGATCATTCTCGATTTAGGGTCATCGACCGATTTCAACGAACATACTAAAAATGTAAAGTATCAAATAATCTTATTAAGAAAATAAAACTTAATAAGAAACATATAATTAAGATAACAGAATTATAAACTTCAATTAATAGAATATATATTTCTTATTTTGAACAATTTCACAATACATTGTACATTTTATAGAAATGAGAGAGTAGAAGTTTCTACTCTTTCAATAAAAATAAGTATTTGTATTACAGTAATAATACATATTTGTGAGTTTAAATATTTGTAGTGAATTTTTAATATTTTATAGACTATAATATACATATATAATATAATGTATACATTTAAGGTATATTACCGTCAAAATGGGAAAAAACCCTATACAATATGTGTTATATTGAAAATCAAAGAGCTATAGGATACAAAATAAAAAATAAAACATTTTTTGAAAGGCAGCGTACATTAACCCGAATTTACCCGAACATTCGCGAACATACTTGCATTAGGTTTGACAGATGTCACTAGTATATAACATAGGTCGCGCTACCATTATCCCTCGCTATTTTTATAAGTATTCGAGAAACTCTTTGATTTAATGACCCTCCCCCGGTGACGCTGTAATAGCCACTTGACTAACAGCATAGTCATTACAAAAAAAAATATTAAAAAAAAAAAAATTAAAAGAAAAAAAAATGATTTAATGGGGTACGCCCGGCGACACTAATAGCCTACAGGTCTAACTGCATAGACACGAAAAAAAAAATGCTTTAAAGATCTACGTTGCTGCTAATGTTAAATAGTATTGTTTATAGTTGTTGTTCAAATAAAAACTAATGTTAAAAGTACAAAAAGTTACAAAATCTAATTAATAATAATATTATTAAAATGTTTAGTTAACTAAAGACTGGTCAGTACTACGTTATTTTTTAAAGGTTAAGTTAAAACCAAAGCTAGGAGGTGAATAATTAATGTAACCTATTTAAATTATTCCTTATAAGCCTTATCTATTACAAATACAACACGTTTACATTTACTTATAAATAGAAACATGAGATTTCTTCGAACCATGTTAATTGACCTCTTAACATCTTTGTAAGCTTTTAACAGTTAGGTCAACTTGTAATTGTCACCGGTCACATGACTTGCATTCTTAATCGATAAAAATACGAATATAAATAAACAAGTTCTTGAATGATTGTATCATAATTATATGAGAACAACTCGATTATTAAATCGAATCTATTCTGATCATATTGAATATATAACTAACAAAGAAATTATCGGTTCTGAACATATTGATTTTTTGTTTTACGAAACAGTGACCTGAAATTTAGAACGTGGAATATTAAAAAGTCATGAAAGTAAGACCATCAATAAGTATTTACCTAATTCCAACGCCGTAGAAAAAAAAACACATTTAGAAACGGATTCAATGATTTTTTTTTCACATTTTTATATAAAACAGTTGAGTGGTTGATTTATTAGTCTTTTGAATGCGTAATAAGCTATTACTTATAATTTACTATAATAACCTCAAACATTATAAAACGCTTTGACTTAATTTAAAAACTAGTTTGAACAATTACATTTCCAATTCTTATGTATAAATAAGTGTTTTTGATTTAAAGTTGGAAATTACCTACATTTTTAATAATAAATAAATAACGTTTTAAATAAATATAGAATGAAAAATAATACGAATTAATTGGGCTGCCATATTGCTAAATTGGTAGAGAGAGAGACTGGACAGTTTCCCAAAGGTCTCAGGTTTGATTTGGTATCCTGAGCGTATTGGTTTATTTTTCGTTATTTATTTCAAACTTAAATAAACCTAACATGGCTATGCATTATATACATTTTCAAACACAAATAACATTATTGAAATTATTTAGCTTATTTATCAGTTCCCTGACATCTAACGAACGAGGCAGTTCCGTTAAAATATTTGCTTAACAAATCATCATGAATATAAAAACTAACATCAATCGAGTACGCATAGCGGTTTAAGGACAAATATTTATAAGAATTTTAATCATGATAAATATTCCATTGTCTATTTAGTGTAGGCAATTAGTGTTAGGCAGTCACTTCATTATCTAATTTACTAAACGCTAGCTATACAGTATACTAATATCGCATTTGAAAAGGCTGTTAGTGAACTACTTACTGCTTTTTTATTGACATCAAATAGTGCGCTATAAATTGGATAATGAAATAGAAACATTAGTGTAGGTAGTTAGAGTGAGTCACATCAACTAGATTTAGCTAAGCAAGATCTCAAATCTCATCATCCCACGTGTAATATTTCTATTAAATTAATTATAGGTCGTAATAGAATACAATACACGAACTACTAATTAAGTATCGCAACTCTTTGGTCATGCTTCAAAGACGACCAAACGCAATGTAATATAATAGGGCTGGCGCACATAGGTACTGTTTGAAGACCTTGGCATAATGTAGAGTCGATGTTGGGTTTTACGATACATTTTTTATAACTTGAACGAAAGAGAGAGTTTACAGTTTAGTGTTGTACTATCATTATTATATTGAATGTTATCTTAAAATAATTAAAAATAGAGATGCGCCGAATATTCGGTAGATATTCAGCATCTCTTTCACTATTTTATTATTACTAAACTACAATTCGTATTTTGGATAGGTAACATTTATTATAATCTTTAAAAAAAATACCAGAATTCAACATATTTATTCATCTAGCCAGAAGCCACATGTAACATACTTGTCAGTACCTGTTTATGAAAACCAAACAATGAAATCGTAAATCGAATAATTCTGCCAAATTATCATTTCGGTAAAAGGCACACCGAATAGTATTCGGTATACGGTTATTCGTTGATACCACTATTCGGCGCATCTCTACTCAAAATTATTGTTTTTATTTGTACAAAAATGATTCGACATTAAAATTGTCACGAATTAAAAAATATATTTGAGAATTATCCAGCACGACACAATATTGTTTTGAATTAAGAAAGGAGATTTGTATTTCAGAATATACTTCTTGATACTTATCATACGATATCATTGCAAAATTCAGTATCGTATATGACTTTACTATCTCCTTATCTCATTTAGCTAACCCAGTTTAAATATTCCTCTATAATAATAACTTCTTGCTTTATTAAAAACACATATTTATATCCGGAATTCATTACTTATGAAACGTAATTACTTCTACACGTATGTATAACAGCCTTAAAGAGTCATTTGAGTGCTAGTCGTATACGGGCTGGCTGGCCAGGGTGGTACCATCTTCTGACAGAAGAATAGCGAGGAGAAAATCTTAATAACTTCAGTTTTTCAAAAGTAGCTATGTATTTGTATTGATGTTTGCAAATGGAAGATTATTTATCATCATAATGGTGCTGGCTTGGCAGTCCGTCTATTATATTAATAAAATTAATGCAAACTAGCTAACATAATAAGTACCAATTGCATTCGAGCGATTAACCTTATCAGTCAGATCAGTATCAAATCGTACAATCGGACAAAGACTAAATTCATGTTCGAGATAATAAATTTTCATTTTTTTTCTCTTCATTCACTGAAATCATGAAAAACAAGTCCCCTAGTAACATAAATGTAATATTATTTCAAATACAGATTAAATGTTGTAATGAAATAGCAAAAATAAATATTTAGTAAAGAAATGTTTCTTTATTATGTAACGCGTATTTGTTTTCGTATTTATCTAACACAAAAACAAATTCGTTTCGTATATCCAAAATGAGTTTTTGTTTTTTGTGTTAAAATATAAATATAAGATACGAAATAAAAGATGTTTAGTGACCGATCCACCATACCAAATTTTATCAGAATCAAACAAACAACCAAACATTAAAAAAAAATTGTGTCATATTCTAAGCCTTTGGTTTTAAAAAAATATTAAACACCTTTTTTTAATATATTATCGATATAGAAATATATTTGTATCGATATAGAAATTGTATGATTCCCATCATTATTTTTATCATAATTATCTGTAATGACAAGTAAGTTTCCGTTTGTTTTCAAGAACAATGCAATAACGTCACAATGAATTAAGATCTTCAACTTTCCAAATACATAATCAAACTTTTTACAGCAAATATTTATATTATACATAATATAACTAAATTATTATAAAATATATATTTTTTTATGTCTGTATGGATGATATATTAAAAAAAAAACAGTATGGAAGAGTTTAAATATAATAAATATCATATATCAAACTGAAAATATCATTCAGATTATAAATAACAATAACGAATCACTTGTAATATATAAACTAAATAAATATATAATGTAACATAAAAAAAATAACTAAAATTAACGGTTAAGAGATAAGAGAGAGAGATAAAGAGAGAGATAAGAATACTTATTGAAATACCATGATGAAATATTTGAACAATAAGAAGGAAAAAGAATACAATTATATAATTGATTGCTACCGTTTTATTTAAAATCAGTTTTCTTTTGAATATTTTTTTGCTATTCCTTATTGTTTAGAATTTAATCATCGAAACAGAAATTTTAAAATACTTCCCGTATTTATTTTTTTAAACTAACAAACTCATTTAACATTGTAATTAATATTAGTTAATACCTATATATATAAAACATTGTCCCATACATTGTATACTAGGGATACAATGTATAGGACTTCCCCGCATTGGATTCAATGACAGCAACTTAGATATTTGTTATACGATATTCAAAACCGGATCCTAGCACAAATTGTTTATGTAAAAATAATATATTCCTTCATTTTCCTTTTACATGTATCTACTATTTATGAATAAAGGAGACATCAGATAGATATTTAATTAATTCTTTATGTTCCATAGCTTTTATACCAATAAATTGTCATCAATATCAACCTTTTAAAAGATATTACGTATTTGGTCAAATTAATTGTGAATATAATATATTAATAATATTTATGAATAAAGGATCCAATATATACCTAATAAAATTCTTTGTTTCTTTGCTTTTATAGAATAAAACTGTCATCAAAACCAACCTTTTAAAAGCTAATACGTGTTTGGTCAAATTAATTGTAAAAAAAAAGAATATATGTCATTGGATGTCTTCAGACACAGCTGCTCGTAAGGTCGTTTACATTTGACACCAGATGTTTAAAGGTGTTCGTCACATAGTATTATATAAATGGCAGTATAATATGTGCAACTCATTGTTAGGAGCAGTAGTTAGTAAACGGCATTAAGTATGCTCAATGTTAATAATGTTGTAATGTAATCATTTAAATTTATATAAATATAGAATGAAAAATAAACCGATACGGGCAGGGATTCGAACCTGCGACTACTGGGAAACCGTCCCGTCGCTCTACCAGCTACCGTGTCAGATACGGCAGCTCAGCTCAGTCGAATCCCTGCCCGTATCGGTTTATTTTTCATTCTATATTTATATAAATTTAAATAAGCTTAACATGGCTATACATGTTTATAGATATTTTCAAACATGTAATCATTTAACTAAACATTAAAGAGAAAAGAGGTTACGTTAGTTTTTTAGTTCATTATTAAAATTAAACGAGATCTTAACATTACAATCTTTTTGATGTTTTAGATACTTTATTTCAAAAAAAAAAACTTTAAAAATTTGTCGAATAAATAATAATTATTATTTGATTATTATGTCTTAGTAATGTCCTTTCTCTTTCTATCTTATAGAACAATTAAAAAAAAGTTTCTTTACTCTTCTTACTTTATACTTTTTAATGTGTAGTTTTGAAGGTAGTTTTAAATGTGCTAAGCGTGTAAATGTCAAGCCTTTTATGATCGCGTTACGAGAACCTTTCGTGACGTTTAGAACGCAACACGTATAATTTATTATTATAGATATAGACTAGGGTAATATGTAATTATGATAATGTGGCTAATTCAATTAATATCGTATTATTATAGTGCATTTATGTGTTAGTTTTGACTTTCAAATTTAATAGACTGTGTTACTTAAATTAAATTGTTTTATTATAATAAACATTCTTATTCTAATGTCTTCTTTGTATGAACTATGGGGAAAACTGATTGTAGGCAAACTGAATAGGCAAAACAAAACAAGATTTCTGGAAACTTCTAACTCAAACAAATCCCTTCAAATTTAAAGAAGGCAAAAGTTTGTTATAAGGTCCAAAGTTTTGAAATTTCTATTTATAGCCTTTGTTTACCAATAAGAAAATATTGAAGTCCTAACCCTGTCGTAGGCTTCGTATATTTTGTTTGTGTTGATATTTACCCAACCAATTTACTAACCTGTGCATGTCGCAGCTGGTTGACGAGTGTGGAGCATCTCTCAGGGTCTTTCCGGCCATCAAAGGAGTCTAACTCAGCGGCTATCATATTCAGCGCGTCATCGGCGAAGAAAAACTGCGCCAATAATGAACGGTCATCCCTCTGTAACAATTGAAATCATTGTTTATAATATTTTTTTTTTCATAGAACATGAATTTCAAAATTAAAATATTATAAACGATGGAAATTGTTTATAAATATATTATTTTATAATAAGTATTTATTGATAAAATTATTTGCACGAACAGGACTCTAACCTGCTACTATTCTAGCACACCGCCACGTCGATCTATCAACTAAGCCACCGTGTCGTTACGAGCTTTTGTATTCTATTTAATTTTACTTATCAAGACGCCAGATAGTTTATTAGGCTTCTAATAGCAGAGGAGCCCACCAAATATGAGCTCCATATATAAACTGGTGGACATATTTAGCGGAACGCAAAAAACAGACTGCAAGATTATATGAAAACACATTTTTGTTGTACAATACATTTGATTATTATTCTGAATTAATTAAATTAACATTTTTGAACATAAAAAATCACAAAATTAAAGCGAAAGAAACGAAATTAAAGACAATAAGGTCAGTGACTTCATTCTGAAGAGTGTTGACCTAACACAATGAAAACTAAAGAAAAGTTAATATTGTCCAAATGACTGGTTTTTTCGCGATGGTTGACACAATCAGTATTTAGTGTTGCCACCTCTTGCTGTTAAAACTGCCTGCATGCGTCTGGGCATGCTCTCTATTAAATTGTCAATAAAACTTTGCGGCATTGAGTTCAATTCTTCAACCAATGCGGTTGCGGTACGTTGACAGGTGATGGATTTCTTTGTTTAATTTGTCTTCCCAGTTTGTCCCAAACGTGTTCTATTGGATTTAGGTCTGGCGAGCGTGCCGGCCACCCCAAAACCTGGATTCCGACCTCATTAAGATATTCCAAAACTAATGCCGCAATGTGAGGTCGAGCGTTGTCATGCATTAGAAGAAAATTGTCTCCAATGAAAGGGGCAAAAGGCATCACAATCTGCTCTAAAATGTCGGTTACGTATCTTGCCGCAGTCACGGAGCCGTTTTCTACGATGTGTAGCTCCGTGCGTGCTCCTAAGCAAATACCGCCCCATACCATTACTGACCCTCCACCATACGGCTCTCTCCCAATAATGTTACACTGAGCGTATCTTTCTCCGGGTCGTTGCCATACTTTGGTCCTTCCATCATCTGGTTTGAGACAAAATCTGGACTCATCACTAAAAAGAACTTTTCCCCAAGCGTCATTATTCCAATTTAGGTGGAAACGAGCAAAGCTGGCCCAAGCCACTCGATGACCTGCGGTGAGCTGTGGACCTCTGGCAGGCAAGTACGCCCCTATACCAGCTGCCTTCAGTCTTCTTCTGACGGTTTTGGTACTAATTATCACTTGTCGAACTTCCTGCAGCTGGTTTCGTACCTCAGAAGAAGTCAAGGTACGGTTTCTGACTGCTGACAATAAATCTATCGTCTCTCTCTCCTGTTACTCTTTTGCGACCTTGTCCTTTACGCCTGGTATACTCTCCAGTCTGCCGGTATCGTTTAACATTGCGGAAAATCACAGACTTGGAAACATGTAATGTTCGAACCACTTCATTGTAAGTCTAACCATTTTCAATTAAAGTTACAGCTTTAGAAACCAGAGCAACGCTGAGATCCGGCATTATCGCCTAAATTTATCGAATTAAGTTCACTTCACTCAATAATGACAATTTTTCGTCAAAAAAACAACAGAAATAAAGTTTTTGTTAAAAACAACAAAAGCCGACGAAAATTCCATACACTACGTGTCTCAGAAATTAGCAGATAAACAAAAAAAAAACAAATGAAATTTAAAATAAAATTATTTTTAAAATCATCTTTTTTTTTTAATACATAATATTGGTATAGTGGCCAGTACGAAAATATGAAAATATTTTCCGTTATTCGACCTTTTTTTTGCGTTCCCCTAAATATGTCCATGAGTGTATTACCGCGTGTGAGATATAAGGGATCAGATTAGTAAAAAAAATAATCATCAAAATTTCTCGAGCGGTCATATTAAGAAAAGGGAGGTTAAATACATGCTGAAAAGTATATTCTACTAATCTGACATTTCAAGAATGACGTAAACAAGGGGAAGAGTTATATATCTACTTGTAAAAAAAATGTCATCTGAAGATTCTCCAGCGTAGCAATTTTTTGTTTTTATTTTGAAGGAAATATTTCAAAGATAACGAATATATATAAGTCAAAATAACAAAAAAGTTTAATTGTTTTCTTGTTTCTATTCCTCTGTAACTATTACCTACTGTTCTCTACTCTACTACTCTGGTTCCGGCTACATTAAGGGTTTTCTCCCAAAATTTAGGGGTTTTTTTAGAAGAAAAAAGTATTGAGGAGCTATTGAGGTGTTTTAAAATATCGTTTAATACTTTAAAAACCCGTATAATCGGTATAATTTATTGTAGCCACTGGATATTATCCGATTGGACTCGAATGAGTCTAAATTCATTTTATGAATACATAGTTCATAAGATCTAGAGGAATGATTTTTTTTTTCTTGTATTGTATCGCCTTTTTATTTAAGTGCTATTACTTGACCATTTCAGTTAATTAAGTTGTATAATTTGAAAAAAATCAAGAAAAAATACTTTTTGTCAGATTAGGCGAATTACTCTAGATAACTGTCAGATTTAGAGAAGGTACTTCTAGGACGACAGAATGAAGGACATATATGTTAATCTGACGCGCTTGAGTATGTCCAAATGACAGATTTTCAGATTTTAAAGATGGCCACGATCTTGCTTCATATCCAAATTATCTGATTATTAAATTCTTTTGGGTTCACTTAACATCCCCTTAGAAAATCTGACACGCTCGATAAATATTTTTTCCTTCATTTTCAACCCTTACGTACGACCACCCCCACTACGCCAACGATCAGATTAACCCAAGCATTTTATCAAAAATATACAGGGCATGGATGCTATCATTATCTGACACGCTCTAGTATGTCCATGCAATAGTTTTTTTATATTTATGAAAATCTATAGACGCAGACGCGATGACGATGAAAAGATATACATTATATAGCATTTTTTTCTTTTTATCATCTAAGCGTCGCACCCAATAAGTTTAAATGACTCTCGAGTAAATCCCCATTTACCATCGTAGGGTCGTGCTATAATAAAAACGCTAATTAACTTTCTAACTTTGAAGTATTGAGTAACATTGGAAGGACGATAGAATTAATGAATGTAATTATTTGCGTTCAAGTACTGACAGGGTTAAAAAATGACCATTCTCTAGGTAAGTAGGTACCTACTTATTAAGTCAATAAAAAAA
Source organism: Napeogenes sylphis (assembly GCA_959347405.1). Lineage (NCBI taxonomy): Eukaryota > Metazoa > Arthropoda > Insecta > Lepidoptera > Nymphalidae > Napeogenes > Napeogenes sylphis. Next base: position 23,495,341 of record OY365785.1, read on the forward strand.
TATTAATAATAAATATTTGAACTGCGGAGGCTCAATAATACCAGATTTTACCAATCGTAATCATGAATATCGGAATAATTAAATATTATATTTTATTTCGTTCACTATATTTGCTAGGGGAAGTGTATACATATTTAAAAAAAAACAAATTAAATGGTGAAAACAAAAAAAAATTGTAAGACAAATATATTATTATCACAATCCATCCATAATTACCTACATTAATTTACAAAATTCATACAGCTCTATTTTAATATAATTATTTTAATATAATTATAACTCAAACAGGTTTGTTGTCATGTCCCATGGCTATAAATTATTTCTTTAGTAACAAGTTTCCTATTGGTATGTGGACACGGTCAATAATCTATCAAGCCAAAAACAAAACAAACTAGGTATGTAAAGAAACTGATAATAATAACCAAGACTATACAACTATAATATATTGTTTGTTTTGAGCGTTCCTTCAACTTGGGCCTCGTGTCATTGTGTGTGTTACAATTGTATATGTTTTATTGTGTGCATGTGGAAATTGTATAATAATAAAAAAATATATACATTGGTCGCCTTGTATAAAAAAGCGAAAACAAAACACTGGTTTTAGTCGCATAATGATTTTACTACGCAGTTGTCAAATTGTGTTTACAAATTAAAAGGTTTTTGTCAATACCTACTGCAGAAATGTGATTAGAATAGCGGGCAACCTTGATCTTGACAAATACAGCAGTCTGTTAAGAGCAAGTTCAGGGTCTAACAAAAACTATACATTAACTATACTATATCAAAGAAAACTAAGTTTTATTAATAAGGTCACATTCACATTGTATTGTAATATTATGTTCCAGGATTTTATAAATTTAGTAAGAGGTTTTCCTATAATATTATTATTTTGTTGAGGTCACGGTTATATGGAGATATACGAAGCTTATGACGTAAATTCTTAATATACATACAAACCAAGGATGTAACATATTTTAATATTATTAGTATTATTTTATGATATATACATTAGAAATCGTTGAAGTGATTCAATATTTAATAATAGCATTCAATGTTTGACGTAATTCCTTTCTGATTTTTTTCAATAAAATTGGAAATAATTTTCACAGTATGCATAATTACATACAATTACTGATACATGTCTATTAAGTACTGTTCATATAGATATAAATTCTCTTTGTTCAAAATAAATCAATAATAAATATTCTACAAGTGTTCGACATTCACCTACCGAAAATACAGACATGCATATATCCGTGCAAGATTTACAAATAAGGGCAAGAACAGAATTTTAATAAGGAATTTCAACTTTCTGTAAATTTTTTATCAATATTTTTTTCACGCCTTATGATGAAACGAAAAATTATATAAATTGTTATAAAATACAAAACAAACTCCTCACAAAGAAACATAGTTAAATCCAAGGAAAAAAATCCTACCAATATTTTAATCGTCATCACAAAATACTTAAATTCCCAATCTAAATACTCTCCCGTCCATCTGGCATTCAGCCAAAACATCTTAAAGCTTCGTGATATAAAAACTGTGATAATATAAAGTGAGCTTATACTTCAGATTAAAGTATATTAAAAATTAAACATAACAAAATGGAAAAAGTTGCTGTAAATATAATAACTATATAATCTAACAGAAGCAGATTCTTCTAAAACAAAATGGTGGTAGTATGACTGCCGATATAGGTACTGAATGATTTTCATAATAAGAATATAAAACAAAAACACAGTCTTTTTTTTTTTTTTTTTCAACAAGTCAATTTTCCAAAGCCAATACTTATATTTTGGACGGTATGACTGCCATGTATGAATGGTTTTAATCATAATAAAACATTAAATAAACACAAGCAAAAAATCTCTGTCAGTTAAGGAGTATACCAAAAAACCAGTTTATACATTACCAAATGTTAAATACAGAACGAAACCGAAAGCCTTTTATGGCACTGATAACGTTACGGGTTACATGAATTGACGGAGAAAGTTTTTGCCAAGTCATATTATTATAAGCTCCTTAGTGGAATTAACATTAATAAAACGGTTCTTAACGTATGAGATTTCAAGTTATAAATATATATTTTGCCGGCAGCTTCGCTCTCGTGGTACGAGGATAGTTAGCAAGACTTAAAAAATGAATCATAGTGGTAGCATCTTATTGTTCATGGGTGACGAATAGTGACTCCAGGTCCAAAGAGGAATCCTATTTTTCAGTTTTATAAGGAAAACTTTTGCAAGTCATGGTCAATACATAATTTTTGCTTGATTCACTTACAAACACACAAACTTTCACATTGATAATAATAATATATAAACATTTCTGTCAAGAGGATTAAAATGTTTATGAAACTAATACGCAGAACCCTTATAGCTGCTGTAACCTAAGACGTATAATTATACCTAATAACGACTTAATCTTGCCTAGCAAAAAAGTAATAAAATTAATGAATTATTGTTCTTTAAGTCATAATGAATAAAATAACTAATGAATAAACTAACAAGTCACGGACACGAAAGAGGAAAATACTCGGGGGAATACCATAGAAACAAGATCTTAACCAGAAAACAACTGATTAGATCTGCTATATACTTGCTCAGAACTAGACTACCAATCAGTGTCAGTATAATAGAAGTGTCACTAAAATATAACTATAACGAATAATGATATATAATACATACGAATAATGAATAATGAATAATTCATTATTTACTCAATAGTCATGTATCGTAATATGAAAGCAATACCCAGTGAGGAACAAATACTAAAAAATCTTAAGGATATGTTTTTATTTTTCACTGAGTTGTAAAGCGTCATTAGGAAACTTTATATTTATATTAAATGTGATTTTACTTCAATTATAGTGATTCATGATCAAAGTATACTTATTTCGAAAAACAACTTTTATTAACGACTGTATACTGTATTAACGACTCTATCTGCGTGTTCTTCACAATTATTTAAATCTTTTAGACTTCTAATAGAAAAGAGCTAAGACCCGACAGATTTGTACACAATAGTTGTACCTTCTCGGTTATTGCATGATATTAAACGTGTAAATTATGTTAAAATAATAAATTTAATCAATTGGATTCAAAATTCTCTCTCTCTCTTTATTTTGGCATATATTTTTTTATGATATCATCGTCCAAGATTTTAATGATCTTCTTTTGTTTCTCTGCCATTGTTTCATCAGTACCTACCAGTAAATTCTTTGTCTTAAGCTATTTCCTCCTCATTTAATTTTTAATTTAAGTTGGATACGATCACTAATTTTGAATAACGCTCTTTTACAATATTACTATGCTTCATGCATTAGATATTATTTTATACATTACATTATTTATATAAGAATATGAAGTGTTATGAATGTTCTAATGTCCGTGATAAATCCTATATAATATGTACCTATTATATAAGCGAAGGTATATTTTGTTACTCATAAATATTATGTGTAAACCATTGTTGATCGCCATATGGCTCTAAACGATACAAGGTTCTCGTATAACAAATTGAAAGTTTCCGAATCCATGTTATACACTGATTTAATAAAATAAATATTTTAAACCGACTCTGTTAGGAGAGGATTCAGTTCTCTCTTACATAATAAAAGTATTCTCTAGAGCACTATACAATATCTCTTCGTATAATTTAAATTATGTTGTATTTGTGAAATTTAAGCAACTGATTAATAAAACCTATATTATTATATACTATTTTGTTGATACGTTTCTTGCAAGTTGTCAGAATATTATTATTAATTTTCATTATAATAATAAAATATATATAATTAACACATATACCATTATATAAAGCAGTTTACTTGAGTATTGAAATTCTTAACCTTCGATCGTGTACGGTTAGCATGACTGCTACTACACCATAATACCATAAAATAGTCTTAAGCGTGAACGTATTAAATAAATATATTTATATTTTAATATTCAATAAAATTTAATTTTAAAAATGTTTTTTTTTACACATGGAAATCACAATATGAACACCAACATGAAATCACAATATGAACCACAATTTTGTGCACCAAAAAACATGATATACATACTTATTTATTTTAAATGTCTACGTAATATAGTTATAAATTAAAAGCCTCACAAGAGACAGCAGTAAGCTTGTATTTGAAATAAGAATAAATATCAAAATCATTCTATAAAATCATCCGAAATCGGTTAAAAAGCCCTGTGTTGTGAATATGATTGAAGATAAAATTTAATTATCATTTAGTATAATTATTTAAATACAAAAACATGCATATTATCAATACGTGGAACTTAATTCATAAAATTATTATCTCTACAGCATTGGTTCGATAACCAAATAGATTACAACACAATTCTTAAAGCACTATCAGTAAATATTAACAATGTATGTATGTATGTTATGTATAATTTTCAATATGAATTACTAAACTGACCTCTACATTGTTCAGAGATATGATTCATCACATCAATGAGAACTGTATCTGGATGCTGGCATTTGATAAACAATAACCTTTTAGGATTAAACATTTTGAAAAAGATAAGAAAAAGAAGGAAGATAACAGAAAGAAAGATTCCTTTTTAATAAAACAAAAATTTTGGTATATAATTATATTATACATTGTAGCTCCAGCTTATACAAAATTATTATAATAGAATTTTAATTTTATTCTACTTTGCTAGATACAAAGTTTCGAAAATAGCAAGGCGTTTGTAAAACTTTCAAAGCTTATAGGTAAGTTTAGAGAATTTCCAACTTTCCAGTAAGTTTTATTACAGTTTTAACAAATTGTAATATAAAGTATTAGCCTGGACACTTCCACAGCTGAGCTGAGACCTTGTTTTCAATCGTGGAAATATTAGTAGGTACCACCTACCTACCACTTTATTTTTTTTTTGCCAACCCTAACTTTTTGAAGCATATATTGACAACATTCATATCATAAAAAATACATATACTGGCAAAATAATAGCTAGAATAATGCTTGTAATAAAAGTCCCACAAAGTGTAATACATTTTCATTTAAACAGTCATAATATTCTATACCTCTTTAGATCATTTAAATAATAGGGTTAGTATACACTAAATTAACTTATTTGTATTCTTGTTTGATGTCAGGGTCTGAATTAATTTTTATTTTCAATGCTTAAAGATATGAAGGTACTTGATTTTTATTAGATAAATTGTAATAATCGTGTTAATGACGAAATTATAACGATAAGAGAATAAAATAATAATAATATATAGGGTGAATAGGAGTAGATAGTATCTGCCTATTTTTATTTTAAGAATGGAAGCATGATGTTAAAAATGTGTCATTTTATCCAATAGGTATACTAATGTAAACGGATAATAGAGTTTTTATTTCGTATGTTGTAAAAACTGTAGTTTCAAATATTTAAACTATAGTAGTGATCTAGGTACTACTACTACTACCAATATAGACTAGTGTTTCTTCATTTAAAGTTGTACAACTACCATCACTGATAGATTGTCTCTTGTTTCACTATTGTATTTTTGTAATGAGTATTGTTGAGTCACTGGAATTATTCATCCCATGGGCATTACCACTAACTCATTGCCTATATTACTAAAATGTTTGAAAACCATAGGTAAATAACTCTAAAGGGATTACCCAACTAGTGTTGTAATATTTGTGTAAACACGAAATGAAACTTAAATATTTTACTTAGATAATACCATCTAACCTTTAACACGAAAGATACTAAAACACTGTCTATGATAAAAAAAAATGATACCTTATAAAAATAGTAACTAGATAGCGGTCAATAACCTCACTAAAACTAATTGGCCTAGATTCAATCATATAGATGACAAATCTAAGTATTGTTATTGAGGACTTCACACACGGGAGTGACACGTGCAACTATTACTCACCACGACAATTTATATAGCAATTTATATTGCATCTGTGAATTGCTAGTTGCGTTTAGTTGTTTTATCCCTATATATATGTCAAGTAATTAAATATTGAATTGCAAGGTGGGAAAGAATTGCGTTAATGCAATCATATAACATTAAAAAAAAAATAAAAAACTAAATATAGTTATTTTATTTAACTTTACATATATATACATAATCATAATCCCCATATATATTTCTAAATTTGGTTAGGTAGGGAGAGGAGTGTAGACAGTGAAGGCGAGTGTGTTTGCGCATTATTAAGGGGTTTTAAACCTACCCCTGGGTTGCAAGTCCCAGACACTGTTTTCACTCCTCTCCTTGAAACGCGATGGGCCCGGCACCCGCACGGTAGGTCTATGGAATGCTAAGAAACATTGTCTTAAAATACCTATAAATAGGTAAATAAATAGAAAGATTCAACATTTTACCGTCCTCACAATAAAGCGAAACATATTTATATCAGAATCCATATTGATAAAATACTGTTAGGATTATATATCGAAATTGTTCGTCAACCACAGATTCACATCAAACCAGGTTTATCGCACAACTATATCAACTGTATGTTAACAGATACTTTTTCTTTTTAGTATTGAATTACGAAATAATAATCCACATCTGTAGATACCCCTAGTAAGAGTTTTAGTAGAATTATTATACACAGAACCAATTATTTAAATATGTCTATAATATTTTGATTCATAGAGTGTAATTCTATGTTTTGATTTTACAATTTTAAAAATTTTCAGTTTTCGTTGCATCTTAACTCTTTCTGAGGTACCTACCTACCTACTGTTTTCAGACAGTTTTATGTAAAAAGTTTTATTAAAATAATCTTAATCAATTATTATATACAGAAAATAATAAAACTACCAACATAGAATTGGCATATCAAGAAATAATGAAAAATTAAATTAACTTGGAAACAAAGAAAATAAATACATTTATTTGCATTTATTGCTACTTATAAATATAAATAGCATGGCATAACCAACTTATCTAGTTGTGGAGATTAAAGTATTATCTTATCAATGTAGACGCTGCAGTGTTATAGAACTGAATACACAAGGTCATTACAACTAATTGCTATTAGTTTATCTTAATTACTTCTCGGTGATAAATTATTGAATAACAAAGTTATGAAATATATATTTTTATATATCATGTAAGAACGTACTGTAGTGATAACAGGATGTTAAAGGGTACATTGTAATATTTCAATACAGTAGGTATGGCTTTGTTTGACATACTTTTTTTTTTTTTTTTTTGTTTCCGCGGGGAAAATGCTTTACGCACCGTACCCCTCGCGGGGGAAGCGAGGGGCGTGTGTGGGACTCCCGAAAACGGTGTACCCACTAAAAACCCCGCGGCGCTCCTTCCTCGCCTTATTGGCGGAGTCATGGGTACGGCTAGCCCTTCCACGATCCACGATTTGTTTGATATACTTAGATACTGTACGGCTATTGTACATTTTGAACATAATCTAAAAAAAAAATTAACACCCATTTTTTTTAAAGTTGATAAAAAGGGGTTAAAGGTATTTATTTTATTTTCAAATGGAATATAATTATTATGTGTAATGTAATTAGATTCAATTTAACAGTAACTGGAAATAATAACTAAATATAAATTTATCAATTGATAACAATGAACAAAAGCATTAGGTTTTACCGATAAATCACGCTTTGGAATAACAGACACGTGTTTCAGTACTTACTTGAGATAGGTCACCAGGTCTGAATTTGATTAATACATCGTCTGATAAGGAACGGACTTTTAAACCACAAGGAGTTCCCATTACAAAATAAAGTTGTATAGAATAATTTATTTTTAAAAAGAAAATATTAGAATACACAAGTGGTAAGATTTTCTTTTATTTAACATTTAAATGAGTATTTATAAATCATTTTAACATTCAAACAGGAAGTCGGTTCTAGTGGTACTACCTTGTACCTGGTATGGCATACGCTTAAAATAATACGTTTATCTCCAGTACATATATACATATATTGTTAAAATTACATAATTGAATAACTCGACAATGTTAATATAGATTAAATATTTGTTTAAATATTTTATTACTAAATATAAATAAATTTGCATACCGATTAGTTTCTTAAGTAAAACATAATAGTCGTCGGTTTGATAGTCGAGAAGTGCAGCGAGTTAGTGTGATGTTACCTAATCTAAATAAAATATAAAATAATAGTATTTATTTTTTTAATTTTACATATATTATAGCTTATTATTAAAGTTGGAGAGAAAGGGACTCAAGACGAAAACGCTGGCAACAGCTAGTTCTATGTAACATATTGGATTTAATCAGAAAATAAATGTTGAAACACACTGTCAAAACAACACAAGTAGACAATGTTTTTTTATTAACCAATGAGGTTAAATATTTCATCTTTTTCGCGTTTATCGCATGTAAGACTACTATTCCCGAATGGCAACCAAAAAGAATCATTATATTTCATCGTCTAAAAGGGTTAAATATGGGGGTGGGTATTAAATATGGTTAAATATATAACGCTAAATCTAGAAATTAAACTTATTGCTGTTCTTTTCTTTTATGCTTCCTGTTATCAATATACACGTTCTTCTATCAGATTAAAAAAAATAAAAAAAAAAAAACGTCGGCATCTATAAAAGAGTCTATACAATTTTCAAATCACATTTTTTATTCTAAAACATTTACTCCCTCAAAGACCTTCTAGAACGCAGTAAAGGCATCTATTGGCGATAAAAAACAATATCCTCCGGAACTGGTTTAAAATATAGCTAACATAAAGTTACAAGGTTCTATATACCTAAGGACAATATCGAGGATGGCTCCAATTTTTATCGGTGTCTAGGAAGTCCCTCGTCTTACGTCTTAGAATTGATATTAGATAAAGGACACTAAAACTATTGAGGAAAAAAAAAACATTTTTTTTCTAGCGTTACTCGATAGTCGTACTTACGTAGGCGTTGATTCGTTTTGTAACACTTATAGTTGACTATCGATATTTTATTATATCATAAACATGGCGAGAAGAACCTTCGAAAAGACCAAAACATAATACGACCTTCACGAACATCAGTGACGTAGTGGGATTGGGGATAGCATGAAACAATCCACTTTACGCAAAGGCTGCGTACTATGTGAACATTTCTCGATCCAATCCACAGATTGTCCTGACCAAATTTTTACCTATATCATATTATCTTTCGTAACAACAGTCAAAGGACCGCACTTAAAACTCGTTAAGAAGCGGTACAGTTGCTTTAGGAGCCGTGTCCATAAAAGCTAATTAAAGTCGATTAAATGATTCATTAAGTTTCAAGTTGGACATGAAATCGTAAATTATCACCAGAGTATCATATGTAAAAACTTTTTTCGCAAAACTTTTTGAGTGGCCTACGTACTATTTTCCATATATCTATTTCGGAATCTGTATTTCGGAGGTCAGTAGGTAATTAAAAATATAATAAAGTATTTCTTATCGTAAAAATACATTAGTATTGTCGTGTGGTATTATAATAAAAGTGACCGTCGCGTGTTTTACATATACCTGCTTTTAGAGGCAAAGAACTCGAATGGGATATGGTACATTAACCCCAGTGGTAAATCCACAAAACAGAAATACCTAATTAGATTCCCAAAATGGTTGTATTTATTCTGTCATTCATTAAAGTTACCTTATATACCTAAAGCTTGAATAAATTTGTTATTTATCACGACCTACCTAGCTATTTAAGATTTTTTTGAGTTTTTCATATTAATCCTTTAAAGAAGTCGTTGTTATTTTATCAAGTCAACTTAATAAATCTGCTTTATTTAACATAAGAATTGAGAACAAAGGTTATTGAAGAATAGATTTTTTTAAATTAAGAACTGAAAACAATATATCAATTAAAGTACACTGAATGATAGGATATTGACAGTTGGACAGGTAACAGCGAAATTAAAAAAAAAACAATATAAAACATAACAATGGCGTTACTAATTCTCTTCAGTGTATAGTTGTAATAGTTTAACCATTAAACTTACTTTTACTTAACAGTGATTGAAGTCGATGAAAAGACGGTTTAAGCAAACCGCAAAAAACATATCCGCAAAAAGCCTAAATAGTTTTAATGAACGACAGCATTCGCGAAACATTTGGCAGTATGGCCGAGTTTCTCTCGCTATTGGGAAAGCTGTAAAAAAGTGAAAGTGCAAAAGCGAGACAAGAATATACGAACAACATCTGCCAAACAAGGACAGACTATGACCTCAACCGATTAAGGTGATAACGCATTTAAAATATTCATATTATTTAAATTCATAAAGTACAATAAAATACCTACTGATGTGACATAAGCTTTAGGTCAAACAAATATATACAAATTTTGCTATTTCGACTTACGCCGATGAAGTCTATTCATTTTTTTTCTTTCTGCAGTTCAACAACAGCTCCTAACCCTTGACATCCCTTATGGACGAATGTTACCCAAGTTTTAATAATAAATACAACATAACAACAAGGGAACAATTTGTTGATGGTAGAGAAGGAATGCACACCCATCAGGTACTTGACTTAGTAAAATATTTCTTTGCTGTTGAAATCTTTCCAAGCTTTTGTTGATAACAGACAGAAATGCACACCCATCAAGTACTTGACTTAGTAAAACATTTCTTTGCCGTTGAAATCTTTTCAAGTTTCAATTAAAATAATACCAAGGCTAGTATTATGTATATTTTTTTATAATTATAAGTCCTGCATTTCCATTCTTTTCTAGAAAATTTCCTAATAGTACATAAGATAGACAAAATATATATTATCATAAGATATAAATATAATAATAATATAATAAAATAGACTATTATTATTAATATAAATTGTCATTTTACTAATTGATTGATTCTTGTTTCTTAAAACATTTATTTTAACAGTAATTTTAAATATTAATACATCCAGACTCCATGTTAATATATAATATAGAAAATTGTTAAGAAACAGTTGTTAATTAGATGACAACTTAAAATTATCATCTGAAAGACAATAGCAATAATATACAATGACATGAATTACGAATAAAAAGCAATTAAAAGGTTATGAGAAATACTTAATTTCAAATACATTATACCTCAGAACAATAACTAAAGCATTATACATTATATATACCTCGGGTACATGTCATATCTCAGGTATATCTTATAAAACCTGTTACTGCAATGATATTAATAGGAAGACTAGATATAGTTGGTCTGATAATTACAAACTTTTGTTGATGATTAGAGTAAGTTTTGTTTCATTAAGCTTATTTTTTTAAGTTGGAGTAATCTATAAAGTACAGAATATCTTTAAAAAATATAATTATTTTAATTCTTTAATAATCACAATGTATATAAATAAATATTTATCCTAAGTATATGTATAGTTTATATTGTTTATTATTTTAATTTTGTAAGGTTATTCATATAATGTATACTGTTCCATAATGCTACATATGATATTATATGTTATAAGTATGTATATATATATATATATATATATATATATATATATATATATATATATATATATATATATATATATATATATATATAAATGTTATAAATATCAGTTGTACAACTTTTCCAATGTAATTTAATGTATTGTCCTTTAAAGTTTAAAGGAAGAGATTGCTTTTTAGCAATAAGGTCACATCTTGTACATATTATATTTATGGATTTTTTTTAAATATGTGAAGTTGTAATAGTTTTCGAGGATGTATAATAAATATGATTATTATTATTATAGTTTTATGAAGGAAATTAGCACAATACAAAATATAAACAACACAAAATAAGTTTTCAATATTACTAATAGTAGTACTAGTAGTAATAATATATCACAATGTTGTTAAATTAAAATTAAAGATTTGTTTATGTAAAATGATATATATGTATATAAAGTCTGAAAGGATATGTTTAATAATAAAAGGTGAATTACATAGAGAGTAGGATGTTATTAATTCTATAAACAAAATAGAAAAAGTAGCTGGATATTTTATACAATTCTGCAAGATAGTAGATCTTGGTTTTATGTTTATCTTAATGATAAATAACATTTAGATGATGCTACAGATAAAAAAATAAGACTGATACAATACAATGTGACAAATACAATAATTATAGATGCTGTACCATTACATTACTTTATTTATATAATACATATAATTAATAATTATTGAATTATCCTGTACAATTTTATAAGTTAATGTGATTGATGTTATATTATTTTTAAAATGAATAGTTTTTAAAATTAAAATTTTCCCATACCAAATTTATTTGTTGTCTCTAAACTGGCATTAACTCTGAACATTGGTATGGTGCCCGAGCTTTTCAGTACTTCTTACAAAATACAGAGTAATAAGTAAAAGAGAGTGCAAAAAGTTTTTTGTTTCGTTTTTTTTTTTGTTTTGTTTATCAAGATTTGTAAAAAGTTGTAAAACAAATGTTGTTGGGATTGATGTAGAGAGGCTGCCTGCTAGAGGTGGTCAACTATATAAAAATAACCCTGTATAGACAATTCATCTGGTATTCTTATAGGAGACATGTCTTTTTGTGAGTATAATTTATTTTCTTTTAATAGTTTAAGCATTATAGGAAGTAATATTTTTTAATTTAGTTATTTGGAATTTCTTCAAATTATATTTAATATACATTCATAAAATGATATTATTCATAAATAAGGTACATAATACATTTCTTATCTATCTGTAGGTTGATAAGAACCAGATTTTTAAATGTTTGATAAACATCATTATCTGTTTATGTAAATTAATAATAAATATGATTTATCAATTAGTAAACAATTCAGTAAATGAAGGTTAAATAAAAAAAATGAGACATTTGTTAATTATTTAAACAAACATTACAAACAATGCCATAAACATTAAAATATGTATAACACAAATAAAAACTATACAATTATATTTATTATTTACTATGACTTGTACTATCCAACAAGATAGCTATAAACAATATTTACTACAAGATTAAAAACATCAAATCAAACATTATCACTCATGTACTCAAAACACAAACTAATCTAGATAACTAAATGATAGTTAAATAGTAATGATATATATATTTATTTAATGGTAAAAGTGTACAAGGGGAAATTAAGTTCACTCCTTGAGTATTTTTAATTGCTTAATAGTTTGGATTGTTATAAGTATTCTATACTGATTTAAGTACATATACTGTACTTTTATTTGAAATAGATACTTATAAGATATTTAAAAACAGTTTTAAATGAATCAGGTTCAAAATTTATTAATTGGTAAGTTAATAGTAATGTTAAGTAAGAGGAAATTGAGTTAGTATAATTTCAGTTCACTTTTTACATATTTTTATTTACTTTAGTTTCATATTGTTATATTTATTCTATACTGTATGATATATTTCTAATACATATATTTCACCTTAATCCAAAATGTACAATTATAATGTATGAAGTAGTTTTATATTACTCAAGATAACAATCTGGTGAATATTGATTACCCAGATAAATTGTTTAAGATCCAGTTAAAAAAAAAACTATTAATAATACCTACCTACAAAAAGCCTTCAAACGTAAATAAAATGTTCTTACCTAATTTGTTTACTAAATACAATACAGCCTTAAAATAAAATATGTTATCTAAAGAATGTATAAGCTGCACATTACATTAACATTTAATATTACAATATCATAATATTAAAACACAATAAATTATCTTTAATCCATAATAACATATTATTTGTATTCAACCGTTGTTAGTCAAACTAGCATTGTCATTTTCATTTCTGTTCAATTTAAAAGCATATTTGCTACTGTATACCAAAATAACGATACTACAGTCATTTCGAATTCAAATTCAAAAAAAACTTATTACAAATTCTAATTCATGGAATACAGAAAAGGTAGTGAAGTCATAAAAATACAATGAAGGATTTAAACCACTTCTTATCAAGGAAATACAAATTACCTTGGCGAGTGTAATCTGTGGAGCAGTAGGTAGACGGAAAAATAGAAACAATTAGTGAATCACTCATAACAAAGACCAATGAGTGAAATAATACTATAAGATATAAACCTACGGACTAAATAACAGTTATTATGAATATATTTTATTTATCTACAACAAAAACTTGTTTATTTAGAATATAAAATAAGTACAAGATGTTACCAATGGAATTGTTTTTAGTTTTGACATACCTTTGGTTTGTAGAACCATTTTCTGAGAGACTCCATTGGACCAGTTTTGTATAATAGCCTCATATGAACAGATCACAACACAGTCACACACATTATAAAACGGATAAAGCACTGAAAATCACCACGCAGATGCAAACACAGTAAGGATTTTGCCAATATTTACGTCAAAAAAACACAAAAGGCAGACATGTTTCACAAATCGCGTTCACGTTTTGAGAGTGATGAATGGAATGAACGAGCAAGTATTTGCCTTAGAGACGTCATAATCATACTATCCATTCAATAGATGAACATTGAACGGTGAACAACTTTTCGGATACCTGTACTTGGTCACATTTGTCATTAGTAAAGTTTTCGGATACTTGTAACAATTTTAAAAAATATATTTTTAGAATATTTAAATAATATTAGAATATGATTATAAAGGCAGTATATAAACGTATAAACTAATGGGGATATTTTAATTATGTAATTTATTAATGAATTATCATAATTACCTATAAAATCTTTGCTACTTTCTAAATTACTACAGTTTCACCATACTAATTGCATTACGAATAATACTTTAATTCATTAGCTTCCCAGTTATTGTAAAGTAACTCCACAAGATGTCAAATTTTCAAATTCGAAAAAATTAATTGGCGGCAATTATTATTTTAAAATGTTTTTACTCGAACGACCTTTACAAAAATACATTATTGTAACATCCATAGGATAGAAGTTCATGTTATTTTTTATTTAGGTAAACATCGATGACAAACTATAATATTTTTAATCAGTGTTAATATCAATGTGAATATGGCAATAGTATTTGTAGGGAAAAGAAAAAACTTTATTTTGTCATATCGTGAGTAACTCCATCTAGGTACACAATCTGAACTAAAATTAATATACACGACGTAATCACATATAATAATGATACACTTGTCACCACAGACTACTTTTTGAATATATCACCACAGACTACTTTTTGATATAGAGATAGAGACTTAACTCAAGCATTCCACGGCTGTGGAATGCTTGAGTTAAGTCTCTATCGCTATCTGTTGATCTAGACTAGTAAACTATTCGCCAACTAGTGCCATACTATGTACTTAGGGTTGCCAACCATACTTTATAATAAAGTATTATACTTCATTTTTGGTAATTATACTTTATACTTTTGAATGCAAATAAAGTATGTGAAACTACTTTATTTCCAAGTTTTACTGCGATGCATAGAACATAATACTCATTAAGGGATTTATAGACATGTATTTAACTATTTAGCATTAGAATTAAAACAGATGACCGAAATGTATCTAACATTACATTCAGTCAGTCAAATGTCAATGGGAATTTGTTATCACCCCAAACATCTAATAATGACTAATGTGTTTTATTTAATTTAGTGATAACTATCACTTACCAATATTCTTTCACTTTATATTGATAGGAGCTTAAATTATATGACAAAAAATAAATATAAAATTTTAAAAACTTCCGATACAAAAGGACCTCTAAAAGGAATGAAAATAATATTATTACGTACTTATTGAAGTCGTTGCGTTGGAGACCGTTGTACGTACGTTGACGATGGTGTCTATTTTACGAATCTAATCTTTGAAGACTTAGACTATACGATTCGATATCGTTATTTCTTTATTTGCCTTAGTAACTTACTTGCATTTTAATTTCTTCCTTGATTCAGCGGTTCCCCGACGCAACAACTTCAATAAGTACATTATATATTTTTTTATTCTTTTCAGAGGTCTTTCTAAATGTTTTCTTTGGAGTTTTTTTAAATTTTTATTTTTATTTCTGGCTTTCTAAATTTATGTTATTGAAGTCGTTGCGTAAATTGGAACATTTTGAAATAGTAAGAAATTTAATTATTAATAATTAGAAAGATAAGAATAGAATAGATAGATAGATAGAATTTAGTAATAATTTATTTAAATTTCAATGTTGATTGTCAAACAAACTTTGAAACTATGAAAAAAAAATAGCAAAAAAATTTTAGCTTGTGGTAAAGGAACATAATAATACATTTTTAAGGCGATAAAAGCATAAAATTAAAAAAAAACCCTTAATTTTTATTTCAAATGCTTTTTTTTTGTATTCAAACTATTTTATAAGTTTTTTCGTCAAAAAACATTGGCAATCCTATCTGTACTACAAACCATGGTCCATGATTTTAATTTTTTATTTTCTAAGGTATAATAAAAAATAAAATTGTTATTGAAATTCTCTTATTTATGAAAATATTTTCTACAATAGTCGATTGTTTTTTGTACTAAGTATATAATTTTTGTCAAAATCAGTTTTGATTATTTTATTACAATCTTTATACTCCAATTAAAGAGGAATAAATTAATTGAAATATTGTCTAATTTAATGACAAAACAGAATCTCCAATAGGTGTTTTTAACAAATTGAATCTCTCAATATCTTTAAAAATAAGTTTAGTGCAACTTTTTCTGATCCTGCAAAATATTAACTTTATTATTTAAAACTTTCCCATCCAGAAATAACAACTATTTTTCTATATTTAGAAAATTACTAACACTTGATGACATATATGTATATTGAATTATAATCCGTAAAAAATAACTGTAGTAACACCATAGTAATTTAATAATACTAGTTTAATCTAACTAATTTGATCCAAATATTATTTAGTATAGTACCTACTATTCTAGTTACCTAAGTAATACAGTGTATTTTTTTGGAGAATTAGATAAATAACTAAATAAATATTTTTTACAAACTAAGATAGCTTTCTCTTTTACTGACTGTATACGTATCATTTTATCCCGTTTTTAATATTTATATCATGATTCTTGATATTAAAAAAAAAAATTAAACAATGATGTACCGGTTAAAATACTCGATTGAATCAATTGGTCAATAACACTACTAATATTTTATTGTTGTTTTTTGTAATTTTTTAATTTCGACTTTTTTATTGTTTTGTTATTGTTAAATTTGTTTGTGCCTTTGATTGTTTTTATTACTATGCGTAATCCCATAAGCTTTTATATATCGTATCTTAGATCCTACATCATACAATATAAAGTATAGGTAGGCAATAGTTATAAATATTGTACACAATTATATACAATATTATATACAATATAATTTAACATAATACCTATTACTTAAAATAAATAAAAAAATTAATTTGTTACAAAAGTATTGTGTGCGCGACAGTACAGATGTGCAGTTATCCCCTCCAAATTTCGTTCTGGGCTTAACATAAATTACGTAATACGAGAGTTATAGGTATAAGGTATGTTGCGCCATGCTATGATTTCACATGTAACATGGACATGTTATATTTTTAAAATTAAAAACAGCATTTATACCTTTATAATTTTGTAAAGTTTTTTAATAAAAAGATTTATCAATAAAAAAGTATTTGATGTCTTGGTATATTCTCTTATGAATTCGCGCTTTGAGTTACTTTTAATTGGTGAAAAACCATCATAATTATAAATATCAATTTATTATTTATGTTTCTTATATAATTCTTTCGTTACTAATATATTTGAGAATAAATTTAAACGAATTTACATGTTAGATTAGAGAACAGTATTATTTGCAGTTCTCATTCATAACACATTAATAATGCTTTATTTCTCCAGTGATCACCGGTGAAACACCGGAGATTGTCCCATTAACCGGTGAATTCAATCGGTGACGATAATTTCACTCCGGTGCAAACCTCTAATCGAAGTCCGAGTTAATCACAAATAGAAGCAGCGGTATACAGAAGCAATTAAGATAGTTAATAAAAAAGGCTAGTAATGCTAAAAACTTTTTCAACACCATAAATCTCACGAGAACCTTTCACCAGCATCAGTAAAAGCTAAATATCTTGAAGACTGCTGCTTTTATTTCGACCAAACATAGTTAACAACTTACTCGACGGACCAGGCTTTCGATTTAAAAAACCGCAATCAAATCCGTCCACTCGTTTGACTGCTACGATGCCAGAGACAGACACACAGATACACAGATGTACAGATATACAGATATACAGATACACAGATATACAGGTACACAGATATACAGATATACAGATACACAGAGATACAGAGATATACAGATACACAGATATACAGATACACAGATACACAGATACACAGATATACAGATACACAGATATACGGATACACAGATATACAGATACACAGATATACAAATACACAGATATACAGATACACAGATATACAGATACACACATATACAGATACACAGATGCTCTGATGATACCCAAATGCGCTTAAAAAATAAACGCTTTAATCATCACTCAAATAAAAGCGATCATTTGTTAAATAAATACTGCCATTGATATATTTTAAAGGAAATATATGGTTTAATTCAATCTATGGTAGTGTTTATAAGAAACAATATCTGAGTCAATAACTCGTTTCATGTTTTCGGGGTTCTTTTAAGATCAAGGAAAAATATAAGAATACTATAAATATAGAATAACACTTTGCTGATAAAAGAATGTTGCCTTGTTATCAGACAATAGTATCGATATCATACTTTTAAATGACGTTTCCTTGTTTAGGGTACGATTATTTAAAGGCGAGACTATATTCTAAGATTATGTAATATATATTTCTACTATGTTATGGTATTGTTAGAATCAGATATGGAATTTATATCAACCAGTAATATTGCAGCAAATTATACACCTAACAGTTTGCAATCTAACTTTATTAATATACCTATATTTCACTTTATTGAGCTTGCATGTAATAAGAATAATGGAGCAGATAATGAGCATCTAATAACTAGCATATTCGACTATATTATCACTACCACAGAGACGACTAATGCTAGACCGGACATCTAACATAATACGCATAAAATGCAATTGTATTTTGGGAAGATTACAGATGCACCTGGAATGGGTAGGTATGTACCGGTCCAGAACTGTCAACATTTGCTACTCATTATCAGGAACATAGCGTTCTTTTGCAGAAAGGCATGGAATACAATATTATTATAAAGTCTATAATGTACATCACATGATAAATAAAAAATAACTGAGTGGTGTCAAGGGACACCCGGATGGAACGAAGTTCCTTTCGATTAATTATTGAAGGAATTGTAATAAAAAATATTAATTTATTAATATAAGCTAATATGCTAATGAATAATATTTGTATACTATTTTTGTATGACATTTCGCCGATAATTTATAATAAATGTTAATAAAATAAATAACTAAATTAAAAAAGTGTTAATCAATAAACCCATGACTTATTATCCCGCCACCTAGCGGTTTGTACAGATATGTTTATATAACAGATGTAGTTATGTTTCCCTAAGGTATAAATAGATGGCGTTGTTACAAAACATTACGAGAGATCACAAATTTGTATTATTATTTTCATTTAAACTGTCTTAATTGCAAATTGATTCTAAAAGAACAAACTCCAATATCAAATAAATAATAAGGAACTACTAAGCAATTTAATATAATACAAAAAATAATAATGATAGAAGTGAAAATATGTTGCTTGCTTTCTATAAGAGAGAGAGAGATAGCTAAACATGTCGTGCCAATTTTTGGTAAGAATTTTTACCGTCTAGCCCCCCTTTCACAACGCGCGATAAGGAAGTACGTTACAGAAAAAAACACAAGTACACATTGGAAGTACATCAACTGACCTTAGTATAGAAGTTTTCTAGTATGGAAGAAATTACATCCAGTATAGGTACGATTTAATAATACCTTTAACTGTCAGTACCAACGGTATTCGAAGAAATAGATAGTACGCCCTTCTTAACATCACATTAAGCGATAGCACAAAAGAACAAATAATCATGCTTTGATTTCTAAAACACATTAGAGTATCCTATGTTTTTGTTCGATTCAGGGATTTAAGAGTCAAGAATCAAGAGTTAATGTACGTAATGTACAAACTTGTCTGGTCTTAGGTTTCGAAGCTGTACTGAATACGATCTTGTCTGCCAATTCGGAAATGTGCTGCCAGTAAGTTTCCTTCTCTTTCCTTGCAAATTGCAATATGTGATTTATGTAAAGAACAAATAGCATCAACAAAAACTGTCAGATTACGATTACCGCAGAATATAAGATCCGAACACTTATTATTAACAACAGCAATCATAATTATCAGTGCCAAAAGATCAGACATCAGGTCTGAGCTACGAACCCAGTTCAACGGCTTGTCCTTTGCTAGATAGATAGAAGAAGTACGTACGTAGATAGAAGATACTACGGCTGCTTAGGACTGAGTTGGTAGAAGATCAATAAGGTTTCGAACAAGATGAATGTATGTATGTCATGTAGGTATGTATTTCAAATTCCATCTTTTTAGGTTACCACCTTTGACAGCCACTTTTTCTATAGTACCTACTTAATATAATAAGAAAATTTTTAGGGAATGGGTAAAAATATAAGCGACTCTATTTTTAATTTTTTTATATATTTAAAAAAATATAGGAAGATTACATAAATTAAAGACATTCCAAGCTGTTACTCTAAAGTCAAAATAATAATGATAATAATGATAATAATAATAATAATAATAATAATATCAGGACAAATTACACACATTGATCTAAGTAAGTACCCTAAGTAATCAAATTATTTGCTTGTGTTAAGGGTGTTAGACAACGATACAAATACATAGAAATACACATATAATTACTGAGAATATATATAATAAACGACCTAACCCAGAAACACAGACATCTATGCTCATCACATAAATGCCTGTCTCCGCCGGGAATCGAACCCGAGCCCCATTGCGCCGTGACACGTTAGGCTTCTGCGCTAACCACTCGACCAACGCGACGGGGCGGTTAAATATTCGAAGTAGTCAATTAGTATAATATAGGTACATATTTACAAATACTTATAAGACAAAGTTAATAATTACTTACACGTCATGCAATTGTTACCTTACGTAATAGTAAATTAAATAAACTTTTAAAAAAATGACCTGAATACTTTGTACTACAAGATTCGATTAACATACCAACATACATTTACATGTAGATTTACGTAAATACAGTCGATACATATTTTTTATATATTGTGAACGTAAATTTATATTAAATAGATTCTATCAAATCTTATATAACCTCTATCTATTTTTAAAAAGTTTCTAATGATGGTTAAGTCCTTTGTCTCAAAGCGGGTAAAAGTTAAGACAACAATAACAAGACTCCCCCTAATTCAGTGACTACTCAGGCGTTATCTTAAATTAATCGATTTTGTTCTTATGGATTTTTCTTCCATTAATATTGTGTATATTTTACTTTCATATTAAATGCATTTAACTTATAAGGTTTAAGAAGACAAATTTCGTTATCAGTTTTTTTTATTTGTAACCCGAGTACAGTGTAATTGTAATAATTTCAACTAAATTTGTTTCATTTCAACACTTCTCTCAAAATAATAAGAAAAATTAGAACCTTTGCCCATAATTTTATAACAAGTAACACTGAGAGAAAGACAAGGAAAGTGAGAAAAAAAAGCTTCATTGAAATGGAATCTTAGTATAATCCTCAAGATTTAATAAATCTGTTTGCTTGAATATTTACATTTTTTTTATCATCCGCCTTTGCCCTCGCATGTCAACAGACCTCTGCATATGCTATACTCAATGTATTGCATGACTGACATTCAACCTGAGGAGTTAAAATTCTGTAGTTTTTCAGAATACTGAATAGTATTTTTGATCTCATATCAACAGAACTGAAGGTTCGTTGTATATTCTATAGTAGATATATTAGATGACTTTAATATAGCTTCTTCAAAATTCTGAATAGTATTAGAATGAAACAAAGCAAGCCCTATGTCTCACTCTTACAAATCAGTCTGATAAATCAAACAAATCCCAAGTGCTGCAATTTATCTACAATCATTCTTGTGTTGTCTACTATACATTTTTATATATATTCTGGTATTGTAGGTGGTATTGTAGATATTATATATTGTATTGTAGACTGTAGTGCTTGTCCTAGAAAAAGGACATGAATAATAAATAACTATATATTACTACAACAACTTTTTATGCTATGATTGGAAATTGAATTATTAGAAAAAATTGCAAATAAATTAATCATTTGCAAATGGATTATTAGAACAGCAAATAAATTAATAAATTAATAAATTATCGAATTACAAATATGGAATTACTATAACATATAACGAATAACAGGCATTATTATTATTTTCTGTACCTGCATTTACAACATTAAAAACAATCTTCATACAATTAGAATACTTTAATTGAAAGCAGTTTATTGTTATGCGCTGCGGGAGTTGTGCTGAGCTTTTAAGCAAAAAAAAAATATTTAATAATTTATTTAGCAAAAATTTTGTATTTAATATTTCTTTTTGCTATAACTTTTTTTCTAGTTGACATTTTTAAGTTCTGTTTGTTTAGAAACCTTCTCTAATAAAAGTTCTAACTCCCTGGTGAAAATCATGAATATCTGTTTTAAGGTTTCAAAGTTAGCGTTGTCGTTAAACAGCGAAATGAGCGGTTAAGACCTTCACTTACGCTCAGCTAAATAAAACAGTTTAAGATAAACGAAAAAACACTTACGCAGATGTGTGTGTAAATTTTTGAGGTAATTATTTCAGTATAAATCGATAGTGTAAATTAATAAGTTGAATCCAAATTTGAAGGCTATTAATTATGTTCATTCACGGTGTATTGAGAAATAACAATTAACTTATGATTAGAGAGCGTCTGCAAATCAAAGATGGAACATAGATACATAACACTAGAAGTTTCTACAACAAAATAAACTTAGATTAATGTCTCAGTGTACTTGTTGATCTGTCTGTCTGCTTAACTGTTTGTTTGTAGTTTGTAAGTGCTCGCATTATTTAAGAACTTTTAACTGATTGAAATTTTGTTTTTCACAATGGAAAATCAAGATGGTATTTGTTTATGTAGTTCCTAAAATCTTTAAATATGATTAGTTAATTGTAGAAGTTTTGATACCATTAGTTATCATAGAAGGCTCTACCACCTGAAACATGCTTTCATTTACTGGTCGAATGACATCTAATGTTATTATGACATTGGTTTTTTGAATGATTGTTTTAAGTTTTATAGTTGTGTCAATTCCAGCACCTTTGTATGTCAATGATATTATTATTTATTTAGATCAATTACAGCAATAACATGAAGGGCACTATCAAATCAGAATTTGATAATAATTGTTTTAAACTAATATTTTATATTTTTATAAAATTATATTTTTTGATAAATAACGAATGTCATCTACTAAGGGTTTCCGACACTATACCGTTATACCAACCTATTAAAAATAGTAGGTAATGCTCAAAGAACAATAACATTTTTTTTTCTATTTTTTTGTTCGCACAGTCCAGCAAAATTACTAAACGAATATTTATGTCTTAATATCTAAGTCGAAATATAAGATTTGGTTACAATAAAAGCAAAAATGAGTAGAAGCAGGGGAAGTAGTTTGTAACAGATATTAAACCAGTTGAACCTGTTGTGTAGTGGTTAGCTGGACCAAAGGTTGTGGGTTCGATTCCCCACACTGAATTTTGTGAGATTCGAGTTATTGTAAGTTGTTGGAAAGAAATTTTTCTCCACGAAAACAAGATTTTTACAAAAAGTCGATATTATCGAGTACTGGAAATAAACTATTGTATGAATAATTAGAACGTAAAAATTCGAACAAATGGACGCGTAACGTTTGAAGAAAATTACGGGAAATATAAAAAAAATTGTTCAGTTCCACCGTCTTTTAACTGATGGTTAAGTTAACCAACGTGAGATAAAGTGATATATGTGATATATCTAGCGATATATAGATATAGTTGTTCAGTAACAAATTACTATATATACAAATATTTTACAAATTTGCAACTTACTTTAAAATTACTTACTTTAAATTTGCAAATTACTTTAATAAATTAATTAATTGATTATAATAAAATTACATAAATGTCAAATTGCCCATATAACAATGATTGATGTTTCTTTTTTATTTATTTTAAAAAAGGTAATCTAATTAAAATAACGTTCATACAAGTTGTGAAATATCCTGACCTTATTTTATTAATTTGTTTTGTAAGAATTAATTAGTATATAAGAGTTTTAGAAGTATATATTTTAATTATTTTTTATAGTTTGGTACCATCGAGTCGGTTTCCCCGAATTACGTTCAAAGCGAAGTAACTTATCCACAGTGGTGCCATGAAAATAGAAAAAAATATTACTATTTAAAAAATAAATGTTTACTTAAAATGTATACTTACAAATCCACACATTTTTAGTTTTATTGTAATTATTATACCTACCAATTTTTGCTCGTTTGCTCGATTTTTTTGCCCGTTTAAATGAAAATTAAATAATTATCCAGATTGAAACGTATTTTATACACCAAATTTCCTATAAAATCATTCAGTCATATTGGTAATTTTTAATTATAGTGGAAATAATTTTTGTGTTTTCAAAATGGGTAGGTACATTTTTTTATCTGTTTATTTTAATATCCAACACTACAGCAATTTTTATTAAAATTACTTCAAACATTTTTTAATAAAGTGCGAACAAACAAAAAAAATCGTTGAAAAAATATTTATGATATATTATTATCTAATACTTATTCTTTACAGTAAAATAAATATAAAAAAATATCATTTTGAATATATTTAATATTACAATCATAATAAGTGGGTGTCTCAAAAGGATTTTGCGGTCATTATGTAGCGCCGCTCTCCGTATAAAAGGGGTGAGTCGGGGATGACGAGAGCAGTTCACCCTGGAACGTGCGAGAACACAAAATAAAATAATTATTACAATACACCAAGTATTGTACACGCGTTCACGGATTATTCAAGGTAAACTATTTATAGTATATTTATTTATTTCATTTTACTTCAGAAATAAACTTATAAAATTATATTGCATCTTAGAATTAATGGAATGCACAAGAAAACATTTTTTTCTTTGTTACAAATTTCTTGTTTATGTTTGTTACAAAGTTCTAAAAACACATATTTATTTTCTGACATATTTTATTTTATTAAATTTTAATTTTAGTGTTCTTTTATCATTATTTATTTCGCTTACCTTTATAACATTTTGTTTTTCTACTTTACTTGCAGAATCCCTTTGATATGTAAAAAGATTTTAATAAAAAGTAATACTTAGATAGGTACTTAGAATCTTTAATATTCCTTATTTATTACACAATATTTATAAAATATCCTACAGATATATATCTAAAGTTAAACAATGTATATTAAAACAACCAATTTATTTAACTTATGTAATTGTTTAATTATATTTTTAATTATTAATTGTAATCAGGTCGGCAGTCATTTGTTAATTTGGGAAGTACTTAATCTTTAAATTGGAAATGGAGCCTGGTCCTCATTAATATACAGAATAATTCAATTATTACAAAGAACAAATTAGCTCAATAGAAAATAATTAGTTTTAATCGACTTGAAGATAATTAAAGGAAATTCAATCACCCACTTCAGAAGTTCAGATAGTCAATTATACATGTTATGGGAACACAACCAAAACAATAAACACACATTTTATTTTATTTTATTTTATTGCGAAATAAAACAGCATCAATTCAAGCAAGCTTCTCATGTCGAACAAAAAATAAAAATAAATAGTGGTTAAAAAATTAATGATCTTAAAAATAAAACTAATCTACTAACTCTTAAGCGGCTTAACTATTTATTAGGTCTTATATTTTATAGCATGTATTGGGTCATAACATTTATAATTTATAATGGGTCATACTGAAAGGGTATACATTATTTGTTCACTGTCTCTTTTTTTAATGATATGCTGCGTCATATATATATATATATATATATATATATATATATATATATATATATATATATATATATATATATATATATATATATATATATATATATATATATATATATATATTTGATTGCATAATAATAGTATAACCAAAAATTTGTACTTCATTATTTACTTATATATTTTCTGGTTTATATGGTCTTTATATGTATACAATTTAAATTTATGAGACATTTTGTAATATCCTACTTCAAAGAGGCTTAAAATGGAATAAAAACAATTATTAAAAATAATTTAAGATACAAAACAAAAAAATATATATTTTACTTATTATAACATAATAACAACAAAACATTGAAAAATTATACGAAAAGAATATTTAATATGTACAGGCGGAGTCGGATGCAGATCTATTATTGTCTGAAAGAATATCGCAAGATCAAATTATTTAAAACAATGTACAAATAAATGATCTGAATAAAAGTGCTACCGATATCGTTAGTAAGGTTCAAATAACAAATCGTTACTGTTATCCAGAAATAGGATAGAAAACTATTATATCGAATATCGTTATTATATCACCATTGACTTTTAACGGATCACGATTCACGAGACATGTAAGATGATTCGTATTTATCTTACAATTTTTTACATTATCTAACAGATACATTCCACTTCAAGCGGGTAAAAGTACCTACAATTTGCCGTTTTCGGGAAAACTAAAACTGATTTTGATTTAAAATGATTTATATTAATGAAATTTGTTTTTGTTAATTACTTAATATGTATATAATTTTCATTGCAAATTATTATTTTTTATTTATGAAAATATAACTAAAATTAGCTTGAGCGACGAATTTTATAAAACCTAAAAATTATGGAATTTGATAAGTTTTAAGATATCTTTATTATTAAAATTTTGAGACTATTAATGATTTTTTTATTCCAAAAACATCATTTTGTTTTTTATAGACATTTCCTTTAAATAGATAGCAATGCTAATTTATCAAACTGATTAAAAATGATAACATTTTTATATTTTAAACAAACTTTTTTAATACACTCCGCCAAAAAAAAATACCATTAAATAATTTTACGTTTATTGTTTAAATATAAACCTACATTATTTTATGGAATTTGAAACTGACTAAAAAGTTTATCATTTCAAATTCAATCCGATTATAATATTTATTTTGAAAAAAATGTGCTATGTTTAAACAATCCTAAAATAGACTGCTTATAGTGTCAAACACGTTAAAGTTGCTAATTAAAGAATTATGGCGTGTTAAAAAATCTCATCCCTAATTAATTAGTTTAAGCAAATAATTAGAGGGCGGAGGTAACGAGAGTATAAAGTAATTGCAGTTCCTTTATACTTTTACAGTTTTATTTGGAGACTTTTACAGCTTTCTGTAAATAGAGTCTGTTTTATAAAACAGACTCTATAAATAGTCAGTTTTTATAAAAAGTTTAACATAGAATACACCTTTCACTTACTTATACTTGTTAATAATATTTATATAATTATGCTTTATAGGTTTTAATCTGACCTAATTAGGTCGGTGTTTTAATTATTTGTACATATATAATATTAAAAAAATTCTTACCTCATAAAACAAATAATGTGATTTAAATTATTACTTTAAAAAAAATATACTTCATAAAAGAAATCTCGTACTCCAATTAAAATTTATTTAATATTCTATTCCAGATCCAAGAATGTCTCCAAACGTGACACTTCTGCTGATAATAATGACGTTATCATCAGTGGCCTCTCAGACCTTCCAGTACTCAAGAGGCTGGACCAACGGCAAACGAGACGGACGTAAGAATGATCTGCAGAAGATATTGAACCCCTGTCAGATGAACAAGCTGAAAGAACTCCTGGGAGGAAAGTCTTTGACCGAGAATGTAAGAAAAACCATTATTTTTTTTATCATTTAAAAAATATATAAATAACATTATATATATATATATTATTTTATTACAGTTACTCACACCTTGCGAATACATCGATGAAGAAAATGAAAGAAAATCTTATAAATCTAATCACCGTGACTCTCTCTACGACGCCTTCCAATGAACGAACATTAACAATGATATTATATTTATATATAATAAGGTTTTTACAAAGTACCTACTATTCAAAATGTCCAAACTTAGTAGTATTAGAACTTAAGTACTTTATCTTTTTAAATTGCTGTTATTAAGTTTATTTAAAATAAAATAATATATAAAAAACATGAATACTTCAAATTATATAAATATGTTAATAATTGTCAAAACATGTATATTTTTTAAATATTGTTAAATATGTTGTTCTAAAAAGTTTGTCAATGCGTGTTACGGCTGGTAAAACGCATTGAATGCTAGAAATCAGCTTATTCGGCATTGCATATAAATTTATGCTCATAATAAAATATATATAAAGGTAAACTATAATCGTAATAAATATGATTTTAAAATAATTTTGTTAAAGAGAACAATGAGAGGACAATTGGTCTTTTATAATAATTATAAAATAAATAATGTGACGTTTACTTTTTTTCATTTCTGTCATTGCAACTATTTTCATAAAACTTTTTCTACTTTTAGAAAGTTTTAATCCTTATACTTAAATACATATTCAAATCTATACATAAGTAAAATCTGATATTGCTTTTATTTTTTTTATGTGCTCATCATTTACCTAATTGTATAAACAATATCTATCAATATCAATTTGCTGACGAATGTACCAAAAAAAGTATTTCGTCCTTATACTACACTATCAATTACTTTCACCCTTTTCACTGTTATTCGAATAGTAAATAGTACCTCAGTATCTGTTGATGTAAAAAATAATAATAGCAAGCAGATTTTATGTAGAAAACGTTAAAAAAATTATAATTTTTTACACAAATATCCATAAATAAAAATGATTTTTATATTATGATTCATCACATGGAGGAAATAAGGGGACCTGAGAAATTGAGGTCCACATTCCACGTAATACCTCCGATGAATCCCTGTTGTAAGGTAATTTAAACCTGGGTATAGCATCCAGTCGGGTTAAAAAGTAGATGAGCACTTCATCACCTCAAAAGAAGACAACTTGCTCTTTATTAAAATACACAATCTTTTAAAATCAATTTGTACAGGATCAAGTCATACAGAATCAGAAATAGTGAGTTTTCGAGTGTTTACAAAGAAGTTAGTTGATAAAATTATAGATCTGAAAAGAACAATAGAACGATCAGTTGTAAAAATTGGAATTAAAAAAAATGTATAAAATAAAAAAGAAGTCGTGAAAGTTGAAAGGCAAGAGTGTGGAGTAAAAAGGTTCCAAATGATAAATAAAAAAGAAGTATACTTTCAAAGAGATGCAGAATACCTATTTAAGTACAGAAAGTGTACAAAAAAATACAATTATAAAAATGGGTGAAAAGAGCGAAAAGAGAGTTAGCAGTTCTCAGAGAGAGTGAAAATAATTGTTTGTAAAAGAAACTAGAATACAGGGGCCTAAGAACAAAACGAACTGAAGTAAAATACGAAAGATAGAGAACGAGCAATGTTTTAAATATCAGATGAATAAAATATGAAAAATAGGGATTCAAAAATAATTAAAAGAGGGAAGGGACACTTTAAATGTGGATGAAAGAGGAGGTTGAATGAACGGAATCGGTGGAAGAAGTAATAATATTATGCATATTATGAGATAAAATTGTAGGGATGAGTTAAGGAAGACGGTGCGAAGCGTGAAAAATGTCTAGATTTTGTGCCGAGTTTGAGTTACTTTGTTATTCAATAAGTTGTTGCAAGAGAAAGCGATCCTGACCTTCCGTCAAAAAAGCAGTGTGGATGAAATGGCGGACAATGGCTGAAAGTATTTGTTGTTACTCCGGATTTTTTTCTTTTTACTGACGGGGAAACTATTTAAAACAGTAATGCAGGTCTCATTACTATTTTAAATAGTTATATAGATCAGAACGCTAGGCTACAAAAGGAATATCGATTCCTTTGCAATGTTTCATTTGCGAATATTAAAATAGAGGTCAGTGTGAACTTCTTTATTGAAATAGAGGTCATTATTCACCTCTACATTAAAATAGGAGTACTAGACACACACTAGTATATGCAAAATAAGAAAACATTCTTGTGTTAACTATTCTCATCGTATTTATGTATATGTATGATAAGAGCAATTGGACTATTGTACTGACTGGAAATATGAAGAAATTTAAATGCGTGGCAAAGTAAAATTTCTTAAAGTATTTCTTAGAATTTCACATGTCTTAACAGACTGCCATAATACAGTAGGTAATTATGATGTCGCCACTTTTTGCTCCATTTATTGATTTTTATTCATTATAATCTAGTATGTAACTTGTAAGACAGCTTAACGACATAAGATAGAGCAAGCTAGGGTTGCCAACCATACTTTATAATAAAGTATTATACTTTATTTTTGGTAATTATAGTTTATACTTTTGCATGCAAATAAAGTATGTGAAAATACTTTATTTCCAGGCTTTACTGCGATACATAGAACAAAATACCTACTCATTATGGGTTTTATATGTATGTATTTAACTATTTACCATATGAATTAGAACAGATGAACAAAACGATTTATAATTAACTAGCTGTGTCTGCGACCTCGTACGTGTAGATTTTGATTTTGATAAAATGTACCCTTTGTACTTACCAATGTATGTAAAATCTATAAATCATCTAACTGCTAAGCAGCAATGGTACGACAATAAGCGATTATTAACTCTTCATTTGTTAACTGATTGTTAAAAAAAAAAAAAACCAAATGTAAAGTGAATCCCATGACAATACATTCCCGAAAACGGCATCCAAATCGATTAGCGTGAACAAACATACAAGCATACAGTAGAACGGACAATATGAAAAACATTGTTTTGAGTTCTCTTGCTTAGGTAAAGGTCCCCCTGTATGAATTTTAGAAAATATTTTTTTTTGGTGTTGTGTGCACAGCTAAAAGACAAAAAGACAAAGATTTTAAAAAATGCTGAAAATGAATTCTGTTATTTTCAATGTACAAAGACTACTGCCCTACAGATTTATTACATGTATAGAATTTCCATTTTTGTACAAAATTAAAAAAAAACTATGATGTTTTTTTATAAGATCTTTATAAGAGCAAGAGAACCCAAAACAATGGTTTTTCAGTTTGTCTGTATGTATGTGCATGCTAATCTCAGAAACGGCTTAACCAATTTGATTGCAGTTTTCAGAAATATATTATCACAGTCTTCATTTAACATTGAGTGTTTGTTTCATCTAAATCGGTTAAGAAATAAAAAAGTTATGTCAATTTATGGCAATCACGTAATAAGTACCATTAAAATCTTATTCTATACATGTAATAAATCTGTAGAAAAGTAGTCTTTGTACATTGAAAATATTTAAAAAAATATACCAGGGTGTGAAGTGATAACTAACACACACACATTTTCACTTGTTTAAGTATTTCTATCAATATTGCATAAGAGCCCGCACCAATAAAGCCTTAATATCTTGTAGACGACTGTTTCTATCTCGACCAAACCAAGAACCATCTCAACGAACCAGGCTTTCGATTAAAAAAAACCGCAATTAAATCTGACCACACGTTTGGCTGCTTGAATGCCAGAGACGGACACACTGATTCACAGATCGACAGGTCAAACTTATAACACCCCTTTTGAATCGGGAGTTAAAAACGGTTTGGTTTTAGCGAACATAACTGTCTTTCCATACTTCCTAGCATGTCTTTGAAAAAAGAAATTGAATATGAACATTTTGAAATGGTAATAAATGTAATTAGAAACGAATTGTTTATTTATTTAAATTTCAATGTTGATTGTCAAACAAACTTTGAAACATTTAAAAATAGTAATAAATTTGAGCTTGTGGTAAAACCACATAAAAATACGTTTTTAAGGCAATAAAAGAATAAAATTTAAAAAATACTTTTTTTTTCCTATTCAAACCATTTTATACTTTATTTCCGTTAAAAAAAGTTGGCAACCCTAGAGCAAGCACATATATTTAATACATCCTAATATTTATATATCAATTTGTTTATTTTTTTATATTATTTATTTTTATTTACAAAACTGACATCTAGTATTCAATATTAGAATGACTTAGCAAAACACTCTAGTGGCATCTAGCGGGAAGTAGTACAACTAATTGCTACATTTATTCGACACAAGATGGCAGGTAAACTGTTTAGTTAAAATTTCCTATCACTTTAATCCATTGCAGTTTGGAGGTATGCCTAATTTTTTTTTTCAATATTAACCGATCAAACCTTATATGTTGATTATTTACTTATTTAAACCAACATTTTTCTTAAATACTCAAATAGTAAAAAACAAATATTTCAATTTCAAACTGTATAATATACTATACAGTATATAATATATTATATACTGTATAATATACAGCATTTAATATATATACTGTATAATATGGCGAAAGTAACATAATAATTATGTTTTATATTAAATACGAACGAATATTGTTATGTACTTCTAACCCCATATATAATTTGTTCAACTAAGGTAACTAATTTTAACTAGCACTGTTTGTACACATTATTCACTTTTATTTCTACTCTTATGTTAGTTACTTGTCAAAATATACCGTATTCCATTGCAGTAAAGTCCAAACTATTACAGATATTACAATATTTTGGCTTAGAGCAGCTCAAAATAAATAGATAGAAGACACTTTAACCTCTATTTCCATAGACATAAGATTCACAAAAATTCATTACATATTTCAAAATAGTCATAAAAATACATACCTATTATGATTAAAAAAGTAGCTGAAATAAAACTAACATCACATAATTATAGCCTTTATGTGTATAATTATAAGAGCCAAAATGATTGATTTATACAAAAGTAATTTGTGCTGCATCTATCATTTGAAACAAGCATCATTACAGAAAAGGTGTAGTTATCAAAGCATTTACATCATTACAGAAGGTAATATGGCTATTAGCGTTAACGGCTTTTGGAATATGGAATCAATTTACCTAAGTTTGGAAAGCGTTCGAAATTTGAATATGTATATAAAGGTATTCCATTTTTAAATATTATACCTATGAGTGGCTTCGAAAGGCATAAGAGAAGGCAAAACCTGCAAATAAATTATAAATATTTGTATGATATTTCATAAACTTGTTTTATTTAATTTTGTAATAACAATTTAATATTTCAAAGATATAATTTAAAAGATTATTAAAAAAGTTAGTAAAACTGTTCCAATCATCATTCGGACAGTAAAGAGGCGGCCTTAATCTAAACTACTGCCGAGTCTCAATACCGTTCAGTAAACTTAACGCGGCCTGTCTCAATTACACCGCAGTAGTGTTTGATGTTGTCGATATCTTAAATAATATAATAATGTATATATTTTTTATTTATTTACTTTAGTAAGTGATGAACATAAAGTTTTGTTTGTATTTTTAGTATGATAATTAATTTTTTATGTTTGCCAGGTAGGTCAATTAATATATTTAGCAAACAATTTTAAGTTATTTTAGTATAAAAAATAAGTCATTTGATATAATATTAAAGTTAAGTTATTTTATATAAAAATAAAACTCCTCAGTTTACATAATAATAAAGGAATATTAATATAGGAATAATAAATGAATGTTTTCGCAATTTATTATTTCTTACACTATAATGTGACAAGATATACGGGAAAATATTTTTCGTAATATTATTCTTAAATATTATCGTAAACCGATTTATAAACGAAATCATTTAGAATTAATAATATCATCCACTATGTAAAACATTTGTAAACATTATACAAAACATGATAATGTTATCATATTTTTCTACATATAAATTTCCTTTCTATCGACAAACCTCATCCATCCCTAACACCGCAAGAATGAGATGCCCTAAACTTAAATCCGTTTCCCGTCATCGCACAATCTGTTCCATAGAACCGCCCAATCAGAGGCCAGGAGGGCGTTTGAACTCGCAAACTCGGACGGTGATTGGTCGAAATTATTAAAACGAGTTGGAAAAAAAAATAAAGCTTAACAATTGAGTGCTTTTCCATTCCTGTTAAATTGATGAAAAAGGACTTACATCGCGATGAGATGAAATAAAAAATGATTTATTATAGACGTTGTTTAATTTTTGTTTAACTTATTGGACATTAATGACTTTTGATTTTGTTTTAAAAAGTTTCCTTTATTTTCAGTAATAATGACTGACGGCCTACGTCATTTTAAATTTAACTTTTATTCTTTTTTTGTTATGCAATAGAAGTGACTCTGGAATGGAACAATAAATACAATTTCACGTGACTCATATTTGAATATAAAAAAAATGATTTTTTGACCTACAACCTGGTCATTTAAATCGTGCCCACGTTGATGGTGGCTTTTGGAAGTTAATAATCAATCCACAATCCGAGATTGAAATAAATATTAACTCTTCTTAAACGTTAACTCTACGTGTCTGTTGTTGTTGACCCCATTAAATTAAAGATAAATTGTATCTAAAAAAAATTGGAAGCAAAAATTTGATTAGGATCGATTATTTGTTTCGACAGTAAACTAATAATCTAAAACTATAAGGTATATATGTACTTGTAAGCTTTATGGTATATCAAAATCAGGGATACATCCCTAATATAAAACCTCTATGGCCTATATAAAGCCTATATGGCCAAGGTCTTGCAATTCCATAGCTTGTCAATCTGCACATAGCAGAAGTACCTACTTAGGTACAAAGATAATAAACCTATATTTTAATTTTTCACCACTATTTGACAATATTATATTTGAAACCATATTTTTTGACTCAGCATATAAATAAATATCTAATAATCTTATAATTAGTTAATAATTAATATTTGGCTCTAATAAATGTAATATGGATCACTTTACCTGCTTAAGAGTTATAATAACAGAGTCGTAGGCAAAAACAAAAATATACCTTACATTTATATATTATGTACATAATATATTTTGTAAGAGACAAGTACAAAGATAAGCTTTAACAAGTGTAAGGTTGTATTGTTAATATCTCTGGCAATCTTTTCTAAGGCAAAGAAGACATTAAGTAAAAACTCTTTTGATAAATCATAATAAAAAAAAATAATCACTTAATCAAAAATAAACGTTCGAAATTCGAATTTCATAAAATTGCAACAACATGTATGTCAATATTTGTTCTCGAAATTAGAACTAAAATGTGTGAAGTAGGCACAACGCCTACTGTAAATATCTCTGGCATTTTTTCTTAGACAAAAATTACGTCAATTACACAATTTAAAATTATCGCAAGTTCTTTTGATAAAATAAATCATATAATATTAAAATTCATGAATCACTAGATACAAAATATTCCTTCGAAATTCAAAATCAATTCAAGTTCGAAACTAGAACTAAAAGTAGATAGCAAATGTATCACCGGCTTAAAAGTAAACAAGACTCAAGTGAGACGGCTCGTGGGCGACTCCGATACGATATCATGACGACTTTATTCTGTGCGTACGATTTATTTGCGTTGATAGCGATGCTCCAATAGCTTCAATTGTAACTTGAAATAAATGTAAAGACATATTGTTTATTGCTTTACTTTAATGCGATTTGATGTTTTTTATTTAATGTTTGTTCTAGAATACTAGATTTTTACCTTGGTTTCACTTATGAGAGATGGGCTATTAAATTTTTAATAGCAGTTAAAGTACCTCCTATAGTAAAAATAAAACTTGTATAAAGAAAATACTTTGGTATATAAAAATGGTTTAAGTTTACTAAAAAAAGTTTCTTTTAATCATTAACAAGACTTACGATAGAGACCAAAAAAATGAATCAAAATGAAACAATAACTGTAAACGTGTACAAGAAACTGAATAAGAGAATAAGTGAGAAGGAAGAAGTGAGTTTATATAGTAAAGGATTTATACTGTATATTTATTTATTTTTAAAAATAAACCCAGATGTTTTTGTGATGAATTGTTGAGCTTCCCAAGAGGTAACAGACTTTGTACAAGCCTTAAAGTAAACATCTTTGAAATGATATCTTCAACAACTAAAATATGGCTCTACTATTGTAGTTTTTCTCGATCATCACTCACTCAAACTTCAAAATTCTTATGTTACTTTATTCGTTGACAGTCTAATGTATGAAAAGTTTACGAATTATTAGTTTTACGAAAACAGATTGTATTTTAACTGACATCCTATACATCCCTAACCCTAAATTGTTGACAGCTGTCAAAAGCGGCTTTCTACAATCCGGGTCTCCTCGGCGATAAAACTTGCATATCGTAGAAGAAATCCTACCTCAGATGCCTCCTATCCGCAGAAGAACATTATGGTGGATTATACTCTTTACTTTAATTATAAAGATTTTGGTTGAAAGCTCAATTTTTATTATTTTCC
The DNA here is from genome assembly GCA_959347405.1 of Napeogenes sylphis. NCBI lineage: Eukaryota > Metazoa > Arthropoda > Insecta > Lepidoptera > Nymphalidae > Napeogenes > Napeogenes sylphis. The sequence goes on from OY365785.1 coordinate 23,531,718, forward strand.
TGAAATAATTTTTATATTGGAGGTATTATTTTTTTCGTGAACAAACGTGTAATATTTTTTTTTGTTGACAACGAACAGACTGACCATGAAAATTTGAACGAAAACCGAAATAAATATTTAGTCAATTTCAGTATTATTACTGAAGAATATATCTAACAGAAATACATTTTATTTACGAACTTATCACCATGTTTACCAACGTCAGAAACACAAAAATAAATAAATAATATATATTAAAGACTGCAGTTGGAGAGACCAGTTTTATTTATTTTTATGTCAATTGTGTTGGTACCCTTGAGGAATGAAAGAAAGAAGACATGTCATGGAGAAGGTGAAGGGGTTTCGGCATTCAGCTCTCTCACTCAATATAAACCTTCAGGATGATCTCATATTATATATTCATAATTAATGATTCTTAAATATATATTTACCCGGCTATATTCCCTTAATACAACGAAATTATTCAGACTAGTTTCGAACCTATTCAGAGTTCCTATGCATGATCAAAAATTCAATTAGTCTGGCAAAATTCCTGATTTACGTTATTAATTTATTTGAATATAGCCTGGTAAATATATATTTAATAATCATTATGGTTCATGAACGTTTAATTACAAAAATATTTAATGATTTATATATATTTATATTTATTTTATTTTGACTTAAAATTCATAAGTCCTTGTTACACTTAACCCTCATGTGTAAAGATATTACATTATATTAAATAGTTCGTTCATTATCTTTAGGAACACTGAACAAGGTTCATTAATACCTGCTCTTATCGTGTCTTCATTTAAATACCTTCGACTTGTATGAAGAACGGAAGAAAGTGTTGTGAGATTACATTTAAAAATATTTAAACTATGCAAATGAAAAAAACTTTCTATTTTTATTGGTTTTATAATGTTGCACTTTTCATTGTTTCAGTTGTAACTTATATATTCCAATAAACAGATAAAATCTCTAATGGAATATTTGCTAATAAGAATAAATAAATTAAATAATATATAAGAATAAATAAATTAAATAAGAAATAAAAATAACGAGTCTGATAAATTACGTTACTAAAACACAAGCAAAGCTTTTAGTATTCATTTGTTTAAAAATGTTGCAGTTATTTTAATATGATGATAATTTTAAATTCTAAATGTATATTATAACATTTTTTTAATAAATTTACATTGGTTTATAATGCAAATGGTTAATATATACAAAATAGCAAAAAATATGCTAAAATTTAAAAAGATAAAGTGGTTATTTTAAATGCAAATAAGTGAAATGAATCATTTGTCATGAATTGTTAACCGATTGAAAAAAAAGTTGGCATTTATATATAAATTTGGTTGTATATTTGAGAAATTTAAATAATTATAGTTGTATATATACATAAACATAAGCTTGAGTCTGTCTGTCTGTCTGTCTGTCTGTCTGTTACAGTCTATTTGTCTGTTTAGCGATAAACTAAATAGATTAAGATCACTCAATATTTTGACAAAAAACTGAATGAAAGGTTCAGTGAACTTATTAACATTTATTATTTTCAGGGTGAAATAATACATAAAATGTAATTTAAAATACACAAACTACTATAAGTACCAAACAAAATACAAATAAACTTTATAAAAAGTGTTACGAGTCTTTTACATGAGAACAATTGGTTATTGGAGAGCAATAAGTTTATAATATATACAATATATATACATTTAACCGCCCCGTTGGTCGAGTGGTTAGCGCAGACGCCTAACGTGTCACGGCTCAATGGGGCTCGGGTTCGATTCCCGGCGGAGACAGACATTTATGTGATGAGCATAGATGTCTGTGTTTCTGGGTTTGGTCGTTTATTAAATATATTTTCAGTATTTATATGTGTATTTCTATGTATTTGTATCGTTGTCTAACACCCTTAACACAAGCAAATAATTTGCTTACTTAGGGGTTAGATCAATGTGTGTAATTTGTCCTGATATTATTATTATTATTATTATTATTATTATTATTATTATTATTATTATTATTATTATTATTATTATTTATATATATAAGCGCAAAACTTACCATGCACATCACAATAAAGTTAGAAGTGAACATAATATTAAATAGCTTTTAACATTCCGTCGCTATCTTAATGTCTCAGAGACATTTATATTTAGTAGAATACGTGTCCAATGTTTACCTTCTGGCTGTTTATCTTTCGTTTTGTGTTTTCTCATTTTTTAGGGTTCCGTTTGTTTAGTTTTTCAATTTCATTATATGAAGAAAGAAGAAAATTTGTGTTCAATTTAATACGATTTTTGAAGGATTTTATGGTAGATCTAAAACGATCTCGATTATGGCGGGTATAAGATGTCATGATGATGTAAATTTATAAAATCTGTCCTATCTTTAGGACAAGCTGTTCCAAATATACAAAAAGAGGCTTCAGAGAAAATCACAAATACTTATAAGACTGCTGTATTACAATAATGAATCAGAAGAAAGAAGAATCTGATTCACAGTTTCGCTGTCAAACCAGGACTACAAACATTAGAAAAAAAACTATTTTTATTAGATAGCCTCAGTAACCTGAGGGAAAAAAACCATACGGAACCCTCACTAAATAATAACAAGCTAATCAAAACCGAGGGAAGTGATTTGTGCACGTAGCTCAACTATTGAATGCTTTAAAACCTTTTAAGTTCGACTGTGGCTGATAAGAGGAGAATAAAAATGTAATTAATTGAAGGTATTAAAATTTGCTTTTTGGCTTTTTTAATGTCTTTTCTACTTATGATTTTAAAGTGATATCATTATTAAGTTTACAGCCATGTTTTAGGGTTTGATAGAGGATTATATCTTGGTTATATAGGCCTTAGGGCTGGTTAAGTAAAGATGATTTAAGTCCGGTATGTGATGGGTGGCTGATGGCCAGTTTTGATATTTTATTATGAATTAATTCCCTCACTGATTGGTAGTTTTAAAAAATGTTACAAAGAGTAACTTAATAAACCCATAATACTTATTGACTTAGTCTAAGTAGAGAGACCTAGAATATAAATTTAGAGATAATCTCTTAGGTTCTCTTTATATTAATTTAGAAGAGATTCAATGAAATCATAACAGTTAGTAAGTAACAAGGTATTTTTACACATATTTTTATATAATATAATATGAAGAATTTTTTTTTATTGCATTTATGAAACGGCAGATCCCATTGCTCATTGCTTGCATTGTTTATGGAGAAGAAGCGACAAAAAAATATTAAAAAAAAAAATCATTGCCTTGTTTTATTCCCATAAATCGTGGGATCGCTAAATAGATATTTATTATATTCCTATGCATCGTAGATTAGATAGTAGTCGCTGATTAGACGATGGTGCAATATATCGAGCATTCTTCATTAGAATCCAAAAGCGGAACGCTAATATATCCGAAACCTTTTTTTATCCAACTTATTATTCTTTAATTCTTTTAACTATAATTTCATGTATTTAATTCAGTCCTGTCTCCTTAATTCAGTCCTGTCTCATACTTTGAGCAAGTAACTCATAGTTTGTAAATTAGTTATAATTATCAAATATGAATTCAAGAATTAATTCAAGAATTAATCATAAGAAAAAGTTAATAATAATATCTTTGATATAATATTTTTTATGAGATCTTTTATTTCCAAACATTCTTAATTAATCCTTAATTTTCATAATGAAGTTTCCTATTACTTTTTTAAAATAATTCCAACGATTGTTATATATCAGGTGTTCGTTTGTGTTTCGCTCGTTGATCTTTTTTCTAATAAATGAAAATCGAATGAAATTTATTTCAAAGAACGGACGAATTTAGTATAGTAATCGATTCCGATCCAATAATTGCTACAAAAATAGAAATTTAAATCCGTTTCTAAAATTATCAGTACAAAGAACAGATAAGTGGATTGAATATAGGACGCCATTTTATGTTAGCTTCAATCTCAGATGGTAGATTTATAAACCATTAATAAACATAGACAATATTAATCTATAGAATTGCGTATATAATCTTATTTTATTTATCATATACCTACAGTCAAAGCGTTTGTTTCTTATATATACTAAGTATATATAAAATAACATTGTTTGGTACTAAGTATCAAAAACATTTATCGTAGTATGGAAACGTGGTCAGCTTGCAAACTGTATTCTTCTGTCTTTACGAGCAAGGGGAGTATTCTATGAGATTACAATATAGTATTATGTTGGTTCTAGATAATCATATTTTATTAATAATTAGATTAAAACTACTTCTTAGATATCATTAATATTTTCCTTAACATGCGGAAGTATTCATAATATTGGTTATAATTTTTCATTATTTCGTAATCATTTGAATAAATATACAGAGAGCATATATAATTAATACATATATGTGTATATCATAAAGGTCATAAATATAAAATATTTTTATGACGACTGTTGTACATTTTATAAACGATATAATATAATAATTCGTCCATAGACATATATTCCAAGTTATTATTTTGTACCGAACTATAAATATCTTCTCGGATAGATAAAGGCATGTTTATTTAGACTATTTTGACTTGTACAAGAATCCATTCTATATCATTGGCAGTTTGTATTCAGTAGCAGTACGTATGAAACTTTGATGGCATACAGTGATTGGTTCCGCAGTGATATTGATATTTGCTACTGTGATTTCATACGAACCGCTGTGGTTTGTGAAAGTATTGCTGGTAATAGATATTACTATGTAATATTAATAATACTATTTAATATTATACAATAAACAAATACCTTTTTAAACTTGCGTTGAAATTTAATTATCAGTTAACTTTTATAAAAAAAAAATGTATGTTTGTTCCATAAGGTTTTAAAACTTTAAAGGCGTTTTTTTTTAAATAAAAATAAATATAGGTAATTATAGGAAAGAGAGTATTTTATTTTTTAATTTAAAATTTAGTACATTTTAGTTACTTGTGTTAAACTCATCAATCAGACTTAATTCAATGATGTCATTATATCGGCGCGTGCGGAGAAATTAGTTAATTTTATTAAGTAGGTATCTATTGATCAAGCCCCTTGATACTTATATTAACATAATAAAAGAAATAAGTGTCTTTATATCTTAAATTCATTAATATAAACATGTATGTATATATATATATATATATATATATATATATATATATATATATATATGTATGTATATATATATATGTCCTTTACAAAGTTTTATATATATATATATATATATATATATATATTAAACTTTGTAAAGGACTTTTTTGTAGTGATGGTGTTTTTTGAAAATTGTATGTAAAAAAGTTTGCATAATAATCTTGTAATCGGTTTTTGATATGTATTAAAAAGCAGATTTATTAAGTCATAGCAGAAAACAAAGGAGTTACAACAGATATGTTTTTATTGCAATTATTTTACAGTAGACATATAATACAGAAACTACCCAAACAATATTTTTAAAATTCAAACCCTTAATAAAATAGGAGTGAAGTCCATCAAATCTCAAATAAAAAATTTAGATTTTGTACTATTTTTCCACATTTTGCGGGGTGAAGCTAACAGATACTAGAAATCTCTAACGTAAGAAATTTCTAGTATTTGTTATATAATCTATGGCATAACCAAATGGATAATAAAATAATATTCGAAAAGTAACATTCTAAATATCTAATAACCATGCTTTACATTATATTTATTCTCAAGATAAGATTCGTAATAGCTATCTTTTTTATCTTAATTTATCTTTTAATACAATATTCAATGAACTCGTATCCAACAGTTTAATTATTCGAATCGTAATTAGTTTTAATTACGCTCGTCATCACAAAGTACCTCATATTTAATATGGAATAATTGATTTTCAATATACGCCATGTTATCATTATAGTTTTAATGAAAAGCATCATTCAAATGGTTAATATTTTTAAATGAATACAGAAATATTTAATTGATTTTTGTATAATTGTAGAAATACTTAAGTTTGCAAGCGTTTAGTTCAGAAACATATATATTATACTAAATATGGTTCATTTAAAGCATTATTTATTTTTTATAACCAAAAGATATATTACTGTAATATTTACATATATTAGAAAGTTATATAGATATTATTATTTTTTAATTAGCATAGTAATGGGTTTTTGACTGATTTATTTCAAGTTTTATCAGCCACAGCAAATAACAAATGACTGCTACCAATTTGTATATAAACATGTACTGAATGACAACTGAAAAAAAATCTAAGCCTAAATAATTTGGATTCTAAACTCTTTGAATACCTTGATTAACCTGAGCGAAGCTATTATATATATATATGTAAAAAGTTGTTCAAAGTAAAACCACCTAGAAACGTAAAAATAATTCCTGATACTGAATATATATTTATAAAATAATATTGAGTATCAAATATTATTTGATATTAAATAAAGACATTATATTGATTATAACGCAATATCGATGTGACCACACAACCCCTTTTTAATTTGTCAAACGCTCTGATAAACCGTTCCCCTATTAACTCAATTATGACTCCAGCCCTCACGACTTACTGGATGAAATTAAAATTGTTTTGCAACCCTGCAATATATATTAAATTAACATTAAAAACATTTATGGAAATAAATATATGTTTTGAGAATCATTTTATTTAAATGTACCTATTTTTGTTAAGACTACCGTCATTTTATTTATAAATATTTTTGGTTATAATTCATATGATCTATGGTGTTATGCCTAAATTCATTTACTGTAAATCTGTTTAAATGTAATTCTTATATTAAAAATTACCATCATTTATTCATATATACTTTTAGTTATAATTCAGATGATTTTTTAAAGTTTTACGCCTGCATTAATTATCTGTAATTCTATTTAAATGTAATCAATATATTCAAAACTACCTTCATTTATTCATAAATATTTTGGGCAAAATTTGTAATGATCATCTATATAATTTTATTTAAAAATAATTCTTATATTCAAACTGCCGTCATTCGTTTATAGATTTTCGGTTATTGATGATCTTCTATAATTTTACGTCTAAATTTATTAACTGTAGGTCGTAATGATAAGTGGTACTAAAACAAAACAGTACTTAATGTTATCAATAACCTTATAACGCAGGACCATTACCACGGCCTGCAAACAATTAACTTATTGCCAGGGTTATTGAGAGATCAAAGAAACAGAAGGGACAGTTTACAGAAAGTGTATTTATATTTATGATAAAATATTACATGTATCCTTTTTTACTTACGAATGTATCAATATTTTATAAATTAATTACAAATAAATGAAACATATGTGATTAAAAGAATACGAGTTAGAATACAGGTGAACAAATTACAACAAGCGTAATAAAAAAATAAATGAAACTTTTTTATTAAATGAATACCAGTTACAATACAGGTGAATAAATTTTAGCACGCGTAATTTATTCTTTTACAATACAATACATATTAAATAGGTATTGTATTGTAAATGCTGTATAAGATGTCGCATCTGTATTGTAACGAAACATTATAATAGCAATTGGCCCCCGCTCTATTGAGTTTTAACGCGCTTTTGTGGGTTAAGAAATGGGTCCAGTTTGTTATGACCCCACCATCCTTTAATAATCTTTGACAATACAAAGGCGTGGGAGGTATTGATAAAGTGGTTGTGTTATAAAATTTATTTGTTTGTGATCGAATTATAATCGATCTAGTTTCGTGATAGGAATCTTTATAATAATTTATTGTGCGTGTGTGTGTTAGCTTTTATTTTTGTTATCTTTCATAATATAAATATGTATGTTTGTCTATGCTATCACATTTTGTTATAGAGCCATAGAACTATACTTATGGCTTTTTGCGTCTTCAGTTAAAGAGAGTGATTGATTACTAAGGTTTGTAAAAACAATAGTAAACTCTAAATGCAAATAACTTAAAGACTTTTAACTCTTTATAGAAAATTCTATATAATAAGAATATTTGCCATGTTAGCAATACAAATCGGAATTATTATTAGGACTGAACACAATCTTATTTTTATTGAAAACTGATTAACAAAATTGTACTGAAGAATACACTTTTAAAAGACTTTCAAAGATATTTCTTATAATAATTAGTCTGCAGGATAAACTAAATACAATTATAGTAAACCCAAAGTTAGTTACAGAACATGATACTTTTTGAATCATATATTTAAATCGGTAATTATCATTGGCAAGCAAGCCAAGTGCTATTAAAAACTAATTATTATTAGACTCTAAATTATCAAAGCGCTTTCTATTAAAGCTGAAACATAAATGTCATTTTAAAAGCAATGTTTAATATTCGGAATATTGTGTAACATTTATAAATGAGACCAATTTAAATGATTTAGTCGATTTTTTATCATATTTATTATCTTTTGCACTTAAAATATACTATTTACCACCATATACTTAAAAAAATATTTTTCGTTTATTTCTAATATTATTATCTAGTATTGTTTCTTCAAAATAAAAAAACCTTTATTGACTTAGATAATTATTATTTTAGAAAATATGTATTTAATGTAGCAATTTTTTTGTTAAAATTATTTGGGTAAAATTGTCTCTTATTAGATGTAATTCCTAAAGGGTTTAATACCAATATTAAATATTAATTCCTAGTATTAAAACTATTGTATTAATTTAATTCCAAGTCAATAAAATAAAACAATATATTGTATGTTTAATGTGCAAAAAATCACACTAAAATAAACATAACAATACACAATCTGTTGTACAAACAAACAAAACACTTGAGCGTTGTCCCCGTGACGAATTAAAAACTGGAATAGGGTTGCCACTTTATTATATTAAATATAATCTTAAAAAATATTTTGTTCATCCTTAAATATGATAATGACTGTTAGTGTTTAAACTTCTTTATTTTAAAGAGGGTAATTTAAAAAAAAATATTTTGTTCATCCTTAATCTCATAATTATTGTTATTAAGTGTTTGAAGTTGTATGTATTATTAATTTATGAACTGGTTATTTATCTATTACCATTTTTTTAGTAATGGTAGGAAAAGCTTTGTGTAAAATATTATTACTAGTACCTACTTGTATTGGATTCAACACATATCTATTAAACTCTATTTTTTTATTGCAAAAAAGGTATTTTAATTAGTATGGGCATGAGGTTTTCTTTATTTTATTCTACTATGGCTAATAATTATCCTTAATTTAAACAAGAACCTTAAATTATTAAATTATTAATATTTTAATGATACATTTATTTATTAATATTAGTAAAAAAAAATATTGGATACAAAAAAAGTTGAATGTGACAACCCTATCCGAATTCGGCTAAACACAATAGCGGGGGGTCCCATCGAGTTATCTCATAATATAATACGCATCTGATATACTGATACAGAAGGGCACTCAATTTAATTATTTATCTATTTGTCTTGCATCCCACTCTTTATAATTACTTGATATATTGCACGGAGTTTGCAACTGGTAAATTATTTAAATTCATATCAATAATATGTTTATTTAAAAAACATATAAAATGAAATAAATCTAAAAATTGAGAGCAAACGGTATATTATATCTGATATATGTTTAAGCGATTGACCAATAAATGAAAAATATTTGTAACATTCTTTGCTTATGCAAATTGCCATTGAAAGTTAAAAAAAATATATAGCTACATTAAAAATAGAAAATATATATATATACATATATACAGGATGTTTAAAAGACAGTGATCTTTTATTGGTGTAAAAGTGACAAATGTCAAAACCATATAATTTTTCTCCACTCTACCCAATTCAATGTAGCGTGAGAAACTACAGAGAGATCGCAGCATCACCCCTTCTAATTTATATCTCTTTTAAACAAGATGTTATCCATTCAACCGACAGTCAAGTGGAAAATTCACTATTGCACCAACGCTTTGCAGATTATGGGAATCACGCCTCTTCATACATTCAAAACAGCTTATGTTATATTAATAATACAAACAAAATTGAATTCTATTCCATGTAATGTAGAGTTGGATTTTGATATGGCTTTGCTAGTACGTTACTACTAGAAGCTTTTGCTAATAAGAGCTTAAGCATCATTAATATGATTTGGAAAATTATGTTTTATTTGGTTGATATAAGGTTAAATTCAGATTGTACATTCCAATCAATATTTAGTCAGTTAACGCGCGTAATCTCTAGGGGTTAGTAGCCAAAGCTTTGTGGGGATGGGAAGTTTATGAAGGCGCACTTGTTTCAAGGGAATTACAAAAACTGTTATTGTATGATTTGGGAGGGTAGTTTATGAGTTAATAAAATGTGAAAATTGGTATGGTGTAACGAACGCGTGTGATTCAATTGTCTAATACAGTCTTTACAATGGATTGGCTTGTGTTTGAATGTGTTTTGTTTTTATTATAGAATTATTTGTGTATGTAGTGGTAGTCGTGTCTTATTCATCATTATCTATTACGTTATGATACGTGTGTAATTTGTTGGTGTGTTAATGATATTCATTCTAATGATTTTTTTTTAATTTTGCAATAAGGATTTAAATAATCTTCCTCAAATTTTAGCTAACATTTATTAAATTTTTTCAATATATATATAATAGAATATAATATGTTTATATGTTGATATATATTAAAAAATAACCACAATATCATAAGCTTTATATAACAATAATAACTCAAACACACTGTCAGACTGTCGGAGTGTTTCCCATAATTTTGTGACGATTTCCAAGCGCTTATAATTTGTCTCTAGAGTATAAAACTATTAAGGGGTTTATCCGACCAGTTTGTTTGAACTCCGCCCTTTTTATCACTATAGAATGTCCCTCACAAATATGATACAGCTTTAAGATTGAAGGGTCTTTGTAAATTGGTTACTTCTTTTAGTGTTCAAAGGATTCGCACGAATATCAGATATATATGAGATTGTATGAGATAATAGAGATAATATAAGTGATAATTTGGATTATTTCTTTATAATTGGTGTGAGATAGATACTTCTGTATAATTTTAGTCCTTTGTATTTATTGCAATGGAAATATTAAATATTACTAAAAAAGTATTTACATTTTTTTTTTATATATCTAAAAATAAATAACCATTATTCTAAATGTCCATTTCTATTTCTCTCCCTCTCTTCTTTCTCTCCCTAAAAAAAAGGTATTCATACCATAACTCTTATAAAAACATACTGTATTTCTTAAAATTCTAAATCTAGTCTTATACATTATTCTAAAACCTAACAGTAAGAATCCTATACATAAAAATATATACATATATTCCTACATGGTACAGTCACACTCACAAGTGTAAACGTAGGTGTTGACGCACTGAATATTTAACCACAAGACGGTAAGGGTCAGCATCTAACTGTCATCTGTCAAAGTCAATTTTAACTTAAAATTTAGTCTTTTCATTTTTTTTTCAAGCGGGGGACATAAAAGCGTTATCGAGTAGGGGCGTTGAAAATAATAGGGAGAGAATTTTTAACATTGAGCAATGGCCTTATTAAAAATTAACACTTTTCGATTTGATTGTACTGTAGGCTTTTAGGTTCGTTAAGGGCACGCTGGAGGTACATTGAACTAACTGATTATATATAGCTTTTTAGATTACTTGATGATACTGAAATAGAAATAAAACGTTTATTAGGAACTTTTGCGTTATATAAAATTTAGAATACCTTATTAAATATATATTTACCAGCCTATGTTCACGTAATTTAATCGATTTTTTTTCCGATTAGTCTCCAACCCTTTCGGGGTTCCTATTCACGTCTAAATGTTAACGTCGCGAGTCCACCATGTTTCAACTGAAACTCCAAATGGGTTTGACACTAGTCGAGCATAAATCCAATTAAATTACGTGAACATAACTGGGAAAATATATATTTGATAAAAACCATGTTTCACGAGAGTTTTATTACAAAAAATTAAATACCTTGTTCAGAAAGGACTCCATTATCGAATCATTGTAATCTTTTATGGCATATATTTTGTAATGAATTAGTAAATATAAACATAATGATATATCCAAGTATTCCTTAAACCATATTAAGCATAGGTGAGGTGTTATGTACTGTGGTCCCTAATGAGTCACTTCAACACCGACTCTCGGTTACACCAGGGGCTATTACTCTATTAGAATAGAACAGTTCAATAAATAATATATTATGTATATAGAAGATTGAATATATGTTTTATTTATTTATGATATATTTATTTAATGTGATAATTAAATTCAATAGAAGAGGATGTTTTATTATAACAGTTATTTCAAGAAATCGTAATAGTATACCCATGATGTAGAGTCTAGATAAGCCAAGTCGGTATATATACTAATACAAACGATTAGAGCTGAATAAATATTATGGTACCGGGTAGTTTCAAAAATAGTCGGAACAATATAAGTACTATGACTTTTATTATTGTTTTACGTTTCAAAATTTCAGCTGGACCAGCTAGTATAACTTTTTTTAGAAGACTATTATAAAGTAGTTAGTTGTAGCTAGTAGAATTTCGTTAAGTGAGTGAAAAAGCTGACCTTCTTTATTAATTTTTCTCAAGGATGGCAATGTAGCTGGTACTATATATGTATAACAGTAACTACATTAACTACTTCAGTAACCATACAATTTGATGGATAGTTTAATCGTATGCCAACATAAAAAAACAAAAACTCATTTATATTATTAGAATATCAAAACGACAATATTTTTTTAACATAACTATCTGCAAAATGTCATTTCTAAATGTTCCTAAGTCTAGTCCAACCTCAAATTACTTGCCAGCCCGGGATTATATTTGATACGGCGCTAATCAGTCTCACTTACACGCTAATTGCTTTCCGCACCTCTAATAAATAATATTTAAAAGTGGGTTCATACGTATTCTAATATACGCTGAATTTGTAGCATATGTACTACTAATATTATATGAACAAAGTTTGTATGTATGTTATTTATTTACTACTGTTGACATATTTCCAATTTAATTAAACAATCTATATAAAATAATATTGTTTTAGTGATGGTAGAACAGAAGTAAATTTTATTTAAAAGTAATTGGTTAAACTTGACTGTTACTCATATACTCGGAGTAAGTATATGTTTATATACTATGTATAAGTATAAGTCGGAGATCCCATAGAAGTTAACGAAAGACCTGGAGAATCAAATGCACTTTCTCAATATTCTTTTGTCTTCTCTCCTGCCTTTTTAGGGGTATCAAGCTTTGCAACTTTTGATACTTATTTGAGATCTATAAAGGATGTAGTCACATACAATGAAGACCGTCTACTCGTTTACCACAATATACAATTAGAAAATACTTATTGGACGTTTATTGCTAATATTATATATAAATAAGTATATATAAATGTATGTATATATCTATGTACATATATATATGTATATATATATATATATATATATATATATATATATATATATATACATATATTGTTACCACGGGTATCAGATTTATCTTCAAATGTTTGAGGCAAGAAGGTGTTACGTAGAGAATTATATTCTGTTAACATTTAAATATGCTTCGTTACAATTATTACTCTCTGTCGTTCGTCAAATCTAGACATTATCTTTTGACAGTTAATTAAAATGACCTAATTAGTCACTTCGTATTGCATTATAAATTGAATGTTGCCAGCTTGAGGTTACTCTAAGTCCCTTAAAACCGTTAAGTAAAAATATTATCTTTTGTTGTTGCGTTGCGAATTGTTTTTTTAGCAAATTAATTGTCTCCTTTAGTCGATAATTTCTAACTTAGGTACCCATATTTAGTTTAACTTTCTGTTTACGCAACAACATAGTTAGTTTATTAGCATTTTGAAATTTTGCATTAGATGTCGCGAGCTTTTGAATGCCTTCTAATGGAAAGACTTCTGAATTTAATTTTACAACTAGCCTTTAGTTAGTTTTCTTGTAATAAACCTTCTTATTATCGCTTTCATAGCGTTGTGTCTTATAATAATTCCTTGTTTACTTCCAGGGCTGACTAAATATTACAATAATAATTCCTATTTCCGGCACTTCCACAGCAGTTTCAAAGTTTGTTGGAACAATATTTCGTAAGTAATTTGAAACTTTACTTTAAATAATTAGGTGTATAAGTTCTGTGACTTTCTTTATTTATTTATTTTAATTATTTATTTACTTAGTTATTTGTTGTCGGTGGATTACACCGCTTGCGAAGATTTTTCCTCCATAAGGTATTTTAGTTAAATGTTATTTGTTAGATAAATGAGGTAGTAGTGTTTTGATGTAAAATATTATATTAATATAAAAGGAGGTTTCTTTTAATTATCTTAGATGAAACAATTGGTAAATAATTTTATCGCGGGTAGATGACAAACTGAAGGACGTCCTGATTTTCTGTTTCCTAGCTGAAATCGTATTTAAATTCTGATATAATTGTTACCGTCTCGTTGGTCGAGGGGTTACCATAGATCGTCACGGTGATTGCGAAAGCGATCCCGTGGCGTCCCACTAAGGCGATGAGGTCAACCGTTGGTTTTTTAGTGGGTAGCCTTAAAAATGCAGCGTCCTCTATGCTACCGGGTAGTCCCACATACCCCTTCGGTCATCACCGTCCTGGCCGCAGGGATGATGCGTAACGCATTGGTAACGCTAAAAAAAAGAAAAGGGGTTAGCATAGATGCCTAACGTATAGTGACGCAATGGGGTTTGGGTTCGATTTCCGACAGGGACAGGCATCTATGTGATGGGCATGGATGTCTGTTTTTCTGGGTTTGGTCGTTTATTAAATATATTCTCAGTATTTATGATATGTATTTCTAAGTATTTGTATCGTTGTCTAGCACCCTTAACACAAGCAAATAATTTGCTTATTTAGGGGTTAGATTAATGTGTGTAATTGGTCCCGTATTACTATTATTATTATTGTTTTCTCGATTTTTCCTATCGTCTACAGGGAAGATCTGGTGTTGCACTTATAACCTGGTCTAGTCTTTACATTCCTAAAACCATCCTCGTATACTAACAATAGGGAACATGCAAAAAAATTAAAATGGTCTCAAATATTTTTTTTCGATTACTTATTATCATCTTATTATAATAAAAACATATTTTTTTAATATACATTTAAGACCATAAAATAATTTGTGGAAAGTGTAAATTAAGGGAGCGAAAATCAAACTTCCAAAACGCGCCACCATTGGTCGAAAGGAAATGTGACGTCACTTGACACGCCATTCAAATTATCGGCGTCGAAGTTCATACTGTGGTATCAGTGTTACTGAGAAAAATAAATAATATAAACCTATATTTTCGTGCTTAAAGGTTTTATTGAATGATACAATTGTTTAGGTAATCTTAAATACATTTTCTCAATACCCAAACAACTCTAACAAAACAAAATACCTACAAACTCTTTTTTAATATCATTTAGCATGCTACTATACATTACATTTTTAAAATGTTTCTTCCTCTGAATCATTTTCCACTTCACTTGACTCAGATAAATAACTTGGTTGATAATCAGCAGATATAGAAGATATAAGATTCTATAGAAGTATAATTATCAGCTGTGTTTTCGGTAAACAATTTTCTTTTTAAAACAGATAGTTTTACTGGTAAAACTGTTGTGTACCAATGTTGTGTGTTGAATGAGGAAATGGTGACAATGCTATATTTTGTTTTTCAGCAGGTATATTTACATTGACACCTTTATTTCCATGCTTCGTTTTAATATTAACTTGCACAGCTAAGTCACTTGGTAATTTAACTTCAATATGCGAAAAGCAAGGCTCTGCCTTATGATCATCACATTCAATAGGAGAAGTACTGAGTCCTGGCTGATTAATATCACAGACATTTGTATGGGCAGTACTAGAACTTACTTAGTACATCACTTTTTTGTGAAGGTCACCATTTTTTAAACACTACTTTTGATAGCTAACTCTGAAAAGGCTTAATTAACCGATGTCAATCTTTGCCTTTTGACTATGCACATTCATGAGAATGTTTTCTCAGCTGGTGTTTTTGCCACAAAATTATATGAGCCACAACTCTTTTCTTCAAACTTAGGTTACATTTTTCTCCTTGTTGTTTCGTTATACATATTATATTCAATACAAACTGCTGTATCTTCCTTAACCTGATATAAATCGACAACCATAAAAATTTCGTAAAACCAAAAAAAGAATACGCTTTTTATAGAAAGTTATACTGAACTTTTGTAAACTTGGTAAGGTTAATTTTAAACTCAAATTTTCAAATTTTCAATAGCTAATGCAACTTACTATAAATAAATTTAAACTATTAAATTAAACTTATTATAAATAAAGTATACTTACGTTAAATTGATCTTCACAACAATATAAACACAATTTACCACATATTATTCCTTTTAATTACCATAGACCATTGTTTATTTATTTTCGCATCTCTTGGAATATAAAAAAGCACTTTGTCGGGTGTTTTTCTAATACTATTTTTGCACTCCGGTACTATACATTACTTGTAAGATGATTTTTATCTTCTTCCATGACTTGTAAAGCAATTAAAACTTAAAATATGTATGAAATAACTAAAAAGTTCATAGTAAACATTCACTGGCCGTGTCATTTGACGTCACGTAAAACGCGACGTCAAATGACACGGCCAATTATTGCAGTGGTTTCATTCCTATATTTAATGTATTCTTTATTATGTATTTCGAACTTATATATCTTTAATCTAAGACCGGCGGAGTGGGCTGAGTATGCTAGTTTATAATTAATTAACTTCAAGTGATAGGTTGCCATGTTTTTGATAAAAGTAACTCACATTAATCATATAAGCTATATCATATAATTTTTATAATTTCGAAATATTACTATGATAATGGTGCTAATAAAAAGTAGACAGCAATGAAAAAGGTACACCTTCTAAATATCATTAAAAGCTTATATTTGAATAATTATGATGGTTTTATATATACTATTTATTTATATAATTACTATGCTTACTATACAATTTATGAAACTTTTACCAACATAACAATCGCATGATATTTTGGACCACCTTGATCCTCGAAGTAATGTTATTAGTACAGTCCTAATCTTTGCCGACAAATTAAAATAAGACACATTGCGTGTTTTAACATTAATTTAGTTAACAATAATCGTTGCTTTGTCGTCACGAATACTTCAAAGTGATCCTGTCAACTTGCTCTACTTTATAGTTAGATTATAGTGGATTGGACACTAACCGTGATTTTAGTTTTTGGAAATCATTTCGAATTGTCTATTTTAAAATATCTATTTACTTGCTAAAAATAATGAAAACCCATTTTTTTAAATAAATTTAGTATTATAATATAATCCGGTAGGTCGCGGGTACAATTCCTACCCGAATAGATTATTTGTCATTGTATATTTGTTTAAAAATGTAATTTATTTATTACTTTTAGAAACTATATTAAACTGCCAGATGTACCTATATATAAAACATAACCTAAACTTACAAGAAGATAAAACTATTTTAGATGACATAACTGAGCCAAAAATAGTGTAATTTTTGTAAAATAAACACGACATATGCTTTGTCCATTTCAAAGTGTCTTTACTACACTCCTAAACTCGCCTCACGAAACACCAATTATATGAAACAAGTTCGATCCCACATTTGACGACTAATTCGAGACAAGATGTCACGCGATGTCAAAAAAAATACTGTGATTAGAAAGAACTCCTTATTATCTATAACTTTTTGTAAAACATTTAAAAAATAGCGATTTTAATCTGTAATTCAAACTTCTCTATATATTTGTATTATATTTCAGTTGAAGTTTGGAAAATTCATATTGCATTATAATTTTATCAGGTCAATACAAACGTAATAAAACCTAAAATTTAAAATTGGAACTTAAAAACCATTACAATCTTTACTGTAATGGCTGCTATTTATTTTTAAACTCTTTTGATATTCAACCTCCTAATGGCGTACAAGGAGTCACGTAGTTCTATAATCTATGCAATTAGAAACTCCTTGCACCGCAGGATATTAAAACTATATTACACTGTAATTGGGATAAATTGTCGCTAAACCCACCGTTTTGGGCGGAAATAAGATTTTTTACCTCAAATCGATTTCGTTAAATGTTTCGAGACAATTGCTTTTATGTTTTTTTTTGATAATTTGAGGTTTTAGAGACATTGAAATAATGATAAAACTGAGACAGTTTTGTATTTTTTATTTAACATTATACACTATAATAAACGTATTTTGTGTATCTGTAACACAATTCCACTTAGATTTAATTTGTCGATTTATTTTTATAGGATGTACCTATTTTTCATTATACAGATATTTCGAAGTATTTTTTTTATTCAAACCAATTAATATTTCATATCATAAAACGTTCATTAATTCTTGAATTAAAGTTATTATTTTTTAAATAATAAATTACAATACACGATAATATCAACTTTTACTGATAGTTATCTAAGTTGGAATTACAGTAAATATAGGATTTACGGAGACTAATTTACTTCTTTGAATGGATATATGCCGCTGTTTCCTTAGTTCACAAAAATGTTATTCAAGTAGAAACACGTTGAGATAATTATACATGTAGGAATAAAATGTATATTCTAAACTTAGGGTTATATTTTAACGCATTTTTGTAGTTATGGAATTGTGTGACACATTAAAATACTTTATTGTTTTCATGTCATATACTTTCTTTGAAAACGTAAGTTTTATTACAATTCTTCGTACAATGTCTACAAGACATCGAAATATTATAACACCGAATTAAGATGACATCGAAATCAAGATTGAACTATCAAAGTTTAGGTAGAACTTTAATGTTAACAATTTTATTTCGATAGCTATGTAGCAATTGTATTGTATTGTATTAACTGTTGGTGTCTGTCAGTGAGTCAGTTAGTTAGTCAAGGTAGACCCTTCAACGGTTCTAAGTTTCCGAGCATGGCACTAAATCAATTTTGTGTGCATCCTCAAGTCTATCAAAATTATTGATAGTTTTTATACACGCATAACTTTTATTAATTTTTTGGAAGGATATTAGCAACATTGTTACCATTTATATAAATATAGAATGAAAAATAAACCGATACGGGCAGGGACTCGAACCCGTGACTACTAGGAAACCGTCGGACCGGGAACTGGGAATTCACCGAGGCGGACAGCGATACGGTAGCTCAGTTGGTAAAGCGACGGGACGGTTTCCCAGTAGTCACGGGTTTGAGTCACTGCCCGTATCGGTTTATTTGTCATTCTATATTTATATAAATTTAAATAAGCTTAACATGGCTATACATGTTTAAAGATATTTTCCATCAACATTGTTACCACTTGGTTTATACATTTTAAACATTTTTGAACATAACTGAAATAAAGAAGCTAGAGCCCCTCTCCTCGCATAAATAATAATTGAACAGGAGAAAGATCTAATGATTATAATTATTTTAAAATATTATTATATTCAATATTTTCGTACTAATGTCTGGATAAAATGGCTAGATACGGCCTAGTGTTAGTAATAGGCTAGCAATGTCACAAGACTTTTGATTGCACATGACAGATAGATATCTGATACTAATATAGTAGTTGAAGAATCTATATATAGATATATCATAGATACCTATATCTAAGCAAAATATACTCCAGGTCTTTACCAACTGTATTGATTCCTTGGCTTCCTGGACTTGGTTTGTTACAGGTGTTTAGACATCCTCATGAACTGTACGCTGGTATGAGGATAAATGATCTATGACATAAATGTCATAGAATATAAAATAACAGAGTATTAAATAATATATAAAATATACTGTTATAAAAGAAACAACATTTTGCTGTGTGATATTTCGTTTATTTTATTAAAATTTTCAGCACTCACTCTGAAAACTTGTAGATACAATTTACAAATAAAATTTCGCTTCACAAGTTTCCTTTCTACATATACTAAACTAATTTATAATTTACTATTTACATTTATAGTATAAAAACTAAATTACAATAAACAAGCGAGGAATATCGATTTATTTATGTTTATAGTTCTACAGACTACTTTTTAAATTAAGTACTATGTTAATAGAGTATATCCAATTAAGCAGTTTTATATCATTAGTAATTATAATTATATATTATAATAATAGTTTTCTTTTTTATCCATAGTATTACAGTCCCTAACATAATGGTTATTTCGTTGTTTGTAATTTTCAGAATTATAAGAATTATGAACATCGGACACTAACATTTCTATATACATTCATTCTACTGCTATTGGTTTATCATTATTTAATTTCATTATTTAACTTCAATAATAAATTAACAATTATTGCTTGTTAAAGTATATAATTAATTAAATTATCGTCCAAAGTGTATGTCCGTTGATTATAATTCTCCGATAAATGGACTATGTATAGTAAGAAATTTGGAAAAATAGTTACAAGAGTAAGTATTAAGAAGAAATTATATACAAAATTATCCTATACAGAACCCAAGCATCCATATAAAGACCGATGGTATTACGTACATATCTAAAAGTAGCTATGCTCCCACTATTAGACATAGCTAATTGATTGCTACAGTGTATCTGGTAATTTATTGATATGTAATATATATAATACAAATATCAAAAACAATATTAAAATACTATTTCTATATACCTGTCTCACTCATCTGCGTACAATCTTGATACTTTAAAATAAGACAAAAATTTGAGTTAGTACTTAAATATATCTTAACATAAATTCTAAATATATAATACTGCTTGTATTATTTACAAAGATTCTAATGAGTATATGAATTACCGAAGAGAATTAAGTTAACTATTTACAGGTACACAAGTGACTGAAACAGCGATTACTATAAAATAACATAATATCCTACTATTATGATGCTGTTTATTTTTTAGTATTTTAGACGTTTTATATTCTGGTATTAATGAAATATATGAAAAACTGTTTAAATGTATTTATTTTACTAAGAGCGTTTATATTACATAAAATTTATTTACAATTATTAATTCAAATCTAATATATATAAGTAGTATTTTATGTGACAATTATATTTTTATCAAGAGGAAATTTTATATTTAATCTACTTTGGAAACTTTGAAAAAAAAATCCTAAAGTAATGTGCATTTTCAAAGGATTTTAGTTAACGCTGAGAGAATGTAGACACTGTCTGTCCTACACTCTACAGTCTCAGACATCTCATATAAATAAAGTAACACTTCAACATATGGGGGACGCGACAGGGGGTGGGTGAGGAGGAGGAGGGGCTGGACCGTTTATAAACGATCCTTGATTACCTGCCCAAGGCTGAAGATTCTGTAAAGCGCTTAAAGCAGTGTTATTCTGTTGTTGAGTGTTATTTGGATTTTGATAATGAAGTGATGAAAGCGCTGCCCCTGGAGGTGGTTCTGGCATGTAGCCTTTGCTTAAAGCTTCTGCTTGAAGGGATAACATAAGACGGTTAGCCGCTTGTCGTTCAGCTTCTCGTTCTTCCGCCGTCTGTCGTCTGTAACAACGGAGGTTTATTATAAATATAGGAATCTTAAAAGAGTTGTACATTAAATATCCGTATTGTTTATATAGGTATAATATAATAATAGGTAAAAACAAACAGTTTTTCAAATCTTTTTCATAGTTTTAAGTTTTACGAATAAATCCTAAAAATAATAATTGTAACAGTATATATTACATTGACTTCTCAAATTAATAGAACCAAAACAAGTCATCAACAAAACTATATCAGTCTTGACTAAAACAAATTGATATACATTTGTAGATTTAAGGCAATTACGTAGGAATTATTCAGTTCGACCAATCAACGTTAATAATTGATTGTGGCCATTAGTGCGGACAAATCAATGACCGCGTAATGAGTCCGAAACATAGAATCTAATTGGACATAATTAAATATACTACAATTACAATATATATAATAAAAACTATTTTAAGATTATTATTAAATGACTATTTTTTGTTAAATAGTGGATACTTCTATAAGCAAAATTAACATTACATCTTAGCGTAATGTATTGAATCTTTTCTATTACATTTTTTAATTTTTCTTTTTCATATAGAATATCTAGAGATAACATTCTAGAAAATAAATAATATATTAAAAAAAAATGATGCACAAATTACAATAATAACTTTTGACATAGATAGTATAGATTTTTAATCAAACAAGAATATCAAATATATAGTTATGTACTAGTACATAGTAGTATTTTTACAAGGCAGGTACTAGTAACTACTTCTGATAAATATAACATAAGTAGTATTAATGAGAGTAGTTCAAGTTACAGTGTCACTCCTAATCTTATATGACTATTTAAATACATTCATAAACCAGGAAGCCGACATTTTCCAAACTATTTAAACTTTAAACGGCTGTATCCACTTTGCAGTGTAAATAATACATGAGTTTTAGAAATTCGATTTACGTCAATTAGATTTGTCTAATAGCGATAGATGAATTAGTCTGCGATCAAAGGTCTATAGCTTATCTCTATCTCTCTTTATCTCTCTCTATCTTTATCTTTACCTCTATAAAAAATATGTGTGGTGGAAAATTATTATTTGTATTTTATGATTACGACAAAACGGTCTTATATAGAATGACTTCTGGATTTTTAAAATTTTACCCATGATTCCCCTAGTATATATAGTATATAAATAAAAATAGGATGCTCTTATGATTGAACAATTAAAATAAATATTAATAATTCTATTAAGATATTAAAAATAATCAATTATTAATTAAATAGCTTGTAACTATTTATTAAATAATTGATTATCTTGAATCATCTTAAAATATTAATTTCTAGACAATTGTATATTAGTTATTTCTAAGTAATAGACTTAAAAACAGAAACTTTCACAAGTAATATAGAGTATAGTAATATAAATAATATTATATAAGAATATAATATAAAACTATTTTACTGTAGGCTCATAACAACTGTAGTCATGAGACTGCAACTACTATTCGACTGGAATAGTACCACCCTCTCAAGGAAGATATAAAGTAACTATTAATATGAAGTAAATACATTAAGTCTAGGAGGGAGACGGATGAGTATATCTCTCCTCTTCTGTTCATGTATCCTAGTCTCTAAATTTGCAGGCTTCCATATTTGCAGATGACACTTATCAAATGAACCATTGAGGTGGATAATACGAGTCGTACCTATATTATATTGAAATCAGATGTCGTATCCGAATACAATTCACGAATCTCTATCACCGAATCGCTTCGAATCCAATCGGATATACCTAATATCGTTTTCTCTGTTTGCCGTCACATTGTCAAAAAGCAAAAAATCGATTAAAAATTATTTATACTTATCCGCTTTTGTACCTTTTGGTCTAGTATATTTTAAGTGCTGGTTTAAATAAGATAAATATAAAGAATTAGCATATAAAAATTCAATAATCAAGTTATTATTAATTTAATTCTTTTTCCTTTTTTTCCCCTTATTATAAAAATTATGATGATTTGATATGTTATCTGATTTTGTAACGTGGAACAGATGCGATTTAGTTTCCATGATAGTTTTGAAATCCGTAATCTACCTATATGGTTTTAATTTAATACGCATAAAAGATGATATTACCAACTCCTACTGGACCGTCGATTTGCGATCTATTCTCATAAAAAAGTGTAGGTATTAGGTACGTTAATTATACCTACTACCCATATTAGCCTATTCCCTATATTATATCTATATTGAATAGCTTTGAAGTTGACAAAGTTATCAAAAATTTGTTGGGTGCCTAGATGTATGACATAATACTATAAAACTTTTTTAATCTGCTAATATGGAATAAAAAATAATGTTCATTTATAAAATGGTTTGTCTTGACTAAATACCATTTGAAAAGGGTTATTTTATAACACAATGTAAATTTTAAAAAAAGGGTTATGGATGGAGAGTATATGAAAAATGCTATAACGATTATAGTAAAACCTTGAGATAAAAACATAACGAAACAAAATAAATATTGTGTATTATTTAGCTCTAATCTACCTAAAAGATTAAAGTGAAGTTAATACATAATATTTTCAAATTCTTTCATCATAGAAACCTCTTTAGCGCATATTTTAAAGGAATGGATGTTATCCTACATTATGATACCAGTTTGAACCGGAGTCAAGCGGCCACTTGCGGTATAAACTGTCAAGTTGAGCTTTTAGCAAAATGGCGCTTGCATTATTTATTACTAAGAGGTTTCTCAAACTTAAAAATATGGTAATCTTTGATATTCTAATTTTAAAACCTTTTAATATTTATTTTATGTGTGTGATAAGTTATGCAACCTATGAATATTAATACGAAATTATATATTAAATGTGCTAGATTATGAAACTAGTGAACTACTTGGTGCACTAAGTAACTGTGATTTCCACTATCAATATTTATATTTACGCAACTATCAATATTGAATAATAATGATTTGCTATTTTGAACACCTGAAAGAAGAACTATCAATTTAAATGACAAATTTATTCATATAAAATATAAAAAAAATAATATGAATAAATTTACAATTTTATTCCTAGCAAATGTTTCATTAACAACTTGTCCAGATTTAAAAAAAATGGCTAAAGTAACCCCAAATTGGTTTGTTCCCAAGTGATCTCCTATATATGCTATAATTTATCTCTATGTAAAATAGACTAGAATGAATTACAACAAAGCTATTTAACATTACCTACCAAATAAAGACTGTTAATAAAGGATTCTCAGCCTTGAATAATCTCATAATAACTGAACACCGCAAAACCGTAATTGCTTGAAACTTGGATCTGTTGGGCAACTAATCGTCTGTAATAATCTGGGATCGTGATAAAATCACTTGAATTAGTTTAACTGGAATAGACTAAGGACAAAGTCAAATTATATTTATAAAAGGCTTTTGTTCAAAATATGCTTTATGATATTTTTGTTCTACATATAATATGATCGAGAAAAGATTTAATAGTCGGTTTACAATTGATAAACTCTGAAAATAGTAAATCGATTCAGATTCTACAGTATGTCTAATAAAAAAATATTAGTATTTGTGAATCAAGATGGCCGAGACAACAACGGTCCTTAGACGTTTATAAAATACCACCACTGTTTCTATATAAATAATATAATAAATATAATGATAAAGAGAAGTGTTAAAAAATTAAACGTTATGTTTGTAATTGAGTTATATAACATAGTGTATATTAATAATATCTGTCCAAGCTGAAACGTGAGCTTATGTTAGTAATAATAATATTTCATTGAAATAATAACCTTATGGGTATAGAAAACTATTATACGAGAAATAATAAGATTTCATTGTATTTTTATTATAAAGTATAATAAGGAAGGTAATTGTAAGGTATAAGGTAGGTAAGAATAAAAATATATATTTAATAAGAAATCAGAAAATCATACAAAAAATAGGTAATAATATTATCTTTATGAATTCATATTCTAATTAATACTCGTTTAATTAGTCTCTGTTAATAATAAAAAGATAGAAGACGTAAAAGAAAGAAAAAGTAAAGATAAAATATCTAATAATAAGAGGAGCTTTTCCTTTTAAATTCAATTGTCACTTCTAATAATGCAATATCCTTGAATTTTAAAGCCAAATAAGTCTTGGCCTTTTAAAAGGGGTGAATACACTTTACTCTAAGCGACTGTATGAAATATTAAATACTGAAACTTTATCTATGAAGTTATAATGTCGGTATAAAGGTATAATTTACGAAGAATAAAGTATATGTAAAATATATTTTACCAATAACGCTAGTTAAATTGATGGATCGAGTGGTTGAACCACCAATGTGTCAAAATATTTATATAATGTAAACTCTTTCTTTTTCTGTCACTATGTGAGTAACAGAGAAAGAGAGAGCTTTTATTTACAGTAATATGTAAATACACGTGTGTGGTGATTTTTATTATCAAAAATACAATATCAATTCCTCATTGCTTGTCTAGTTTTTAAATGCATATTTCCATGATTAATGTATAACAATAACTTATAATAATATATAAATATTCATTATAATCTAATTTCTAAACGTGTTCGTTCATACTTAACATAACATATTTATATTTTATGGACATCATAAGTTTTCTTCAGCAAACGCAAATGCCAGGTCAGACAGCACTTAGATTATTGTAATATTTAATTGAACCTATTCACTAAGTTAGTTTCATGTTATTTCTAAGCGATAACTTATCGTCCTTAAGCGCCTACATTAGTAATTTCCGAAAGGCCCATACACATAAAACCTTGTATCTTACTAATTAAGATAGTCCGTCGTACTGAGTGGTCCCCGCAATTTATTAGCATAAACATGACCCTTATTGCCATGAAATAAGGCTGCAATTATAAACAATATTCGCTACTGATTTAGTATGCAAATTCTGAAACGGACTAAAATGAATTCTATACTCCGGACATAGAATTTTTAATAGTTTATTCTGTTATGTGTGTATTATAAATAAAGCTTTTAGGCTTGCAAAGATATCGTATTGTGACCTAAAGAGACTCAATTAAAATGAAACCTTTTATCGTAATCGAAATTATAAAGGCTTTGCCGCGGATTAAGGTGTTCAATTTTAATAGTCATTAAGAATTGAGCTTTTAGTACTTGAATTATGGAGTATTTGTTTTGATAGCTTGTTTTATTTGATAGGATTGTTTTAAATTTAAAAATAGAATGGTTTTATGACGTTTATTAGGGTTGCCAAAAGGTGTCAAAGTAATACAAATTTATGTATTTTTAATGACCCTGAGATAATTAAAACTTGAGCCCGTTTTTATTACCAGTTGAGGTTAGAAAAGCAAAAGGTACCTTAAAAATATTTTTTTGTTATTTTTATTGAAATGAAATAAATTTAAAAACATTAATATGAAAACCGAAAATTGCTTCATAATAAATAATTAAATAACACGCAAAAAGTTTTTGATACAGACCCTACCAAGTCAAGGCACCCTTCACAGATAATAAACCTCAAATGTGTTCTGTGGTTGCACTCCTTACTTAATTTTATTACCGCATCTTGCAGCTGTTTTTCATCAAAATATAATTTACTTGTAAATATTATTTACTGAGTATCGAGAATGTTTACCTACCCTTGCAAATTATGAAAAACATACTTTAGTTTTATATAATTCAAAACTGTCCATCATTTTTAGTATTATTGTGTTCCACAATATTTACCACTTCTTTTGTATTCTAACAACCGATAAACTTTATTTAAGTATATTTAAACAAAAAAAACTGCATTTTTAAACATTAAACTCTCATCATTATGTTAATTTCACTACTTTTGCGAATATCAACAATTAAACTTTAGTTATATTAAACAAAAAATAAAACACTTTCTTTACACAAAACTGTCCACCATTTTATCTTATCGTTTTATTTAAACGTCTGAAAGTTCAATATACTGTATTCTAAAACATAAGGGATGTTCCAAGTGGAGGGGTCTAATTAAAATGGGCGGCATGAGTAATGAATCATTGAACAGCGCTAAGTCTATTATCGAAGGAACTTTATTACAGCGGTTAATAGAGATGGGTAATGACTTTAGAATGTATCGACTAATTACGTTATTATATTTATTATTTATAAAATACATATTTATTAATTTAGTATTTATTATTAGTTTTTCTTTAACATGTACCAGGAAATAGAATTATCGTGATAATTTATATATGTTAAGATTATATCAAAATAGAATTAACTTGTTTTTTTTATTAGTTTTGTATAAATGGTGTATCAAGTTATCTTTTAAGTCAAATAAATAACATAATTAAATTAATTGAACAAAACTTCATCGATATTTCAGGCCCATCCCTATAATTAGATAAGTGCGGCGCAATTAAACTTTCCTTAAATAAGCCAAACGCGGCAATTAGAAATTTCTGCCTGATTATTTTATAACTTCCTCATAAACCATTTACTTCTAGAAGAGTCATGGAGATTAATGTCTTATCTGCCTCTTAAAAGATACGTAACGTACGTCGTTACGTACGTTCCGTTGAACATACGTAACTGTACGAACGTAACGTAACGTATACATAAATATATTGGATTCATAATATATTATATGATTATCTAGAAATTACGTACAAATTTTTGTTTTCAACAAAATTAAATTAAGATTTATTCTTACTAGTTTCTTATTTCTATGTCCAATACATATGAATGATGATTATGAATGAAAATGCAAATGTTGATAAGGCTTTAAGATAGAAAATTAAAAACACACGTTGAAATATGTTATTATTCTATTTGTATAAGACATAAAAATACCTATACCAAAAATATACATTTTAATTTAAATATTATAAGCATAGAGTATGTAATCGATCAGAAGCTCTTTTAAGGCAGAAAATGTGTATTAAATTTAATAAATAAATGTATATTTATTAAAATAATTAAAAGCCGTATCTAGTATTATCTAAGTTCTCGAGAACATTTCGGCGTGGTTCGTTCGCTTAATTCAAACAAATTTATGGAAGCTAATTAAGACTGCTTTATTAATTTTGTTTATTTTTATTTTCTTCTGATGAAATCATTTTTATCAAGGTTTTTTAAGCCCTTGTGCAATTTTGACAATGACCTAATTAATGAGATAAATAATTTTCCTTTCTTTTGGTTACTAAACAGTGAAGTAATAATAAAAAGGAACGCATCTTTTTTAAATAATTTAATATTATTTCTTATACTGTTATTATAATAAATGTGTATGTATATTTAGATGTTTGTCCGTCAATAACGCTAAAACTATTTATCGAATTAATTATATTGTATTTTCATATAAAGACCACAAGACAACACAAAAAAATACAAAGTTTGTCTTGGAGAGGTCATGAGCTTATGATTCTTTAATCAATAATGACTGCATTAACATACATTTGAATAATAAGAATCCGGTAGGGATTCAAACCTGTGACCTGTGGGATTCTGTCCCGTAGCTCTAGCAATTGAGCTACCTCATCGCTACCCGCCTTAGTTAATTTAACTTTCTGTATACAATAGTATTTATT
Source organism: Napeogenes sylphis (assembly GCA_959347405.1). Taxonomy (NCBI): domain Eukaryota; kingdom Metazoa; phylum Arthropoda; class Insecta; order Lepidoptera; family Nymphalidae; genus Napeogenes; species Napeogenes sylphis. Next base: position 23,560,761 of record OY365785.1, read on the forward strand.
TTTACATACTTTTACAAAGATAAAAATAATAGAGTATCTATATTTTTATATCTATGCTATTAGCACTATCAGTTTTTACAGTTTAAATAACTAAATAGATTTGGATTTTATACAGATTACCTATAATGTAGATAAGTACATAAAAGTGCATCTTATTCTGCATAATAATATTACAGAGAAATCCCGATTCATGTTATATCTTTTAAGAAATCCTGATTCTTGATATATTCTTAAAGATACCCCGATTCATGATATGTTAACAAAATTACCCAGCAGCTACTATTTTACCTTCACACAAGTAAGCAATAAAAATTAACAACTCCATGTCGCACTCTGTTTTCCCTTCCTGACATCTACGTCAATCAGTAAAGGATTTGTTGCCTAATTCCGAAGGAGACAGCTACAAGCAACAATTATCCAAAAGACATCTGAAATAACACTACTGAAACGACACAACTTACGACACCCACAGACGAATATATACCTTATCAGTATAAAAACACGACATATTATCTTGTGATATATAAAAATCTTACTCAACTACCCACCTTCTAAAAATCCAAACAAAAATATGCTCTATGTGGTGTGAATAAAACGTATTTTAGTGTAAAGGAAGTACCCCTAATTCGAGTTTAATATTCACTTACAAAGGCAAAGAATTACAAGAAGAAATGAAGCAGGGATGTAGTAAATAAATAAACGCCCCTCAATTGGTGTATTACGTGACGGTTGGTATTCGATTTGTGAAAGCATTTTATGTGATATGTACTGTCTTACGAAGTGTAAATTGATTGTGTAAACACGAATAACAAAAAACAATACTCAGTACAAATCTGACGTTTATGTTATAAAAGAGTTTTAAATTTTTTGATTCGAATGATTATTTTAAAAATAAAGGGCTTATTAAAATATAACAATAACACGAACAGTAATCAAATCCTTAACAAAACTAAAATTGTTATTGTTATTGGTCAGCAAACTGCAATGATCAGAATCATTAAGTAAAAAATAATATTTTTCTTTGATTCAAGTAAGTTCAAATAATCCAAATTATTAAGATATATGCAAAAGAATATTTTATTTTAGGAGTTTTTCTGTAATTTAGGTAAGGTATAATGTAGAAAAGCAATTATTACATTAATTATTATCATTATCATCAATCATTAAAAGTTACACTTCAGCTATTAAATAATTATGATATATTTTTTCTACACTTAATATTATCTAAATTCTCTTGCAATATAATTTTATCTTTTTAAAAATATTTCTTGTAATGAATGTATAACCAACTTACATAATATCTCATGTTAAAATAAAAGAGCATTTTAAAACAAAACATCTTTTTGTTACAAAAACATTTCTTACCTAAATTTCCATAAAAGTATTATTATATTATCCTTAAAACGTAACAATATTAATAATATTTTCTTTAAACATAGACCAACATTTATTCAGAGCTTACTTTATTAAAAACCTCATTCCCATACACTCACGTAGACTCATAAAATAAGCTGAAGAGCCCGTAAAAGAAATGAACAATAAAACAGCGAACAATACATGTAAAGGCGTGGGTTCTATCTTCTAAATAATTGATGATCCAAACTGCCGAGTTGTGTTCCTCATACAATATTTATCTCCCCACCCTCCCTGTTACCGCCTGTATGTATAAATAGAATTTTGACTTTTTCATACAATTTTCTTCATTTGCATTATGTTTGAGCAAACATCTAGATGGCAGTTCAACTGCTATTATAATATTGTTTTAAATTATCCCTGGAAATCTGTCACATTTCTTTTCTATACATCTCTTTGAAGTCCTACAATTAGTTTGAGGTTTCATATATATGAAAAGAAGATAAAAACGTTGTCATTTTATTGAAATACCTACAGTCATATGATTACTATTAACTTCTGTTAAATCGTGTAGTGTAAGAGTTCGCGACAAGATATGCATTTATGTTTTAGGCACATCTTTAAATAAGACCCTAATAGGAACAGTGTACAGCTATGACGGTATACAAATCCAAACACATCGCTAAGAGAATGAAAATACTATAGACAATATAACAATTAAGGTATACTTTTATCCTCAAATTCACTGACATTGGAATAAAAATATTTTGCAGTATCAATATTCTTTCTCGATCGGTCATAGTGTAAAAAATAATTACATTATTCTTTTGTTTGCTACTTGTATCAAACAGTGAAACAAACCTCAACAATAATATCACAGAATAAGAATGTGACACTAATATATAGATAATATAATATAATATAAAACATATGATGAATAGTTGAAAATCACGTATCTAACAGGCTAGTTACCTTATTAATATATTTTAATGTCTTAAAGGACATACATATTTATATACATATATATATATTTTTATATCGTTATTAGAGTCGATTAGTAATTTTTCCCATCGACTCTAATAACGATATAAAAATATATATAAATATGTATATAAATATGTATGTCCTTTAAGACATTAAAATATATTAATAAGGTAATAAAATTAGTTTTATGGACAAATATTTTATTATAAGAATCTTGACCGTATTTATTTATGTTAAGATGAAGATCTTTCTCATGAGATAATAAGTATATTGTAAATTATTATGTGGTCCAAACATCAACAATTCAGCAGATTCGTAATACCTACAATAAAAACTTTAAACATTAATTAATACCCGGGAAAAGAAATGTTTAAAATTTTAAGCACAAATTTACGTGTACCTAATTAATTACTTATAAGCGTTTAAGATTTAAAAAAACTCCTAAAATTCAGTAAATTGATCCAAAATGTATGTAAATTTATAATATTATACAAGTAACAAAAATAGTCACTTAAAATTCAAACCATTACGACGAGATAAGACCTGCTCGTTTGTCATAGATTACCATTCGTTTCATTACCGAGAGCTAATCTGTATATGGCATTCCGTATAATATCAAACAATAATAAAATATCGCTTGAGATTAACATTAAACAGGTAGGTTTACCTTTCAATCATATTGAATAGATACTTAATAAACTCTTTGGTTTGTTCATTTTAGATGGTTTTTGACGTTTCAATGAAAGTTAGATGTAATTGAAAGTTGAGATTTGATATATGATGATAATTTAGATATTTTTGAGCTAGGAGTTTTGTTACATTTTTATCTTATGCAAATTGTAGGTATATATTAATATTATAATATTTGAAATTCTAAATATCTGTGAGTTGATATTGATACCTAGAACTTGTAAATATGTTATGTATAATATATTAATTGTATCTTTTAAGTCTTTATCTTAACAAGGTATTTTGTAATATTTTATTGCTATTACAGCTACAAACTTATAATAGTAGAATATATTCCTTTTAATAAACAAACACACAAACGAACTATTTATATTCTCTTAAGTATCTATTCTTAAAGCTTAGAACACATAGTAAATTAATCAAACACATTTATCGAACTTTTAATAAGTAACAACAAAACAAGCTAGAGATAAGTCGCCATTAACACCGCTGGTTAATAAAAGAGACGTCTGGTAAATTACTTGCTTATCGAGGCTTTTATTTTAATTTTTTACAAGCGACTCTTATTGCTGTTTTCACTTTGTATTATATATTTGACATTTATATTTACTCTTGAGATCTGTCAACCTTTCCTTAGAAGAGGATAAACTTTGCTTTGACTGTCATTTAAGGGGGGATGAAAGCATTAATACCTGTCTTACTCTTCCATGCTCTAGCAGTGATATAGCATCCAGCTTATTTTAGCTTACCAAATGCAATTACAATAACTACTTTATTTTAAACTGCTAAGAGAAGCCGTGTACGAGCAATAACTCAAAAATTTAAAACTTAAAATGAGTGTTAAAATATCATGACCGCTAATTTATGAGTCCATGCAAATCAACACTTTAAACCTCTTTGAACAAAAATATTCTAGCACAGATAATATATCACGTATACTTTTTTGTTGGCAACAGTGGCATGGCGCCGTGCGTATCGCGTGTTATCTGTTTCGAACACAAACACCGCTTGTCCATTAGACGGTAATCGGTGATGCCACCAACACGATTCGAACTCGCATTGTCTCACAGGTATTCGGAATTTTGTGTTCCCACTATTTGCGTTCCAAATTGTTTTTTTTTATTATTTTCATATTTATTAGACCAAGGAGGTTTTAATTTTATGATGTTTAAAATGCTAATTTAACGAAAGGTATTTAAATTTTTGTTTTTTTTTCCGACCAAGGAGGCTTACATTTTGTTAGTTATTAATATTGAGAGTTCGCAGTACCTCAAAATTTTAAGTGTCATTGATAATTATAACGGTAGTATATCTTATCTTCATCTCCGAAAGCATTCAATTAAATACAAATTTCAATATGTAATTAAAAACGCTACAAGGTTTAGATATCATTATTATTAATAAATATTATGGTAATATTGTATGTAAGAATTAACTTTAAGATATTTTTTGTGAATGATCCTTTCTTTAATAATTGTTTCTACTTTAATTATCAATAGGAATTAACAGATAAAAAAAAATAGAGTATGAAGTTAGTTAATTTTATTTCATCTATTAGGTCTACTTAATTCTCAGACCGTCTATATTATCATCTAGTAATATTGTATCACGATATACAAGTATGTAGTTTATATAATTTAAATAGAATGGGTTAAACGATTAGATTTTTCGAAAAACAAACTTTACATTACGAATTATATTATGTATTATCGAACAGGTTACAAATTCTATATAAATTATATGAGAAATACAAATAATATATTATTTATTGATATAAGAATATTAATTTATTTTAAATTTGATATCTAAATCAACAAAATATTAATACTGATTGCAAATAAATCAGAAAAGTCATAAATTTTTAAATATCAGTTTATTTAAAACCAATAATGATGTCAATAATAATAAGCTCTATGATATGTTTGTAAAATAGAATTGAATCATTATTCTTATAAGGATGTTCTAAGAGATGACTGTTGTTAACAGATTTAAGAGAAAGATTCTGAGTCAAAGGTACTATTATAAGATGACCTCATAGAATATATTTTTTTCCTAACATTGTAATTATAATCACGAGAAATCAGTACATATATTATAATACAATATGTAGGTACTCCATACATACGGTGCATAAAATATATTTTTTATTGTGCTGGTTTCCTTCCTTTTTTCTTTTTTGTATTAGCAACATAACAAAAGTTTCTTATTATTATTGATTAGATACTTATTTTCTTATAATATCAAAGAAGATTGAAGATGTTATTCTCATTATTTATTAAAATTTAAACATACCGCCATTTTGTCCTCCGATTCTGGAACCAGGTCTTGACTTGAGCGTCAGTCATTTTCAAGGTTTTGGCCAATGAAGCTCGTTCTGCAGATGCGAGGTATTTCTGTTTATGAAACCGCTTCTCTAGTTCTGCAATCTGCATCCGTGTGAAGGAAGTCCTTGGTTTCTTCCTCTTGGGAGGCGTTCTGTTCTGGTAGGGGTGGCCGATTCTTCTCGTGATTGGGAATGAGGCTGAAATTAAATTTTTGATACATATTTATCGTACATATAATGGTATATAAATTTTTAATCAAATAAAAAAAAAATTAAATAACGTTTTAATTATAATGAACTTATATATATTAGGAAAAAAAGTTCTATTGGTAGGTTGTATTTGTCAAATATTTTGACGATGAATTTTAAAATATAAACCCCACATTATTTCTATACAAAAATAGCTAAACTAGTTTATAAAGATGACCATCAAAAATGTAATTAATTTTATTCGTCTTGTATGCAAATGTTTAATGTGGATTCAAAGAAATTAGCTTCAATATCAAGATTCTAATCTGTAAAAAATATCAGAAAATGGCATCTCGGCTATTACTGATATAGTCTTAGTATATTAAAATCTTATCTTCGTAATTCAAATCATGACTATTATAAATAACGTCTTACAGAACGCTATGAATAAATAATGTACTCATTAAAATATAACAATAACACGAACAGTAATCAAATCCTTAATAAAACTAAAATTGTTATTGTTACTGGTCAGCAAACCGCAGGAATCAGAACCAAAAAAATATTTTTAAAAAACGATGTAATTGTCAGTTACGGAGTTCCATTTTGAAATCACCAACAAGATGGCGGAATGATTACGCTTTTAAAATTTGAAACTCAATAAATTCAAATGGCTGAGTGTGATTGAGTCGGTAATAACTAGTGTTTTCTGTATAGGTCGATTTGCATTAAATGGCGCGTGAGATGAGATGATATAAAATATATTGCAACGACAATCGATGTTTGAAATCTCCGCCATTAAAACTCATTGCCGTTTTAGCTATTAAATACTAATATTAAATTTCCTTTTTAAAATTATGCGTAGAAATTTAAAAAGCAATTTAAAACCATTATATATAAAGCAAAATATTCATTTTTATCTCAAAACAACACAAAAATATTGTTCAAATGTATTGACGGACATACAACCTTTTTAATCAAATAACTGTCTTATTTACATACAGCCATTAACATATCGTGACAGTACTTCATTTGTTTTTTTAAATGGTACAGAATTAAGTAGGGTGTTCTCATTGGTCGAGCATCATGTAATGGTTAGTTCACGTGACCGCAAATTGTCCATTGCGAGGGTTACTACATACAAATACAAATTATATGTTCTCTTATTTATAATATTTCTACTCTTTACATGTGTGCGTACTTTGATAAATTAAAAAAGATTATTAGTATTATTACACACATAATAATAAATATATGTAAGAAATATTTCTAAATAATATTTAAAAACTCTATCGAAATTATTTTGACTACATAAAAGCTTTCGTATATAAGTATGTATGTACGTGTGAGGAGGGTCGCCTAACAAGATTGTGGGCCATAATCCACTTACGTCGCATGATTCATGCGTGTACAGTTTGTTTTAGTACGTAAAATATTATTTTTATTGTTATGCTAAGAATAAAATAATACACAACATCGAAAACTTAATTTGATCTAAGACATTTTTATTCGTAATCTAATAAGAGAACAACGCAATAATACTGATTTTAAATCATAATACCCTTTTGGAAGTCCTTCTTAATTATAAACCTACCTCCTTTCTAAGTTAAAGGCCTTAACAAAATGTAATACAGAAAAATTAACAAACAAATTAACATTGAAAGGTTTAACCATCTTGGAGGGATCCCTTTATGATATTATCTCTGGGCTGAATCCCTTTTACCCTTGCCCTGGATTCAGTCAAAACGAATTTAGTGTATCATTTTAATAATTCGTTTTATTTTTATACATTTAATCTATTGAAAGTTATAAATAAATAAAGTGCGTGAAACATGTAGAACATTACAGATTATTTATAAGTTTTAACTATAAAACAACATATTGCAATATTAAACACATTTATTAATGATAAATAAAACAATTATAATGAATACACAACCTCTTTAATAAACACCTGGCTGATCGAGCTTAATCTAGAAAATAAATATCGTTCCAACTCTACAGAATAAAAATAAATAATAACGCGTGAAGTAAAATTTCAAGCTAGCGTTCCATATTTCAAATTTAAACACGAAATTCTCAGTCATATTTATCCGGAGGGGGCGAGAAGACGAATGCTTGACGTCTAATTGAGCTCAGACGTCGCTTGGGATTAGAGGAAGATTCGAGATAGTCCATCATTCCGATAGTCGTATTTGTCCGCGCCTTACGTATGATTTAACACCTGCTCATAACGCTTCGGAATTACAGTGTAATTTGATAAACATGTTTTATTATCCGCCATTTTAGAATAGTTTTAAACGTCAGAAATGTAATTTAATTCCCAATGCGTCTTGCATCGAGCTTGATTGTTCATAAATAGTGAATCGCATTCCGAATCAAAAATACGCAACAATTCTCAATTACTACGGACAGTGGTCCGAGTGAAAAAATGAACGGACAAAAATCTCATACATATTGTACGTAACAGCGATACCAATCCCCGCTAGTTACAGCTTCGAGTACTTATGAAATATTCAGCGGTTGAAAGCGGATGCAATCGTGGGGTTTAGGCTGCATTCGAAATGCATTCATTTGAACAAAGCAAGCTTTATGATCTACTTTTAGCGCTTTTATTGCTTCTGTGAATTTATTCTACGGAAGTGATATATTTTGACTGTTTTATTCAGGAGAGTAACAATGTCTTGTTCCTTGTAAGGTAGGTTGTATGTAATCTATTTAATGGTGCTCGGCGGTGCTTTGCGTGTCATTGGGAATAATAGGGTGTGTCATAACAAGAATACCGATGACATTGGATTGACATGAGAATTGTTTAATTATAATCATAATTTTACATTTATTTATTATCATTATTTTGCTTAAGATACTTGAACTGGAATTGAAGCTAGAACACCTTGAATTCTAAAAATAGCATGCTTAGTATTTTTATTGACATTAAACTAAATGAATTATTTTTTTATTTATTGACTAGCGATTATTTGTGGCGTCACTGAGATACAATTTACGATATATGAAATGGGAATAGTATCCACATTGCAAAAAAAATATTGTCATGTCTGTATACATAAGTGGTCTGTGCGTTGTCTGTCTGTCAGCAATTATAACTGTCAAACTGTATGTCACATTTTTATTGTGGTTTTCATATAAAAAACCATTAAAATTTCTAAAAATAATGTTAACACTTAAAAATTACAAACATAATAACAATTATCAAAAAGATATAAATCCAGGACTGTTCATCATAAACATTTGAGCATAGTGCGACTACTTCCTCAAATTTAAGATTCCAAAGTGAAGAGTACTTCAACCACACAACATACATACATACATATAATATTCGTGATATTATTATAACATTAAAGAACACGCATGTTATTAAATATTTGTCTCAGACCTTACAAAATAATAAGACGTAATCTTCATGAAAATTAAATTTAAATGCTTTTGTAATGAGCCTTTGTTAATGTTTGAGTTTTTGTAATCATTTTACAAGATTTTTATATTATGAATTTTCCTATTGTAATGTATTTTGAATTGTTATTTTACGTGACAACTGGAACAGATGTATCAGAATATTTTTTAAATAAATTTCCATATATAGGTACGGAACTCATTAAAACATTATAGAATACATAGTATTCATTTGATATTATAAAAATAAAGTCATGTTAAGCTTATTTATACTTTAAATATATAATGAACAATAAACTGATACGGGAAGGGTTTCAAACCCGCGACCTCTGAGAAACCATCCCGTCGCTCTACCAATTAAGCAATAATAGCGTAGCGATTTATATTTTTCATTTGAAATTGATCTAACATTATCAAAAAGCGAGATATATAGTATATTGTAACAGTTCTTTCAACTACATTTTGTAATCTTTATAAAACGCATAATAAATATAATATTTCACGTCGGTCCGTCCGTTCGCTCTCGTATATTTACACTTTTGAAATATGGAGGCTTTTATAACCTCTCACATTATGGATTGGTAATAAAATATATCAATATGTATTTTATGATATAACTGCTTTGGCAAGGAACATACTATTTCTATAGCAACAAAATTTAATATACAAGTATAGACAATTGAACAAATGTATATCGTAAGTACTTTAATAATTATGAATAAAATTTCAAATCATGAAAAAGAAAGAAAGATAAGATTAGAAAATAGAATAGAGAGCGTAAAAAGAAAAAATATAAGAATATAGTGCAAAAAAGAATAGAAAAGAAAAAAGAAGAGCCCGAAAAAAGAAAAGACAAAAGCATCTAGCAGTAGCATCTGAAAAAAGAAAAAGTAGAGTGCTTAGAAAAAAACGTTCGATTACTCAAAAAATGAGCACATGCAAATATAAGTTATTAAAATTGTTCAAAAGAGTGCGTCCTGAACCCTAAGCGTTACATTATCTAAGGGTGTTCACACGTGGAGCCGATATCATCGAATACAACCCCGCGTCAAATTTTCATAACAGCCTCCCGGGAAATGTGCGGAGAGCGATATTAAACTCATGTTTTAGTGTATCGATGATTCGAGATTGCCTCCATACTTATATGACATGACATTTTACATGTTTTTATGTTGTAAATAAAATTTCAAATGGTTATATGATAACATGAGTTCATGTCAAATTATATATAGTATATTATGTTCAAATTTACATGTTTTTATATTGTAAATAAATTTTTGAAATGGTTATATGATAACATGAGTTCATGTCGAATTTTATATGGTGTTACAAAAAAAATATTGATAAATGCATACTATTAAATATATGATGTTATTATAGTTTTTAAATCAAGCTAAATAATAACATTTATTTAAATCGCTTAATAATGGTTAATGGAATCATAAACAGAAAAACAATAAAATAACTTTTAATCAACCGCTGGTTTTGAATGTAATAGAAGTTAGAGGTAACATTTAGTAAATTGCTTAAAAACACTTTTAAATAATATTATTACTAATGTAAAGAATATAGTTTCGTATTGTATTGTATTGAAATAATTTCCGTAACTGATTTTTAAATTGCCGGTAATTTATATTTTTTATGGAGTTTAAAGTAGATGTGTTATATATATTAAAATTCGGTTCATCTTAAAAGTCTCAAATATTTTTACATATTAGATAATTACAAAAGATATAAGATTTTAATTTTAAATGATTACATAAAAAAAATATGTATCAAAACAGAAACTGCGATAATATAGGTACTCTCACCGTAAGAGGTCGCGTGTTCGAGTCTAATACGTGACGTTTTCATTCTATATTTATTAAAATTTTACTAAATGAACATGACATACATAAACAAATTCAAACAATATTTACATTAACATTATTTATTATTGTTTAAACATCAAATGTAAATAAATATATATCCTTGTATTTCTCGTACACAAATAAAACAATCAAGAACGAAATCGTTTTACACAGATTGAAGTAAGCCGTCATCTCGTTCTAAATTATAGTTTTACATTCATTAAGTATAATAGTGAGGTCGAAATCGTGCGGACGATTTAAATTACTTAGAATTGTCGGATTTGACTTTATATTACTATTGTTTGTGACTTGCAATTTAAAAATAATATTTATTTTATAATATATTCCATATAAACGATATATAACAGTATATATGTGTCATTTCTGCCCGTTATTCCTATGTTTTTTTTTTATAAACCATTTTTTCTCAATCCGGGATTTATTTAAAAATAAATAAATAAAACTATCAGACAAACAAATAAAGTATTTTTCATATTACGCTACGCTATTAGCGTTAAAAATATAGTTTTTAATACCATAAATGTCTTATCTTTACATCGAATTAAGTAATTTGATATCAAATATAAAATAGCATAAATTAATAATAGATAAATAAGATATAAGATATGTTTACTTGGTGACGGATCTCATCTTAACAGATGATCTTAGATGTTATCAGAGGTTAGTGACATCTATGTTAACGGTCAAATAACACGGGTAAGAGGTACGGTAAACGTTAAGGTATTTAAATCTAATATTAATAAAAATTATACATATTTAATTAAATTAAAATAATTAAAGAGTAATTGAAAAATATTTTTTCAACGGTTATATTTTTTAAATATTATCACAAGAATTATCTATTAGTTAAAAAGTTCTACTATTAATACATCTTTAAAGTATTGTTATTAATATTTAGTTTAATGTATATTATAATAGTCTATTAAATAAATTTAAACAGACCGCGAGGTCAGTAATATCAGTCTGCGACAAGATCTCATTAAGATAAAATCAGAGGAATGTTAAAAGATATGTAAATTTGATGACACGACTAGATAAAAACAACTATAATTTTAGTTTATATTATAATATATAGAAAAGAACATATAATATAGATTATAGTTAAAATAATTTGCGTTAAACTAGAAGTTGAGTAAACCGCGTAAATGTTACAACCGGAAATGGTCAAGCGCCATTTTGCAATTACTCTCTCTATTGAACATGAAATTGATCGTTATCCAAGAAGTTTAGTTAAAGAAATATTTTATAGTTAGAAAACTATTTTCTTACTCAAATTATTAATATTGTCCATTTTATATATCAGTATTTTATATATCTATGGCTGTATTTTATAAAATATATCTCTTTAAAGTTTTTGTTTTACCTCAGTTTATAAAAGGTTTTACTTTATAATCTTGGTTTTTTAAATGAATAAAAAAGGTTTTACTTTATAAAAGTGTTTTTACGTCAAGTATAAAGGAGGTTTAACTATAATTTTATTAAAATGTTAGGATTTGATGTTTCTTGAATGCCCACAACAGGTAAAAGCTTTGAAAGTTCTAATTTTAGTTTCAGTATTCAGATTCAAGTTATGTCAGATGTCAAAATCACTGCGCAATTTCCATCGACTTGTTTGACGTTAAATTGAAATTTTAACGAACTCCAGGCATTTGAGATCAGAAGATTGGTATTTTATTTATTTTTAATCTAAAAAGCTAAACCAAAAATTGCAAACACGATTATCATGTTTCTGTTTTAGGTATAACATAATTTGAATAGTATTTGAATATATTTATTGTATATAATGATTACATAATGGTTGTCAACAACTTTCTGCTTAAAAGCCACTAAGTGTCAATGGTAACCGCAGGATGACGGAAACTCTATCGTTTAGACACGCTCTAGATCATTTTATTTTTATAAAAATAGTATGTTATAGTTTTTAGTTGTAGTGAAAGTTAATCACAAATAATATTTTTGTTTAATATATTATAGGTAATGCTCTATATTTCGTTGATTATTTGGTGTGGTAGTTTTAATTGTTGCGTTGTAACTGATTTATTTTGGATTTAAACCCCCGTATTTATATGTATATTTCTTTCTATATATTGTATTGTTGTCTAACATCCTGAACACAAGCAAATGATTGGCTCACGTAATATGTCCTGTGATAATATTATGATATTATAATGTTATAGATTTTGTAATTAAAGTTTAATAGATCTTTTTTACAAACATATATTTTTAAAATTAAATACTATGGCTGCAATATTTCGATAATTGTCCGGAGGAGTGGTATTAATGCTTGCCTTCGATTTTACGGGTCCCATGTTGGATCCCCGGCAGAGGTCAATTTTATTTCTCCGTTTCTGTTCGATAAAAGAAATCTTACGAGGAAACATACATATCATGTAGGAATATTCCTGTAACCTGTCTACAACTAAATAAACTAAATTTATGAGTTTATTTTTTATTTAAAGATAAAGAAAAGATATAAAAAAAATATATTAAAGGTTTTTTTATAGAATTGTTTGTTAAGTGTTAATGGTATTATTATGTAAGTATTAATAAAAGTTTTTTTAATGTTCTAGACGGTTATTCAAATTAAGTATCTCAAATTTTTGCAAAACCATTTAATTTAAATAATATAGTTTTTATTGTAATTTGACACATTTGATAGAATTTAATTAATTATAATAAAATAATAAATTGGACTGCTAAGATTTTATCTTATAAAAGATATTTGGAAACGATTACAATTAAACAATCTTGTTATGTTAAAAACATGAATTCACCTATTAAATATATTATAAAACAGTAGGTAATATATTTAAATTATATTTTTTTAATATTAAGTTTCTTCATCAATAAATACAGTAAAAAAATACTAATGCCTTAAAAATATGAAATATTAAACTGTAAGATAAATAAAATACTTGTAACACTTTAAATAAGGAAATAATAAAATTATAAATATAAAACTATCGGCGCTTAAAAAAAACAAAAGTCCTCTTACGTCATTACAAAATACATTTCCGAGACACGCTTCTCATTATATTTCAAATAACAGAGTTGAACTTCCCTAACCGGATTTGTCGGTTTTTATACATCTCAAAAACCGACAGAATCTATTCCGATTTTGCAAAGCATAATAAAGTAAACCTTTTCCTCTTTTTTTTTAACAAAAAGAACTGTCAAATTATTGGCGTTGAAATGACAAAGGTGTTTTTTCGTCACCACATCAGTATTTCCGACGCTACCTATTGTCTCAATTACAGAGTGGACGCACTTCCTCGACCCGGGCGGTCGCAAAAAAAAACACACACACGACCAATTTAAAAGGTTCATTTTTTGCAAAAAGGTTGTATGTGTATACAGAGAATTAGACTTTTTATGGATTGAAGTATAATTTTTATTTCTCTATGCAATGCGTTGATGTCTTTTTCATTGATTTTATATCTTTAAGAAATCTTTCTTTCTACATATAAGATAATATCAAATGGTGATTATATAAGTTTAACATTTCTCAATTTAGTTGTATCTTTACATAATTTATAGGTAATATAATATGTTCTTAGCAATATTGTTGAAATACGATCCTCACAAAAAAAATCTACACTTAAACAAACTAAGATCCTAATAACTTTCGGAAGTCGGTAACTAATAGTTCCGAAAAGTTTTTATAGCACCAAATAAATTAGTCCCAAAAAGGGCGTCGATCGGCGACAAATTACAGGCGCCTCCAATCTCACCTCGAAAAGAACCAAAAAAAACCTCCATAGATGTTTTAACCAACATCGCTTCTTTATGAGGATGACACAGATTGCATAAAAAAAGATTAAAATGTTTTATTGTTTATTTATCTGTTCTGCTAAGTAAGATACGATTTACATGGTACTTAAGAAGATTTATCGCTTATGAGATATATTTAGAAAAAAAAGAAAACTCAATTTGAAATATTTACCGTTATTCTATAATTCATTATAATCTATAATTTAATATATTTAACTTTTTTATATTTTGCTTTTAATTTATGTGAAGTTTTTAAAGTTTTAATATTTAAAATATATAGACAAAATTGACGTGAACTCACCGTTTAATCTGTCTTTCACAACTTGATGAGCGAACGCTGCTGCAGCTGCTTGCCTCATTGGATCCAGGGCTACGCCCCATGCACCCAGGGCACCCAACGCCCTATGTGCTGGCACTCGAACAACCCCAGGATTACTGGGAAACCCATAACCACCCCCCAAATTCAGTCCAGGTCTTAACAACAAACTAGAATTAGGATATAGTCCCGGATTATGCGAAAAGTTTAAAGGAAGTCCCGTCTCTTTGGACTCCTCCTTGGCACCTTCAGATTCCGTATCCTGATCACTTCTATCATCACTTTCTCCAGAATTTCGACGTTTATCAATATCCTCAAACTGCTTACCTAATAATCGAGATATACTGAACGGTAAATTCACCCTTTGTTGAGTATCTGTCATATGGTCGTGAGGGGAATCCCTATACCTGTCGTTAAAACTATGAACCGAGTCTCGGTCTTCAGAGGCAATACTTCTATCATATTGGCCTGATAGTCTACTATCTGAGTCTACATTTATCTCCTCTTGGTCATCATCCGAATGCACAGACGACATTTTATCAAAAGTTCAAAAAACACTGGCACTTAAGTTTTTCAAAAATAAAATGACATATTTAAATATCGAACTCTATTTAATCTATTAAACAGTTGTTCCAAATTTAAAATTGTTCCCGCGTTTTCCAAATCAAAGGATCGACACAGCCAATCAGATGCCACAGTACGTGATAGTTAAACCGCACAAACGCCTCAACTATGTCCGTTGAGTAGAACAGTTTCCGACAAAAGCTTAATACGATTTCCAAACATAAAAACTCGTTTGGACTCACTAACTTTAACCGAATGGTTTAGCTCTATCTCTGTCACGTGTCGTCCTGCTTCAACGCTTCCCCCATGTTATGTAATTCGATGTAACTTTCAACTTTATTTCAATACATATAGAATTCAATTTCCAACTTTAAGTAGACTCAATTACCACATTTTTCTGAAACTCAAACCGACGTAAGCACATGGAATAACAATCGTGGGAGTGAGACTGCTCTACACTCTGCATACTCTACACAGTGAGTTAAAAAGAGACGACTATATCCCACTCAGAGGGCGTGTTCCATGATCTTGTAACGTGCCGTTTAAATCGAGTTATGGCCTGACAAATGGTGTACATATTAAGGGGGGGCAATGTTAGGAAACTATTTTTGAATCTTTTAAGACACTTAAATTATTTACGTCGGTCGACCGAGCTCCTCCATAGACAATGCACTTTATAATAAAATAGATCCCCAGTTTCGTGTTATGGTCATAGATAAGTAGAGTAATGTATTGTTGAAGATAGCTTGTTTATTGTATTGGTAGAGACAGTCGGAGTGGTAAAGGGTGTTATGGATTGTATGATAAACCGAAAATAGTATTGCTTTTACTATAATGGTTAAGCATATTGGAATTGGAAATGTATTAATGTTCTGAATACTAATGAAATATACTTTTATATGGAAAATTATCCATACCTAGTTTTACTTTTGAAAATTTTGATAATTTCATTTGATAAAAAAACTTATTCTTCAGTTAAAAGTAACACGTTTCATTTCTTTATTAATATATGTTTTGTCCATATTTTATGATGATTTAAAATATATATCTATTACATAGGTAAGAAGATAATGAAATATGTAAATATAATAAAGAATGAGATATTAATAATTCATATGTGTTCACATAAATAACAATATTAATAATAATAAAACAGCCATGAAAATGAATCACAGATATTTCAAAGTCTTCAGTCATATTAAATACAAGAGGTTTGAGACTTTAGCACCAATAATTAATAGCTGATAGACCCGCTGATAAAAAAAATGTGAAGTAATTTATATTGCTCTCGTAATGAAGATGAAAATAAATGAAAAATATGAATGTGAATGATAAGAGAAGTGTAACAGAAAAAGAAATAGATGGAAAATGACAGTAGAGAAGTACTGATATGAAGTACTGAGACCAAATAAAATCCAATCAAAATCAATATATCCATTGTAATAATGTTAAAGATTAGATTTTTATTAATTATTTGTTTCTAGGATAAACCGACTAAGAGAAAAATAGGAACTTTTCATATCAGAATGTTAGCCTTGACTTGCTTCGAAGAATTAATTAACATTAATCAATTTAAATAATAACATGAATAATATTATAACCTTAACCTCCAACTCCGTCTGCCTATATAAGGAACAGAAGGAGGTCACACGTATGGATATAACTAAGATAAAATAATTTTAACGTTAATATATTTATTATAATTTTAATGTATTTATTATAATCTTAATATATTAATTATATTTTATCCCGAAATATATTTTCTTTTCAGGATAGACAAATTGCCTTCCTGCTGCTTAAAATAATAAAAATAATGCTAATTAAGATATATATAATCACTATACCAAATTTCTATCAGTCAGTCAAATCAGTCTAGTGGTTTCCTAGAGATAATACCTGTTTGGAGATGGACAAAAAAATACATTCATATTTTATAAAGAATTTTATCTTTGAATAAAGTAACTACAACTAGTACGAAAATGACTCCTTTAAACTTTATTAGGCAAAAATGAGTAATTTAATCCCTTAAAAGTCAAACGACAAAAACACAGCCTAAATGTAGTCTAAAATTTCTTATTAAATCATAAAAGACAGCAGGTTACAGAGAACATTTCTATTTGGTGCTATTTGTGATTTAACTTAATGGGTCACTCAATGAAGAATGTCTGATTACATGTAAGTAGGTTAAAAATTACAATCATAAATAAAAATACTTAAATATTGTCAATTAAAGAAAAATATTTTAAGGAAGTATTACATGATAATAATATTTAGGTGTGAAAACGAGACCATTCACCTGGTGATAAAAGCTCATGCAAAATCTTCTTATTTCATGAAAAAAAAAGCTCATTCCACATATTAGTTAGTGGCTTTGCCTTTAACCTTTAACATTGACGACACATCCTGACTGTAAGGAGTTATATTTATTATTTTATAATCAATGTAGTTAAAGTACTTTTAAACAAATATTTATTTGCTGTAATATTATTCGAGGATCTAGTAATGATTTTGACAAGAAGTACCGTTAGGAACCTGTGTTTGGAATTTGTATTGGTTAAAAGACGATAGGGGAGTAGAATACAAAATCATTTAAATTTGAGGGTGTGGGATTTTGGTATTGATTGAGAATTTTATATTGCATATTATTTAGATGTACCATAATATAACATTTTAGTGTTACGTAAAGAGGATTCAGTTTTATTAAAACATTCTTGATACTTGTGTTATGAATCATAAGTTACAGAAGTTCAAGCCTGATCATTAATCTAGGTACTTTTAGAAGCTCTGATTTCTCATTGTCCAAGAGCAACGAAAAATAATTAATGAACGCAGAACTAAAAATAGCATACAAACACCAAAAACATTGATGGCTGTAAAGTTATAAATCTCTGACAGAAATTGTCAGAAAGCAAACCCTTAGCTTAATAGTGACTATACAAAAAAAAACTGAAATAAAATTTTATTGCTTATGTATACGGTTGTTATCTATGTATTGCAGGTTAATAATATAATAATAAGTCTTTATTTCGAGCAACACATGCACATTTTGTTTACAGTTCTGTCAAATCATAAATTAAAATTAATTACATTAAAAATAAAATTATTAATGTTACAAATTTTAATTCACAAATTATCCCAATATACAATTACGAGAGATCCTATTATAATGATATAAACATTGTAAACATTTGGATTGTCATTTATGCATTATACCAAGATACTAATAAAATGCTTTAACAAATGGGAATCCGCTTTTAATGCTAACATTCTCAGGACACTTAGAACTTAAGCGCATCCCTTTCAGCAGTGAAGACGTTTATTTCTTATTATGGCATAAAAGTCGTTTGTCCCTTCTGACGCAAACATGCCTGAAGCTGAACAAAAAAGTGGCAAGCTCAACAGCATTCTGAATCCATTATTGTCGTACCCTCAGTGCGTTTAGATGACCCACAAAGCCCCCGTATAGAAGTTTTGACAGTAAGGTTTAAACAGTGTTATTTTGATATACTTACTACATCGGAAAAACCTTCGGGCCGACATATTACACTTCATAGCTAGTGCTCGATGTCCCTCTAATCCTTAAAGTCCTTCGTTACATAGTGACCTAGATATTTATGTCAAAGTATTTTTTTTGTTCAAATAGACATACATTGCACATATGAAACGTTAAACTTGACTTGCATAATATGTTCGTCACATACCATACCTATGTTAACAGATGGTATTTTTTTTAGTGACAATGAAATTTTATTTTTATGATATATGTTATTCCATTATATTTTAAGATGAATTCTTGTTATCTGCTTTAATAGATTATTGATGCCTAATTAAACATTTGAATTCTGTAACTGGTGATCGTTTTAATATATTTTACGTTTTTGTTTGAAATGTGACTTCAAGTTTAAAAGTGTATTGTTTTTGCTTTATTTATAATCTGAAGATTTTGACTTATTGACATTTTGGTATTTCTTAAATTCTACATTTTGAAATCAAATGAATACAGTTGTGTTAACTTTACTTTTGCTTCGATATACAAATATTATAAATATTATATATGACACGAAATCTGGTCAAACAAAAACAAAATTGTTTAATTATCATGAATAATAAAAAGCAATTACCTGTAAATCATAATTTATTGAATAAAAAATAATTATATTGTATTCACTAGTTACTAAATCTCAATTTTATCTTAAGTTCCACTTTGTGTATGATAGGAAATATTTTTCTACTACTTTTATTAAACCTTTTTCAACATTAGAATGGCTTACTACATTGGCATCGCAATGGATAGTATAGCAGCGCCATCTAGTAATGAGTAGCTGATTTAACTTGAAAACTAGTAGCGCCATCTAGAAGTAATTATCTCAAACTATATTTTAAAGTATGACGATCATAAAAAAGGATACATAATATTATAACAATTATATAATATGTCGGATGGATTCAGTAATGTTTTTAAAAAGTGTAACGTCAGCATCGTTGCTATCACTGTCGTAATTCTCGATATTGATTCATTGTTCGTCTTCAAAATAGAACTTCACAACTAATTATCCTTAATTTATTATTAATTAGGGCCTTGTTTATTAAACGGGCAGCGTTACAACGTTTCAGAGAGATTTTACTTTTTGACTCTTCGAGCAAAATTTATATTGAGCTTCCAATATTACTTCATTATATTCTCTAGATCATGATATCATCTGCCGCCAGGCCCATAGCAATAACTCAATAATATGAAGTTGTCCTTACATTACAATTGCAAGTCTTAATAATAAATAGTTTCTTACATTTCAGTTAATATAAGACTACAATTAATTATTTATTAATCATTAATTATTCAAACATTTAAATTTACAACTTAGTAAGCACGACAATAATTTAAAGTAATACAAAAACTTACATTAGTAGTCAAACATAATAGCATAGTAAAAAAACAATACTTATTTTAATCATTACATAACAAACTTGAAGGAAATTTTAAATAGCAATAATCATTTTAAATTATAAAATTCATAAATTGATTACCTATCTATTGAATGATTTTTGTGTTTAGGCCTAGGTATATTGTCTTAAATACTTTTAATGAACTACCTACGTAGCATACATAACGTATGTTTAAGTTTTTGTAAAATATTATCCATTTTAAATTATATTATAGTAGTATGCTACGTAGTTCATTAAAAGTATTTAAGATAATATTTAACTAATAATACCTGTATACCTGTATATATAAATACCTGTAGCTATAATCTAAATACTAATGAACCCAGGCAGAAATACCTACCATAGTCATAACATTGCTATTTGACCATTCTATCAACTTCAGTAATAAAAAGTATTCTTGCGTGAAATAAGAAAATATGACTATTTGGAAATTCGTGTTTAAACAAAAATAATAGTTATTAAAATAAGTATGAAGTTTTTTATAAGTTTTTGTACAATATGCATATGGTTTGAAAACGGTATTATTATATATTTGTGATAAGATGAACGAAAAATACTAAATACAAAGTATATATTCAAATAAAATTTCAGCTCATCTGAAAAGCCTCAATGTAAGCGAGGTATTAAATCAGACTCGACGGATTTTAAGCGGCAATGAAGTTGGAGACACGAGACCATATATGGTAAAAACCAATAAAATATTCGTAATTATGTAGAATCTTTAATATTGTGGAGATAGATTATGTGTTAAACATATTATTTTATTACTGAGTTGGATGATGTAACCTAAGCCCCGGGTTCCATACGCGATCGTACATTTATTTTTATCAAAAATGTTTGTCTAAATGCTATATGCACTAGAATATATTATACCTTGAGTGTCTCGAAAGATTTTCAAATGAATGAAATGTTTTATTAATCGGTTTAACAATTCTTAAAAAATTATAATCCACAAACCATATTATAATATTTGAAGGTCTACCTAAGACCGTCCGCAGCAGCTGATGATAAAATAAGAGAATCCAATTGGCTTTGCGGAGGGGTCATCATCGGCGCGCAGTATGTACTCACATCTGCTGCGTGTATTGAAGAGATACAGCACTTTTATGTGATCTCCGGAACACACAGGTAACAAACAAAACTCTTGCCCCTTAACATCTCAATCTCTTTCTGTTTTTTTACTCTCGCGCACAGAAAAAGGCTCAGCAATTCCCCTTTCATTTACTTAGTCTATAGAAGACCACATGCGAATAGGTGGTCTCTCTCCTTCTTAAATATTTCGTAAGCACGAACAGAACATGTAAATTACTTCGTCGATTATTCCTCATTTTATATAAATGATATGACTTCAGATGGCTTCCACTTAGCAGTAATGATGAATGTATAACCAATGGAGCTAAGAAAGCGATTTGGAAATGTGTTCCCAAAGGTAATTAGGAAGCAGATAAAAAGGTTTCTTTTGAATAATACAAAATCTTTGCTGTACTAATCATAGAATTTTTCAACAGATTATGTATTTGATGGCAAAGAATTTGAAAACATACGATGGATGATTAACGATATAGCTGTGGTTAAAGTCGAAGATGACTTTAACTTTGAACGACGTATTCTAGGCTGTGACTTTACACCAAAAATAATTTCGTACAATAATCGCTCTGAGGACTTAGAAGCACCTGGCTCTTCCGCGTCCATTGCGGGGTGGGGTTCTGTTGACAGATTTGGAGATGTAAGGATGTTTGTCGATGTAATAGAACCATTAAAAATATATTTACAAACGATTTAACATTTATTTATTTATTGAAATAGCACTATAAATATATTTTTATTTAAAATTATACACATGAAGGTCTCATATATTATATATTAGATAATAATAGATATAATTAACATCCTTTATCTAAATAAGATGTTCGGAAGAGCAACCATGAATTCGCCAGATTTGTTAGAAACGGACGTTAAATTAATATCTAAGAAGAAATGCAAGGCTCATTGGTCGGAGCGCTACCACTACATCATTGATGGTAACATGGTGTGCGCTAGAGATGTGGTCGATGTTGATACTATGAGTGCAGCTTGTAGGGTATGTTGTGAGGTATATCATTGCCTAGTAGGAAAAATCATTTTATTATCCAATTTTCTCAGCGCTAGGTCAACTAGTGGACTAATACATATGATTAGTGGACACTTTTAATCTCAAATAGTTTCTGTAAATTGGATGATAAAACGAAAATTTTATACGCTATTCTTACTTGATATAAGAATTGTTTTTGAGAGAATTCGTCGAGTTATTAATATGAAATGAGTTCCTAAGTGAAAAAGAAATGTAATTGGATATGTTTCATTGTTATAGCAACAAGATATTAATTGCAAAGAACTGATTTATTCAGATGAATCGGATGAAGACCACAGAAGATATCATCTAAAGCCGGATGGCTTGCGAGTGCATACTGCTAATCATTTTATTAAGTCAAGACGATCAAATACGGCATCAGGAGGCTTTTGTGAGGTAAAATAAATAAATAGGCATACCATACCTATTTATAATACAGTTGATTATAATAAATTTGTAAGTAATTCAATACAAATAACAAATCTAAATATATAAAAATATATAATTTAGAGTTTCTCCCTCCCAAAAAAAAAAAAATCTGTATCCTATAATGTCTCCGCAAGAATGTGTAATCAAACCACTTTTAGTTACTTTAATTTCATATTTAGATACCAAAGAGGATTTCGATTTTTAAATACATATATATATATAATTAAAACTAATATCTAAATAATATTATCTTTAGAATGACCACGGCGGACCTCTAGTTGTAGGTCATGGAAAGGGCTCAGTAGTAATTGGAGTTATATCCGCGTGTATGTCTGCGAACTTCACTCAGAAGTGCCACGGTCCCTTCCTTTACACCAGCGTCTGGCATAACCGACACGTCATCAACTGCGCTATTGATAAGGACAGCGGGTACATTTTTATGAAATTTAAAATCTATTGCCAAGAATTCAAAATATGTAAGGGAGTTAAATAATAGTATGGTTCTTAATTATTTTATAGAAAATACATTAGGGATACCCCAACAATGTACACTTGAACCACTACATTACATAATAGTTAAGAATGACAGTGGTGGTGTCTATATTGCAGAAGTAGTATTCTGCAATAGCGCGATGATCCCAAAACACATTGAACTCTCCTTTCAAATAAGAAATGAAGTTCTCGCAAATCTTGACACCAATTGTGACAACCAACGTTTGGCTCGCTTTACGAGACAATCCGAATCCTCCAGAGAGCCAACCATCACAACCCATATGATGTGACTTCCCCTGAGATGTTGGATTCCCCGAAGAGTTTTGAAAGTTCCTTGTAAATTTGCTTCTATTACAAATCCGTGGCACAATATTTTTCGAAGCACTTTTCTTTCCGTAAAGAGAAGTTTAATTTCTTATTTTTTTAGTTAGACTTTTTTTTTAATAATACAATATTCGGCAGCCGAATATTGTATTATTTGTATTATTGTAAGAGAAACGGTAGTACAATTAAATTTAATGTTTTTTTTGCCTTTAGATCATCATGTCGAAAACTATTAAGATCGTTAAGGACACCTTTGATAGAAACAAAGTTCAGCTGGAAAACACATCCAGATGGGTAAAAATAATCTCTAAGATTGTTAGAGTTATGTTGTACTATTTTGAGCACTATTTTTTTGTTATAGACCAGCAAAAACCGAAGTCTCTACTAAAAAAGAATATAAATTTCTAAGAATAAAAAAGGCTACGAAAAAAAAAACGAATATCTTCTACAATTCGAAGAATACCTAATGATTTTAGTAAATTTCAATAAAGTTTGAATGCGTATTAATTGTATTATTTAAAATATCTATTTGAAACTGAAATAACTTATTTGCTATTGAACTTTCTATAATAGAATAAAAGAGAAAATACCCTGAATATTATATTTAAATATTTTAATTAGTTCTTTATTATATTCATTAAAATACAAATAAACACAAATTATAAATATATATTTTTGCTTCTACTAAAGCTTACTCAAAATGGTTTTCTGGTATACATAAAGTAATCATAAAGCGACGTACCAATAGCACCACAGAAAATTATCTAGTTTTTAATTATCAAATGTTCTTAGATCTATATCTCCACTTGGTTATTTTTAATGGGCCACCTCTTGAAGGTCTCCTCTCTACATCAAATTCAACAAGATTTGTTCTACGACTTTTTAAAATATAAGATTTCCCATACAAAGTTTATTTGTTACCTCTGAACTGGCATTAACACTGTGCGTAGGTATGAGCCCGTGCGTTGTCATTTTAGGTATTTCTTACAAAATATAGAGTAATAAATATCCGAGGGAGAAATATTATATATTTTTTTGTGGCATTTATCAAGATTTGTAAAAAGTCGTAGAATAAATGTTATAGGGATTGATATAAAGAAGCTGCCTGCAAGAGGTGGCCCATTAATTACAAATAACCATGAAAGATAGAATAACAGTGAAAGTTAGCGTTGCCTTCTAATCTTTTATATTTTTTTTATTTTTACACTGAATTCTTAGCAGTTTTGAAACTTTATATTTAATTATAAACAGTCAATTATTGTTTGCAATAAGCGTTACTTATTATTAGATATAAGCGTAACTACAATATTGGTAATGTAAAATTACTTCAGTCCAAGATATCATGAGGTTATATAATTCATACATTTTCTTTAGTATATTATTACTATGTTTATATTCAATCACAGGTATGTATTGTATTAAGAAGAATTTTAATTACTTTGTATTTTTTTTTTAAATGAATTGATCTAATACAATCATTTTCATTAGTACTAACCCAAATTTTACATCATTTACTAGTAGTTCTGGATAAGAAAAACTATAATAATTTACTTTTCTCTCGTTTTGCTACTGACTTAATGTAGAATCTCAGAACAGATAAATTTACTGTATATGCTTGGTGTTTGAGAATCTGCTTCATTTTACAGCTGTTAGATCAATCAATGTTACTACAACAGTCCCAGAAAATGTCCACAATATTTTACAAAGCACTAACATTACTAAACTAAAAGAAATACTCAATGGATCAAGAAGAATCATCGCTGGAGGAGAAGTTTGCGACAACAGACCATATATGGTATAATGTAACAGTATTAGAAGTATGCGGAATAATTTAACTATTATAAATTTAATGTTTAATATTAATGTTCAGGTTTACTTAAAACTACCTGCAAGTCACCCTAAATACAAAAACTATCGTCGCTGGCTCTGCGGGGGAGTCATAGTTCATGAACGATACATTCTGACATCAGCGGCTTGTATCGAGGATGCCAAGCATTTTTACGTTGTCTCTGGAACATACAAGTAAAATACTTAGCTAAATCTACAATAAAATACATAGTTTGCTTATAAGCTTATACATGGTGTGATAAATAAACCTTATTTGATAGACATGATGAAGAAGATGATCGCTACAACAATGTCTGTATTAAAAATGGGGCAAAGAAAGCAATTTGGAAATGTATTCCCAGAAGTAATATATTTTTTTTGTCAATACTTGATAAATTAACATTTACTGATATTATAAAGCACAATTGCATTAAAGATTACGTCTTCGATGGTCATGAAAACGACAATATCCGATGGATGAACAATGATATAGCTATCGTTAAAGTGGAAGACGAGTTCGATTTTTCCAGAAGAGTCCGTGGTTGCGACTTCATTCCGAAAAAAATCTGCTACAACAACCAGACCAGTCGATACGAGGACCCTGGAGTCACTGCCTCTATAGCTGGATGGGGCACCACTGCTAGATATAATGACGTATTTGTTATCTCTTTTTTTTTCTTTTAATAATCTTTTCTTCTTTTCTTTTAATAATTACTTTTTTATTCTAATTGCTCCTCTTTGTTCATTTTTTAATAGTGCGTTGCATACGGTATTCTAGCTTCAGTTCGCATATTTTAAATCCTAAATTTCATATCAAATAAATATGTGGTTATTAATTATAGTGGTTAAACCAACGCAGTTCGTCTACATCACAAGATTTATTAGAATCAAATGTTATTATCATAAGTAAAAAGAACTGCAAGAGTCGCTGGGGTGCGCGCTACGACACGATAATTGACAATTACATGATCTGCTCTCGAGACACTATCCCCCAGCTTAGCGAAATTTGTAATGTATGTGCATATATTACTATTATTGTAACAAAAAAAACTGGACACAGATTAAATAATAAGACGATATTACAATTTAAGGATAAATACGTAGAATGCGAAGATATGTTGTACTCTATGGAGGAAGACGCAAGAAGGGTTAATCCGAAAGAGTTAAGACTTCATTCTGCCTTCCACAACGAGACCGGAAGACGACAGCGTCCGGGTAGTGGAGGCTTTTGCGAGGTACTTAAAAAAACAAAGCAATTTATCAATTGAAGATGTATATTTATTGTACAAAATATCAAGTAATATTTTCTAAAAACATAAAGTTATTAATTCAAATTTAACAGAACGACCATGGTGGTCCACTAGTCTATGGCGAGGGTACAGGCGCAGTCGTCATTGGAATCATATCTGCTTGTCTCGTTAAGGAGCGCACCAACAGATGCTATGGGCCGTATCTCTACACCAGCGTATATAAAAACCGAGTGCTCATAAACTGCGCTATTTATAAGGATGTTCAGTATGTTTCTTTGTTAATTTTGTCCAATACCAAAATTAATTCATCAAATTGATATCCTCAATAGTTTTTATTATGTTTACTCTTAGATGTTATTTGTTTCAAATATAGTTAGTAATTTACCTTTTATTTCAGAGGTGACTGTACAAAGATATTCCGATCCACTGAGAACCATGTAGAGGTAAACATAACCTGGAACGATCATCCAGATGGGTAGGTTCATTAAAAGTTTATTTTTGTTTTAAATATAAATCAATTTCGCTTGGCGGAACTCCTACCTTGGATCCGTGTCTCCATGTTTCGGAATATTGCGACGATATTATAATTACAAGTGCTATGGTCCAAGCAGCCATAAAAGACTTGAAAGAAGACACTTCACCAGGGCCTGACGAGATTCCTGTACTTATCTTAAAGAAATGCGATATTACTGCAAAATTGGTGCATTTAATTCAGACATCATATGATACCGCAATTATACCAGAGTTGTGGAAAACTGCGATGGTGATCCCTGTATTCAAAAAAGGAAACAAGTTAGAACCATGTAACTACAGGCCTATAAGCTTGTCAAGTGTGGTATGCAAAGTCATGGAAAAAATAGTTGTCAAGCATATCCGATAATTCCTGAGCCGGTACCAAGTCATTAGTCAACAACAGCATGGCTTCTGTCCTCGACGATCTACAACATCAAATCTTCTGTCTTGTCTGTCTTCTTGGGTAAACAGTTCTAATTGCCGAGATCCAATTGATGTGATTTACCTAGACTATGAAAAAGCATTTGACAAAGTTCCCACAGGAAGACTTTTGCAAAAACTAAAATTTATTGGAGTACGGGGTAAATTGTTGAAATGGATAGAAAACTTTTTAAGACAAAGAACATTCCGTGTGAAAATTGGCAACTCACTTTCAGATAAAAGAGAAATACTGAGTGGGGTGCCTCAAGGATCTGTGCTTGGTCCGGTTCTATTTATTATTTATACATTTTACTTGCCTAAATGTTTGTCCTGCAATGTAAGTATGTTTGCTGACGACACAAAGATTTTTGCAAATCCGCTCATTGCATCCGCGCATCTTCAGTCTAACCTATTACAAATAACTAAATGGTCAAAAGAATGGCTTCTTAAGCTTAATGCAGACAAGTGCGCCGTATTACATATAGGAACTCCAAACCCCCATCGGTCTTATGAAATAGAAGGGATACCTCTGAGAAAAGTCATTGAACAAGTTGACTTAGGAGTGCATATCACTGAAAACCTGAAATGGGAGCACCACATTGCAGCTATTACTAAAAAAGCTAATAGCTTTGTTTATCTTATAAGAAAAGCTTTTGGACATCTGACACCTGATATGATGTTTAAAATTCACAAATCCTTTGTAATGCCTATCTTGGAGTACGCCTTTCAAATCTGGAGTCCTTATTTTAAGAAAGGCATTGAAATATTGGAGAAGTTACAGCGTAGATTCTCAAAAGTCCCAAAAACTTTAAGAAATAAACCATACAATGAAAGATTAAGTGCACTTAAATTGACAACCATGGAAGAACGCAGAGAGCGTGGCGATTTGATCGAAACATTTAAAATATTGCATGGGCATTACGATTTGGAGAATTTTGATAAATTGTTATTCCGGTACTCACAAAATACCCATTTAAGAGGACATCACCTCAAATTATCAAGGACTGTATCATTTAATAATTCACACAAGTACTTTTTCGCTAACAGAGTTGTGGAAGCTTGGAACAGGTTGCCACCAGATGTGATATCTGCACAATCCACAAATCAATTTAAGAACAGACTGGATGCATATATGCTAAAAAAAAATAGAAATAATTATAAAAAAAATTAAAAAAAATAATAATTCAATTACTTAATTTACGAAGTGGGATACAGGTTTTAAACAGTTGTCTCAACTGCCTGCCTGTCATAAAATAATAATAATAATAATAATATTATACAAAACTCGAATTCACAAGCAATATTTATTTATTATTGCATTTGTTTGGACAAGTGAATCTCATAACAAACTTTTTTATATTCCAGACCATCAAAGAACGAAATATCAAAAATGAAAAAAGCAGATAACGAGAAGCTTAAAAATAATAGTCTCAGATCTGGTTTAAATATTTCTATACCTTTAGATAAAATTATAAAACATGGCGGTGTCGTTCTTAGGACTTTTGATGATAACACCGAAGTTGTAAAAGAAACTAACTCTTCTATTCGGTAATAAATATTATTATATTATGTTGTATAATTATTTTCCTATTTCCCTTTATATCTTTAAATTGAAATAAGGTGAAATAAGATCTTATTTCCATAAGATACACGTTTATAATATAACTAGCATAGATATCCAGCCATATTAACTCAAAATACATAATAAAAAACATATTAAATTTTAGAAATAACGTACTTAGAATTAAACTTCGAGATAATAATTATGATTCAACCTGAATTTCATTTTCTTCAACTCGTTTCTCTAGCTTGTACATGGATAGTGTCATGACGTTGTAACTGACCTTAAATAGTTTGATGTAAAAAACCCACTGACACTGAGAGTTCAATAAAAAATGATCCGATCGTCACCAAACTTTACAGGATTCCCGCTAGTTTAATCTAAAGATCTTCCGAAAATTTGGTTAAAATCGGTCAAATCGTTTCGGAGTTTATCCGGAACATACATACATACTTTCTCTTTTATAGATAAATAGTATTTTTTTTTATAAAATGTACGTATAAATTATCAATATCACTGTTATGTATATCTATATAGTTGGTCTGTCTCCAAGTACATGACTTCCTATAGTAGGAATCTTTCATAACATAAACATTAAATACTTCTTGCGAAATATATAAAAATTTTCTTGGTGGTAGACCATAACATCCGGTCGCCGGCAAAGTTACCACCCATCGGGCAGAGTCGTGCCGCAAAGCGACCTAGTCGTGTTCCGGCACGTTGCTCGATGAAGCTGTTTATGGGGAATGGGTCTGAACAGTTGCAGTGCGTTGGCGAACCGGTCTGACGTCGGGTTGGTGTTTGTTTTGTCGGGTGTCTAGTCGAGGAGGGTAGCGGGATCCGAAGCGACGGCTTTCCGCTGGCCGCCCGCAGATAGTTGGGGGCCCAATTAGTGGGATAGCCAACCACGAAAGGCTGCCCCGCCAGCTGTGAAAAATCCCAAGGTGGCTCCATCGTGCTGGTTGGCGACCAGACGAGGAGGCCCGATGGCGATCCCTGGGGGGGTTCGGGCGTCCCCGCAGTCTCCAGACTAGCCTCCCAGTGGCAAGACATCACCAATTTCGACGTCGGGTTCGATACGTACCGTCTCGTTCAACTGCCATTTCCCATCCCTATTCACTTTTATATTTATTTTTTTTTATGAAAAAGTTAAGAAAAAGGAACAAGGTTACACAGCGGTTGCACTCCTCCTCATATAAAGTGCACCTCACTAATATCAGGGGTTTGCACTCAAATCTTTTAGCTGTCCACCACCACCTGGAGACAGAGCAGCCGCACTTGCTCTTTTTGACGGAGACGCAGATACAATGTCCTTTGAGCGCTGCATACTTGGATTATCCCGGTTACTCGTTAGAGCATAACTTTCGCTCACGGGCCGGAATCAGTGTGTACGCGCGGAACGACCTCTGTGTTCAGCGTCTCCGTCACCTTGAAGACCCCACTTTTTCTTCCCTATGGGTTTTAGTGGACACAGGAAACGAAAAAATCCTGTATTCCTGTGTCTATCGTTCGCACAGCGGTGACCAGGAGACAACTCGTTTATTTGAGTATCTCAGTGAGGCTGCAGATATGGCTCTGTATCAGTACCCTTCGGCGCAGCTCGTCTTTCTGGGGGACTTTAATGCCTGTCATCAGGACTGGCTGTTCCCGTACCAGAAGACCGACCATGCTGGAAGAGAAGCGCGGAACTTTGCGTTGTCCTTGGACCTCTTTCAGTTGGTGAGGCAAGCGACAAGGGTACCAGATGTGGTAGGCCATACAGCAAATTGCCTGGACCTTCTGCTGACAACTGATCCGGACAGGTATCGTGTAGAGGTCACGTCCCCCTTGGGAACCTCCGATCACTGTCTGGTGAAATCTGTATTTACATATTCCCCACCAGCTTTCGAACCACATGGTGTTAGGCGAGTATGGAAATACAAGTCAGCAGATTGGGATGAGATGCGGCACTTTTTTGCGTCTTATCCTTGGCGGCAGGTCTGCTTCTCTTCTTTGGATCCGTCGAGTTGCGCGGATGCTATAACCGATGTGGTGCATCAGGCAATGGAGTATTTTATTCCTTTTGCTGACGTACCCATCGGTGGCAAAGCTCGCCCATGGTTTAATGCCGAATGTCGTCATGCACATGACCGAAAACATTCGGCATACCTCATTTGGGCTGATGCTCGAAGCCGCAAAACTCCGGATGTAAGTACAAAGAAGAGAGCCTTTAACCAAGCTGCCAAGTCCTATAAAAAGGAATTGCGGAAGGCTCGTCTTGATCGGATCGTTAAGAATGGCGAAAAGCTCTCTGTCAGACCAACTGGCAGTCGAGCTTTCTGGTCTCTTGCCAAAGCGATCGAGTCGAACTTCTGCCAACCCTCACTGCCTGCTCTGCTGAAGCCGGATGGATCCCTGGTCCACACAGCAACAGAGAAAGCGAATGTATTTGCTTCTCTGTTTGCTGAGAATTCGCATCTAGACACTGGCAATGCTTCTCCAGAACATCTTCCTCACTGCGGTATTTCGATGCCTGAAATCCGCATCACTAACAAAGAGGTATGGAGAACATTGTGTCGTTTAGATGTGAATAAAGCCAGTGGTCCTGATGGTATACCAGCCATTCTGCTCAAGACATGTGCAGCTGAGTTGTCTCCTGTATTGACACGTCTGTATCGCCTCTCTTTCAAGACTGGAAAAGTGCCGGAATCCTGGAAGCTTGCCAACGTGCAACCCGTGCCCAAAAAAGGCAGCCGTGCCGATCCTGCCAATTATAGGCCCATTTCAATCACCTCCATACTCTGCAAGATTATGGAGCGTGTATTGAACTCGCGGCTTCTAGCGTACGTAGAAGGTAACGATCTCCTCAGTGACAGACAGTACGGATTTCGCCGAAATAGGTCCACTGGGGACCTTCTAGCGTACGCAACACACATTTTAGGCGAAGCCATCGAGAGGAACGGAGAAGCGGTCGCCGTCTCTCTGGACGTCTCGAAGGCTTTTGACAGGGTCTGGCATGTGAGCCTTTTAAGCAAGCTTTCAGCGTACGGTATATCTCCTGGTCTGATTGGCTGGATAACGGACTTTTTGAGCCGGAGATCTCTCCGTGTTGTTGTCGACGGGTGTTCTTCGGAACCCTTGACAATAAATTCCGGAGTACCTCAGGGGTCCGTTCTTTCTGCAACTCTTTTTCTGCTGCACATTAACGATCTGCTGAAGCCCGGTATCTATGGGTATGCAGACGACAGCACAGTTGTAGAAAGATATCTGCCAAGTTCTCGGGCTAGTAGAGATGAAGTACAATCTGAAAGAGAAGCCATGGTGCAACGTTTGAATGACAAACTTCAGGCAGTCTCCGCATGGGGCAATGCCAATCTTGTCAAATTCAACGCCACCAAAACGCAGACGTGTTTGTTCACCGCCAAAAGGAGCCCCTTCACCTTGGCTCCTACTTTCCAGAATGTATCCTTGGAATACAGTGACCGGCTTCAGTTGTTAGGCTTAGAGATTTCCTCGAACCTCAACTTTGGTCGGTTCATTGAGTCCAGAGCAAGAGCAGCAGCAGCAAAGCTTGCCGTTCTTGCGAAGGTTCGGCAGTACTTTACACCGGGACAGCTTCTTGTTTTATACAAAGCACAGATCCGGTCGTGTGTAGAGTACTGTGGCCACATATTTGCTGGTGCCGCAAAGTCTCATCTTGCGGTTCTGGACTCAATTGAGAGGCGAGCAAAGAGGCTCATAGGCGATCCCGAATTGGTCGAAGCCGACCTCCAAAGCCTTGAACACAGGCGTAAAATTGCTAGCCTCTCAGTATTCTATAGGATACATTTTGGTGAGTGTGCGCAGGAATTACACGACTTAATTCCCCCGTCCCCCTTCTATCACCGGACGTCCCGACGCACGGCAGGTATCCATCCTTTTGTTGTGGACATTCCACCTGTCCGAACGAAGCGCTATGCTTCATCTTTTTTAGTGCGTACAGCGAAGGACTGGAACAATCTGCCGGCGTCGGTATTTCCGGCAAAATATAATGTGGGTGTCTTCAAGAGGAGAGTGAATAGGCTGCTAGGTTAATCCGCTTTACCACCTAAGACTACATTTCACTTTCCATCAGGTGGAATGTAGTCAAGCATTAACCTAGTTTTGTATAAAAAAAAAAAAAAAAAAAAATCATATTTCCAAAATGGCGGATGAAATAGGGGTAGGAATTTTTTATATTACAACTTTTGGTAATAATTAAATACATAGCTTATAATGTGTCGTTCATTAATGTATGTTTACATTTCTACGTACTCCCCGACAACTATTCTAGAAATTTTCGTATGAGAGTACAATAATTTTTGAAATTAAGCAACCAATAATTTGGTGAAAAGGAAATAAAAATAATCCAATCAGTTGTCAATCTGACTAGTCAGTATTATGAACAAAATATTATATAATTCAACGAAAACTGAATGATAAGGATTAAAAACTAGAAATAATATTACGAGATAACTTGTCTTAACAGGAAATTTAGTAAGCTATATTTTATCATTCAGCTTATAAAAGTTCCCGATTCGAATCATTAAAAAAATATATCAACATCAAATATTATTAAATTTCATTCACTAGATGTTTTTAATGTTTTGCTTTTTCATGATTAATTGCTTTCGAGGTGTTACGTAACAAATAAATGAAGAGCGTGTAATTGAAAATTACTACTTGTTAATATTTTTTCTTGCATATAAAGAGTCTTAGAAAATGAAAGGCCCTTTTTGCTTTGTGGTTACATTTTTATTTGTATTAGGTATGAATTTACATTTCGACTAAGAATAATTTTATATAAACTTAAAATTAATAATAACGATACTATTAGTTCAATTATAATTGCAAATTTACAAGTTTTAGAAATAAAAGCAATTGAAGTCGCCACTCATATACCGAGAGATGTAGAAACAATTGTCAATGAAACTCGCAGAATAATTAATGGAGATGAAGTTACTGACGGTCGGCCATACATGGTAAATTTTAGATTCATAAAGAAATCTAAGATATTTCTAATGGTCCAAAGAGCTTGGAATATAAACTGATAGTTCCAAAAAATTATGTTTCTCCTGAACAAATGTCCTGGAGTAATAAAAGTCTTTGATCATTAAAAGTCTCTAGAGCTAAGAGTAAATAAAATAGGCTATAAAATTACTGAATTCTGAATATTATATCTTAGGTCTATCTTAAATTGCCAAAAAATAATAAAAAGGCACAGAACTATCGTTCATGGTTATGTGGAGGAGTAATCATTCATGAAGAATATATTCTGACGTCAGCAGCCTGTATTGAAGACGCTGAACATTTCTATGTTGTATCTGGAACATATAAGTAAGTATACAATTTTAAATGTAGTCCAGATTCTTTCTCTTCTTCTTCAGAGTCAAGAGCTCCCATACACAAGCTATATAAGTCAGAAATCAATTAATAAAGTTACACTTCTCAGCATTTTCTTTATTGCTTCTTTAACTTTCATTTATTTTCCAGATATTCAGACGAGGATGATAGATATAGCAATCCTTGCATCAAAAATGGTGCAAAAAAAGCAATTTGGAAATGTATTCCAAAAAGTAAGTTTGTGGTACCATTAAAGTTATGGTTAACAAAACAACATGTAACATTTGCTATAAATATATAATTTTTCGTATAATTATACAGATTATATATTTGATGGACATGAAAACGACAATATTCGGTGGATGAATAATGACATAGCAGTTGTTAAAATCGAAGACGGCTTCGACTTTACCCGAAGAGTCAGAGGTTGTGACTTCGTGCCTAAACCTATTTGCTATAACAATCAAAGCCAAACATTGGAAAACCCTGGTTCTATCGTCTCTATAGCTGGTTGGGGGACCACGTCTAGATATAATGATGTACGTAAATGTTTATCATTCATCATTAATACAACTCTATAAACAAATAAAGTATACAGGGTTATTTGTAATTAATTGGCCACCTCATGCAGGCAGCCTCTCTACATCAATCCCAACAACATTTGTTTAAGAACTTTTTAAAATTAATAGTTTTTAAAATTTAAGTTTTCCATACAAAATGTATTTGTTGTCTCTGAACTGACATTAACTCTGAGCGTAGGTTTAGAACCCGGGCGTTACTTTTTAAGTTCTTGCAAAATACAGAGTACTAAGTAAAAGAGAGAGCAAATGTTTTTTTGTTTCGTTTCTTTGTGTTGTTTATCAAGATTTGTAAAAAGTCGTAGAACAAATGTTGTTGTGATTGAGATGGAGAGGCTGCCTACAAGAGGTGGCCAACTAATTACAAATAACCCTGTATATAATTGAGTACATATATATATATATATATATATAAATACATTATAGTATATATATATATATATATATAT
The DNA here is from genome assembly GCA_959347405.1 of Napeogenes sylphis. Lineage (NCBI taxonomy): Eukaryota > Metazoa > Arthropoda > Insecta > Lepidoptera > Nymphalidae > Napeogenes > Napeogenes sylphis. The sequence continues at coordinate 23,596,470 of OY365785.1, forward strand.
ACTATAATGTATTTTAATTAATTTACAAATTTATTGATAAACAGCAAAACGACATAGTTCGTTACGGCTATTCGATGTCGATTGACTAAATGATGACATCATCATCAGGCAAGCGACGTCCATTGCTGGACATTAGCCTCCCTAATACTCCTCCATTACGGACAGTTTTGAGCGATCTGCGTTCAACAGGGCCCTGCAGCCCTTACTAGGTCGTCTGTCCATCGAGTCGGAGGCCGCTGCGCCTTCCCGTTTGTAGTCTCCATTCGAGAACCTTACGGCCCCAAATAAACTCGTTGAAAAATAATTTCAATCATGGAATTATATTCTAATGGAAATATTTCTAATCATTTCAGTGGGTAAACAGAAGAAAAGAGAACCAGCAAGATCTTTTAGAAACACACGTAGAGATCATTCCAAAGAACAGATGCAAACGACGATGGGGAGCCAGGTATCACAACATCATCGAAAACTATATGATTTGCACAAAGGATATAGGACAGACTATGTCCGAGATTTGTAATGTATGATTTAATACTTTTATTGTAATATTTGAAGCTGTAACTGAATAAGTAATAAAACTGTGTTGATTTGTCCAGGAAAAATATGTCGACTGTCAAGATATAAGCTATTCAGATGAAGATGAAGCTCGACGAGATATAAGAGTGCAAAAGATCGACAAAGTTCCTACAAATCTTACGATGCACTCCGCATACCACAGTGACAGACGGTATCGTACACAGGCTGATGGTGGATTTTGCGAGGTCTTGTGATCTTAAATATTAAATATAATTAGTTAAAATTTATCGGATTAAAATAAAAACTTATTTTTCTTAACTTATTCATATTTATTTCAGAATGACCATGGTGGACCCCTTGTGTACGGAACTGGAGTGAACTCTGTCGTCATTGGAGTAATATCCGCGTGTCTCGTTAAGGAGAGAACAAATAAATGCTACGGTCCATTCCTCTATACTAGCATTTTTAAAAACAAGCAGTTTATCTCATGTGCAATTTATAAAGATGTCGAGTAAGTTATTAAAAGTAATTTGTCCCTTTAGTACATAGATGGATTTCTCTATATCATTAACAAGATGACATTTACTTTTTTACAGACCTAAATGTAGGCGACAGTTTAGATCAGGAGTGACTCACGTTGAAAAAGTACTTTCTTGGAAAAATCATCCTGATGGGTATATTTTAATTTCTGATTTGTATTAGTATAAGCTTTCACAGAAAGGCTAAAGGCTTAATTAGTATTACAGGTCTGTAATGAATATTTTTGCACAATTCCTTGTAACAGGCCTGCAAAGAACGAAGTTAAAGCTAATTCCACTCCAGCACCCGTTCCAGCAATAGTCCACCGGGCGAATGAAAAACCAGATGAGGGAGAAAAAATATTCGCCAGCAGTGGGTTTATACTGCGTCCACAAAATGACGCCAAGGCTGCTTCTGTCACCAATACTACTATTACTCCTTAATATAGTTTTGTTAAATAAAGAATTATATTACGTTAATTTGTCTATTTTTATATATGTTATTTATTTTCCATTTCCCTCAACAAAATCAGTAAAAATGGATATAAAAAAAACATAAATAAATTCGAAACCAAAATTCAAACAAAATGATGGTTGCAATGCAATTTGTTCTGAAGTCGTAACGGACTCGATTTTTATGTATGTTTTACTTAAAAAATATGTATTTTTTTTATTAAAACATTTTTTTTTGGTAAATATTATTAGTCATGCATTATTTTGTCTGATAATTTATTTACTAAATCAGGAAGCTAATCATCCTGCAACATAAAATTATATTTAATATTAAGATTATTAATATTATCAGTACATGTATCATTGGCAATTATATACCAAATATTATATTATCAAATAATGAACGAATACAAAATTATATAAAAAATAAGTCTGTTTGAAATTATATTGATTGTTAACTCCACTATACTTTATTTATTTCAATGATCATAAATTCCAACAAAACCATTTTAAATTGAGCAAATAATTAATATTTTATATTATACGGATAAGAAAAGTTATTTATTACAGATTGGATTTATTCAATCAAAATGACGACTTCTAAAGTTTCTATTCTTTTATTTCTATTAATAATTGGTAAATATTATAAATTTTTGTTTAAGATCATGAATTAATGTTAAACGATAATATTATTTTCAATTTCCTTAAATCAGATAAAGCTTTAACAAATACAACAACTGTTCCAACACAAGTTACTGCTAAAGTCGAAAGAAGTAATAATACAAATGCCACAACAGAAGAGCTTGCAGACGAAGGTTGGGAATTCGAAAATCATACTTATGTAGATACCAGAAGAATTTTGTATAGTAAGAGAGTTTCTGCAGGGAAAAGACCTTATATGGTAAGATTCCAAGATAGACAATTTTCGAGGGTACTTTAAAAAATATGATAAAACAGCTCTAAACCTGTGAATAAGCATAAAAAAGTATATAAGCTTTCGTGGTCTATGATCACTTTTTTGGTTTTTCTCCTCACAATAAAATCTAAAGACATTTTTATCTTGAACATCTTTCATTTTATAAAAACTGGTTTCAATTATTATAATTAAACACATCTTACTAACTTATCTAGCTAATCGAATGAATCTAACTTAAGCATACCTTTCATATGTGTTAGGTATATCTTCAATTAACAAAAGAATCAGCAAAAATTCATAAATATCGCGGCTGGCTCTGTGGCGGAGTTATAGTACATCCATACTACGTGCTAACTTCTGCAGCCTGTGTGGAAGACGCAGATCATTTCTACATTGTCTCCGGCACTACAAAATTTGTTGACAGCTTTGATTATAAGACAGATGATTGCGTTTGTAAACGTAGAAGAAAAGTTGTGTGGAAATGTATCCCCAAAAGTAAGTTATGAAAATAACTTTCAAAACAAAATTTTAAAAATATAATGAATGTTAATCTATACTGCAAATTTAAAAACATTGGTTAAAATCTTTGTAAGAAGACTTTATAAATATCCTGAAAAAGACGGTCATATATAGGTATAAGGTAAGGTATATGGAATGCTAAATTCCTCGAAATAACTATACGGTAACTCAATTGGTTTACCTCGCTTGAGCGATGGAGAGTTTCTCAGAAGTCCGGGGTTCGAATCACTTATGGTTTATATGTTTTTTTTTTATATCTTGAATCAATTTGTTTCGATGTCATTTATATCTTCTTTTAGATTACAAATTCGACTTTCAAGATAGCATTAAGTGGTCATCAAATGATATAGCCATAGTTAAAGTAGATAAGCCATTTAAGCTTGGAGTCACGGAAGGAAGTTGCGAATTTGCCACTGATCTTGTTTGTTATAACAATGTTAGTCGAGAACTTGAGAAGGCTGGCACTAAAGGCTATATCGCCGGTTGGGGCAGCGGCAACAACTTTAGGGAGGTAAATAATATAGTCTTTAAAATATATTTCAAACTCAAACACAACAGTTTTTATATACCTATTGCTAAGAATACAGGCAACATTGGAGAACTAACGTTAGAATATAATGTCACCAGCGGCCCGATAAAGACGATATATTACGATATATTATTATAAACGATATATTAAATGTAACTGTTTACGCAAAATAAATCCGTAGTAAATAGATTTATTTAATTTACTCAGTATACATAAAGACGTAATATAGAGACTGTTTATTTTTAGGGTGTTTACCGTCGTCAAAGTGTCCACATTCCAGAAAACGCAAAATTTTTGCAAGAGGCTAAAGTATGTGTGATGGATAACGAGCAATGTGCCAAAAAATGGGCGCAACGTTTTAGAAGCATCATCACACAATACATGATCTGTACTAAAGATGTGATGAAGAGAATCAGCGAAATCTGCGATGTGAGTTTTTTTTTTTTAATTTATTATTTTTAAAAGTACTGTATTAATAAACTGAAAAATTACAGAAAAAATATGCGAACTGCACCGATGTTGAGACCAGACGAGTCGAACAGTTGCAAGACCGAGCACATGATGATAACACCCAGTTAAGGATTGATGTTGGAAGACACCTCCGAGACCCTGATGATTACACCGCGAGACGTACCATTAAACAAGGTGGATTTTGTGAGGTAAATTAAAAATATATATTAAGAACTATATTCTAATAATACTTTAACAAAAAAATATTTATATAATAATTTGTTATCTTGGTCTCTACATATCTCTTCTTGGTCTAGAACGACCATGGAGGTCCTCTCATAGTGAAGTATCAGGGCAAAGAGAGAGTGATTGGTGTGATATCAGCCTGCAAGATAGATCCTAAAACACACGGCTGTCACGGACCCTTCCTTTACACAAGCGTGTTTATGAACAGACAGTTCATATCATGTGCTATCAATAAGGACATAGAGTAAGTTGGTTTAAGTGTTTAAAATGTCTGTAACATGTAAAGCGATATTAACTTTATTTATATATAAAAAAAAATATCCGCACGGACAGGACTCAAACCTGCGAACCCTGGGAATCTTTCTCGTCGCTTTGCCCATTGAGCAACTGTGACGCCTACCCGCCTCAAAGAATTTAGCATTCTATAAATAATTGTTATTATAGACATTAATCGAGCTTCTTTTGAAAACCACAACCTTTATTTCTAGTTTTGCAATAACATTAATAAGATTGATAATATTGCTTAAGGTTTTCAAACTCTGACTAAAATCTGAACACATTTTACAGAGAAAATTGCAGGAGAGTGTTCCGTACTGGTATTACTCATGAAGAATGGTCTGTCAACTGGGACGATGTTGAGGAGTATTTATTATCTCATTTGTATTTAGAATAATGTTCTTTTATTATCAGTAATTTTCATTTTAATACTTTAGATTTTAGATGCACTGGTTCGACTAAATTAAGTTGTTTTTATTTGTTTTTTTTTTTTTGATATGTATTTGCTTGTATTTCAAGATTTTTTATTCTTACTTAGAGATGACGACGAACAAGATAAAGTAAGGTACAGTGTATACATTTAAGAAGGTTATTTATAAAATCTAGATGATCATAAAATGTATAAACAATAATTTTTATTTTTAGCGGAGAAAAGCGGGGAAAAGCTGATGATAGGTATGAATCTTAAGAATTAAAGAGATTAAAGAGATAATCTTTAATGATACAATTAAATAATATGTCGTTATTTCACTCATGTTACATTACAGTGATGAAGAACAGAAAAATAACCTACGGTATGCATTTAGTATATGTACTTTACTTTATTTAGTTACTCTCCTAAAATGATTTGTTGTATTTTCAAATAGAGGTAAGAAAGATAAGGAAGAGAAGAAAGAATCAGACAGTTCATCAAATAGCGACAGTAAAGAAGACTTAACAAAAGCAAGCAAGATAAAGACTGAAAGATCACAGAAAGAAAACCACAGCAAGCATAATAAGACTAAAAAACATAGTAGTAAAGAGAAGAAAAAAGTTGAAGCTTTAAGAGGTGAAGTGTTTTATCAGTCAAGCCGAGATGAAAATGTAAACGAGCCGGATGAGTGAAGAGTATTAAATGATATCTGATTAGGATTTATAAATATTTTATTTAAATGTCTTATTTGTCCTCATAAATATTTATCTATTATATTTATACCAGGAATTCTTTAGCTTTTTCATTTAGAATATTTATCAAGATATTATCGAGACATTCAAAATAGTTTTCCTTAGACTGATGTTTTTTATTTTATTTACATTAAAGCGCAACTATTACCTATTTTAAGCTGAAGAAGACTCGATAAGAACGTCTAGTTTCAAACAAGCGATGAAAGTCTTGTCGGTTGCAGTGTCACACTCGTCTGAAAGATTCTTCCAAATATTTAAAGTAACCTGATAACGACCTTCATGAGCTTTGTTTATCTGTACTTTTTTAGTATTTGCGACGAACTCACTAACATGGTAGGTCTTCTGAAAAATAAAAAAAAATATCTTTAAAAGACAACTGCAACAGCATATAAACTCGGTCTCACTTTCAATATTATCTGAAATATTAAAATATTACTTATTTCAGGCAATATCAAATATAAAATACCTATAAAGAAATAGATAATTTCGAGGAACTTACTGGTTCAATGGGACATTCGTTGGGAAAACCGAAGAATTTCAAGTAATCATAATAAAAGCTCTCCGGATCCGAGATTTCTTTGCACAAATCACATATCTCTCGTGATAACACCATTTCGAAGCTGCCAAATACATCTTTTTCTACAACTAATTCCACCTGCAAAATAGATTTAAATCAACATAATATAACATAATTGTTATTATATGTATATAATAACAATAACAATGATTATCATTAAAGATTTCTAATACCATGGTTTTCTGACCAATTTCTTTCATAAACGTAACAGCCCCGGTCATAACCGCAGTGCTCTCATTGTGTCTTCTAATCTCTATATCTGATGTATCCAGAACTGATTGGCTCACATCATCCACACACACGTAAATAGAAGAATCGAAGTTCAGAACGTACTCATCTTCTGCCTGTAAAGTTTTTGTTTGTTATACAAAAAACATAGACAACATGCAATTTATATTAGTAAAATAATCTATGTGAAATAGGGTGAAGAGGAATATCAAGGGCCTGACCAAAAACCTTAAAAAAGTCTATAAGGAATTTCTGAAAGCTGTGTGAAATAATAAGAATGTCAAGAAATACACATATTGGAAAGAAAAAAAAGTTTCTTAAACATGTGCAAGCGGGTATTTTCATACCTCTATATATCTACATAACCTGCAAAAGAACTCTAAATTTAAATACCTACAATTTAAAAATAATAACTTACTGCTATATATTTTGCTAACATCACGGACAGAGCGAAAACAATCATATTGCCAACTTAAAAATAAGTTCCAATAACTAATATTCTCTGGTTATAAAAGCTACATGGCATGTTAAATATGATAACATCAAATAATGTAGTTCGTATAATATCGGTGATAATATCCACATAATTGTACAGGTGTTAAAAATAAACAAGACTGATTTATTATAGTTTGTCACGCTATTGCAAAACACATAGATATTTTACTGCCAATAAACCTTAGCCTTCTTTCCGTTCTCAGAAAAGATCGGTGGCGTGTCCTAGAACTTGGCGCTCAAGATCTAAAAGAGTTGCTGACCAATATATTGTTAAAATATATAAGAAGGTTGACAATGACAGTGATGAAAATACATGCCTGGATGTTTTTCTAATTAACGACATTTTGGTACAAAGCAATAAAATGTAAGGAAGAATTAGTATATTAAAGGGTTTTAAGACAAAAAAAATTGTTCCTTTATAATTATTTTGAGCATAAAACACAAAGAGACAACAAACTTCTCTAGTAGCAGAATACTAATCCTCGGTTTCCAGACCAGAGACCTGAAAAACGCAAGGATGTTTAGATTTGAATTATTGATTTTATATTTATTCCAGCGCAACAACTGCAGTTAGTCAATAGCATTCGATTAAGGAATCATAATTAACGGTTCAAATTTTCAGACCGAATGATTTAAATAAAATCAAGATTTAAAATAGGTTGGTGAAAATAACTAAGGAAAACTTTATTCTTTGTAACTTAGCAGTCCGTAAGCTTAGACATGTATGACTTTGACTTTATATAATAATCCATATATTCATATGTTCGGTACACTTTTGTGATTAAGCCAACGTATATGATGTAGTGTTAAAAATATATATTTTTTCAACCTTATATTAAACATCTACGTTTCTCTACTATTTGTAAATGTGCTTAGGACACCATTTAAGTACTAACTATCTGAACACTCCATCCGGAGCTATTACCGTTATTATCTAGAGACTAGACTGCAAGGAGAGGAGTGCAAGCAGTGCCTGGGACTTGCGACCCAGGAGTAGGTTTAAGGGGCCGCTTTATTATGCGCAAAAACGCTCACCTTCACCCAAACTCCTCTCCCTACCTAACTTTAAAATTTTTCTTTCTTTCTTTTCGTTCTTTCCAAATTTGGAAAGAACCTACTAATGCCACCTTTAAAATACGTTCTAGAAATGAACCGGTGCTTGTTCTAGAAAGGCCAAGGTCTTTAAGTAGGTTATAGAAAGATTTTACTGTTATACTTCTCGCTCCCACTTTACCGCGTACAAACTAACTATAAATTTATTCCTGATCAGTTCGTTGGTCAGTTCGTAATACTTATTAGCTTGAATGTGTGATCACTTGGGATGTTTGTTTCCCAAGGAACAGTATCACGCGCCTCAGCTGTTTAGAATACAGGAATAAGTCCTGTCTGGATGACGAAACACCAACATCCCCAGGGATTTTGTAATGCTTTTCATACGTGTCCATCATGAGAGTCCAATCAGGAGCCGCGCCTAAAATTGAATAAGGCTTCGCTTTTGAATGAATTAATTTAAATTCTACAGATCGTTTGGTGGTTGTTATACCCTTCCGCGTTCTTGCTACTGAAAGACTAACCGCTTACTGTATAATTTTTAATACGAAATCGTGGCGACGCGAGTATTGAATAAAATCTAAAAGTACCATACACCCTACTAATAAGTGTTTCGCGGTTCCTACTGCCTCCCCACAGATGTTGCAAGACTTTTCGGTGGCTTTGCCCCATCTTTCTAAATTACTTTGATCTGGGAGAGTCATTTGGAATGCATTAAGATAGAATTTTAATAATGCTGGGGACCAATCATAAATTAAGGTGCGCCACTTCAAAGCTAGTGGAATACACAAATCTGCTATGGTCACCCATTCATTTTTAATTTCTAGGCTAATCGCGTGGAGTCGGTAATTATCGTTTTCGTCTTGTCGAATAAAAGATTTTGTTATGTCTATGTCTTGAACTTTCCTACTTGATCCTAGCCCTACTTTATTCGTTTGAGCACCTATCATAAATTTTTTATGGAATTGAAGTCGTGACTCGAGCTCTGAGGCAACTGTCTTTTGGGAGAGAAGTTACAGTATCATCTTTAGATTTTCCGATGATATGTCTTTTGGTAACTCTTAGATATTTGTAGAGCTCCGATGGTTTCTTTAATTTTAATCCAAAATTGTTTATATCTCTAAATAAGGTTGAAGAGTCCGCTGATTGCGCTAACCCGAGCCATAACTTCAATGTCTTTATGACGCTATGACGCTTGCATCTAACTTTGACAAAAGGGTTTTATTAATATCATAAACGAGGAAAGGCCAATTCAGACGTGATGTTAAAAAATTATCGTAAATCCAAGCTTTTTTGACGTTACTTATTGGTTGGTTGCTACCTTTTTGAGATCATTTAAAAAGCTATCGACTATTACATCCAACGATGGAGTACGGCCTTGGTAATCGATTTTTTTACCTAAAAATTTAAACGGAGCTGCTTCCGTTACCGTACTAACGCACTGACCGCCAATAATAAGACCCGGATCGTAAAAGGTATGTTTGGTATTCTGTCTACCCAGAGACAACTAAAGCATTAACTTGGTTTTGTCCTCAATCCGCCCGTCCACGTACACAAATCCTCAACTACATTTAAAAGTACCTTACTTAAACCGATAACCGATAAAATAAAAAGTGTTTTTTCATTTCTAATTAATTTGTCTATTAAAATATTATTAACTATATTAAATATAATAGGAGAAATACAACAGCCCTGAAATAAACCAACGTTAAGTGGTTTTGAATGGTTTTCATTAAAAATTATAGAGAATTTTAATTTTGAATAATATGATGCAATAATGTCGCGAACTACCGTAGGAAAGTTATACCATTTAAGCGCGAACATCATCAGTTCATGTCGTACCGACCCAAAGACGTTCTCTAAGTCTATCCAACAAACCGTAATTACTCTCTCGCTAGTTCTAGCATCTTTAAGGCTTTCCGATTTTAACGTATTATGTTCCAGGCATCCAGAAATTCCGGGCAAAAACCCTTTCTAGTGATTAGGCCTGAAATATCTATTGTTAATCATGTCCAAGAAGCATAGGACAGGAGCGCTCTTCCTCGATGTAGCTAAGGTGTTCGACAGGGTCTGGCACAATGGACTGGTGTACAAGCTATACCAGTTCAAGGTGTCGGATAGACTCGTACTCATCATACGGGACTACCTGTCGAATCGCTCCTTTCGCTACAGAGTGGAAGGCGTTCTGACAACTCCCCGCCCCATCAGGGCGGGTGTCCCCCAGGGTTCAGTTCTCTCGCCCATCCTCTACTCCATCTACGCTAGCGATATTCCTAGGCCGCGATCTAAAGTGCACCTTGCCATGTACGCGGACGATACCGCGCTTTACACATCCTCTAAGGATCACTGGGAGATATACCAACGTCTCCGATCCGCAGTCGACTCCCTCGAGAGTTGGCTGCGGAAATGGCGGATCGAGGTAAACCCTGAGAAGAGCGTTTCGGTGCTCTTCGAACGGGGCCCCCCAAGGATCCTCCCGCGAATCAAACTCTTAGAGTTTGATTCGCGAGTTTGATTAGACCGATACCTTGGAAAGACGAGGCAAAATACCTAGATAGAAAGTTAGTTAGTTAGTTAATAAGGTGACACATTACAAAGCTTGCATACGTTCCGTCATGTCCTATGCGAGTCTCGCTTTTGCGCACGCTAATCTGAAACCCCTTCAGGTGATTCAGAACAGGTTTACACGATCTAAAGTGCACCTCGAAGCGTTCACAGTAGGTAATAACGTGTACGCGTAGGCATAAGCGACACCAAACAACATACAGACACACACCGTCTATACCGGTATAGACGAGGTCCCAACTGAGTAAGTGCTCCGTTGCTCCGGCGTTCTGCCGTCGGAGGACGCTAGTGTCCAAATTTCCTTAGCTTCCCTCCTGACTAACGACGCCCCGAGCCGAGATCCGTGTCTCAATCTGAGACGCCCTCGGGACGTCGTTCCCCATGGGCGCCCATCTGCCCCCCCCTTGTAAGGGCGGGTCTCCTGACCCACCCGCTCCCCCGGTGACGCTGTAATAGCCAACAGGGCTAACAGCATAGACAGACATAAAAAAAAAAATCATGAATTGCGTCATTTTTGTTCGTAAAAAAATGCGAACGTACATTATATTTTTCAAAATATCTATAGTGATGGAAGCTTTAGTATGGCAGTATTTTGGAAAGTATTTTAAGGGTATCCTTGCCAGCTATATTTTTCGCCTTTCCCCATTTATACACATATTTATAGATATATACATAAATATTAAATTTACATTTTAAATTTAACCCGACGTTTCGAATGCCTTGCAGCAATCGTGTTCACGGTAAGATTAAAAATTAATTAATTATACGCGAGTTAAATGCGTAAAAATAGTTTTATTTCCATATTTTGTTATTTAAGGTTTTTATGAGTCAACGTAAAAGATTTTCAGAGTTGAAAATATAATTTTTACAACAGTTATTCACTTAAGTTATTCAAAAGTATATCGTTTAATCAATAATATCATTAAAGTTCTATCCAAATGATATCATTGCAAAGTCAGTTAACAAACAACTAACGAACCTCCGAAATGGATCAGTCCTGAAATTTTTTATAGTAAATACAAAGAAAACACTCTAACACCTTAAATTGTTGGTTATATCACACATTTACTTAATATATTTAATGGTAAGGAACCCTTCGTGCGCGATTCTGACTCTCACTTGGCTGATAATTTAATTATAGAAATGTATACTTATATTTATATATATCTGGAAATACTATCTGTTATGAAGGGGATTTAAATAAAACACAATTACGCTAGAAAAATAGAATTTGACTTTAATTTAAAATCGGCAAATTCACAACATTCAGTTTCAAATACTAATAATAGTATATCACTAATAAAAAGGCTACAATAAAAAGAAAAAAACCAAAGTGTTAAATAAATTTATTAAAAAAAAATACAAAACAAAAAATAAAGTCCACGCTTGCTACCCGACGTTACAAGATTATAAGAAGTTAACGAAATATATACATATTGTGCTTTTATTACATAATAGGGTTTTTATATTCATTATGGCGAATTATCGTATACCTTATTTTAAAAACATAAAAATTTTATTCAACCTTTTTTTTTTAGTCTTGCCTTAATGAATATAAATTAAAACCTTGTGCGTTTTAATAAATAAAATCGTTATTTTAATATATATATAATATAATAGAACTACTTTTATGAAAAAGTTAAAAACTTCTATTATATAATTGCGTTTTAGCTCATTTTAAAACTACGATAAAGCGATGGAATAAAAAAAACGCACAAGTTATATATATATTACAATGCACAAAGAAAATGCGTCCAACTCCGTTAGAGAACGAAAATTTTCGAAAAATACATCAATACAAATTTAAAGTTAAAGTCTATATAAAATACACATTTTTTTACTAGGACTTGCGAACACTCGCGATAAACTATAAATTTAATAATAATTTAATATATTAATATGACGTATATATTAACTTTCTCGAGCCTTAAATCACTCGTAACCTAATACTGAATAAAGTAACATTTTCTTTAAAAAATATATTCTATACCAATGTTCTAAGACGATATGTTATTAGCCAAAACCACTCGCTACTAGAGATATATTAAAAATATGATTCAACTTGGCACAAATATACAAATCAAACGAGAATCCAAACATTTTACTTTAAATAAATATTCTTAAAACTAATCAAATCCTCTGAAAACTAATTTCTAAATGATATTTGGAGTCCCGTTTGTTCAAGCACCTTTAGTTTTCAAATTTGAATCTACTCTATACTAAGATATATATTATCTTTTTAATTACCAAAGAATGCTTAAAGTATTTGCATTTAAAACAAGTATCTAATTTTAAGACTAGAGAACAACTAAAACATTCATAAAGATATATTTTTTGTAAATATAGCTCACTCTCTCTAACAAATGTGCCGCACCGGGTGCGAATGAAACAAAAAACCATTAACTAAAACAAACCCTCCAATCAAAAAGCAGCTTTATTAGTGTGCGTTAAAAACCAAATCATTCCAGAGGGTTCTACCCAGACCGGTGCGGCACAAAGAAAAATCAACCTTAACGCTAAAAAAATATATTGCATCGTACATTACTCAACTAAACTTACGGTGACGTTCCAATGTTTATTCAAATAAGTATTGAAGTGAAGATAATTTTCAAAATGGCAGTTTTAAAGAAAAATGCATATATAACATATATAGATGTGTAATGTACGACGGGTATCGGAATGCGGGGTCCCATCGGCCCGCGTGCTAAAAGCGACGTTATGCGTGTTTATATTGAGACGTCGATAGTTTCGGTCATCGGAAATCAATGAACCTGGAACATTATAGATACAAATTAGTTGAGATATACATTTATATCTACAGGACTATAGATTTCTCAACAGCAATACAGTTTAAATTAATAGAAATATAGAATGAAAAATAAACTGATACATACGGGCAAGGATTCGAACCCGCGACCTCTGGGAAAGCATCCCGTCGCTCTAGCGATTAAGGTACCGTATCCCTGTCCGTCTCGGTGAATTAAGTATTCTATATGTGATCGTCTTTATGGGGACGGTATTTAAATAAGATTAACATGGCTATTTTAAGAATGGTAGAGCCCAGCGGTAGTCAATAAACGACTATAATTCATCTACAGTTAAGATCTGTTTGAAGTCCAATTTTGTATGTGAAGCGAGAACACCTGAATGTCCAAAGCTCGATAGTCTTCTGCCAAGTTCTCATATATTGAGTGAAACAGTGAATAAATTCATATTTCTTTAGCGATACCTCTCTCTCAAGACGTTTCTTCCTCTCTCTCTCTCTCTCTCTCTCTCACCTGTGGTGCGGGCGCGGGGTCTGTCGCGTCGTCAGTAGCGGGCGGCGCGGCGGCGGGTGCGGTCGTGTGTCTGGGCGGTGCGGGCTCCACGGTGAGTAGACGCGGCTTCTCCTCCCTTTCGTCCGGCGCGCCGCCCGACCCGCCCACTGACATCTGCGCCAGCGCGGCCAACACGCCGTCCATGTTCGCGGCGGGGACGTCGCCCTCACCCTTAATATAAATACCAGCGATAAATATACATTTTATTAAAATATTATGTATAGATGTAAAAACAACGTCACGATACATGTAGCCCCAAAATTCTAGCATATTGAGTGATATATATCAATAATAATATTTTACCTTCTGAGGTCCAGGCTTGAAGAAGTGCAAGTAACAGAAACCACGGAAACCCTGTAACAAATATACATTTTATAAAAGAAACTGTTTGTTTCCATAATAAACAAGTTAAGTTAATTTAAAATTAAATATACCTTCCAAATCATAACATGTGGTTTCACACCGCGTTCATATAATGCGGATTTGATATCGCGAACCCGCGTATTGGGACTGATATTTGAAATCTGGAAAATTAATACATGATATAGAAACAAAATTAACTAAATATGTATAAAAAAGATAACATAGATTAAAAAAAATAACATTTATATTATTTGGTCATCTGGTCTTGATAAGTTGCAATACTAATCTTTATAAATTATACAAGTACATATAAAAAGCCCAGCTCTGATGTCAGAGCTCTGATCAGTATGTACTGATCCATAATAGAAGATTCTAACCTAAACTAATAGTAAAAATATTTTAAGTAAATATCATACCTTAACAGTAAAATCAATCACAGGTCGCGGACGTCTCGGGCGCTTGGACTTCTCCCCCTTCCCTTCCTTTCCTTCTTTACCCTCCTTACCGTCTTTGCTCAACGACTTAGTGCTACGACGACGAGTACGACGGGGCTTATTGGATTTACCCTCTTCGCCTTCTGTGGTGTTACCCTGGGGACCGTTATTTAGTAATAAGGGCAAACATTTTGCGCAATGTTAAATAAACGTACAAATTATAAATATTAATAATCTATCATAATGAGATAATGTAAATAAGTTTGGACGACATTAATTCAAGTAAATTCACAATCAGTGTCATGTTTTTGTAGGTATAATATTGTACATTTATACGTACAAATATATTATTATCGGTCGTCATACTTTTGTTACGGTCTTTATGACGAGAACAACATCCGGTTTTGCACATACATTATCAATGTATACATAAAACGCTTTCATGTATCAATGTTCGTAAAGTGTAGGTAAGATAGCGTGCACCTCTGCATAGACGTGCGTGTTTGACACTGTGAGTCCGCGCGTACGTATGTGTGCATGCGTATGTGTGTGCGTGCGTGCGTATGTGTGTGTGTGTGTGCACGTGCGCGTGTACCTCTCCTTCGCTGTGGCTCTTGTGGCTGCGCGTGCGTCGCCTCTGTCGCCGAGGTCTGGCTCGCTCGTCCTCTGCGGCGCTGTCGTCCTCCCGCAGCGTGCAGGCGCGCCCCGCACTGACCAACACACACACCATGTATTACACATACTAGCTGTAGCATGCGATTCATTCCGTATTCAATATTTTGTATAAAGTATTTAATCATACTCTTATATGGAAATGCAGTAGTGTGCATATATTACAATTAGTGGGAGACGTCATGTAAGAAAACTGTTTTTATTTTATTTAATTATTATAGGGGGCTGAAAATATAGTAAATTTAGTGTTAAACAATTATTTTAAAAACAGTTTCTGGGCTGTAGGAACAAGTATTTTATTTAACACAAGTATTTTATTTAAAAAATACACAAACAATAATAATACATGTAAACGATATGCTAAATATTTAATAATCGAAAATATTTTCCACGCTCGGGCTAGTCATACGTAGAGCGGTCGACAAGAGTAAGTTGTCGTTAGTGGCCCTGCAGCTGCGCTAATGGCAGTGGGTTCGATTCTCACACAAGATAATTCAATATGTGATCCAGATTGTAGTTATGAGTCTGTGGTATCAGTTATTATAATGTTTGTATATTTTTTTAAAGCACAGGGATTATTTCTAATTGGCTAATAACTTTTAAGATATATTCGATACTTACAGCATCTCGATGTCCCTCAGCTGTCCCAGTACCGGCATCATCTGCACTCGTCGAGATGACAGCAGCTGCCACAAGATGCCCGACGGTCTCTGACTCATGCGCTGAGTCTCTATCACCTGATTATGATAATTATAATAATTAATATCAATATATATATAACTGACAAAAATCTGATTCGAAAGTGAATTGTGATCATTTTTAAATAGATTTTTTTGTCTTTATTTGCTTATAAACTAAAAGCATTACATTGCCAAAGTTTACAGACCCCTTCAAAAATTATTACATTCTTTAAGAATTTTTAATATTATTCAGTGTATGAGCAATCCATGCAATAATTATTAGATATTTGTTGACTGATCCTAATTGAAAAAATATATAATTTGCATCCTCTTCTTTTTAGCAATGGAACTAAGTTTTGACATATAAATAATAGAAATATATATAAATGTATTGACACCTGTGTCGGTGTAACGATGATGTCTATTGGTACATCATGAGGCCCAAACAACTCAGCTGGAAGAGTATCGAACACCTGGAAAAAAATAACTTCATGAATATATTAAACAAATAGTACACGATATTACCACTTCGTCCGCCTAAAGTATATAGACAATAATAGCTTGAACCAGGGGAATAAAGTACAAAATTATTGATTGAACCTTAAAATAAAACAATTTTCTATTGATTTTTATGGTAATGTCCTTATTATGATATTTGTGTAGCTTAATTCAAAAATAATATCTATAATACCGACTTGTAGTTTAAGAGATCCGAGTATTTAAACAACATTTTTTTTTATATTAGTATATATATTACACGAATAATAAACTTATTGCCATATAGTTATCGAAAGTTAGTTTACATTAAAATTATTTTAGTTATATCACCTGACAGTCGTGAACAGTGGTGACAACCAGCGTGTTGGGTTTGATGGCCTTCATGTGCATCATTAGACCAAACTCCAAGTCACCATAACCTGAGAAAGCAATATTCATATTAGGGGCATTTCATGTATACAAGAGGAAAATGGCACAAATTTTAGATTTCTTTTAATTATTTTAAATTTTGTAATAACCAATAGCTTAATGTCTATATTTTAATAATCTGTGAAAATGTTGTCTATGGAAACTTAAACTCATATAGAATTACTTTTTTATATCTGCGTTAAATAACATTGTGAATATGTTAATAAAAGATGGCAATATGTTAAACCAATTCCTTACTTATTTTAAATCACAAGAAGATAAATGCCTTAAATATGTCCTGATTGTAACTGTAACATCTATCACTTCAAAAAGGCTTTAACTACTCTGATGTGTACTCAAGTAATGATGAACAGGACTTAAATATTGATGCTAAAGAAAAGGATGTCAACAAGCACAAACGCCAAAACCGATTGTTCTTTTACCAATAACTTGATTTTGTTAAGATTTATTAGAACAATATAGTATAATACATAAATAACTATGTTATTATGTCGAAAACAATACCAGTCACAAATATCTGTCCCACCAATTTATTTTATTTTTCAATAATTTCTATAGTGTATACTGGTACCATATTTCATCAAAAAGGAAGCATTCAGTACTACAGTACATTACAGAAAAAGTGGACTTGAATTTTTAGTAGTTTGTCCAAATTTCGTCTTTGAGTGTGGAATGGTAGAAGAGTGGGATTTTTGAATGTTCAAACTAGCCACATTCATTCAAACCATAGTTACACAGATCGTAGATTTTTTTTTAAAAGCATTATTATATTATGTTATTGTTATGCTAAAACAATGTATCCTTATTGTGTACGTTCTGATTTCCTAGTTATAACTCATAATTGCCGTAATTTTGGAGTCAAATGTCCCAGTCACTATGGAATGCCTCATTAATATAATTACTATTTAAAATAATACATGCATTTGTACAGCGACCGGACGGTGATTCCTAGTTATCAGGTTCGACTCCGAATTCGAATTCCGGTAAAAATGTGTAATTTTTTTCGTGGATATCATTTTGACAACAAGCAATCAACATCATACAAAATTTCACCAAAATCCATTTAATACTTTTCCGTAAGAAAAAAATGCCCAACAGGAAACAGAAATCAAAAACGAACTATATGTTAAGATAAAAACATTAATACCTTTTCCCTTTCCAATGCGATATCCCTCCTTGGACACTGCTACTGACCCCATCACAACCAGGTCCAAGGTCACAGAATCTTCAATGGCTGCGGAGAAATGTAATTCGTTATTGTTATATTATCAACAATTCAGTGAATATTATACAGATAACTAAAACTGAAAACATCATTAAGTTAATGTTATTTATATTTTCTTTCATTAAATCATATATATTTTTTTGTACAATATTGTCATTTAAACTCGTTCTTTTTATTTTACCTACACAGTCTGTGTTTTTTATAAATGTACATTTAATAAATAATATAATATAATAAATTGCTTATAAATAAAAATATTCTGTTTATGTATTTTATCTTTCGTGATATCAATCATGGAAGTTGAACAAAGACAAATATATATAAATATAAATAAGCTTAACATGGCTATACATGTTTAAAATTATTATTAGAAATTTATTATTATTTATTATTAGAAACAATTTAAATTTATTATTAGAAACAATTTAAATAACTAATGATTTATTATTATATAATTATAACATATATATATTAATAATAATGAAAACAAAAAACATACAAACGGTAATAGGATCTTAAGTAAATGATACTACAAAACCGAAACTTTATAGGTATATTAAATTAACTTAAATAACTTCTCAAAGATATATATTTGTGAATGACCACTGTCTTCAGTGAAAGCTGTATAGCAATTTACGAGGAATGATAATGAATAATGTATTGTAATAGATCAAGGACGGACGGACAGTGACTCAACTGTATATTATTATTTAATAAAAGAAATATATAACAAAAAAAAACATATATGGTATGATACCTGCAATTATGTTGTCAGTTTGATTAAATTTGTGTTCATATAATATTCAAGTAGGTTAAAGGTCGATAATGTAATAGAAAATTATTAATTTATTTCATAAATTTTTCTACAGTTTTACTTTACATATACCAAATCTTCATTAAAACTGCAATTAGTATCCGTCTGTCTGGTATATAAACGTAAAGAATAATATAATTAAAAAAATTTATTTTGTTATATATAAAACACAAACAAAGCTTCGTTAAAACTCAATAAGCATAATTATAGGCCTGGCATCTAATACTTACTAAATATTAAAGAAAAAACAGAACAATACCAACCTTAAAACAAAAAAAATCTAAATTTGAATACTTACTCAGGGCCTGTCCAAAGGACTCCATGCCATTTCGGGACACAGCTTTCCTGAGTGTTCCAGGCTTGACTTCCCCTTCAGGCAGCACTATACGGTTCAGAAACCCGGTCTGAAGACGCGGCACTGGCACGTATAGTGTTTTATCTTTTTCTAGACATAGTACCCTGGTGACAAGTATAATTTAGTCAAAAAAAATACTGCAGGAATGTTCGTCTATATATATGTACACAAAGTATAGTTGTAGTATAACTTATTTTCATAAGATTCATTTTTGGTTACACTTATCATTTTAAATGATGGAAATAATTAGTAGATTACAAATAGCTAACTAACAGTATGATTACTTGCGTTTCTTAATTGCTTTTCAGAATAAAAATAAAATGTAGCCATCATAAAAAAATATTGTCTACATGAATTTAGTTATTATTGTTTTCAGAATATAATGAATAGTATAATGTTTAAAAATAATTAAAGTCTATGTATTAAATAATCAAGAATTAAGCGGTTTATTTAAAACATATTTGTTAAGGGTGGGTGTAAATGAGTTGACGCTATATAAAGATAAAAGGTCAAGTATCAAAGTTACGTTTATTATGAACATTAGACCTTCCTATGGATTATTTGCGTGGATGTTATTACGAAATATCAATTCTATCTACAAATACACTATCAGTAGATGTTAATTATATTATTATGTGAAGTTTGTATGTTTATCAATCATTTCAAAGTATAGGAACGATAAGGGCATATGGTAGGTAGCCATTTAATTATCCAATTTATTAAGCGCTAGGTCAACTAGTGTACTTAATATCGCATTGTGAAAATACTGTTATAGAGCTGGAGCTCTCATCTGGCTGGTGGATACTCTTATTCGCTATTTTTAGGGTTCATGTAGACTATGGATTGGATAATGGATATTTTTTTCCTCCCGTAAAAATAAAAAGTTTAAATTGGATTTAATAACCAATCAACATTCTTTGCAAAGAGGATGCTCACATTCTTTTACTTTAGTTAATAGTTTTTTCCTTAATTATTTTTCATACTCTTTTTTATAAATTTACATACCTTTTTTTTGTTTCTCATACCTTTTATAAATTTAAATTAATCTTTTCTTTTAAGCGAGGAAAGCCGTGAATAAAATATAAAATATTTAATTTCGACCTTATAGTTTATTTGTCCTGCTAATAAAAAATCCTTCACACATCTTCTTCGTGCTAAAGTAGTTCGTACAACAAGTACTTATAATATTTAATATTAAATAATCTTGGTCTTGGGGTTATCAGTATAATTACTGTAAGGTCAATATAGTTGAAACAAATTGAATTATCAATATGTACATATATTATACAAGATAGTGCATTCATTTCTAGGCTATGGAAATTCTTGAGACGGGGTCATCATAAAATTTTAAACATTCTTTAGTATAAAGCGGTTTTTGATCTGACCGATTTACCGATTCGGACTTTAGTAGCTATGATCCATTGATATGTGATCGGTCTAGTCGTTTAATAGTTACGTCTTAAGCGATCAAGTAGTTTAGTTGTATAACAAATAGTCGTACCAACGACTCATATAGTAGCATAAAAAAGTACTTGTCTTATTTTATTTAATATTGCTAGAATTACTAAAATTGCATTGAGTTATAGTTCAGAAATTAAGAAAAAATAAAAACCTATAAGATTTAGGTAACTAAAAATAAAATAATATTTAAAAGTACTTTGAGAATCTGTGCTCATGACATTTTCCATGCAATATAACCACTTATGTCGTATTCGATTCTAATCTTGAAAATGACTAAGTAGAAAACATTATGAAACATCCTCATCATTGAATGAAAAGATAATCATATAGAAAAAATACAATATAATTGCAAAGGTCAACGAACTGAGCATAAAAAATCGTCGTACTTTCACGTTTATTTTTATTGTTTAGCCAGTGAGGTTGTGTGTGTGTGTGTGTGTGTGTGTGTTATATAAAAACGATTATACAGGATATGAAATTGCATTCAAGTGCGTTTTACGTAACGGACGTAATTCATAATTACTTTACTTGATACATGATGTATTATACTTTCAAATGTTTAATTATTACATAAAAACATAGCTAATAGAAAATATTGCTCTAATTTGCTTTTAATTCCCTTATTAATATAATACGTATATATATAATGGTTCCTTACTATTACTATTCTTATAAAATCGCGTGGTTGTTACGATTTTTTCTTCTTATATATATAGAGAGAGAGAGAGAAGAGAATCTAATTAACCGCGCCAATTTCCTCTGGTTTACGTCACTGAATATGTATTTATCCTAGATACAATGTTAAAAATATAAATAAAATTATATAAATAAATAATATTACAGAAATTAATAATGAATTTGAAGTAGTCGTATTAGTCAAAGGCATGACGTCACTTCTTCAAAAGGTGTCTGTGTAAATGATTGCAACTATCATGACCTCATACAGCAAATATATACAACACGCTAACTTAATATAATATTGTCTTTTTATATATATATATATATTATTATCAAGTGAACAATCATAATATTGTTCATACAACTAAATAAAACTAAATTATTAGTAATCACTTTAAAGTCTAATCTACATTCCTTTGATTATCTAGTATTATAAATGTTAAAGTTTGTTTATGTTTATTCCTTAATCACGCAAAAATGGATAAACAGATTTGGATGAAATTTGGTACACGGATAGTTTATAACCCGGAATGACACAGCCTACCTACTCTTTATACCGGTCATCATGGTTAATTAGTTTTTAACCTATTAAATATGCAAAATTATTCTCCAAATGGCGTTGATGTCGAATTAAATAAATGGTTTAATTGCAATGTATAAAAAAATGCATTCTCGCATTGAACCGTCCGTTGAATTAAATTTCTATGTAATACTTTTTATCGAGATAAATTCTAGTAAAGTCGATTCTATTTCAATAAATAGCTTGGTTAAATGACTGTTCTATCACACAAAAAGTCTCGATCAACCGTACGACTCAATAATCTTGGTGAATAAATTTTTTTCTTGTCAATTCAATTATTAGATTCAGTATTAGGTTGACTATTTTTAACATTTAGACAGCTGTCCGACTTAACTAACAGAACTGCTTTTTTTAGTTAATAAAAGCGTGTTAAAAAGCGCGGGCGAAGCCGATGTAAAAATTTTAAATACATGAAAAAATTAAAATAAATTGCGAAATGAGATTTAAATTTTTCCAATAGATAAATAAACGGTAAACTTTGGTTTTAAATATCTAGTACTTGAACAATAGGCTAAATTTTTTGGCCAGACTTATATTGACATTAATAAAAATATATGGTGATTGAATTTTAATTTTGTACACACAGATGCCGAATCTATTTTATAAAATCTATTTACGTGTACATAGTTGTTATACCTACACGATATTCTTGCCAAACCCCACGATTTTCTACTGTATTGACACCAAAATATTTTCCATGGTCAATGAACTTTTATTTGAAAACATCTGATTAAACATTCACAAATATATATTATAGATACCAAAACAACAATGGTTGTAGAAGATGTTCGGTTTAAAATTGTTATAATAAAATTAAAGTCCAAGAAATAATTTTATCATTTTTCGAAAAGAAAAAATATGTTAACTATAATACATTTAAATATAAAGAAATTGAAATTAAATTACTTTACTTTATAATTATATTGTATTAAACACTTTTTAAAACATACATTTATTTCCGAATTTGTCTGTATTTATACAGTATGACTCATATGGAATCCAAGTAGGAACAACCAACCAACAAAAACAAAAAGCAAATACAAGAATGTTGCCAGGTAAAAAAGTCGTTCTATCATTGACACTAATTTTTTAATTTGAGAGATTTAGCAAATTTAATAATATTTAAGTTACTATTAATATCTAAATTTTCCATAGTTAATTATATTTATATGTATAGTATCGCCATAATCTTGATGAAACTCCAACAGGAAAACTATTGTGACATTTCCTATAGTCACTGGCAAAAGATAAGCTAATTTAAAATATATAAATATTGAATAAAATATCCTCAAAGAATGGCTCCAAAATCTGTATGTCAAATTTATTTATTTAAGAGCAAAACATTGACATTGACAGGTGCAAATATTTTTTTATATTTAGCGCATTTGTCATCATAATTGGAATAAACCATAATCACCAACTAACCTGACAGGTTCCTGAGGTTTATCTGGGTTGACCTTGACAGTATTGGCATTCTTGAAGACATCAAGCTCAGCTAACTTGGCAGCAGCTTCCAGAGCTCCCTTGAAGTTGGGGATCCTATTGTACACTGGCCGAGGAAACATGGCCAGTCCATTGGTCTCCAGATGCCGCCATATCTTTTGTCTGAATGACTGCTTGGTTACTTCATCTGGTAGCTTTTTGGCTGCAAAGATTTATTAGTATTAGATAGAACTATATAAAGTATTTATAATATTATCCCTCTCTAGTATATTATTTTAAAAATAAAAAAAACAATAAAATTAGTGTGATAAACTCAAAAAGTAAATAAATAATACTAAATATGAATTTAAAAAATATCAATTTATCCACTTTGATACTCTGATAGTATTATTATGTTTAATAGTAAAATAATAATAATAATAAATCATGATTTCATTCTCCAGCATATTTCCTAAGCTTTTAAAAACATTCCATAATATGTAAAATCATTTATTTGTTTAATTATTTTTTAATAGATATTATTATAGACAAATTAAAATCTGATATTATTTTAGTAATAAAATTCACATTACCTACCATCAAGGCCAATAAGTGAGCAACACTTGAATTTCTTTTAACACTTGTATATACATAAAGCAATAATTTAATACATTATTTACATTGTGTTTGCGCATTTTAATATTTGTTTAAAACAAATTTGTTATTACAGAGAAGCATGGCGATATTTTATAGACCATTTTGTAATTTTCTATTATTTTATTTTATATTAATAATATAATAATTCTTCTATTATTAGTATGATTATTATTTTTAATACTCAATTTCTCAATTTATCATAATCAATTATTATTAAACTAATTATTATTAAAGTAACTTGTGGATATAATTATTAGTTTTATTTACATATTAAATGCATATTTTAGCAGCTGTGTACTTGAAACATACACGGTCATACTTTTGTCATCTGATAATATTCAGTTTTATATAATATTGTTACTATTGTTGTATGTAATGCAACATACATACAAACACATACATACAAATAATTATTATATTCTCACTATTACTATGACTTTAAGAGTTACTTCCTATCTGAATATTTAAGTGTGATTTAGCAATTTTGTGAATACCCACATTATATATTTTAAACTACATATTTATAATCTTTGATATTACATCCAATGTTTATATATTATAAATAGTTTTTTTAATAAAAGTAATTTTTCTGCTCAAGCTCTTTTGTTTTATAGATGTAAGATTTTACCCCCACTTTTAAACACAATTAATTATTTAATTAAAGAATATATTCTGTTCCTTCATCAAAAATCTACACTGATTATGATAGCCTGTTCAAATATGATTTAATATATATTTATTACGTTATAAATAAGAAGAATGAAAGTATTTTTAATTCGTAAATAATGAACACTGAGGACAACGTCGTCAATTATTTTTTACAGAGGAGGTAGTTATAAAATCGTCTGATTTCGTTTTTACATGTCTAATTAACTTAATTAATCAGTATAGTAATAGAAGGATAAAGAAAGACAGCGATAAACGATTCAACAGGTTAATAAATCAAAAAGATTTTTACAATAAGTGGGCAGAAGCAAAAGAATGTGAGTCATATTTCACACTCCAATTATTACACAAACAGAACCAATTATTACAAGCGAAGAATCGCCCAAATAGTGGTAAATCTATCTACGAAACCAAGTGAAACTTAAACCGCGCAATTAAAATCCGCTAAATAAATTGCATTTATACAAAACATAAAACGTGCATAATAACAAATGAGGGTAATACAAAAAACATGCTTTCAGTGTTAAATTGATTATTAAAGCATTTTCTATGCTTTTTAGAAGCATATTCTAGATTAAATCAAAATAAAACAGTGCAATAAATTGTTATTAAATAATTTACGACAACAAACCAAATAATTACCTGAATCAACAGCTACCGGTGTTTCGTCTCCGTTCTGCATCGTGAAAAATATCGCAATCGGGAGGAAAAACTAAAAATATAATCGATCTAGAGAAAAATCATCAATTTTTTGCAAAATAAAATCCTTTTTATCAGACAGAACCGTCACACACAAAAATAGAACGCGAATAAAAAACAAATGCCACCAACTTTACAAAACAGACAGACGTAATGCCAACTCTAACAACAAAATGAACGTTCCTTTTCGCAGTTCAAATGAATTATAGTTATTATGGAAACGGTTTTTTTTTTATTAAAAAAATAAAATATATAAAAATTCATTAACTATTTATCAAATTAACATTTATTATTTATAACTTGTTACGTGAAGAAAACATCTTTAAAGACTTGGTGCCATAATTTTTACAATTATATAAAAACGGAATATTTGTTGATAACCGTTCCTTTTTCACTTCCTTTTTTTGGATTGAGGAGTGTCTCCGTGGGTAAGAGGTGCAAAATAGAGCTTGGAAATTATTTTACCTAACATGTTATATACAGCGTGGTGCACGGGAATAGAGTCTAAGTATCAAATTTGAGTTTCACAGCTGTTGTGACGATCTTGAACTTGGCACTTATCGTCCTGCTGGCAAATGGCAATTGCGGACCCAGATCTGGGGACTCCCCTCGTATTCAGTTTTCTGTTGTTCTTGAAAAGTAGTTGAGTGGTCCCACATCGGCTTAGAAGCCCGTCTGGACATTTTTTTAAATAGGATTGAGTGGTGGGCCCGGGCTAGCCCTTCGACGTTTTTGAATTCTTCCAGGCAAATTTCTTCAAGGCAAGTCTGCTCTTCGTAATAGATCCGTCAGGACGTCGCGGTTGATAGCTCAAATGATCCTGTGGTGTTATACCCTGACGACGCCGGCAAACGTAAAAAAATTATAGCACTATCAAGCAAGAGGGGGACCGGATATTCTTTGCCTTAAAAAATAAACAACATAGCACTAAGAAGACTTTGAGTACTTTCATATAACATGTTATAAAATATTTCATAAGTTACAGACCAGGTATGGCCTATGGGTAACCTTTGACATGTTAGGGGCCAAACTATTCTGTATAATAAAGAGACGAAGCTATAATAGAGTCGAAGCTTCTCAGCATTCCATGGATTCACCGAGCGGGTGCCGGGCCCATCGCGTTGCAAGGAGAGGAGTACAAACAGTGCCTGGGACTTGTGACCCAGAAGTAGGTTTAAGGGGCCCCTTTATTATGCGCAAAAACGCTCGCCTTCACTGTCTACACTCCTCTCCCTACCTAACCAAATTTGGAAAGAACCTACCAATGCCGCCTTTGAAATACGTTCTAGAAATGAACCGGTGTTTGTTCTAGAAAGACTTTTATGTAGGTTATAGAGAGATTTTGCTGTTATACCTCTTACTCCCACTTGTACCGAGTACAAACTAACTATAAGTTTATTCCAGGACAGTTCGTTGGTCAGTTCGTAATACTTATTAAGCTTGAATGTGTGATCCCTGGGGATGTTTGTTTCCCAGGGAACAGTAAGCTCCACAAGTATCACGCGCCTCAGATGTTTAGAATGCAGGAATAAGTATTTAGAATTTAGGATACCGGTCTGGATGACGAAACCCCAACATCCCCAGGGAGTTTGTAATGTTTTTCATACGTGTCCATCATGAGAGTCCAATCAGGAGCCGCGCCTAAAATTGAATAAGGCTTCGCTTTTGAATGAATGAATTTTAATTCTACAGATCGTTTGGTGGTTGTTATACCCTTCCGCGCTCTTGCTACTTTAAGACTAACCGCTTCCCGTATAATAAACCTTTATCTAAAAGTACCCTACACCCTACTAATAAGTGTTTCGCGGTTCCTACTGCCTCCCCACAGATGTTCCAAGACTTTTCGGTAGCTTTGCCCCATCTTACTAAATTACTTTGATCTGAGAGTCATTTGGAATGCATTAAGATAGAATTTTAATAATGCTGGGGACCAATCATAAACTAAGGTGCGCACCACTTTTAAGCTAGTGGAATACAAAAATCTCCTATCATCTCATCGCGTGGAGTCGGTAGTAAACGTTTCTGTCTTGTCGAATAAAAGATTTTGTTATGTCTATGTCTTGAACTTTCCTACTTGATCCTAGCCCTACTTTTTTCGTTTGAGGACCTATCACAAATTTTTTATGGAATTGTAGTCGTGACTCGAGCTCTGAAGCAACTTTGTCTTTTGGGAGAGAAGTAACAGTATCATCTTTAGATTTATCGGTGATATGTCTTTTGGTAACTCTTAGATGTTTGTAGAGCTCCGAAGGTTTCTTTAATTTTAACCCAAAATTGTTTTGGTCTCTAAATATTTAAATATTTTAAGTGAAAAATTATTGTGCACTCTATTAGTTTCATTTTAGAGTGTTTCAATTGTATTTTAACTAAGCTTTAAAAAAAGTCCAGGCCCGCAGCAAGCCAAGCAATGCCCACTTTTTTAAACCAAAATAAATAAATGCAGATAAGTTATTACAGAACACAAAAAGCCTTTAAAATAGGTGTATTTATCAAGCAATAATTAAACAAAATACATTTGTAATATATTAATTCTTAATTTAAAACATAACAGTTCAACATGAATAAAATAATAATAATTATTATATTTCATTACAATAATAATATATCCTAACACATTAAAATAAAACAATTTTTAATGAATATAATATATAAGTTAGCATATAATTAGATTAACATTTTCGGATGTCTAATTAACTGATTTACTATACCAGCTTTATACATTAAAAATAGTTTTCAATCAATGTGTAGTAATGCCGTAAATTCCCTAACGTATTGTCTGAGACATGTGAAGTGGAGTCAACATAAGTTCAAATGCCGCGTCTTTTAGGTTTGCACCTCTTAAATTCGCTTCATGGAGATCACTTCCTGACAAATCGCAACACTGAAAAAAAGTTTTTTTTTATTGCATTGCACTTATAAAATGTTAGACTCTACTTGAATGGTTCTAAAGGGTAGGTAGGAAAAACTGGCAAGAAACTCCAAGTGATTTCCATATACATATACATATATGAAAATTACTACTTTTTATTTGACATATACAGGGTTTGAAAATATCTATAAACATGTATAGCCATGTTAAGCTTATTTAAATTTATATAAATATAGAATAAATAGTTTTTATTTTTTTTTTATAATTTTCCCATACAAAATATACTTGTTGCCTCTAAACTGACATTAACTGTGTTTTTTATCGAGATTGTTAAGAAGTCGTAGAACAAATGTTGTTGGAATTTATGCAGAGAGGCTGCCTGCAAGAAATTGTCAACTAATTACAAATAACCTCCTATATATTCAAGGTAAAATATATATATATATATATATATATTATTTTTACCCTAGTTACTTAATTATGATTGTACTCATAAAATTGCAAATGTTTTGTTTTCTTTACCTCTAAATCGGCACCAGCCAGCACTGCCATTCTAAGATCACAATTCTGAAGATTGGCATTTTTTAGTGTTGCCACTCTTAAATTAACACCAGCCATATTGCTTCCTTCTAAGTTAGCACCTGAAAGTAATTAGTATATTTAATTTAGTAGGAAACATTTATTTTGTATACTTTCATATATCTGGGTGAATTTCCATTTTGCGATTTGATATGTACATTTTTAGGAGATTTTTTTTCGACTTCAATAATTAAGTAAAATCAACTAAATTACGACGGTTATGAAAAACTAAGCCTTGCTGTATTTGACTCATAATTTAAATATCACATTAATGAGAAAATCCATAAAATATAATACCACAAATTTTCATACTTTTCAATGTTATATGATATATCCGATAGTATTACATTTCCTGATTCATGGTCATCATATCTTACGTTATTATTTTGCTCCGTTTCATAGAATACAAGATGTTTGCCGTGCATGCAAAACTCATCAATATCACATAAAAAACAACCTTAGAGTAAGTTTATTAGATAGTACATCCCATAGAACCTGGTGAACAGAGAGGGTACCCCTGAAAGATTAATTTTTTTTTGGTAGTAGACCTTCTTTTTCTTTTATAGTCTTTATTTATCACCCTGATAATTATATTATCCAAGTTCTCTTTTCACTTTTCACAAAATGAATCAAATTCGCCGATATCTCGGCCAAAACCTACCATTCTATCGGCAGTTCTTTTCAAAACGGCACCTACACCATCAGGGGCACCCTTTCCATGCCTCGTCTCTTAGTAATTCCAGGAAATTCTAGAAACATTGCTAAAATCATTACGAATCTGAGATATTATATAAAATATAGATTTGTTTCGGTATTGAGATAGTGGTGGGTCTGATAAGAAATGTAATGTCGTTATAAACCGATTGATTTCTAAAGCCCCCTAAGTTAGGGGAATTAAATGCCCCAAATAGCTGAATAACAATATCGGAGAAAAAAAATTGTTTATGAAAAATAATAATTAGGTAAAACTTTCAATTATTACAACCAAAATAAAACCAAGAAAAATTTAGGATGTATATACATATCTTGAGATATTGTACAATTAATGATAAAAGGTGTATAATTCACCAGCATGGTGCATGATTTTCAGCATATTTTTTTTACTATAATGTTTTTTCATATTATTTTATACTTTTATTCTATACAACTTATAACTTATTACATAAAAATTAGTTTGGTAATACAATTTGTCTAAAATAGATGAATCCCGAGCCATGAAATTGATTAGCACTCATGTGCAGTTTTGAAAATTCACCCATCTACTATATAGCAATAAAATAAAAAAAATAACCTTTTAAGTTAACGCCTTCCATTACAGCTCTGGAACCTCCAGGATCCTCCATGTTACAACCTTTCAGATTAGCACCTGGATGTTATCATTAAAAATATATATATTTGTAAATTTAAAGACATGCTATGAATATTTTGTTTTTCACAACCATATTAAGTAATTTACCTTCCATATTAGCACATAAAGCTTTAACACCCAATAACTGAGTTCCTTCCAGGTTTGCATGAGACAAATCCGCTCTCTCGAGACAACAGTGTGATAAGTTGGCACCACTGAGATTGCATTTTGAAAGACAGGCATACTGCAATATGAAACTTAATTACAACAAAAAGTTTGATTTACCAATACCTCAATTAATAACAATTTTTAATGATTACAATTTATTTACTATAAAACCATAAAATATGGTCTTTCAGTTTAGTTGTTTGTCATCAAATATATTGTGTATTAAAATAATCTTAAAACATTTGTTATCATAGTGTTATCAATATCATTGTTATTATAAGTAATAACACTTTTTAGTAGAATAATGTTAATAAAAAGAAATATGACAACAATCAATTATATTTATCACCTTAAAATTAATATATCTCAAGTCCAGTCTATTCAGATCTGCCCCAGCTAAGTTTACACCTTGGAACCGGAGCTCTGATTTTGTGTTTGTTGTAATAATAAGCCTTATAACATCAATTCTAGTCAATGACTGGTTGTTGTTGCTGTGACTCATTGATTTATCTACCATTTGATTAAGTTGTGGTATCATAGATTCCAATCCTGGAAAAAAACACATGTATTTTTAATTTTTCACTTAAAAATAGGTCTTAAATATTTAATAAAAATTGATGTACAAAGTCAATAATATTTGAAGAAATATTACAATAAATTTACCATAGAACACAGCCTCTTCCAAAACTCCCTTAGGATTAACATGGTTGTCCAGAATCACATCTCCATGTCTCAAATAATTCAATATTGGTTCAAAATACTCAGGGCTTCTATCAATTAAGTATGCCCCTGTAGAGTCTTTTACACTGGGATTCATTAAATAAACATTATTATCATCTGCAAACATTCTGGCCAGCATCGATAGCGGTTCCTTTGCCTGGAGTGTGGAGCGAGATGTCATAAAATATTTCCCTCCAACGTTTAACTTTATCCAGTCCGATACTTTTGTTTTTTCATCGAAAATATGCATGTTCTCTATCTTTTTTTCAATATTATCACAGATATCTTCCCAGAATAGATATAACTTATCCTCGTCCCTGATCACTCTTATATCGTTAATTTGACAGCCATTCGAAGAATGTAGTTTAATATCTTCTTCCCATAAATCGAACTCCGATGATATTGTCTTTTTGAAATCTTTAATCGTGTCTTCCACTGCCATAAGTTTTCCATCTTTTTCTGTTTTGTTTCTGTACACGAACGCTCGTTTCATAATTTTGTACAAAAAGTAGTAGTATTTGAGAATGTTATATTGTGATATAATGATAAGGTGGATATATTTTCTAATGTCATAAGGGGAAACAACTTACTTATTATGAATAATTTTGTCAATTTGCGAAATATGTAAATACAATAATACATGACATTATTAAATGTCAGAATTTCGATGACGTAGCCACAGAGTACTAAAAAGAAGAGTTATCACATTGCAAGTCTTAAAAAAGATATAAAGTAGAAATAAACAAAGAAAAAACGAGAGCGCTATTTTTCTATCAAAATGAAAAAAATAAATTAATAAAAAAAAATAATAATAAAAAAACCTATTCATTTTCAGAAACCTTAAGAATCAATTACATAAAAAGTCATATTTTGTAATCTCTAGTTTGTATTTATTTCCTCAATTTTTGCTTAATTGAACTCAGTATTTCACTATGTAAATTATTCAGTTCATATCATTAACTGATAGGACAATTAAGGCAACTGACTGAATTGTTATTACAGAATACTAATGTCAACTGTTTCAGTTTATCCCTTTATTAAGCTGAGCGTAAGCGAAGCTCTTAACCGTTTGGGAATCAATTTTTTGAAGCAACTTCACACGAAAACCACTTGACCAATTTTAACCAAAATAGGCACGCATGTCAAGGACGTGACTGGGCTTCTACTCCAAAAAACAGAATAAAAAAATATTGTTTCTTTTTAAAAATATGGTCAAAAAACTGAATCTCTGGAGACTTAAGCTTAACTGAACCTGCGCGCGCTCGACAATCGTTACTCTTAACCTTTCCGGTGCCAGCAACTTCATTGGAAGTCCTTAGGCGCAGTATGGACCGACTTTAGTAGCATAAAAAAGGAACTCAGCTCAACTCCCGCAGCGCATTATGGCGGATCGTAGTAATGTTAATATACTGTGTTATAATGTGTGATTATAAAGTATAGAGGTTCTTTTCATTAATTTATACGACAATTAAGAAGTAGTAAAAAATTTATATAATGTGGAGGATGTATGAGAATTTATTTAATATTGTGCTAATGAGAGTTTTACTGCATACCTTACAATTTGATTAGAAATTTCAAAGATATCAGAAAGAAGGTTCATTGCAGAAGAAGCGATAAGAAACTTCATGGATTCTTTGGATTAACAAAGATTCTACTCACTATGCTTCCTTATTATTTCGCATGTAATATCGGAGTTTTTCTTAAAAGAAAAGTAAAAGATTGCTTCATGCCAAATTTCAAGATTTTAGGTCGACTAGAAGTATCTTTTAGGTTTTGATTCTCCTGCGAGTACTTGTGAGTTTGAAAATTGCTGTTTCTTTTAATTGCGTTGACATAGAAGTTTTATTTTGTTACAGCATAAAGGTATTATAGACTTGAGTTTTTTATATCAATTTAAATAGAATAGCTCCTCGCGTTCATGAGAAAAGGGCTAGGACTATTTTTTATTTATCTCTTCTATTAGACTTTGGTCAGACCAAATCCGCTCCACGCTGGGCACCACAATCTGTGAGGCTATCCACTCCGCCGAAGATAGGGCTAATTGGAGCAATATAGTCCACGAAAAGGTCATTTGTAGAGGTCACGACCCTCAGCATTGAGGACAAACGACGCAAGAAGAAGAAGAATTAGACTTTGTTTGGTACGAAAATTTCGAGATTCTGAGTTCATGACAAGTACCCTGTACATTTTGATTACCTTGCGAGTTTCGATAAATTGCGGATATTTGCAGCATAAATCATCTATCATCTTTTTGCGTTGGCTTAGAGTTTTATTTTTTCACAGCTCTAAGGGACAGTACACTTAATATTTGATATAAATGTCAGTTTTATACCTCTATGCGCTCCTATGAAAAAGCGTCTTGACAGACGGACTGACGGACAACAAAGTGATCCTATTAGGGTTCCGTTTTTTCCTTTGGAGGTACAGAACCCTAAAAATATTTGAAACTAATTATTTTAAATGTAAAGTTAATGTTTCTGTCTTTTATTGCTTCCGAGATGTTAAAATTTTCACTTGTTATGTAAGTACTCATTAAATATGAATAAGACATTGAAAATTTAAAGTATATATAATTACATGAATGCTAATAAAACTAGGACCACATAGCACGATAGCAGGGGTTGAACTCCGCCCCCTCTTTTTATAAAAAAACAATTCTAGTCAACTTATTCCATATTTAATATAATAAATTTATTTTTGTGGCAATTTCCCTCGGTGACGCTGTAATAGCCAACAGGGCTAACAGTATAGACAAAAAAAAATGCTTATGGCAATTCACTGGTGGATAGTGAAGGTCTATTGTCTACAGAATAATTAGTAAGTAGTTAATGTTTTAAGATCTATGGTACTCTTAAACATAATAGTCAATGTCTATTGCGATTCTGAGATAGTATGGGTATGCAGTGCAGTAAGTATGGGTATAATGACGAACATCATCGTTGTAATAGCATTCCGCCAGTCTTACCCGTTGTTGAACAATTAAAAAAAACTCTGCCCGTCGTTGAAAACCTACGTTCTAGTACTGTCTTTTGCATGCGTGCGAACCAGTTAACATGGGATTTCCAACAGAGAAACTTCGTTTTACAATATTTTTTTTTTAGTTAAGATTTTTCAATTCTGTTTTTTTTTAATTACTTGCGTCAGAGAGTTCGTGACACATCTGCCGATTTGCATATGATTCGGTTTATTAATTTGGACATCAAGTCGGTCAGCAATTAGGTCAGTTGAACGGTTAAGAGCTTCGCTCAATAAGAGGGTGTCGCCACAAAGTGGTCGAACGGCCATTGGGTTGGTAAGTAATCCCCTAACGTTACGATCTGTTAATATTAACATATTCAATATCGATTCAATATCAATTCATAATCAATTTAGCAAAAGCTAGTACAGTTATTATATTTTTTTAAAACTTGTTTCATCTAATTTACTTTTTCATTTGATTAGTCTAAATGAGTGCATATTAGAAGAACGTGCATTACAAATTATAGGTTTCCCACTCCTGGAGTCTACATAGTTGAAAGATCAGTTAATCACAAGTCTTTTTGTACTTATTTTACATATAAATAGATACAAGACATCGATATTACTCTACGCTATTGTTTACTTCCATTTGAGTAGACGTGACATTTTATTTATTTTTAAAATTTGAATGATAAACAGTACCCCTACTAAGAGTTTTGATGTTACGAAAACTATGACAGTTTACCAAATAGTAAAATCGATATACATAATTATTAAACACTCTATGCATCAAAATATGCATATTAAAATAGTTATAAAAACTGTTAAAAATTTTATTATTTAAGATAATTTATGAATGATTTCAAGATACATATATTTTTTAAACAAGTTATCTTAAATATTCCAATGAATCTTGATTCCTAGAATATATAATAAGTATGTTTCGATTTTACTATTTGGTAAACTGTCATAGTTTTCGTAACGTCAAAACTCGTACTAAGGGTACAGACATGGTTCTATTCTCACACTACTATCATACACTATTACCGCACAAATGTTTCAAGATTTATGCACGGCCTAGTGCAAACTCAACTGCTAAATTTGTTAAATAATAATCGGTATTTTAATATAAAATAGAAACCATTGTGTCATACCAGTACTATTTCATTGTTAAAAGTTAGCATATATCTCAGAATCAGATAAAAACGTTACGAGCTTTGGAATAAATAATGTCGTATAGCTCTGTTCAAGAATAAGATCAGAAAATAACGACAGACAAAAATAAACTGTGTATTTTTGTAATTAAACTTTCGTGAACCATGACTATTACTGTTGTTATATTTACGTGGTTGTATACTGGCAAATTAATCGAAATCTGACATACTAGAAACGAACAGTGTGTGTATGTGTACGATAACACACATTTATCTTAATACTAGTTTTTACACGCAATTCCATCTGCGTGAACTACATAATGGGGCTACGTATTAGTATGTTATTATTAATTAAAATAGCCTGAATTATGAATTTAAAATTTGAAAGAAAGGGTACCTTCCAGCAATGGAGTAAATGTCAAAAAAGCTGCAAGAAATATAGACAGCTTGAGATTATTGAATAATTATATAATATTACAATATTTAATGGCCGAGTGTCTCAGTGTCTAGTTGCAAAATAGTAGTTTTACGTTACAAAAAAAATAGAGTTTTTTTTATTTTTAATACATTTGGATTTTAAACATTTTATTGACAAAAACATTTAAAGGATTTATATAAATAAAATGGAAAATTTTAACTTTAAGGAACATTAATAATAAAACATATTTAGAAAATTAATGGTAGCTATTTTATTCATACCTACTTAGTAGCACCTGTTCCCAGCTACTTTATTTCCTTTCCGGCCGAAGTAATAAGCCATCTTTTAACATAAAATTTATGCAATCTGTAGGTATACTTATAGTTTTTATGTAAAACCCCTACCAGGTCTGTTTTCCGTGAAAATGTGCAAATCAGAAATAAACAGTATTAAATTATTGTTTAATTCTGATTTCCTTTTTTATTGCCAGACAATAAATTATGACCACAACTGCACAAATAACTCCTAAAACAAATTTAAAAACAGTTGTGTGTGTGTGGTGTGGTGTTATATGCGTAAAAAGCAAATTTCTTTCAAGTTATACACATATGTGTATAACTTGAAAGAAATTAAATATTAAATTAAATTAAATATTAGTTTTTTTAATAATTTGTACAGATATATATCTAGTATTTCCATACTCATAAAAATGACATTAGTGTAGAAAGGCTTAATTAAGATGTCTCAACCGCTGATTGAACCATTTCCTCTTGACATCCCGTCATTAGTAGATTTAGGACTAAAGGAATATAATATATCTTCAACGGAAAGCTGAAAACTTAGTTCGGTACTTGTTGAGAATACTTTTCATCCATGTTTTTCCCTGAATATATATTTGTGATATGACTCAGTCGTTTTATTTTAGCATACAACGTCACTGGCGCCCAAGATCTTTCAACTATTATTAAAATACGTAAAACTCATGATTAAATTCTGAATAAGCGGATTCAATTAAGATCCTTTTGATGTCAGTAATTATTAAATTTATACATTATGAAAGCCACAAGAATTATAAGTCAGATATTTAATAATATCTGATCGGTAATTGCCATCACTAGTAATATTATTTCCGAACTTAAATAATGTCCCATCACTAGTCTCAACACAAATGTGAAATGAGTCAAATAGACTCGAAAGTTGAAATAGTGAAAATAGAACAAAACAGAAATAAAGCATACTTGCAGCCGGAAATATAATTTACTTCGGATAAATGTAGAAGCTAAAACTTATATCATCGTAAACACATTGTTATCTTTGTCTGTATTTAGATCGATCTAATGGCAGATGCCTGTCGTAAAATTTGTCGCCTGTGATGTTACTGTAAACTGCTGTTTACGCTTCTGACATAATTTGAATTTTATACCAAATTAATATTCTTAGTATGATTTATAGAACAAATCAATAGTGGCCTTACATATCTCGTGCATTGAGGCAGTAAGAGTAGGTAATGTTATAAAGACAGATTAATTTATTTTAAATATACAAAAATCAAATAATTACACTCATAATGTACTTATACTATTTTATAGGCTAGGTACTTAGGTTGGTAGCAATGACTCAAAAAGAATATTTTAAGAACCACTGCCCTTCACGTTGATACCATGACAAATTACGGAGACTGTCTAGTATAAGCTGTAATCCCTTATGTCATACACTAATCGTTCTGACAGCTTGTGAATTGACTGAAGGTCGGATCATAGCTAAGCTTCAATGTATGACAATGACAGAACGGTGTAATGGATATTGTTTCATATTATAGGTATTAAAATTAAAGCTAGTAGAGTTTTGCCAACGATTTCGTTTGGATTGTATAAGTAAGAAGAATGTAGGTACTACATTTGAAAGCGGCTGAAATGTAATTGTTCTATCCCTCGGGAACAGTATTTTTTTTTGGATTAATTCTGTGTTTTTCTGTATACCTGACTAACTGTGTGCGAAGTTTTAAAATAATCAGTTAAGACTTAACAGCGCAACAAATAATTAAACTTACATTTTTCCTTATAATATTAGTTAAACCTAACATTATTTTTTTCTGGTTATGGTACGAGGGGTTATGGCACGAGGTGGAAACTCCGTTATGATTACTATTTAAATATTCTATGATACGAATAATACTGGAAATATGTCCCAGTTATTAGGACAATTCTTATAATAGTTGTAATAGACTGATTATAAAAGTCCTCATCTTAATACACTAAATCCTGTCTTAAATACTGGTCTACACTTTAAGGGATCAACAAATATTATTCGCCCAATACGCCGTATTAAAAACACCAAGGTTCTAATTTAAATAAAATGAAAGGTTTTATTTTTTCGGAAGACATAGGGTCATTTCGCCTGTTTGCGTCCATTTAGTGGAGTTGCTGACTTTGAAAGAGGAAATAAAAATGATTTAGCACTAGTTTTGAATAAAAACTTATGTACAGTGTTAATAATATAGTCTTTTTTATATTCATTTAAAGTTTTGGTGGAAAGATATAACGATTTAAATATAAAAGTGATAAATATCAGATTTGGGCGATTTACCCAGTTTGCGTCCATAAAATCTAAATTGCGTCCACTCATGGACCAGTTTGCGTCCACCAACTTATATATAGAATGTAGGAGAGATTTTTATTAATTATTATTCAGAAAGATTAGATTTTAACAATTTATTGTTTTATGTCTAAATATTTACCTAATTAAATTTTAAAATATTTTTAATAACAAATATATCATCTTATATATTTGTCACAGCCAATGTTTTCTTCGCCGTCTTCATCTACATCTGATATAAGTATGTCATTACATTCAGCGCACTTTGTACTATCCACGGCTGGTAAATTTTCTTTTCAGAGTATCAGTATCTACTGTGACTTTAACAGGAAGTGTCTCTTTCCTACGTTTTGGAGCAGTTCCTTGAAGTTTTTTTTCTCTATTCGTTCTTAATTTCTTTTTCTTACTGCTTTGTTTTTTTTTCTCCATCTGCTCTTTATGTTCATAATACTTTCTCGATGCAGACGAAGATATGGCCGCTGGAGTTCTTTGATTAAATTTTCTTGCTATGCTAAAAATTTCAGCCAACATCAGGTGGGTTTGAAATGGATCAAAGGTTTCTGAATGTGAAATGCCTTGAATAAATAACGAAGATGATTGTAAACTAGGAGGCTTTTCTATAGGTGAAATAGATGGTGATACAGCTGATGCTAAATGAATAAAAGCAGTCGGAGGGGGTTTTGATATTTGTTGCTTAGTTTTCTCAAGACTTGGTGTAGTATGAGTTGCCATATCTTCTAGTGGTAAAATAAGAACTTCATCTAAAGACACTATTGAACTAAGCTACAGGTAACTGCCAAAAAGGTGTATAGGCAAAATCATGTCATGAGTTTTAGAGTTGCACCTTTATACACTGTGATTTCACAATTTCTAATTTGTTCAATCAGGAGCCGTTAATAAATTACTAATTTTTTTTATTATAATTACATTAAGATATTATTGATCGTAGGTATATACAATTTTATTAAATTTAAATAAACTATACATTTTTAATTACTTTTATAAATAGATAACAAGAAAACAAAGGTGGACGCAATCTGGTCTGTCCTAAATAATAGGTCATAAAATTCGCGTCCACTGCGGACGCAAAGTGGAATTTTTAAAATTTGTATGTACTAGTTTGCGTCCACCTTATTTTAACTGTCAACAATTAAAAAACTTAAGTAAATTCATAATTATGTTTTTCCTTTCTTTATTATTAAGGCCTAGAAACATCTATGTATCCTTAACTTCACATAAAACAATGTAAAACTAACCGTGAGTGGTGTTGCTGCTCACTATTTTTTTACTAACATTTAAGACATTCGTAGTCTTTTGTCCCGTGGCTCAGATAAATTATTTTTTTTTAAAGGGAAGGATTGCGCTCAAGGAAATTTTGTTTATGACTGTGTATCTCCTATACATTGAGGTATTGGGAGAAATTACATTTGGTTTTGTAAGAAAGTTCATGAACTTATTTTCGAGTATTTTATGAAAGGATAGCCGTCGAATGGACGCAAACTGGCGATGGACGCAAACAGGCGAAATGACCCTAATTTGCGGACTTCAAATTACGATCACGCATACATAGGTAGTAGCTTTGTCTAGCCAGAACTATGCGTAGGTCATTAGGTACATTTTGGACGTCTTTACTTTAATAAACTCCTTGGGAACTTACTATTTACTTGTGTTAGAGTTTAGATATAGAAAAAGTTAATACATATCTTAAAATTATTCTGTTTTATAATTAATAGGGATAGCGGGTCTAGTATGCGCATAATTAATTTGAAAGTTATACACCCTTCTTGTTTACCGACGTTTCTACTGAATTTTAAGGATCAAAGGATGAATTAAAATAATGATATTATTAATAACTAACAAGTTGAAGATAATATTGATCCTATCTAAATATTCATACTTCATGAAATAGCTTTTAAAAGTTAGTATCGAAATTTATACAAAAGATGAAAGTAACCTTTAATATTAAGATCTTTTGTTATGCCTTCAGTTGAATAATAGGATACCATAAAGTGCGTGGGTATTTGAATATGACAAACGAGATATTATATTAAGTAGCCAATGCGGTTATAGAAGTTTGCAAACAACATTTGGTAGTACTTAGGAGGGTCTTGGGAGAGTTATCACAAACAGACCCTTTTAGTTGGCAGTGTGAAGTTTGTTAACAAAGTTACAGTTAAATTCACTTATAGTCCGGGACATATGCGGTGGTGCCAATAAACTTATCTATACGTCTATTGGTTTTACAATGCCCTTATGTTGGTATTCAATATAATGTTTTGCACAATTTTAAAGGTACCGTTTTACTATGCCCAAAAAGTTTTAGGTTTTTTTTTAATTTAAAACATTGGTATAATATAATTTTACTTAAAACCTGTTTATTTATACAATAATTAGATATACTGACCATTAACACTTCATTAGAAAACCTACTTGGATTTTTTCTTCTAACACAGTTTGAAAAAAAAATGTTACCCAAGTTGGAACATCAAACTTTCGGCAACCAAAAATAAAAAAGGAAAAGTACCTACATATAAGACACAAGTTTGTTTCAACTTCTAACGATCATGGTCCCAAAGTAAGATTAAACTTTATTATTATCTGTGTATCAATTTATGTTCTTATTTCTATAACAATATGGCGGCCATTAACATAAATATTATCTATACATTATATAATAAAATTGTCACTGATCCATTTCTGAACATATTAAAAAAAAACATTATAGGGGGCCTTCATAAGAGCAAGAGAACCCAAACCAATGGTTTTTCAGTTTGTCTGTTTGTCTGTATGTCTGTATATCTGTATATTTGTGCACGCTAATCTCAGAAACGGCTTAACCAATTTGAATGCGGTTTTTAGGAATTCACAGTCTTCACTTAGCATTTAGTGTTTATTTCATCTAAATCGGTTGAGAAATAAAAAAGTTATGTCAGTTTATGTCAATCTCGTAATAGGTACTATGCAAATCTTATTTTATACATTTAATAAATCTGTCGAGGAATAATCTTTGTACATTGAAAATATTTAAAAAAATATACCAGGATGTGAAATGATAGCTAACAGAATCTATTCTCAGCATTTCAAAAATCTTTGTCTGATAAAAAAGACAAACAGATAAGTTAGTCTGTATGTTTGTAACTTTGTGCACTCTAATCTCAGAAACGGATTAATCGATTTAGATGCAGTTATCGTGAATATATTGTCATGGGATTCACTTTATATTTTGTTGTTTTTTTTTAACAATCGGGGAACAAATAAAGAAGGTAAATTAATAATTTCTTATTGTCCTACCCTTGCTGCCTACCAGCTTGAAGGTTTATAGTTTTTACATACATTGGTAAGTACAAAGGGTACGTTTTATCAAAATCGAAATCTACGCGTACGAAGTCTCAGGTACAGCTAGTATACATATATAATTACTTTTTAGATTTTGGTAATTGTTTTTTGTGTGATATTGTAAATTAAATGAAATTTATCTATTAGAACCATTAATAAGGTACTATTAAATAAATATATGGTAATAATAAATAATGCTTAATAAACTATCATCTCACACTAATATTCCTGCATGTTGATTCATTTGAGTGCCATCAAACTTTTTTATACCATGACAACATCTGTGCCTCAAACTCTCGGAAACCAATTTTCCTGTAACATTACCAGCACCCAGTAATGTGTCAAACTATTCGTAAGGCACAATGGAAAAACTTTAGCTTGTCATTTGTCGAAAAAAGACATTGACGGAAGATTGTATTAAATATACCTACTGAATAAATGTTTTTTGAATTGAGATTAATTTATACAAAATTCAATGTAGCTCGTATCACATATTATGAATGAACAATATAATTGATGTATGAATCATGTTAGATAAATGTGATAAAAACAGTATCAGAGTATATATTTCAAAATCGAAGGTTTATACATCAGTGCTGAAAAACAAAATTAGCTATAAATATTAATTATAATTAATAAAAAAACAACTTATAATTACATTTATTATTATTATTTAACCTTTATACATATTTTCGTTATATATGTCCTCAGTCAATTTAGGTGTCTTCGGATATGACAGTAGAACATTAACCCAACATTACATAGTAATAACATGTTTGCAACATTTTAAATATACAAACTATTATACTTGTTCCATCAATACTAATAATGAGCGGCAACGATTATTGAAA
Source organism: Napeogenes sylphis (assembly GCA_959347405.1). Classification (NCBI taxonomy): domain Eukaryota; kingdom Metazoa; phylum Arthropoda; class Insecta; order Lepidoptera; family Nymphalidae; genus Napeogenes; species Napeogenes sylphis. The sequence goes on from OY365785.1 coordinate 23,638,918, forward strand.
TAAAAAAAGACAAAAAAAAATAGTGAATAGTTTTCTTTTACGCACAATAAACATATAGTCTAGGAGTTGAAAGCAGCAGAACTATCAAATAAGAATATAGTCTATATAGACTAAATTTAATTTAATTTAATTTAATTTAATTATTATATAATAATTAAATTGGCTGTCGAGCAGTTACCGTATTATTTAAAGAAAACAAAACCATCAGTGATACAACTTGGAAATTATGAAGAAGTATATTTTTGAATCATTTTGATGAAAGATTATTTCTATATAATTTGCTGTATTATAGTTAATGGTCTCTTCTATCTCATTATTTATTTAAAATCACATTCTACGTATTGTTATTGTAAGAATTCTGTATTTAAATGATGAGTGTTTTTATCATCGTCGCCTGTTCTATAAAGCTCGCTAAACTCAGTCTTATTTATAATCACAGTGTCCATCCACACTATCCCTCGCGGACGTATGGAAAAGCATTCGTTGCAAAAAAAAATATTTTACGTCTCATTTTGAGCGCCGGCGCTTCATAGTTTTTAATTACAAGGTTTAAGGGTTAACTGAGGATGGATTCTCTAGATGTCCCACCAAGCCACTCACCCCCACCACCCCCTAAAAAATTCGATAAACCCAAGATAACCCTTCAAATACCTACCCCGGTGCAAGCTCGAGGACCAAACTCTGCATCTTCAGTATATTGGGGTGGCACGAAGTATTATGGCAAGGTGCCGCAAACAGCCACATCACACATGTCTGATCCTCATGGCAATCCTTATTTTAACCCTTTCCTACACATGTATCACAATAAAGCCTCAGACTTCATGTTCAAGCAGTTCGAGGGATTTAAGGATTTTACTATGAATACTGCTAAAAGCGGCTTAAGTGTGGGGGAAAAAAGTGCGTTTTGGTTTTACAATAAGTTGAAGTTGTGGTCCAAGAAGTGGTTCACGCATTTTTTTTTGACTTTGTGTCTAGTGCTTTATAGTATTATTGGTGCAACTGTGTTTATGGCTTTAGAAGGTAAGCCGCTTATAATCAAATTATATACTAATTAATATTCGAGGTAAATCATAATTCATTAAGTGAAATCTAAAACCAATAATTGTAAAAGTTTGATAACATTATTATAATTAATCAGCAAATATGTGTTTTTCTATATTAAACCTTAATATGTTATTTAGGTATATACGCATTTTTTATTATTATGCCATATATGAAAATGTAATACCATCAATAATAAAACCTACTTGGATTCGCAATTTAAAGAAAGACAAGTATTACCTAATTGCATAATAAGTTAAATAAAACTAGGAATATATTTATTTCATGCAAATATGTTTATTTCATACAAACCTGCGTAACCGAAGAGTTAAACATAATTATGAATATATTTATTACATACAAACCCGCCTAACCCACACTAAGTAATCATAAAACCAAAAGCTTTTAGTGCTTTATCTCTAAACTTATTGTTCACTAATCCACAATACAAATGTATCTCAAGTCGTGCTATTATGTAGATAACTAATATCATTTATGAAGTTACGAATATATTTAAATTTTAAATTAAAATATTAACCCAACGTTGAAATTAGTTTAAAGTTTAGTACCCATTCATGAAAATCTGATAAAATACTAAAGAATAATTTCAAATAAATTCACTTATAATACAAATAATACGCTTAGAAAAGCATTTATCTGTATCTAATCTGTAATCTATATGTTATTGACATAAAATAAATGATAGTGTGAATTATAATGAGTTATGATAGAATTTTTGCCGCGTAAACGGAAATTACAAAGGGAGGAACATAGATGAAGGTGTATTGGAATATTATTGAATGGAACTATCATACGATTTGCTATAGATATAAATTCATTTCACGTACATTAATGGGTATTTTGCCTCACTAGCTTGTAACCCATTCGGGGTTCCTATTTATTAGCTCGAAGCATTGTGGACTCACTGCGTGAACTGGCCTGCTTCGAGCTCATGAATAGAAACCCCGAATGGGTTCGAAACTATTAGGGCAAAATTCTGATTAATTAATTTGAAAATAGCCGGGAAAATGTATATTTAGTAATCTTGGCACTTCACGAAATTTCAATCAATTAATTTCATTTGATTTTGCAATATTATTTATTTTCATATATTTTGAATCTTTCTTTTTTTATTTAAGGCAAAGTATGCTCGCAAGCATGTATATAAACACTTAATTTCCAATAAAATATTAAATAGTTGTTTAGAAATAATATCACACAATAAATAAAATATTATACAATCGAAATACGACTCAGTTAATGGTCTTTTATTTAGTGTATATTTTCAAATGGTTGGTTTTTTCAGAATATAATAAAATAGCTTTTTTATTATTGCCACAAACGGCTCCTCGACATAAATTACGACGGGATAAGGTGTATTCAACCTTAGCTAAATAAAGATAAGATTTCATTTATAATAATACAATGAGAGCAGTATAAAATTTAGACGACCAAGCGGAGGTTCAAGGGAAGGGAATGAACGAGTAAACAGACACTTTTTTGATACGACCGGGAACGACAATGGTGGCTTTACGTTTATAGGGCCGTTTGGCTATCAACCGTCGTTTGCGGAATTGTTGAACTTATAAAAAAACGTTAATAAATGACAGTTTTTTAGGTAAATCGTAAAAAAGCTGGCACGTAATGAAGAAGGTTTTATATAGGTAAATATTGCAGTCTATGTGTAATGTTCGTGGACGTTAAGGTTATTTCGTTTTTGTGATATCTTACATTAATGAAAGAGAATTATTTATATAAATCACGAATACAAGAAATCTTTAATATTTATTCGAATAGGAATGTTTATTCCTTCATAAAATTATTTACATTAGCTGAATACAATATTTACTTACAGAACTTTCAGCTCATCTGACCGTCTGTACAAATAATACCTTTTTGCAGTTGTAAATCAAATATCTCGACCTTCGATAAAGTTAGTTTGTACGTGAAAATTAATGAACCTAATTCTACATACACTTAAATCAACATCTAAAGTATTATGAGATAAATGTTTTAAGATTTAAGATTACCTACGAATTTTTGTGGTTATTATGGCCAGCATTAGTGCGTAAGATTGACATTTCCGGTTTCTGTCAAATTACCTATGTTTTTTATTATTAATCGTAATATTTTTTTTTATTAAAATGTCCGTATTACAATATGTATATTTTGAAGTTTCCATAATTCAGTCAAATATTAAAAAAAAAAATACAGAAATAAAGAAGACGTCGATAGCGACTAAGTTCCATGCGTCATACATTTATGTAATCGGAACCTTCAGATGAAATATGTTTGAATATATTTTTTTAGCTTCTCTTGGAATATTTTTAGTAACGATATATTTTAACAAATTTTGCAGATTTTTCAAATACAGATTCGATATTGCAATTTCCGTGTTTACGAGAAAACTGGAAGTATGTGTCAGATTATTGATAAAATATTTGAAAACTTTTATAATATTTAATATATGAAATAGGTGGGTATCTAGTACCTGCGTGGCATTCATAAAATGTTTTTAATTCAATGTTCAGGAAACATTAATAATATTTTACTGGGAATAATATTTTTTTGGGAAAATTACTGAAACATAATTATTAATTGTAATTTTATTCTTATTTTATGGGATGTCATTATTATTATCTATATATAATTATTTTCTGGGTAAGTTATTAAACTTATTAACATCGTTAAGCTGCACTCAGTAGCGTTGTGAAAGAATTTTGCTCCAAAATAAATTAGTTTGTATTATCTTTCGATTCGTTTCTAATATTGTTCACCAGAAACCAGTAGGTACGAACTCGTTGTGAAGATTTAAATATTTAGAAACTATTTAAATATACAGGGTTATTTGTAATTAGTTGACCAGCTCTTGCAGGCAACCTCTTTACATCAATCCCAATTACATTTGTTCTACGACTTTCTAAAATTAATAGTTTTTAAAATTTAAATATTCCCATACAAAATTTATTTATTGTCTCGGAACTGGCATTAAATCTGAGCTTCGATATGGCGCCCGACCGTTGACATTTTAAGTACTTTTTACAAAATACAGAGTAATAAGTAAAAGAGGGAGCAACAGTTCTTTTGTTTCTTTTTTTGTGTTGTTTATCAAGATTTGTAAAAAGTTGTAGAACAATAGTTGTTGGGAATTGGGATTGATGTAGAGAGGCTGCCTGCAAGAGGTGGTCAACTAATTAAAAATAACCTTTAGATCTTTTGTATGATTACAGACAAAAAATTCTAAACAAATATTTATAAAAAAATAAGTTACTATTTTACTAAAAGTTTAAAGTTTTTATTTTACAAGTTTTCTTAGTAAGTACTCTTTCTTGTTACAAGTACAAGTGTTTACAATACCTACGCTCAATGAGTATATTATTAACTAGTTGTGTCTGCGATTTTGTATGCGTAGATTTCGATTTCGATAAAACGTACCTATTATACATACCAATGTATAAACTATAATTCTTCAAACTTTCATCAAATTCCATCAAGTACTTTTTGCGTATAGGTGATAGGTAAGTGTATTTCTTATTTTAAAATATCTTTTCATTACTACACGTACACTTACATTATCGGTAGGTATATTAGTATATCTGTAGTTAACGTATAGAGAGCAACAACTTGTAGTTATGATATAAGAGTATGATTACGAGTCACTCACTGGACACTATAGTCTATAACAAAACTCTTCAAAACATATAGTTGGAATCATGAGAAACATACTAGACTAGTCATGACTATCCTAAGATCAAAGCTTTGCGTGGTGACATTTCTATGAAACTGTCGTTGCTAAGAAGCCAAATCAGAAGCCAATAATTTGGCGAAGTTAATATTGTTACGCACCAACCATCAAACTAATTTGTGTATAGTGATAGCTCATTTTTATTTAAGATTTGTTTATTTTTAACTTTCTGTAATACACATGTTTTATGATAACACGTAAGATGAGCAACTCGTGACTAGATTTGTTATTGTTATTTTCTGTTTTTTAAATTACGTTTAAAAAGAACACGATGTATATAAAACCATCAATAGGATAATAAACATCAAGAACAAAGAGTTAATAATTGCAGTAAATAAAGTTCTAATAAAGTTTTAATAAAGAAAAATCAAAATGCAAAAAAGGTACCATAGTTCATGACGTAATCTTAAAATAAATATAACAAATATGTCTCAGATATTTCGAGAATATATCATCATATTAAAATTTCAGGAAAAATGAGTCACGATTCGGGAATATTATAAATAGAAATCATGATATTTTTATAAGAAATACTCATTTTCAGAGTTCATTAATTCAGCTGTCGTCCGCGCAGAGGTTCAATTACGTAAAAACAAAATCGGCTTTAAGTCTATTGTTCCGATTTTCATCAATTTCCATCAAACGTAAAGCACCTTATCAGTACTTTATTAATTATATCTTTTGTACTGGAAAATTTTGATTTGATTCGAAATAGAAAAATTGTTTCTCAAAAAAAATATTATTACTTAATATTATATAATAAAGTTATACAATATTGATGAATCGCTGAGACAGCGTAAATGTCAGATGGGTGGCTAGTTATTTTTGAATGGACCACATAATCGACAAAAATAGACTTTCGCCTACATTCAGACATACCCGCATAGTTGTCATAAAAATATTTATTTGTATTGTCTGGGAATTGGATATGGTGCTTTCGGTCTGCGGTAGAAGCTTTCTTTTGTTATTTTGTAGTTTTATTGCGAGGAGAACCATTTATCATGTGATACGGAGTTTTGTCTGAGTTTAAGACACTTTTTTAGTATAAATGGTCGTTTAGTAGCTCTAGTATATTATATTTGTCTCTTTAATTCATATTATCTAGATTCAAGAGGATATTTATTATGCTTTTTACGATACTTGCTAATATATAACGATCACTCAATTTAATATATTAGAATACTTCGTATTTCGTTAAGCACACTAAATAGTGTCGAACAATTTTAGTGATCATACCGATTTAAAATTGGATACGATTAAAACTACAGTTTATGACTTAATCATATGGTTTCCTCTCGCTATTTTATTATTACGTGTCACGTTATTTTCTTATTTCTTGGTAAATTCCTTAGTTGTTACATCACCGTGTATTAAAATAATTATTATCATTCGTATTGTTCTCTCTGTTGACATCTTATATTGGCAGTGTCAGCCTGAGGCTAGTTTTGAAGCAAAATCCAACTTAGGCGCTTCTTTATCTCTTTTATACACATTTATTACGCACACAATATATATTTTTCACAAAAGCCCCGCCTACTGCGGTCCCTCCTTTCTCCACATTTTGGGGCAAACTTGTTTATTTAAGAGTTACTTATATAATAGTATTAATCTTTATTTCAGTTTCTAATAATACATTTGTTAGTTAGGTCTGGGGCCTTCTTTTTAGTAAAATTACCCTATACCAGAAGACACCCGCTCTTCCAAAACAATAATTACATGCATGATTTTACATTAAAACAAAAACGCGCTTAAGTATAGCATTTCTTATTTCTAGTTGTGTGTGTTACGTGTGAGTGCATGGTGTGTGTGTGTGTGAAAGTGTAGGCGTGTGTGCGGGTGTATGTATGTGTGTGTGAGTGGTATGAGTTCGGTGTATGATGTTTTACGTTATAATTTTCAAAAAACAACATGTAAAATTAATATTATATAGGTAAGAGTACTTTTTAAATCTATTTATTTTTTATTATTTTTTTAATTTATTAAATTTTATGTAGTTTTAAATAGCACCACACCTATGTTCTAAAAGGTGCCGTAAGAGTCAGCAAAAGACAGATATCCTACAACACTTATCCGAAGAGTGGTTTAAATTTCACCAACATGCATTTCGTGACGTCAAACCGGTGACCCGTACTAAAAATTTTCGCCAAATCTCTTGCAATATGCTCGACATATTGCGCTGACTGTAAGTAATATGGGATACGGGTGGGTGATATATGCATTATAAACCGTATTTTATTGAGGTATTTTATTATAAAATGAAACGACCACTTTCATTTTATTGGGCCAAGCTGGACAAAATTCTATGTTATTTTAGTAGACCTCACCTGTTATCTTAAGGAAATTTGGCGCCATTGAGTAAATGGTTTGCCAAAAATCATATAAGAAAATTATTTCATAACATTTTAAGAGATATATGTAATACTGTGACTTTTCTTTTTGTTTCTTTGATGGTAGATAAATCAAATAAAAAAATCCAATTATCAATTTAATTAAATTATACTTCATAAATTACTAATAAATATTAATAAATGTTGACTAACAGACTGAGAATGAGTTTGAGTGTTATTTTAGTAAGTGACAGTAAATTGTTTACTGTCTCGTAGAAAATTCTTCGTTTTTCTGGTGATGTTTCATGAGACAATATAATACCTTGTTTTCATTAACTCGGTTGTCAGTACAAATTTGTTAAGAAATATAAAATAATTAGTTAAACAACATTTTGATTTATAACCATTTTCATTTTAAAATTTTTATTTCTATCTAAAACATTATGTTCTATTATCTTTGTTAATACATTATTTCATATATCCTATGTTCATTGCGGATCCTACTACAAATACTACTATAAATAATTAGTTAAACAACTACATCCTACATCATAATATAATCAACATCGTATTTTAAATAATTATTTAAACAACATTTTTATTTATAACTGTTTTCATTTTAACATTTTTATTTCTATTTAAAACATTATTTTCTATTATCTTTGTTAACACATTATTTCATATATCCTATGTTCATTGCGGATCCTACTACAAATACTACTATAAATAATTAGTTAAACAACTACATCCACATCATACTATAATTAACATCGTATTTTAAATAATTATTTAAACAACATTTTTATTTATAACTGTTTTCATTTTAACATTTTTATTTCTATTTAAAACATTATTTTCTATTATCTTTGTTAACACATTATTTCATATATCCTATGTTCATTGAGGATCCTACTACAAATACTACTATAAATAATTAGTTAAACAACTACATCCTACATCATACTATAATCAACATCGTATTTTAAATAATTATTTAAACAACATTTTTATTTATAACTGTTTTCATTTTAACATTTTTATTTCTATTTAAAACATTATTTTCTATTATCTTTGTTAACACATTATTTCATATATCCTGTGTTCATTGCGGATCCTACTACAGTAACGCTTTCCTGCTCGGATGATTCCATCTCTTACGTGCTGTCTAACTGTTTCCACTTATATGTTTAAATTCTTTTTAAATTCCTAGTAATGAAAAAATTCACAAGAGATGCAAATATTACATTGTACCTACTGATTATTTATAACACACAATTTATTTACTAAAGTCAGTTCTGTAACAAAAGTTTAAAATTTATTAAATTTAAAAGTTTATTTTGTGTCTAAAAGCAAACAGCCTTGTATCCAATTGTGTTTACTCAAGAGTTATCTATTGACTAGTTTATTTAACTTCCAATGTGTTAAAATAACTGATTGAGATGATAAAATGAGGTTCAGTGTATTTTTGTCTGACAGTAATTCTTTTTTAAGTGTAATGAATGCCTGGTTGAAAGATGATCTTTCAACTGTCGGTCTGTCTGTTGAAGGTTTTTTTATATAAAAAACTACCAATCATCCAGTGGAGATTAGAGTGTTTGAACATAGAATTGTGATTTTCAGAAATCGAACTTTTACGGTGGTTAGTAAAAGTCACTAACTACTAGAGCAACAACTTCATTACGATTACCTATATAAAAATATGGGTATAGAACAAATGTTGTTGGGATTAAAGTGGAGAGGCTTCCTGCAAGAGGTGCCAATTAATTACTATTAACGTATATAAGTATGATAATATAATAATTGTATATAAGTGTATATAAGTATGATATAAGTAGGTATATGATATGAGTATGTATATAAGTATATAAGTATGAATAAGTGTATAAAAGTATGATATAATAATTCTACCGAGTAAAAACTCTTTCAAAAACTCTTTGATTCTAAAATAAACTACTATTAAAAATTATAATAAAATATACCAAATGTCAAGTTTCTTGCCGTATTTGTCCAAAATATATCAATAAACATATAAAAAATGATAAACTATACAAACTAGAAGCAAAATAAAAAATAGTACTTTAATCATGCCCAGTAAGTAAATATTTATATTAACAATTATTATTCGAAATAGTAAAATATATATGAAATGAGATTAATATTTATTTTCGTTTGTTTCTTGTAAAGCACTCTTGTGTTTATTTTATGCACATCTTTGCTGCATTACTAAATAAAGAATACAATTAGAATACAATAGAATGCGAGGCACTTTTGCTTTTTATATTTCCAATTAAGACCTCTTAAATTAGTACTTTTGTAGCAGTCCCTATCTAACACAGATAATGAAAATTGATATATTTTTATACCTATATATTTTTATTATATATAAACAAATCCTAAAGTACATTAAGTCATTAAATGACTTAATGTAATTAAATCATTAAATGACTTAATATGTTCTAGCATACAAGGAACCCGAGCCCTGTTCTGGAAAACGATCAAAAAAGGTTTTCTCATACGGTGAAATATTCCAGCAATTTATTGCCTATACGTTTTTCTGTGTTATGCGTATTATACCATTGCTTTGTTACCTCTGCCTCGGCGTCAGTTACATAATCTGCCAGAGTTGTTGCTGTTTCATATTCTGTTCTTGACTAATAACATTTGTTAATCACAATCAATAAAATGTATGGAATATATTATTAATATTATTTACCACTGTTATATATGTGTATTTACACTGAGTAAGTTGCTGACGTCAGTGTGTTGAAAACTTGTCTGTTAACAGAAGTTCAGTTACCGTTTTAAAAACAAATATCAGTTGCTAATTGAATGTAAACTTCCCCTAAATAATGTTCATGACATTCCAAAAAATTTGGTTTTAGAAATATATTAAAATAAATACTAGTAATTGAATATTGTTCTAATAAACAATAGTTAAAAGAATATTATATTCTTATTACAACCAATAAAGCAAGATTTATCGTTAAATAATCGTTAAAGTCCCGTTAATATAGTTTTGTAGCTTAGCGTCAGTTTAACGACATTATTGATATGAACATGTTGTTGGCAGACAGGTATAAAGGAAGTGGTTGTAAACATTTTATTAACGGGTATTGGTATAAAATATTAATAAATTTGATTAATAATATTATTACATGTTTCATTGGCAAAAGCAATTTGCTATAAAATATTTATAAATACAATTACCAACATCAATTTTAGCACATATTTTCTACTTGATTTTTAATTTTCGACACCGAACTTCGTTAATATCATCACAAGTCAATTCGTAAATTAATTCAATCAATTACGCTATAGTGGATGAAAAACAAATAATCCAGGTTTTCTGATGTTTGTTCTGAAGCTTCATTTGCATATTTATTATTTTTGCTTATCATTTTTTAAATTCTCTCTGTATTCTTAAAACAAATTGAGCGTAAAAACAATAATATTATTCGGTGATTCTTAAAACATCAATCACAATTCAAAAAGGATTTATAGAATCAAAATTTATATAAAGTAATGAATCATTTGTAGAATCAACGTAGCGGGGAGTTTTCGATGAAATTATTTGATAACTTACCAAAATTAAATGATTATTGCAAATCAACTTCAGAACCAATTAAGTGAATTCAACTGTATAAATTTATCATATCAAAACAATTATTGTGTACACATCATGCAATGGACGAAATAAGTATTCAATATTAGGTAGGTACACTTCACATGTGTCACAGTCTCTACTCGGTTTTTTTTTCTGACTATATGTTGTGAACAATTACTTTATTTTAGAATGTTCAGCATCCAATGAATACGCTTCATTTCATTTTTTATATGCCTTATTGGTAAATATATTTTCGAATCTTTTATCCGTGGTGCCTCTGATTGGTTGCATAGATCATTTGCTCTCTTCGCATATATCGTGTACTTTAGTGACGCCAACAAGGCCTGAAAATATTACTTTTATTCTAAGAGACGTCGTTAGATAAGGTATTTTCGATTTGAAAAACCAATGCTTACTGTTCATTTTAAAACGTTGTAATTAATACAATATAATTTTACATATTGTAAGTCAGTCAGTTGCACAGGAAGTAGTACGAAGTCTTAAAAAGTCATTTAATTAATAATTTCGTAAAAAAAAAATATTTTCGGAATGTAGATACTATGACTATCCAATACCTATCATCGTCTATAGGACTTAATTATCTATCTAACGCCTAAGATTCACAACTTTCGATATTGATATGAAACGGTTTTTATATACATATTTAATTTAAAATTTAAATTTAACCCAACGGTATTTTAAGATTGTAATGTTTTAAATTGTTGCGCTAAAAACAATTGAAGGTAAACTTTTCATTTCAGTGTCTTGATTTAAAAGGAAATTTACACAGAATTATTAAACGGAACGTCGCTAACTTTCATATTTATGGCTTCAATTAACTTTTTCTTTTATTTTATGTTTCTGATCATTGTTTTTGTTTCTTCATACTTGGTCTCAGATGTCCTATAAGTTCTTAACATAGGTTTATATATTGATATTAAAATTTGCTTTATTTCTTTAGGAGTCCAATATATTCCAAACGATTCATCTGTTTTTACTTATTTATTTCTGCTGCAGCGTCTACTGTTCTACTATCTAGTTCTATTAATTGTCAGCAGAAACCAGGGAAAACCAAAACCAATTATTGGTATTAGTTAGTTAGTTAAACGCAGATTTAATTATTTTATTCATACATTTAGTAAATTTTGTTTTTCGGTGATTTCTCCTTACATAACCGATCACTGATTTTTTTTTTGCTAAATCAAGGATGATAGTGCTGCGACCAAATAAATAAAAGCCAATGACAATTGGTTCAGTAGTTCAGGAGAAGAAGCATTGAATTCAACTATATGAGCTTCGCTCAACTAATAAGTACATTCTATTTTCTTCTACAGATATTTTTACCTACCTCAAAGGTTTTATTTTTACAAAATCATGATCAGGATAGAAATACAGTACAATATTATTAAAAAGGGGCAACTTTAAAAATTTGGTTCACATTGAATTTAAAATTTGTTTATTAAGAGATTTCGTTAAATAAACTTTAAATAAAAATTAATTTTGGTTATAGAAAATTAATGAAATAACGATTAATCATAAAAATGTATCATAAAAAATAACGGTGTCATCTGTTAATATTCAATTCGTTGTCATCTCGGGCTTCAATAAATTCCAACTCCATCATTTAAGAATAATTGAATTTGTTTGAAGCGGATTTTAATAATTTAAAAACATTGCGATTTCATCGATATTTTATAACATTTTGGAAGAATTGTCAAAGGATTAAAAAATCCTGAGATAAAATATAAATCGAGACCACATTTTGTTTTTTCACTGTTTTTCTATAGAATATCTGTGATTTAGAAAAGTATTTCACAGATATTATGAAAGTGTTTATAGACATAAAAGTCGGCAGTCGTATATTATCTGTGAAATATAGTTTAAGAAACAAGTAAACACGTCGTTAACACACTTCGCAGATAAAATATTGGCTTTGATTTTGTTTTATTAAAAAATATTTTGAAAATATTGTATTTAACACCTTTTAAAAAACCCTTGTATAATAGCTAATTTATGGGTCAGTCTTGAGACTTTAATAAACAAAGTTAATGGTTGAACATAGTTTTATAATAATAAAAGTGCTGAGTATATATTTTTTTCATGTTTTGCCTTAAATGTTCTAATGAGCGTCTATATTAATACTTAATTCTAACAGCAATACAATTGTAGAATCTTACGTATTATTATATTCTATACCATTCATATATAGATATCTACTTTAAATGAGCTAATGTAAGTCTATAGCCGCAGTAAATTGATGGCGTCTTCAACTGAAACACGGCTATTGTATTCTACTGACTGACTAAAGACTGAAAAATAAAACAAACCTTTATTTGACCCTTAAATAACGACTTGTCAGCGTTTTGGTGCTTGTTTACGGTAATATAATGACTTGGTAGACAAGGATAAGTCATTAATCTGAACACAGAGAAAAAAATATAAGTTGGATGACAAAGATTATTTTTAATCTGATATCTTCAAAATTAAAAGTAAAATAAAATAATGATATACCTAGCCTTGCCATGAATATTGTAAAAAGGAAAATTAATATTTTTTAATTGCAAATATTTATTATTACTTTTACAGTGTGTTAGTTTAATACACAAATATAAAACAATTAAAAATATAAAAAACTTATTCGAAGTGGTGTCCATTGGTTGCCACTCAGTCCTTTAAACGTTGGGGTTAGTTATCAATAGAAGTACGCGCTCTTTCCATGGGGAAATTCTTCACTGCCAATCGTATGGATTGTTTTAGTGATTCCAAATTGTCATGGCGTTCAGAGCAAGCTGTACCTACTCACTAAAACTGACCATAAATCATAATCCAGCGGATGAAGATCGAGACTAGACGACATCCAGTCTTCATCTCTGATATAGTCCGAGACGTTCGCTTCCAACCAAGACTGCGTGGACCGAGCTTTATGACCCGACGCCGAGTCTTGCTGGAAGGACCATACTTGGTTATTAAACATGGTGTTATTAAGGACTTAAATACCTTCTCAAGAATGGTATCTCGATACACTTGTTCCGAGGTTTTGATAACTTTTTCACAAAAATATGGTTCAGTCACTCCTTCATATCATAGCCCACCAAACCATCACTGAAGTTGGGTAATGCCCACGTTGTACTCTGTCGACTAATTGGGAACCTTCCTTAGATCTTTGGCATAAATATGGTCATTTTGTTTGTTAAAATGTTGCTCAATTGTAAAAAAATTCTCATCCATAAACAATTTTTTTCAAAAAACAAAATTTTTCTGACCTCCCTTTGCGTACCGCTTTAGTAGTGGTTTCGATTTTACCATCCTACTCATCTTTAATTTATCAGTTAATTTGCGTGCGTTAAATAAGTGCGTCTCTTATAGGCTACAAGTCCTAATTAATCCTTTAAAAATACGCGACATGGTTCTTGGTGCTATCTTCATTTAACGAGATAAAATCTTTTGCTTTCGGATAGGATTTCTTCGAATTCTTTCGCTTACTGCTTTTACCACCTTTTTCGTACGGACACTACGTGGACGGCCAGATCTTTCTCTGTCACAAACAAAGGAAGTCTCATTGTACCTATTAATAGCCCGGTACACAACATTTGACTAATAAAAAGTGTATGGAGAAATTTAAAAATTGAATTTTGTCTCCATACCTACTTTGTTTAATGCAATCACAGCGATTCTGTTCTCTTTATCACCTCACTCCATTTTCATATCGCAAAATATTGTACAATGTATTGGCGCCAAAATGAGAAAACACTATGAACAATCGTATAAAAGTGACAAATTCCAAATTTAATTGTAATATTTTTTTTAGTTTTAATTGTAACAGTATTTATAGCCAGATTAAGTAAACATTTGTCGCAGCAATTTGTCAACAAATTTCTTCCAAAATTTCCACTTAATTTTGAATCAAAGAGGGTGCTGTCAGTTTTGATGTTAATTCGATAAAAATATTACGGTTTCATATTAAAGCTAACATAAATAATAATATTTATGGTAAACAATACTTTGTGAAATTAACCAGAAACTAAAATGTATTATTTCTTATACAATTTTAGATTGGATAAGAAAAAATACACAATATAATTAACTAAACAAACTGATACGTTAAGGTAATTCCCCTTATTTACTTTTTTATTTTATTACATACCTATGTTTGATATACTGTATTCGTGTTCCGGAAGTTCAATACTTCCATAGTGTACACAGTCCCTGTTTTATGATATTACATTAATTTGAATTGAAATATTTGTTTTAAAGTTGATTTTGATTTGCAATAATCAAATTATTTATTTTTGGTTTATTTCTGTTAAAAATGCCAAACTTTTTTTTTTATAATTTTTCTTTTACGTTAAAAAAATATTTATGACATAAATATTAATATATCAAAAAATTACTCAATAAGATAACTGATCAATCAAATCTTTAATTAATAGAACACAATAATCGGGTTTGTGTTGAAGACGCGCTCTAGTGATTTATTGTGGATATAGAATTACGTTAGCACTTACAAAATCACCACCGAAGTTGGTATAAATGTTCTAATAATATAATAATATGTAAGATTGTACAATTGTGTAGCTAATATTTAATACAGATATAGTACTAGTATTCGTACCTGCCTAGGGCTATTGTTAAATGCACACTATTTTTCTATTGTAAAATATTCTTTGATTAAAAACTTCTACAAAAGGAGAAAGAGTAACTTAAACTGTGTTTTATCCAAAATATATTTTAATACTTCAGATTCAATTTATGTATATACAGTGTAATTAAAAATAGTTAAAAACGCAACAAGAGAAATTCCAAATACTCAATAAAATATTAAAAAAGAATAACAGTACCATCTCAATTTTAATATGATAAAATAAGCCATCAACTTTGTTTACTAAAGTTTCTAGAAAGTGCCATAAATTAACTATTTAATGAAGCTTCTTGAACACTTCTTTCTAATAAAAGTCCACTAAAAACTACCACAACTCATTAAACTTTAAAAGCTCTGAGAGAATACAATCTAAGGTTAAAGTTTATTATGCAGTTAGTTGGCCCGATAATATAGCAGTCCTTTAATTTTGTATAAGACTAAAAAGATATGACATGTAATATTTGAATTTATTTTAACAAATTTATATTTATTTTTTGAGAAATTATAATAATAGTATTTGTCTTTATAACTTTATTATTAAATAAATTATTAATGCATAATTCAATATTTGCAAAACAAACCTAAAACCAAAAAAAAAATTAATCTAAAAAGTCTTAACGACTTGTTTGCTTGCATGTTTCACTATATTTCAGAAATAATATACAACTTGACGTCTTTTAGGTCTATAAAAACTTTGATACTATATTTTTTAATCCTCACATAACTCCTAAACTTTAGTAAATCAGAGATTCTTTATAGATAAACTGTCAAAATATTATATTTATACTCTGTGACGATCCATCCAGCGATCGGAACTTCACTGTTCAACATCTGTGTTAAATTTACAACATTGTTACCGTAACCATCTATTACGCACACCGCAGTATTATTAATTTTGTATAATTGTCAGTATAAGCTAGGTAATTTGAACTCAAAGTTTGAAGTTTAGTTTAAGTTTGTGGCTTGCCAAGTGAATTCTATTTAAAAGCATTTAACTGGTGTAGTTTCACATTATCTATTTTAACCCAGATGTTTCCTAGTGTTAATTATTATCGTATTTATGTCAAGACGAGGTGTCTGCCAGACATTTCCTTAATAAGTTTCTTAATTTACTGACATGAAGTAGCAAGGACATTGTACGCAGAAATAAATCAAACATAAAAGAAATTTGGCAAAACGTAAAAATTACTAGTTGAATCAATTAAACATGTTAAAATAAGGACAATTGCAATTTTTGAAAAGCAATTTTGTTTATGAATTGTGCAAACTCAATATATGTGTAAAATGAATAAATTTTAGTCATAGATGTTGAAAAATTGCATTGTTAGAGCTGTTATTAGTTTGACGCAATTCGAAGACTCAAGGGGCTTCCCTACAACCGGATCAAACCGGAATTCAATATGCGTTGGGCTTCGATCGGGGTTCCGTTCGACTCCGTAGCTCCCCTCTTAAATAACGCACACGCCCCTCCGCTGTCATAAACATAATACCTATTTAACACACAAAAACCGATATACTTTAGGTATTGTCGAATGAAAGACTAATAACTATTATTACTAGACAAAATCAATATAACTATTTGCCTTAGGGAAAATAAACTGCCAAAGGGATATTGAATATGTTTCTTGAAGGATTTCTTGTAATGTAAATTTTTTCAGCATAAGTTCGCATACCTGTTTTTGTGTCAGTTACATGACCGGCCAGATCACTTATATATTTTTTTTTCAAATAAATATAGAATGAAAAATAAACCCAACGAACCCACGGCCTCTGGGAAATCGTCCCGTTGCTCTACCAATCGAGTTACCGTATCGCTATCCACCTCGATGAATTAAGCATTTTATATGTGATCGTCTTTATCGGGACGGTGGTGACTTCTATTAAGTTTCTTTTGAAAATCCTAACCAATGTTTCTAACTTTGTAGTATAGATAAACATATATATGCCACTACCAGAATTAATGTTTGAAAATTTCTTTAAACATGTTTACCCATGTTAAGCTTATTTAAATTTATATAAATGTAGTTTTCATTCTATCAAGCAAACATACACATGAAATTAATAAAAACGTGTTCACAATGTTTCTTTCGATGATAGCTCAACTTTTGATTCTTTCTCAATAATGACCACATCTCTACTAGTCGTTACACTCCTCTGGATTGTGTACTTTTATTTGAATAAAGAAGTTACACTCAACTGTCATAGATGTCAGCGCTAGTCATGTGTTTTAGATATAATTACACAAAATGATATATAAAATACAACTCAATTTAACGTTTAATTTGTAGGTCGGTCGTTCGTAGGCACTATGAGTATACAGAACCTGTTCTCGTATATAGGATAGTCGTCTGACCTCTAAGATTCACAACTTTTGGTCTATAGTGATATTATTTTTATTTGTTTAAGAACATTTTATTTTACTTTAATAAATATATATTTACTCTTTGATTAAAAAGCTACAATAGTTGATTAATTATTTTATTGCTGTTTAATAAATAAAATATTTTTTTCATAAAAGTTGTTAAATATTATTCAATATTTGCAAAAAAATCATAAATAAAAACTAATTCAAAGTTAATCTTTTAAAAGCATAATGTGTGAACAGTGTGTTTAATTGTTATCTCAGAAGTAGTATACGACTTGCTGACATTTAGGGATATAAACATATTGATACAACTTTGTAAAATAAATAGTACATTGTATTTGTTGTGCACGTTCTTAGTTTCATATATTTATTCCATTTATTTTGTTTTAATTATTTAAGTGATTTAAACTAGTATATCGCCTCTGTGTGTTATCTATTACTACATTCTCAGGTTGACTGTTAGAGAATGCTCTTAGCATTAAGTCCGCCTTTTGTACCTTTATTTAGCTCAACAAAAATTCAATAATAATAATAACAACATCTTTTTGAATCCTCAGATAACCCAATAACTTTATTAAGTCAGAGATAGCCACGGAAAAAATTTCAACACAAAATTTACTATCGATTTCAATCTCATCAAGGGATTAAATAATCGTCGCTTAATGGTATTGAATATCGATAAATTCGCAATATTTTCAATTAGTACTAGCCGTTTCAAACAAATTCAATTATTCGGAATCGGTTTGGTGACGTCTGATTGAACTTTCACAGATGATGAAGAAATTATATTTTTTTTCATATACATAACCAATAATCATTATTTTATTTAAATTCTTTTAAGCAAAATGTTTAATTCCGTAAATAAAATATACGACGCCATCTAACGACCCAATGGTTGTTACGGCCCAATGCACCAAGATTATGCTAGAGGATATGATCCTAGACAAAGCTAGCACATTAACGAATTTCGAAGCGTGGACCGTGCCAATACTAAACTGGGTCAACAGGGTTCCAGGATGTGGCAAACGTGGATAATATCGCACTTCGACGAGGAGAAGAACGTCATCATTACAATCACAACTGAGGCAGTTAAAGATCTAAGAGAGAAGATCTCCCAGGCGACGAATAAAAAAATCGAGTGCATACGATGGCCTCTGTATTAGTTAATGAATTCAAAAAGTCAGAAATCTATCACCCTTTGGTGGTAGACGATGCTCTTATGAACCATTTCGGATACATAGCAAGGGCTACGCGGTTGTCCGGCGCTGGCGAAATTCTCCTCGTCGGTGACTGAACCAGTTACCTTACATCGATAGAGATAATCTATTCGAGATGAGGTACTGTCGTTCCACCCTGATAACGTCCATCAGCCAAGAATTATTGTGCACACATCGGAATCCCTTAGATGTCTCGTATGCCTTAGAAGAGGTCTACTCCGGCATCTACTCCAGCAGGAAACTAGTGCAGTCCTTAAAAATGCTCAATTACACAGGATCGGAAATACTCCGATCTGAACCCAATATGAGGCTACTTAGTACACACCTAGGAAGAGAAGATAGCATTGTCTAACGAGGGTTATGGATTAGGCGAAGGGTCGCGGATCTTAACCATACATGAAGCACAAGGACTCACTTTCGGCTCCGTTTTTATAATCAACACCAGGAGTAAGATGCAACTGCACGACAGCGTTCCCCACGCGGTTGTAGCAGTGTCGCGTCATACCGAGAGCTGTGTGTATTTTACCGACAGCGAGGACGACGCGACGGGCAGATTCATCAGGCGAGCGATGAAGGCGACAAAGTACAACATCATAGAATATAATACCAAGATGGCTATAAAAAACAGAAACTTTGCTATCGTGGAAACCTTGCTCGTGATGAGTGAAAAAAATAAAAATAACAGTAGGTCACCACAATAGTGTTTTCGTAAGTAGGCGTTAATGAGAAAATATAAGAAATTTATGCATACTAACTTAAATAATATTTTTTTTTATTATATATCAAATACTTATACTATACTTCATGTTATAATATTGTATAATAAAAAAAAATAATAATAAAAAAATATTTATATACTATATTTATATATGTATATGTAATTGCCGTGCAAAGGACTTACCTTACTAATATAGTTTTTAAAACCTTTTTAATACAATATTTTTAAGAAATTTAAAAAATACAAGCCAAATCTGATTATCAATTTACTATCGTTTCATAACAAGGATGATCTTTTTTTCTCCAGCAGGATCTAAGAAATAAGCAGAAAGAGATACAGTAGAATAGTTTGGAATATGAATTGTTTCAAAAGATTAAACATTTGTTCACTAAAAAATTGAAATTCATTAATTTTAGTTCATTCATGTAGTTAGCCTATTTTTATAATTTCTCAAGCAAAAATATATATATTTTATAAATTAAATTTAAAAATATCACATATACGTATTTCATTTTAGTCTTGTACCGAATTCATGGATTACTGTACTACAAGACAATCTTAAAACTGTAAATATTTTATTATCTGAGATTGTGTATTCACTCAGCGCTTTTTGAGTTTTATCAGTTGAGGTAGTTTTTTAGACTTTTTATTTGAAAAGTTTTCAAGAAACGTCATTACATAATTAACTTATTGCGATTTCTTGAGGCTCTAATGAAGACGGTTTATGGCTCATTTTATTTTAATAAAATTGTGAGGGTACTGAATGTATATTTTAAATCACATTGGGTATATTGTAACACATTGAATTAAAATAGTTTTACTTGCTTGCTCTATTGCACAAGATCTTAATCAAAGAATATTCTACAATAAAAAGTAGTCAGTAGACAACAATAGCGGTAAGTATCATTATAAATAACACGTCTGTATAAGGAATCAAGAACTGAGTTGTGGAATCTTATATATTATAATATTCTAGAAAATTTACATCAAGCGCTGCTGTTTAGTGAATAATAATGTAATTCTATAGCCATAGTAAATCACCTGAGGGCGTCTTCAACATGAACACGGTTATAGTGTTCTATGATTTATAGATATGGATTAACAGATATCTTATTTAATAGGAAGCATAATATTATTATCTTTGTGTTTAATATGTATAACTGGATCAATAATCTCGACAACGAGCAAATATATCACTTAGATTATAGGATTACTATCAAACTTATAAGTTTTAACTTGTACATAAGAAAGTATTATACACTATCTGTTTCTGCGACTTCGTACGCGTAGATTCCGATTTTCCTTAAACGTACCCTTTGTATATACCAATATTTATAAAAAGTACATCAAGTTAAAGTACTCCGTCAAGTTGTTTTTGCTTACCTACAGGAGTATTTCTAGTTTATTTTTATATATATTTTATGTTTATTAATGCAATGGTACGTAAATAGGAGATTATTAACTTCTTTATTTCAAACCGATTGTAAAAAAAAAACAAAATGTTAAGTAAATCTCAAAGTGACAATTTATTCCTGAAAACTGCATCCAAACCGATTAATTCCTTACTGATATTAGCGTGCACAAACTTACAGCCATAAACAGACATACAGAAAAATAGACAAAATTAAAAACCATTGTTTTGGGTTCTCTTACGTAAGTAAGAGAACCCAAAACAATAATATTTTCATAACGGGGAGGCTTTATGTAAATAAAGCCTCCCCATTATGAAAATATTTACCGTATACAGACAGCGATTAGTTACAGTTTTATTATATGTATATAGATACATTTCTTAAACATTTGCAAAACATATGTCTCTTGATAGAGTGAAGAGTGTGCAATGAAATGTTATTCAGAGTAACGCAAAATTTTTGTGTATAAAAGTTATTTAAATTGGCTTTATATTTTTACGTGTTGCGTGCCCAACTAAAAGACAAACATATAAAGAGACAAAAATTTTTAAATGTAAGAAATTGATTCTGATAGTTATCCTGGCTATATATTGTGTAATATTTTCAATGTACAAAGACTACTCCTCTACAGATATATTACATGTATAAAAGAAGATTTGCTTGGTACCTATTAAGTGATTGACATAAATTGACATAACTATTTTATTTCCTAACCGATTTAAATGAAAAAAACTAATTGGCCACATCTTGCAGGCAGCCTCTCTACATCTATTCCAACAACATTTGTTGTACGACTTTTTACAAATCTTGATAAACAACAAAAAAGAACGAAACAATAAAATTTTTGCTCCCTCTTTTGCTTTTTACTCTGTATTTTGTTAGAAGTACTTATAAGGTCCACGCCCGGGCGCCATACCTACGCTTAGAGTTAATGCTAGTTCAGAGGCAACATATACATTTTGTATGGGAAAACTTACATTTTAAAAAGCCGTAATACAAATGTTGTTGAGATTGATGTAGAGAGGCTGCCTGCAAGAGGTGGCCAATTAATTACAAATAACCCTGTATTCCTGAAAATTGCATCCAAATTGGTTAAGTCCTTTCAGAGATTAGCGTGCACAAACATACAGACATACAGACAAACAGAAAAATTGAAAAAAAGTTTTTTTTTATTATTTTCTATATACAAAAGTCGATTAGTGACAATTTTATTACGTATATGTATAGATAAATACATGCATATATACCATTATTTCCTAAAAAATCTATAATATAGAATACATCTTGGTAAATTATTAATTTTCTAATCGCCGTAAGACCACTTTTTAATAATTAATTATTATTTTTATCAGTCTTCACGTTTAAGTTTGTAGTAGAGTTTGCTGAGTATATTGTAATAAAATTCCTTCAAATATTCTATTTAACTTCAAAATGGCGGGGCTGCTGTCAGTTTTGGTTTTGATTCTGTATAAAATATATTAAAGTATCATGTTTTTGTAAAAAAAACTTCCACTAATAATATAATTTTAACAATACTTTGTGAAATTTAACAGAAACTATAATTTATTATTTCTTTTACATCTTATACATCGGATATGAAAAAATACAGGATATGATCAACTGAATATCTGAACATACTGATACGTTTAATCTATGTACATTGTATTCCATTCCACGTGTTTGATGCACTGTATCCGGCGTCCGGAACTCTGAAACACTGATTTAACTTCTGAGTTGAGCTTACAACATTGTACCAGTAACTATATGTTATGCATACCGCAATATTATTAATTCAGTATAATTGTTAACTTAAGTTATGAAACGTCAAATGAAAGTTTGAGTTTTGCTTGTTTTGTGGTTTGCCAAATTATAATTATTTTAATGGTAATTGTCTATTTGAAAACAGGTGTTGCATGTGTTAATATTATTTTACACTATTCGTGACAGACGTGGTGTCTATCAGCCATCTCTTTTGTGAGTTTCTTTATGTACGGGCATTTAGTAGGGAGAATTGTAGAAATAAACCAAATATTAAACAAAATGAAGAATTACTAGCCATATCCATTAAAACATGTTAAAATAAGTACCGGTGTAATTTTTCTTTTATTAGACTTTGTATTCATAGATATTGAAAAATTGCATTGTTAGAGATGTTACTAGTCGACGCAATTAGAAGGCTCAAGAGATGCTTCAAACTGGGATTTAATATGCCTTGGGATTTGATCGGGGTTCCGTCCGATTCCGGAGCTACAGAACCCCCTTAAATAAGGCACATGCCCCGCCGCTGTCATAAACATAATATTTAACACACAAAAACTGATATACTTTAGGTATTAATAATTATCACCAGACGAAACCAATAAAACTATTTGCTTTAGAAAAAATAAATTGTCAAAGGAATACTGAATATGTTTTTAAAGGATTTCTTGTAATGTAATTTTTTTAGCAAAAGTTTTCATACCTGTTTTTCTTACACATCAGTTACACAACCTTTAACATTAACATTTTACCCATCTCCAAGAAATATTATTATTAACTTTGTAAGGATTATTTAAAAAAGTGATTAAATTAGAAATACAATACCTACTACATTATTAAGAACAAGGCAACATTAAAAACATGTTTCAAAAGATTAAACATTTGTTTATTAACAGATTTAAAATAAATAAGTTTAATTTATTTATGAAATGAAATACTTTGGTTATAAGAGCTTGAATGAAACAATGATAAATAAATAATATTTGAAAAAAATATAATAAATTTCATTTATCCGTAAAAAATCAATATGACGGCATCTCGTCGTCAATAAATTCGGACTCCGTGTTTTAAACATTGCAAATTCATCCATATTTTACAAATTGATATAAATATAGAATGTAAATAAATCGGGGCAGGGACTCGAACCCGTGACTACTTTGAAACCGTCCCGTCGCTCTACCAACTGAGCTGTCGGTTTATTTTTCATTCTATATTTATAAACATTAAAGTAAGCTTAACATGGCTTTACATGTTTATAAATATTTTCAGATATTTTACAAAATTTAGATTTTTTAATCGTTTCATAAGATTTAGCGGAGCATAAAATGTATGTTTTGTGTTTTTTGAATGTCTCTGTTTTAGAAAAGTTATTCCATAGTTATAAGTTGTTTATAGATAAAAAAAAAAAATATGAAAGTGATTATAGACCTAAAAGTCGGCAAGTTGTATATTATCTGTGAAATAAGAAAGAAAGAAAATGTGTGTCTGTGAAAGAAACAAGTAAACACGTCGTTAACACACTTCGCTGATAATGGGTTGTCTTTGATTTTCTTTTTATTTATGACTGTTTTTCAAATATTGGATTAAAGACAACCATAGCACAAAAATATTTTTTTTAAATAACTGTTATAAAACAGTTAAAGTAATAAAAACAAAACATTATCGAGTAAAACGTAAATTTACGTTTTGATCGATAAGTCTATGTTATATATTTATAAAAATAACTTAAAATGTTTCATGTACAAATTTCTTGCCTACCTTATACACAAATTACGGACTGCTATACTCTCGGACAAGCTTTTAACTGTAAACAATGTTTAACCTTACATTGTGTACTCTCTTAAAGCTTTTAAAGTTTAATGAGTTGTAGTAGTTTTAGTGGATTTTTTATTGTGGAAAAGTGTTGAAGAATCTTCATTAAATAGTTAATTTATTGCACTTTCTAGAGACTTTATTAACAGCGTTGATTATTGAACAAAGTTTTATAATAATAATATTACTGAGGATTTTTTATAACATTCTTTGTCTTCAATGCCCTAATAAGCAATTGGAATTCATGTCTTGTCACGTTTATGAATATTTTAAGTCACACTCCAGTAATTTAGTAAATCTGCATAAAGTGAAAAAAAAAGTATTGGTTTAAAAAAATCGCGTTTGCCTCTTGTACAAGAATTACATCAAAAAATATTCTACAAAAAAGAGTAGTTTGTAGTCAGCAATAGTAGAAGGTAGATGTCATTATAAGTAATATGTCTTTATTAAATTAATTACTTATAATTGTAGAATCTTATTATTAATATATTAAATAACGCTCATGTCAAGTACCGGTGGTTTTTGTAAGTGCTAACGTAGTTTTATAGCCGTAATATATCACTTCAGGGAATCTTCGACAGAAAGCCGGTGATTTTATTCTAAGATTTATATGTAAAATTTTTGTCGAAGAATTGACTTGACTTTGAAGATTGTGTAAGTGTATGTACTGTTTAAAATACTGTTATACCGGTTAGCTGGAAGAGTATTAAGAGAAAGAGATAGATAAATAGCGAGAGAGATATATAGAGAGAGATAGAGAGAGATAGATATAGATAGAGAGATAGAGATAGATATAGAGAGATAGAGAAAGAGAGAAAGAGAGAGAGTAATTAAAAGGAATAAGTTGTACATAATATTATTGCAATCAAAAATAATAAATAATAAAATATATATTAATAATATTCGAGTAATAAGTAAAGACAATAGCAATGATAGAAATCACAATCTCAGGGACATTAAACATTTACAACAGCGTCTGGAATGATTATAATTAAAATAAAATTAATTTACAGCGGTGTCTAAGACTTGTAATGTTCCGTCTATCATGCCATCAGTCTAATTACAAATATTAACAAAGGAATTTTAAAAGGAAATGGGTATTTATTTATTAATCATCCTGTGAAAAATCGAGTATTAGAAGTTTTAGTAGCATGGATGATTCCATCCAAAACATAAGACGTAAAAAAAATATTTTTCGCAACTCAATCTATTAACCGCAAAAAAAATGTGAGATGTTACATAAAACCTAGCCAAGAAATTACTTTAATTAGCATATACAGGGATATTTGTTATTAGTTGGCCACCTCTTGCAGGCAGTCTCTCTACACCAATCCCAACAACTTTGTTCTGAGACTTTTAACAAATATTGGTAAACAACACAAAATAAACAAAACAAAAAAATTTTGTTTCCTCTTTTACTTATTACTCTGTATTTTGTAAGAAGTACTTAAAAGGTCAACGTCCGGGCGCCACACCTACGCTCAGAGTTAATACCAGTTCAGAGACAACAAATAATAATTTTAGTATGGGAAAACTTAAACTTTTAAAACTTAAATTTAAAAAATCGCAGAACAATTGTTGTTGAGATTGATATGGAGAAGCTGCCTGCAAGAGGTGGCCAATTTATTACAAATAGCCCTGTATTGAACCAGGGGTTAGAAATAATGATTTCGAAATTTGATAATTTGAATTGAAAGTTTGGAATGTGGTTTTCTAAGTTAATGTTATTTTATTGCATTTAACTAGCTCAGATTCACAGTTTCTATTTTAAAGTAGATGTTTTTTTTTTTTTTTTTTTATATATGATCTAGGGCAATGCTTGACTACATTCCACCTGATGGTAAGTGGAATGTAGTCTTAGATGGTAAG
This sequence comes from Napeogenes sylphis, assembly GCA_959347405.1. NCBI lineage: Eukaryota > Metazoa > Arthropoda > Insecta > Lepidoptera > Nymphalidae > Napeogenes > Napeogenes sylphis. The sequence continues at coordinate 23,665,425 of OY365785.1, forward strand.
TCGCATTGCCCTAGCAACCTATTCACTCTTCACTTGAAGAAACCCACATTATATTTGGCCGGAAATACCGACGCAGACAAATTGTTCCAGTCCTTCGCTGTACGCACTAAAAATGAGGAAGCAAAGCGCTTCGTTCGGACAGGTGGAATGTCCACAACAAAAGGATGGATACCTGCCGTGCGTCGGGCCGTCCGGTGATGGAAGGGGGACGGGGGAATTAACTCGTGTAATTCCTGCGCACACTCACCAAAATGTATCCTATAGAATACTGAGAGGCTAGCAATTTTACGCCTGTGTTCAAGGCTTTGGAGGTCGGCTTCGACCAATTCGGGATCGCCTATAAGCCTCTTTGCTCGCCTCTCAATTGAGTCCAGAACCGCAAGATGAGACTTTGCGGCACCAGCAAATATGTGTCCACAGTACTCTACACACGACCGGATCTGTGCTTTGTATAAAACAAGAAGCTGTCCCGGTGTAAAGTACTGCCGAACCTTCGCAAGAACGGCAAGCTTTGCTGCTGCTGCTCTTGCTCTGGACTCAATGAACCGACCAAAGTTGAGGTTCGAGGAAATCTCTAAGCCTAACAACTGAAGCCGGTCACTGTATTCCAAGGATACATTCTGGAAAGAAGAAGCCAAGGTGAAAGGCCTCCTTTTGGCGGTGAATAGACACGTCTGCGTTTTGGTGGCGTTGACCTTGACAAGATTGGCATTGCTCCATGCGGAGACTGCCTGAAGTTTGTCATTTAAACGTTGCACCATGGCTTCTCTTTCAGACTGTACTTGATCTCGACTAGCCCGAGTACTCGGCAGATATCTTTCTACAACTGTGCTGTCGTCTGCATACCCATAGATACCGGGCTTCAACAGATCATTAATGTGCAGCAGAAACAGAGTTGCAGAAAGAACGGACCCCTGAGGCACTCCGGCATTTATTGTCAAGGGTTCCGAGGAACACCCGTCGACAACTACTCGGAGAGATCTGTGGCTCAGAAAGTCCGTTACCCAGCCGATCAGACCAGGAGATATACCGTACGCTGAAAGCTTGCATATAAGGCTCGCATGCCAGACCCTATCAAATGCCCTCGAGACGTCCAGAGAGACGGCGACCGCTTCTCCGTTCTTCTCGATGGCCTCGCCTAAAATTTATTTATTTATTTTATTTATTTAATCTTTATTGCCCAAAATAAAAGATGAACAATAGGCGGACTTAATGCAACAAGGCATTCTCTACCAGTCAACCCGAGGAAAAAAACATTATAAATAACATGAACAACAAGACGGTAAAACTAGAATAATAAAATTTATACTTAATTTATATTACTATTACAGTTATAATATTCATTATATCCAAACATACACACATACATACATACATACATATATACATATATACATACACATACATACACAAAAATATACATATATATATAAACATACAAACATATACATAAATAAATATAAATAAGATACATACGATATTAAGAAAATATATTAATTTGATGACAAATACATAAAACTTATATAAGTAAATGTATACCATACATATAATATTAATCCTTAATACTCTCCCAAAGATATTTATAGACGGATTTCTTAAAAACTAGTTTATTCGGAGACTGTCTAATATGTTCTGGTAAGCTGTTCCAGAGTTTTATTGCGTAAACTGTGAAGGAACTTGCGCGAAAATCGGAGTGATGGAAAGGAATAAAAAGTTTAAGATTAGAAGAGGAGCGAAGATGAAAGTCATGAGTGTCACCTAATAATTTGAAGTTACGCTGTAAGTACAAGGGAGAAAGTGGATCGTTGAGAATAGAGAATAATTGACATAAATATCTTGAAGTTCTTCGCTCACGGATAGGAAGCCATTTCAACTGCGAACGGTAGCAGGATATATGGTCATATTTACGGAGACCGAAGATAAAGCGTATGCAGCTATTTAGAAGACGATCTAATTTATTAAGATGGTGTTCAGAGATATTAGAGCAACAGACATCAGCATAGTCAATGAGAGGAAGGATCAGAGATTGCACTAGCAGAGTTTTGGTCCGAATGGGTAAAAAGTTTTGTGACGATAAAGCGTGCGTAGAGAGAAAGTTACTTTACGGCATACTTCAGAAACGTGAACTTTCCAACTAAGGGTTGGGTCGATAAAGAGGCCAAGATTTTTAACTGATTGTGCAAACGGAATCGGTAAGTTGTCAAATTTTACTGAAAGAAGGTCCAAATCATCCAATTTGCACAATTGACGCTGGCTACCTAGAACTATGGCCTGACATTTTAGCGGATTCACACTAATTCCAAACATACGGCACCAATTCAGAATGTAATTTAAGTCCTTATTAATTAAATTGATGGCATCATTCAGGATACTTTCTGTCGGATTAGCGTGTGCATAGATTTGTAGGTCGTCAGCATACAGATGATGATGATACAGATGATAAAATGTGAGTAGCATACACTAGGAGGTCCCCAGTAGACCTATTACGGCGAAACCCGTACTGTCGGTCACTGAGGAGATCGTTACCTTCTAGGTATGCTAGTAGGCGCGAGTTCAATACACGCTCCATAATCTTGCAGAGTATGGAGGTGATTGAAATCGGTCTGTAATTGACAGGGTCGGCACGGCTGCCTTTTTTGGGCACGGGTTGCACATTAGCAAGCTTCCAGGATTTCGGCACTATTCCAGTCGTGAAAGAGAGGCGATACAGACGTGTCAGTACAGGAGACAACTCAGCTGCGCATGTCTTGAGCAGAATGGCTGGTATACCATCAGGACCACTGGCTTTATTCACATCTAAACGACACAAAGAGGTCCAAGGACAACGCAAATTTCCGCGCTTCTCTTCCAGCATGGTCGGTCTTCTGGTACGGGAACAGCCAGTCCTGATGACAGGCATTAAAGTCCCTCAGAAAGACGAGCTGCGCCGAAGGGTACTGATACAGAGCCATATCTGCAGCCTCACTGAGATACTCTAATAAACGAGTTGTCTCCTGGTCACCGCTGTGCGAACGGTAGACACAGGAATACAGGATTTTTTCGTTTTCTGTGTCCACTAAAACCCATAGGGAAGAAAAAGTGGGGTCTTCAAGATGACGGAGACGCTGAATACAGAGGTCGTTCCGCTCGTACATACTGACTCCGGCCTGTGAGCGAAAGTTGTGCTCCAACGAGTAACCGGACGTGTTAAATATGATCGTATTCATGTCAAGGTGTCTGTCAGCCATTTTCTTAGTAAATTTCTTTATTTACAGGCATGAAGTAGAAAGTATAGTAAATAATCAGTCAGTATACAGTATACACAGAAAAAACCAACAATAATCAAATTGTATAAATGTGAAGAATCACTAGTTAAATCCATTAAGTCGTTAAAATAAGGATTAGTGTAATTTTTAAATGTTTCTAGCAAAAGTTTTTATAGAATGCCGTCTCTGGGGAGTTTGTTCATCAAAACGGAATTCATAATGCGTTGGGATTTGATCCGGGTTCCGTTCGAGTCCGTAGCTTTCACAACCCTCTTAAATAGGCCACACGCCTCTTCGCCTGTCATGAACAGAATATTTAACATGCAAAAAAAATATGAACTTCACGAATTGAGTGCAATTTGTTTTTGGGAAAGTAACTGCCAAAGGAACACTGAACGATTTTTTTTTAGAGGAATTAAAATTATTTAGCAGACAGAAATAAAATTTGCGATAAGTACAATATATCTATTCGGATGTGTTTGTGCATAATAAAGGGGCCCCTTAAACTTACTCCTGGGTCGCAAGTCCCAGGCACTGCTTGCACTCCTCTCCTTGCAACGCGATGGGCCCGGCACCCGCTCGGTGAATCCATGGATTGCTAAGAAGCTTAGTCTCGTATCTTATTATAAACTTTATTTTTACACATTTTAAGTAGTTATATAGTTTCATTCTTAATTTTCAAATAAATTAGGAACCCTTTCCGTTGTTCTACCAATGAGCTACGGTATCGCTACCTGTTTTAATATATTCCACATTCTACATATGATCCTGTTTATCGGCACGACGCGTTGGTATCTCATATGTTTCTCTCGAAAATTCTAACCATATTTTTATTTTTGCAGTATAGATTAATATTGAAAAATGCTATTTTAACCCGAAAATAGTAAGGAGGTACTGGTTCGGTTATAAGAATATAACGGTTATAGAAATACCAATAACATAACTCAATTCAACATATTTACTTGGTAGGTCGCACAGTCAGTGTTAATGAACCCATAAATATTAATTACAGTAATAATTACCTTTAACTTACACTTTCTATTCGGAATATTAGTACTATGAGTATACAAATCCGATCGAGTACTCGTATTTAGGTCACTCATCTATTAAATGTCTAAGATGTACAACTTTTGGTGTTTGTATTGTAATATTATTCATTTCCATGTTTAAAAATTCAGAAAGTTAAACTTTTGATGTGTTTCTCACAATTCCCCGAAATTTGCAAAGGGGTATGGAGATTGTAAGGATTATTAAAAGAAATTCCATTAACTTTCTTTTTTGAATCAAATTTGACTGTTTCCTTAAATAAGTTTATAATCCGATTTCATTTTGTATACTTAAGAAAACCTTAAAAATTTAAACTTATTTATAAAAGTTTAAATTCTTTCCATCTCCAAAAAATATTATTATCTACTTTGTAAGTTTTATTTTTTAAAAACGTGATTAGAATAAAAATACAATAAAATATTATTAAAAAATAAAAAAAATAAAAATAAAGATATTTATTTTCGGACAACATAAGATCCATTTTGTTAGTAATCTTAAAAAATTTGATCTTTTAAAAATTTAACATTACGTTAAAAGTTTTAGGTTCATTAATTTTAGTTTATGTATTGAATTAAACATTTTATTTATAAGATTTTAAATTATATAAACTATTTATATTTTAAATATTTATTAATTGAGTGCTCAATTATTAAAATGCAATTTGCTATTATCTCGGGTGTCAATAAATTCCGACTTCGTCACTCATAAATAATCGAATTTGTTTGAAGCGGTTTGTTCTCATTTAAAAATATTGCGAATTCATCAATATTTTATAACATTTACGGACGGTTTTTAATCCTCCTATAAAATTTAAACGTTGAATAAATTTAATGATGCGACATTTTTTTTGTAGAACATCTCTGATTTAGAAGAGTTATTACACAGTTAAGAGTTATAGATCTAAAAGATCTAACAGTCGCCAAATCTTATAGTATTTGTAAAATATAGTGTAAGAAACGAAATATTATAAATACGTCGTTAACACACTTTGCAGTTAAACGGCTTTTGTCATATAGGTACAGTGGACGCCGCTTATTGTGATCACGACTAATGTTATCAGCCGGCTAATATTATCGAAAATGGTCGGTCCCAAATTTCTCCTTAGCAATACATTTAAAAAAAGTCTTGATCTTATTGTGATCAAAAGTCGCTTTTTGTTATCGATTTAGAAGACGATACGACGATTCGATACGACGTGGTTTTCAACACCGAGCAACAAACTTCGAAAAATTATACTATTTTGAGAATTACATTCAAATGATTATGAATGAAAACAAGTGTCAAACAACAATAGATCGATATTTCAAATGAATCTTATGTTAGAATATTTTTAATAGTGTAAATAAATAGAAAATTTTGCATATAGAAAATTTTGCAAATATTGGATTAAACACCTGTTGAATGTCCATTACACAATAATAATTATAATAAAGTTATAAAATAATTAGTTTATTATATTTATTTTAATTAATTAAAATGTTACATGTACCTAGGTATTTTATTCTAGTCCAATACAAAAATCACAGACTATGTACTATACTACCAGACAAGCTTACAAGTGAAGTTAAACGTTAGATTGTGTATACTCCTAGAACTATTAAAGTTTTATTGAATGAACTAAAATAGTTTTAGTGGACTTTTTATTTGAAAACTTTTAAAGAAGCTTCATTAAATAGTGAATTTATTGAACTTGAGACTTTATTAAACGTACGTGATGGCTTATTTTATAATAATAACATTCAGAAAATACTGAGTATATTTTAATTTTCTTTTTTTTTCTTGAATTCTTTAATGAGCAATTGAAATTCATGTCTTGTCACGTTTTTGCATATTTTAAGTCACGCTCCAATTATATTGTAAATAAGTATAAAGAAAAATTAAGTATTGGATTAAAAGGTTCTACTCTCTTGTTTGCCTATTGTATACAATTTTAATCAAAGACTACTTTATAAAAGCATAATGGTCGGCAGACAACAATACTTTATGCTTGCCCACCGCCTTGGTGAATGTTATCTATACTAATATTATAAAGCTGAAGAGTTTGTTTGTTTGAACGCACTAATCTCTGGAACTACTGGCCCGAATTGGAAAATTCTGTTTGTGTTGAACAGTCCGTTTATTGAGGAAGGCTATGGGGTATATATCATCTCGCTGTGACTTATAGAAGTCAAACAGCAATAAAAAATGCTGCAAAAACGGGAAAAGATTTCTTTTTTGACAGCTTTCCTTGCGTGCGCTGAGGAAACACTAAAAACCGCGCGGACGGAGTCGCGGGCGACCCCTAGTAATTAATATATACAGAGTTATTTGTAAATAATTGGCCACCTCTTGCAGGTAGGGATTGATGTAGAGAGGTTGCCTGTAAGAGGTGGCCAATTATTTACAAATATCCTTTTATATCTGTATTAAATATTATAAACACAATTGTAGAATCTTATCTGCTATTATTTTCTATCACACTTAAATATGTCAAGTTCTGCTGTATTTTATAAGTGATTACTTGATTCTGTAGTCACAGTAGATCACTTAAGGGCTTCTTCAACAGAAATACGGTTATTGTGATCTAAGAATGATTGATTTGAATTATTGGAGAGGAATAATAGAATAGGATAGGATAGGATAGGATATTCAGGAATAATATTAATATTTAAGTCATTAAAGTTTTAAATATTAAATTAAATATAATAATTTCAACTGCCTAGTTATCATGGTTCATGAGATACAGCTTGGGACAAACAGACGGATAGACGGACAGCCAAGTCTTATTAATAGGGTTTCGATTTTTACCTTTTGGGTTCGGAATCCTAAAAACAGAAAAATAAGAAAAACCTTGTAATGACACTTTTAAAAAACGACCAAGTCTTGTGCGTTTTGAAGCGTGTTTATAATTTAAGTAAAACTATTTCTTTTTATTTAGATCTAACTACGGTCTTTAATTTTTTTTTTGTTTTACACGTTAACTGGTACAGAATACTTTTGCGTTAAACAAACCTATTTCACATTTCACATTTAGGCAGTAAAAATAAAAAATAATATGTAATAATATTTAAATAACGTGTGAAAGATAACAGCAATGACATAAATCATAATTTCAAGCACAAAACTATTTATTTCACATTTCACATTTAGGCAGTAAAAATAAAAAATAATACGTAATAATATTTAAATAACGTGGGAAAGATAACAGCAATGACATAAATCATAATTTCAAGCACATTAAACCATAGAATTATTATATATTTAATAGCGGATCATAGGCAGGTCTATGAGTGTCAGTGTCTGATAAATAATAAAAGAGACACTAATAACGCAAGATGACAGACCGATAATTATCTTTGTCTAATCACAAAAGCAAGAAAGAGAGGCAGATACGGAGACTCTGCTTTTAGGCTGGTTTTCCTATTCTATGTATAATAACTCTATGCATTGAACACTTAATAACTAAATTAAAATTAATTTGACAGCTTTGTCCAATAGTCGCAATGTTCTATCTGTCACGCGATCAGCCAACAAAAAATAGTATCCAAGGAATTTTTAATGGGTAGTTATTTATTAAGTATTCTTTAAACAATCGTGTATTACAGATTTTAGTAATATGGTTAAAAAAATATAGTTTTAAGAAATATTTATAAGTAATTTAAATCTTTGTATAAAAAATCTGAGGTAGTTAAAAATATATTATTAGTATGTGAAGAACCTTTTCTTTTTTTTTTTTAACGTCAGAAATCCTCATGGATACATGGATACACACCTCCATCCAGGGGATGATGGAGGTGGTTATGTGAGACTCTTACTCACTAAACCTGATGCTCTCAACCTGATGCTCTCAACCTGAACCTAAACCTCGTCATAATGGGACACCACGGGATCGCTTTTAGCACTCACCGCGATGCCCCGACGTAATCCACGGAGAGGGCACCCCGCAACGAGGAGCACCCATCCCTTTTTCGCAGGCTTGATAGATTGTGGAGGGATCCCCATCCCCCCACCCAAGCCTGCTGCCTCTGAAGGGAGCCGAGACCCCCTTCTGACCGGTCTCAGGGAATCAGGTGTATAACCCGACTCGACCATCATCGACCGTGCCCAGCCCCACCGCAGTAGTCTCCCCGAGAGGAGACCACCGGTCAGGCCCCCTAGGAGAGCAGACTCTCGATACGACCCAGCGGGCTCAGCGGCTCTGGTCAAGCCGCGAGCCACGCGCCGGGCCGCACTAAAGCCCACTCTAATCATATGTGAAGAACCTCCTACAAGTAACAATAATAATGTAAAACATTTTTTTTCGAAACTTAACAAAATCTATAATTCATTATGTCTTAAATAATTCTATATTGGATAAAAAAAAAACTCAATACGATCTATCTACATTGTATTCCATTCCAGATGTATGATGTACTGTATCCGGCGTCCGGAACTCTGAAACACTGATTTAACTTCTGAGTTAAGCTTACAAAATTGTTACGCTCTCTAATATGCATACCGCAATATTATTAATTCAGTATAATTGTTAACTTAAGTTATGTAATTTGAATGAAAGTTTGGAGTTCAGCTTAAGTTTGCGGCTTGCCAAGATAATGCTATTTTAATGGATTTAACTGGCATTGTTTCGCATTGTCTATTTGAAAGCAGATGTTTCTATGTGGTAATTATGATCGTATTCATGTAAAGATAAAGTGTCTGTCAGGCACTTCCTCGGTTAGTTTCTTTGTTTATGGACACAAAGTAAAGAGATAATTTGCATAGATATTAACCGAACATAAAACAAATTGGCAAAACTAGAAGAACACTAGATAAATTCGTTAAAAATATAATTAAAATAACAACCCATAGTATTGTTTTTGAATACAAATATTATCAATATAATATCAGGACAAATTACACACCTTGATCTAACCCTTAAGTAAGCAAATTATTTGTTTGTATTAAGGGTGTTAGACAACGATACAAATACATAGAAATGCACATATAAATACTGAGAATATATTTAATAATCGACCAAACCCAGAAACACAGACATCTATGCTCATCACATAAATGCCTGTCTCTGCCGGGAATCGAACCCGAGCCCCATTGCGCCGTGACAAGTTAGGCGTCTGCGCTAACCACTCGACCAACGGGGTGGTAAATCAAAACTCGATACATTTTATAAAATGCAAAAAACTATCGAAAAATTGCATTGTTAGAGCTGTTATTAGTATGAGGCAATTCCAAAGGAAGTTTGTTCATCAAATCGGAATTCAATATGCATTGCGATTGGATCGGGGTTCCGTTTGAGCCCGTAGGTTACGGAACCCTCTTAAATAGGTCACACGTCCCTCCGATATCGTGAACAGAATATTTAACACGCAAAAACTGATATAGCTTTAGTATTCATAGAATAAAAGTATAATAATTATTGTTTCCAGTCAACGCTAGTAAAACTATACGCTTTGAAGAATATAAAGTGCTAAGAGAACACTGAAAGTGAAAAATTTGCGGGGTTTGTTTGGCAAGTGGCAAGTGTTTTCAAATTGATAAAAGTTTTAAGTGAAACAGTAGAAAGTAGTTGCGAATTTTAGCCTTTAACAAATAACTGAAGCACTGCCATGAATACAATAGAATCGAAGTTCTTTTTGTTATATCGAGCTGAAAATAATTATCTAATTAAATTATGAATTATAAATAAAATATAATTATAGCTTTTTTAAATACGTAAAATCGTAATACTCTCATTATTCCAGCAATAATAACTCAAACATGGAGTTTTTCCCATTTTTTTTAATAAATAAATCATTCATAATTTAAACTGTCATCAATCTTCCACGTAAGTAGAACCAAGGATAACATTTCAACTCAAATTCTTTTATATTAAAATAAATGGCTTCATTGCGAAGAAAGTTTCGTAATCTAATATTAGCTTTAAAAAAATAAGTTTGTATTTACACTTCTTTCTCCGAAATCTTCTTGGTAATTCATTTATATCTTTTAGATTTATAATATGCCTGTGTCCATTTCATTTCATATCTGAAAAGTCACAAATTTTATTTTTATTACTTTTTATTAGGCCGCTGTTATGGCCAGCATTATGATAAGAAATAGGAACTTGTTTTACTTGTTTTATTAATAAAGGAGCATATAAAGTATTCAGAGGGATGCTTACATTGTGGAACAAGGAACATGGGATAAAGAAGAGTAGAACAACGATAGAGAAAGGGAGATGGAAGATGTTTGAATCTTTTACTTATCATACGTACATATGTTTTGAGATACTCTATGCATTGAGAGAGAGATGTGTTATCAATTCACATTTAAAAATAAAAGAGACTTTCTTCATCAATGTATTCATTTATTTTTTAAATAACACTTAGCTTTTATAACTGCCACTTATCAATACATATAGATCTGATCGCAAACTTGCTTAAACGGCCGATGAAGACTGTTGTCCTTTTAATAAATCTTAGAACTTCATAAAATTTTATTTACAAATCTTCTATTGACTAACAATATGACATTTTGACAGGTTAATCGGAAGTCAAAAGTGAACCATTTTCTACTAAAACATTTTCTAAGACTTCAACATACATTAATATATTATGAATACATTAAATAATAATAATTAATTATGAACTTTATACAATTTCTTAAAATAACTGTTACTTTTAATAGAATGTACTACTTATTTTTATAATAATTACAATTATCTATAAAATACTCAATATTAATTACAGATTATAACAATATTTTCTTAACAAGCTAACAGATGATTCCATATTTCTGATGATATCTATCTCCGAACGAGATAGTACTATAACAAACCTTAGAAGCTGTTGCCAAAATTTTAACACTCGTAGTCGATTCTACATAAATTTATTGATGTAAGTGTAGTATCTATATCGTAGCTTTATGACAAACACATATTTTTTATTTTATTAGTTTAAGATTCGTTCGTCTAAGCCCTCTGTATTGCTAAACTCTAAGTAATGCTACTTAAAACTACTTAAATATTTACTTTTGTATAACAGCCTGACATGTCTTATAAAAATAAATATATGGTTTTGTAAAACTTACTTGTTTTTTAGATTATTTTCTAAATAGCGTAGATTATTATTATTTGAAAGTATCTATAAATATGTATAGCTATGTTAAGCTTATTTAATTTTATATATTAAATTATATTATTAATTTAATATTTATATATATAAATTTAATTATATATAATTTATAAATTTATATTAATAAATATAAATATAGGATGAAAAATAAACCGATATGGACAGGGATTCGAACCCGCGGACTCTGGGAAACCGTCACGTCGCTCTACCAATTAAGCTACCTTACGCTAACTTAAGTTATGTAATACGCTAGACCCTACGCTAAGCTATACGGTAGCTTTTCCGTATCGGTTTATTTTTCATTCTATATTTATATAAGTTTAGATTATTATTACTATTCGTATAGATAACTCGTACATTTGATGCTTCTATATATTTTTTGCACTGGTAATCTAACAGGTAAAGCCAGTGAGACGTTTCATTTATTATCCTCACCTAAGGGCTTTAAAATCTCCACCGAAGGATTTGCGGGATTCTTCGTAGAAATATAACCGTGACGTAAGACAGATGGAGGTGCTGAGAAACTTGCTCGTTTCCATTGTTCTTTTATAAAACTTATGAAATATATAATAAGAAAGGATTTTGTTTGTAATAGTTTCAAAATATCTATATTTAAAAATAATCTATTTTATAATATAATTTCAGCTAGAAATATATTTTATAATAAATTGTAATAAGAAATCGCAAAGACTTGTGTTTTTGCACGTCTGTATATTGTACATAGAAAATATTATAATTGATTCAACGTTAACGGTCGTGCTATGGAAACATTCCTTGTTGTTTTTTAGATGAATACCAATGTCTTATTTAAGACAGCAGCTTGCGTGAAGACTAAAGCGAAGCGTTATTTTTTAAAATAATTCAATGGAAGCTTAGAGAAAATTGTTTAAATATTTTAAACTGTTTTGTTGCTGTGTGATCGTGATCTATATACACGTGTGTATGTGTGTTGGTTGGTTGTCGCTTTGTTGCTGTGTGATCATGATCTACACACACGTGTGTAGATCATGTGTGTGTGTGTTGGTTGGTTGTCGCACACAGATCTTGTAATTACAGTATGTGGTAAGCTTATAAGACCGCTGTTTTCCTGACCAATCATATATTCACATACCTAATTATGAAATACAGCCTTAATAGTTATTTTATGTAAAATAATATCTCAATAAAGATTAGCTAAAGTAAACTTTAATGTATAATTATAAAACTCAGTTCACTTATTGGTCTTGTTACACGTGGCAGTTGAGAAACGGATCAAAGTGTGTTATTGCTTGTAATTAACATAATTCATCTTTGGGTCGAGAAAAAGCTGAAAAACATCTTAACTAAACATAAAATATTTTTTTATTAATTCATAAATGGTTCCACTTTCTATGAAGAAATCATTTATTTCTTCAGGCCTTTGTATGCCAAAAAGGTTTGCTCGCAATTATTTAACGAAGGAAATGAAGTGATCGTTTTGAATATGAATGCTTTTATATCAAATATTTTCATTTAGAAATACCATAAATTTTATAATCCATTTATACATTATATTTATTTATTTTGAATTTGCAATACGAGCATAATATTGGGAAATGTTTGCTTTATTTAACTAGCTTTTGCTCTTGGGTCTAGATGTATGTATATTTTTAATGTAACTATATTATTATATGAAAATTAGGACAGCTATTTTTGCTACCGGGTTAACTTTGCTCTTTTTGAAGTCACTAACTTCTGTACTAATTAGCGCTCTGCAAATTGGATAATGGAATTGTATCTTTACATACCCTACCAAGATTATAATACTATAAAAGAACATATACATATATACAAAGTATGTTGGTTCAGATTATATAAGATAAATTTAACTTCACTTTTATGTGGTAAAGCCTTAAGACTCAAAGGGATGTATGAACGGACAGCGATCTCAGAACAAACGGGTTAGGACCCTTTAGGTACTTGACCCTAATTACAATTTTCCCTTTAACAATAAAGTCTGAAGGGCCAAGACCTTTAAGAGTACTTATATACAACAGTTAACATATCATCTTATATGTAATAAAGAAACCTGTCAAGAAAATAATTACTCCTAGAAAAGAAAAATATTGATTACATCCAATATTAGGTTTGTAGTTGAATTATCAAGCCAATATTAATTTGGCTCTACAATATTTCAATACAAAATCAATACAACTATATATTAATACTACACAGCTTCCAGTTATCAATAATTATAAGATAGGTACAGTTAACTTGTTATTTAAAAAGAAAATCTTTATATATTTGGTAATACGATTTATTTTATTATTATTCATTTTATTATTTTAATAAGATTTTATGGTTTCTTGTACAAAGAGTTGTCTGAGAATAAACAAAAAACGTAGTGCTTGTTAAATTATAAAATATTCACTTTTTATGTTACACATATTTTACGCAAACTAAGCGCCATACTGTATTTATGGTTAGTAAAAATATAAAACTCAATTACCTTTAAAAAAGTCATAACCTTAATTGAGTTTTTTTTTATATAAAATTCAACCTTAACGCTGAGCAATATGAAAACACAATCTAAATTACTTTTACTTTATGGGTATATACAGACATAGATAAACGATTTTTTAATATTTATAACAGGTAAGTACATAGAACGTTATGAAACAAATAGGTATGTAACTTTTTATCTAATAGTTTTTAATGTTCTCGTAAACAAAGAAAAGGTCAAAACTATTGTATATAAAGTTAATAAAATTGAAATAAAACTATTTTATTAATTTTTAAATTTACATTTTAAGTCTACTACTATTATATGTATGTACTACTATCCCGACGTTTCGAATGCTTTGCAGCAATCGTGTACAGACCAAAACGCACTAACAGTATTTTGAGGTCTTACAGTGCGGTCACAGACATAGGATTTTATAATTTTCAATTTTCATCCCAGGTGTTAGATAATCCCCAACTGACTTACTGACAGATACCTCAATCTCGTCTTACCGTGAACACGATTGCTGCAAAGCATTCGAAACGTCGGGTTAGATTTAAAATGAAAATTTAAAATTTAATTCATAATACGCGATTTAAATCCGTAAAAATAGTTTTATTTCAATGTCTTGTACTCGAGAAAATCTTAGAAAACACTCAGTTGATAAAAATTTCGAAAACTTTCATAAAAAATATTGTGGTTGAGTCTTCTCACTGAGTAGACTGAGTAGTTACATATTAAGAAAATTAGATAAAAAGAAAATTATAACAATTAAATTATTTAAATCATCTTCATAAATAAGTTTGTAATCGCACTTTGAAAGTTCTGAACGATAATTATAGTTATTTTTCATCTAGAACATTTAAATCTCAGATTAAAATAGGTTTTATTACAAACAACTTATACAAATACCGTGTTTTGAACTACACGGTATTTGTCAATCATATCAAATCAAATACCGCTGTCTGTTTATTTTATCGGCATGTAGCTTTATTTTTCTATTACATAACACAAACAACTTTATCAGCCGTGTTGTTCAAGTGTACCGATTAACACTAACTATATGAATAGCCCGAGAGCGAAGCCACGGTAAAAGCTAGTTGTAAATAAATTTGGTTTATTTTTATTTCCCCTTTTCATTCGTAAATTCAAACAAATTGATGACAGGGACGTATGCCGAGCAATTTAGTTCTGGCATTTCTATATAGTTGGTGCATTTTGAAACGAAATGTATATTTTTATTTGCTGTTTTTTTTGTCTAAACTCAAATTTATTTATCTATAATATTAAAAAAAAATATATTCTGTAAATAACATAAAATATCATACGTGTTAAATATTTTATATGTAAAGATAGTCTAAATTAAGTACTAAAGATATTGTTTAATGTCTAAATAGATTTATATCTAAATCTAGATGCGTAAGAACCTGAAAGTACTAAATTACATGATAATAGTATGTCTCATGTTATATTACATCGAGCCGGTCACTTAATGTACCAATCCATCTTCATAATCACTTTTAAGGGTTCTTTTAACAGTTTTTGAAACCATATCGACATACTGGTCTACTTTCACGTTTGAGGACAACTATTTATAAATTTAGTGCAAAATAACATGTTTTAACTGACATTTTTTTAACGGCGCGTTGTGTGACAAGACCGAAATAGTATTCATTTAGTAATATATTATGTTTCATTTCATTTTTTACATTATAGCGACGGAATGATGGTGTTTTAATGTAATATAAATATTATAAATGAATGATTTTCAATAATAATATCACTGGACTAATTACACAAGTTGATATAACGCCTAAGTAAGCAAATTTTATTCTTGTTTAAAAACGATACAAATACATAAAAAAATACATTATAAATACTTCAAATATATTTAATAAACGAACAAACCTAGAAATACAGACAACTATCTCATCACATACATGCCTGTCCCTGTTGGAAATCGAACCTGAGGCCACTCGCGGCGCGATACGTTACGCGTCTACGCCAAACACTCTACCAACGCGATGATGCGATGACAATAAGTTTGTAACAAAAGTCTAATATTTGGTTAAATTTTCAGGTCCAAATGAAGAGAAATATGATAAAAACTTAACAGATGTAAGAAGAGAAATTGCGACTCGAATACAAGATATTGTTATCAAGAACCAAAGTTTAGTAAAGGTATATCAGATATATATTACATACATACTTATATCAAATAACTCTTTGGAAAAATTTGAAACCCGTCAAAAAGTCACATATTTTAGCTATTTTATTTGATCTTAATATTACTATGGTCGAGTAAACATTATATTAACAGTAAATAAAATTTTATCTTCGTAGAGTAACCCCGACTTCCTTATGTTCATCGAAGGGGATTTAGCAGCGTATGAAGAGAATTTTATAGAGTATCTCAAACACGTAAATAATAATGACACTAAGAAGAAGACGTGGGGATTTTGGAACTCGATGTTTTACGCCGGTACAATTTACACTACTATTGGTAATTATATTTTTATTATTTATTATATTAAAGAAGTGACCTATCCCATCCTAGATTTAAATCCTTCTGGTTGGATTATCCTCGCTCTAGAAGATTGTTGATTTATATTTAGGTTAAACGTTGTTTCATTATTTTTAAAACGTTTTTCGTTCCGAAAATCGTTTTTGTTAATTAAAAGTAACATAAATTCAACAAATTTTTACTATGCTCAATTGTGATATATTTTTTTAAAATTAAAATGACTTTGGGTTCTTAAAAAAAATCTATGAATTTATATTTCCTTAAATCTTTTTTCCCAAATTGGCAAATTGAATTATTTTGTTCATTTGAAGGTTTGTGCTTTCAAATGAGACAAGACTTGGTTCCTAAGACAGCTTATTCATTATCCCGAAACTTTGTAACAACACATCTAATTAATACAAGAAATAACAACACCGAAGTAAGATTCAACACAACAGATTAATATTATTCCCGAAGTCTCAGAACTAAGGGATTGTTTCGAAGAAACATAGAATTCAAAGTTTTGAAAATCGGTGATTAAATGTTATGTATCATTTGATAATGAATTAATTATTAAATTTTCAGGTTAATTTGTTATATAATTATTTACTTACTTAAAGCATTATTTTCTTTTATTATAAGTATATCATCTTCGTTTTTATGCAGTGCTGTTAATCAATCAAGAATAGGTTATAAGTTACTAAAAGTGCTATTAAAACATTTGTAGAGGCACATTTAAAGCATTAATTAAAATAATGACCTGTCATATATTTTACTAAAATTATTACTTCATTATTTCAAATATACTAATTTAATCCGTGCATACTCTAAAATATTCTAAGAGAATTCTAATTCTACTTGTTCTTTGTCATTATACGTATGGGTATAAAAACTTTTAGTTTTTTTGGTTACTTCCACTTAGCCCTTCATTACAAAGTATTTCTATGATAAATAGAAAGCCCATATGCCTTTTTTAACCCCCGACTAAAAAGAGGGGTGTTATAAATTTGACCGGTCGATCTATGTATCTGTATATCTGTGTATCCGTATATCTGTTAATGTGTATATGTGTAACTGTCTGTGGCAATGGAGCGCCCAAGCGCGTGGACGGATTTGAATGCTGTTTGTTTTTAATCGAAAGCTGTGTTCGTCAAGATTGTTTTTATCTATGTTTAGTCGTAATAAAAACAGTCGTCTCCAAAATATTGACGTTTTATTCGTGCGGGGAAAGGTTCTTATGCAAGAATTAGTTATTCCCAGCGGCTTCGCCTGCGCTATATAGGAAAAAAAGCCTTGTTCAGTATGCCAAAAAGTTTTTAGACTTACTCAGGAGAAGTACTTTATTAGGGATAGATATTGCCCGTGACCGCGTCCACGTAGACTGTAAAAATATATTTATATGGCTTATAAATATAAATCGATTTATCATAGTTTTATTAGTGATTGTAAATCATTTTAAATCTAAATATTTATATTTATTAATATTCGTATATGAGAAATGTATATGAGCATATGAGAAAGTCTATAATCATGTTACTTAATACATTTATAATTTATATTTCACGTGGTTTCAATTTTCGAGGACCGTTTAAAATAAAGAAAGAATAAATAAAGGAAAAGAATTAAAACGCAAGTACGATACCAAGGCTAATACAGAAATGACAATATCGAATCGTAACCAAGTCCTCAATGATTAACTTCGTAAAATCGACACCATCGTCAACATACGTACAACGGTCCCCTGACGCAACGACTTCAATAGGTACATAATAATATTATTTTTATTCTTTTTAGAGGTCCTTTTGTATCGGGGGTTTTTTAAATGTTAAATTTAATTTTACTAAAATATGTTATCTTTCCAAAACGTCACTCTAATATTGGTTTAAATACGTGATACTATCTACGTCTTCACGCCTTTACATTTAGCATTCAATGCTTACGTGTTTTGCTCAGACAATGCATACAAATGAGTCTAGACTAGTGTATAGCACTTTACCTTCGTAGCGCTTGGCCGTCAGTTTAATATGACGCCATTCAAATGTACCTGAATAGTTGAAATTTATGCTATAGGGTATATTAGGGTATATTATACCCTATAGCATATACTATATCCTATAAATTTCAACTTTGTAATATTATTACAACCGCTTAATGTAAAGATATAAGAAATATAGAAAATAAAGATGATAATTTTATCGTATTGAGTGTCCCAGCTTAAGAGCCTGATAAATATATTTTTATATATTTTGGTTGAAAATAAAATATTTATTTTGGTTACCTAAAAAATAAGAATCAAGACAAAAGTGAAAAACTTTTACCGTTTATATCTTTTATTTTATAGGTACAAAAATAAAATAAGACTTGTTAGTCTGAAGTATAATTCAACAGATAATAGAAATCTATATATTTATTTGTAAGCCAGCCGTACAAATTATCTTTTTTTTACCAAAAGCGCCTGAAACAAATATTGAGCAACATTGACTCAATGTACTTTGCATTTGAAATAATTCCAGGATCGGGGCCTTTTTATTTACTTAAAAAACTCCTTGTATTTAAGAACAACTCTTTAAATGTTGAGTAACCTCTCCTTTTAATTATTTCTGCAGTCGTATAAAGTGCTCAGAACAAAAGGAATGATTCCATTTTCTTTGTCTTCAAAGAAACGACAACCACACAATCCTTTAATGTTCTAAACAGATTTTTAAAGCCGGTGTTTAATTTTTTTACGTTGAAATGTTAGTATACCTTATTGTTTAATTTAAAAACAACTTTAGTATTTCGTAACAGCACTTTAATAGGCTTTAAATTTGACCAATATACAAATGAACAAACCTATTTATCTGATTTTAGATAATTTAAACACAATAAATCTAAACATTACGAAATGCTCATTATATTTTTAACAGCCGTTTAATTATAAAACGAAAAAATAACAAAATTTCAATATTTTTATTTCTCAACAACATCAAAATCTAAACTCAATTTCTGTATTTTTAACTTACACATATGTATATGTTGTCGTGTTATTTTTGGAACATTGCCCGGCAAACATTGGCGCACTTGAGCTCAGTCTCCGCGCGATCGAAACGTTAATAACTGGAATTTAGGCATTGTCAAATAATAAACAATTATAGTGTTAAATATAAAATTAAATTAATAGTGTTAATTTGTAACGTTGATTGGGGATGAGCATTATGTTCCGGCTTAGTCACAGTTTGATTTTACTTTAAGAAGTGAGACGCCAAAAATAGATTTTCATTATAGAAATCCGGCGACCCCAATGTTATAAAGGAACTCTTTAATGTGTCAGCCAAAAATGGTGAGTATTTTTTTCAATAATGGATATTAAATTTCTGTTCTTAGCTTATCTTATCACTATCAAATATTGGCAAGAGATGAATGAGTTATTGCCAAATAATTTATAAAAATATAACATTTTAATCCTAAAGCTGCGGGTTATGAGGGTTTTTATTTTAGTTAGCTATCGCACTTTATAAACAAGGTATTTTTTTTTCCAGAACAACCGTAATTTATTTGGGAATGTATGAGGAAGGTATAAAATCTGGCAATAATAAAACAATAAATATTCTATCGAATCTAAAACACAAACTAAAGAAAGAATAGTTTTGAAATTGTCGGAACAAGGTAAACAGAACACAATGGAATCAGATCTCATGTCTTCATCTATAAGAAAAAGACGCAATTTATCTAAAAATAGAGGACAAATAATGAGACAGAGAGAAAAGACTCCTGAACCTTCCAGAACTGCTATTCCTCACGAAGATACCACATCTGAAGATGAAGATATACCACCTCAACGCACATCAAGGGAAATAGAAGCAGATAATACATATGAAGAAATGAAACGCTTAGTTCAAGAGCAAGCTAATGTCAAAGACCCTGTATATGATATAGATACAGATGAAATTCTTGAAGCACGATGTTTTGCAGCAAATGAAAGAAGACGACGAAGTATTTCTCCTTTCGCAATTCCTGATAAAGAAGAGTTAATTAAGCTTGAACGAAAAGGAAGTTTTATCGACCCTAGCAACAAATTGTTAAGTACAAACTACTGTTTGAGCCCTAAGGATGACGGTCCTAATAGGAGAAATTCTTTGACTTTAGACTCCTTAGATACAAATTTTTCAAGAAATTCTTTGTCACCCCCCAACTCTCCGAAAGACAAACAAATTCCACAGCCTTTACCTTCCTTACC
Source organism: Napeogenes sylphis (assembly GCA_959347405.1). NCBI lineage: Eukaryota > Metazoa > Arthropoda > Insecta > Lepidoptera > Nymphalidae > Napeogenes > Napeogenes sylphis. The sequence goes on from OY365785.1 coordinate 23,685,985, forward strand.
TTCACCTACTAAAAAAATGGAAGAAATGGTTTATTTTGATGAAATAAAGGAAACGGCAGAAAAATCGAACACCCTACCTAAGAGAAAAGAAACGGCTGTTGACGAAAAAAAAACAAAATCTGTAAATAAATCAACTAAAGATGCTGAACCCCAACTTGCTCCAGGAGAACTTGTGACTAAAGTTATACAAGTCGAAAGAACCCCAAGTAAAAAACTTAGCCAAGAATCAAAACCGTTAATAGAAATAAGAGAAAGAGTTGTCAGAACTCCAAGTACAAAAACATCTGCTGATTTTAAACCAAATGTAAAAAAACAAGTGCCAGTAAGAGTAACTAACGAACCGCAAAATAAAGTTCCACCTGTCAAACCAGCTCGTAGTAAATCTTCTTCTAGAATTGCGGTCAGTTCACATTTAAAACTATTTTTCATATTCTTTTCCGCAATATTAATCGGACTTTACATTTATTTATATCAATAACAAAAAATACGAATGAAAAGACATACACATGTTAATATTCATATTTTTGTCATGTAGAAGAAAAATACTAATAGATTATTAATAATAATATTTACAGAGTAAAACTAGTGAAAGTGAAATGAGTGAAGATCAATCGCAACAACCTAGTGAGTTTTCTAGTCTAACTAAACGCAAAGTTGTACCAACGCCAAGACGTTTCACAAAAAATAGATCACCTAGAGCTAATCGTTCACAGTCTATCACAAGAGTAGAAAATGTGAATGTGTTAGATAAAACTGCTACAGGTATGAGTCAAACTAGTCATGAAATAATAGAATTAATGCAAAAAGCGAGGGCACGAAGTTTGTCCATACCCAAAGATGACCCAAAATTGCCATCTGAGTATAAAGAATATAGTAAAGTTTTACAAACCCCTAATAAAACACCTGTAAATCTAAGACAGGCAAGAGGTATTTCTTGTCCAAAAACTATTCAAATTATTAGCGATAAGGAAATTTTATCCGGATTGGCGACAAAACCGAAACCAAGCCATGAAAAGGAAAAACACAGCAGACAAAGTTCTGGATACATTGATGCAAGTCAGTCAGAATATACATCTAGTTGTTATTCATCTTCACCGAGTGAAAATGAATATGATTTTGATTTACTCGAGCGGTCAGCAGAATTGACCCGCAAACTCAAACTTTTAAGTACCGAAAAAGATAAGGATGACATAAAAAATAACATGAATATAATTCAGGACTCTAAAGAAAAATCTGATAATGAGATCAAGTCTACTCTACGTAAACGTTCTATAGTCGATAAACATTTTAAAAAGATACCTATTTTGGATGATAATTTAGATAAAAAAATACCTGATATTAGTAAGGACCCTAAGGGTAAAGATAAAAAGAATAAACGATCACGATGGAAATTAATAGCTAATTGGCATCAATTTAAAAACGACAACAAAAACGATTGGAGACAGATTATTTTACTAAGAAATCAATGCATTTGCAATTTATTAATTTTAGTAATATTATGTGGCTTAGGCGGTATGATGTTTAAAGCTTTAGAAGGATCTTTCGAAAATGCTTTTAAATGTAGCTCAAGAAATGTAAAACGAGACTTCATTGAAAGTCTTTGGCGAGGTAGTCATTACTTAAGAGAGGAAGACTGGAAGTCTATGGCAAGAAAGAAATTACACGAATTCGAAGATCAATTGCATACAGCTCATGAAGCTGGCGTGACATCTTACAGCGGTCAAAGATCTTGGAATTTTATGAATTCATTTGTCTACTGTATGACCCTCGTGACTACTATCGGTAAGATATAGATATAAATGGCGTTTCTAAAAAATAATAAATTTGGAATGTACATTAAGTTTTTTATTTCTTTCTCCTGAAAATATGTTATTTTTATAATTAAAAAAATGTTTTTGATAGATTTCATATGTTTCAGGTTACGGTCACATAGCTCCCAAAACAACGTATGGTCGAGTAGCAACCATAGTCTATGCTATTATTGGTATACCGCTGTTTCTGATAGTGTTAGCTGACTTCGGCAAGCTATTCACAAGGATAATTAAATTTTTTTGGTCTTTCATTCGTCGTTTCTACTATACGAGAAGTTGTAGACAAGTAAGAAGAACAGTTCCAGTGCAGGTGTGTAAAAAAACTATTTATTATGTTTGTTCTATTAAAAACGATATAATATACGTACATTGTCAAAAACGGAAAATAATTGAACATTTATTTTTTACTTTTTGAATTGAATACGTTATTTATATTTCTAGAAAAACAGGAATATTTGTCATCTTCTTAACATTTTTAAGAAAATGTTGCCCGAGTTCATTATTTAATTAAAGAATTCATTTAAAGCTATAATTACGTTTAATTTGATTATTTAATACAGTTAATTATATAAAAATGTTTTCTTCTATAAAGACGAAATCAAATTTTATATTAAAACGTACATAAATATATTTCAACGGAATTTGCATTATCATATTATCATAAGGAAATATGATTCAAATTACTGTTATAAGAAAAGAAACAAAGCCCTCGTTTCCTTTTAAGTCGCAAGTAGATAATGATTTTGCTCGGAGCTTATGTTGTCTTACATTTTCCTGAAATTTCTTTTTATTTATAAATCAAATGCGTTCCAAGAATAAAAATATGCTTCAAAGAAAAAAATTATGAGAAACAATTTTAATTTCAGGAAGTGATGAAAGGCCTGAACATTGTTTACGATGTTGTAAGAAGACCCTCACAAATATTTTCAGAGGAAGATGTAGAAGGCTTGCCAGAAGGTACACACCCCCCACCAGTTGGGAGAAAGCCGAGTGATGTGCCACCACCCTTACCTCCCAAACCTGGTTTCAAGAGAGAACCGGAAATCGAAAACGACCCAGAAACCCCCGCTCCATCTGTATTTGAAATAGACGACGAATTTAACCTACCTATATCTGTCGCTATATTTATTTTAGTGGTGTATATCATTATTGGCGCTGTGGGGTACAATAGTTGGGAAGATTGGAGTTTTTTCGAATCTTTCTACTTTGTTTTTATATCAATGTCAACTATTGGTCTTGGAGACCTTGTTCCGAATCATCCCATGTTCATGATGGCATCTATCCTGTATTTAGTCTTTGGTTTAGCTTTAACATCTATGTGTATTAATGTGGTTCAAGTAAAACTCTCCGATACATTTAAGCAGGCGAGTGCTAAAATTGGTGCCACCATCGGCCTTAAAGTTGCAGAAGAAGATGGTAGTTTGGTTCCAATAACGCCACCTCCAGTAGAAAATGTTCCAGTTCATAAACCAAAAGTTGAAGTAGAGGACGCTAAAAACAAGGAAGTCAAAGATGATGAAACCAAAACAAGATGAAAGTTTAGAATTTATTGTTATAGTTATCGAGTGATTAATTACTTAAGTGATATGATTATAGTATATAGACATTTTATACAAAGCTTTATATTGATGTTTGTTACTGTGTGTGTAAATAAAGATCTTTATGGATTTATTTGTGAAATTTACTAGTACTAAAATACTATATATTGTGTTATTATAGTGCGTTTTGGATGGTTGAGAATAGTTAAAATTAAAGCTACATGAAAAATTTATGTAACATTATGTATTGTTACACTCATTTTTACTATTAAATAGATAAGCTCATTATTGAGAAAACAATTTAAAAGTCACCACTATCTTAGAAAAATCTATGAAAGAAACAAAGACTTGTTTTTATGTGCCCCGTAACTAATCAAAAATAAAATATATATAAATAAATAACATAAATAAATAGTATAATTATAAATATATAGTATGCAACATCAGATGAATAAAATAAAAATAAATGTCAGTAATCGTAAGAAATACTATAATTTGTGATTAATAATAAAAAGTTTACTGAACTTTGTAAAAAAAAAATATCATAAAAGCTTATATTTAATTGAAATTCTCATATACCATTATTAAAACATCAACAATACCTCTAAAAGGGTAAATAACTTTAAAAAAAGAGGCGCTTCCTAACAAAGGGTGTACTTTTTGCGGCGTCCTCTATTGAATGGATAACATTTTTTCCATTACATCGTTAATATAAATAAGAGACGCGGAGAAAATCAAAAGCTTTAGAAGGAATTTAATTACTGTCATTAATCCGAGCAGGGTTTGTTTATGTCTGGATTTCGTTGTTTTGAATTAGGCTTCTTAAATACTTAGAGTATGTATTCATTTATTGTATATATTATGTACATGTTTTAATTTATTGTATACATATGTATGTTTTAATTTATTGTTTAATCCTAACTTTATTAAAAGAAATAAATAAAAGAAAACATCCACACTTGCGGGACAGAACCTTAGAAGCACAGCGGGATACTCACTTGATACACTCTGCTATTTACAATCGTTTTTGTCGGAAACATTTAAGTAATCATTGGATAGTTAATATTTGCTAACAACAACAAAAAGGGTGCAAAATAAAAATGACATAATTGTAATTAAATTATAATGTGTTTATTTAATATTTACTTTTATCAGTGACTTTAATTTGACATATGTGCGAGACATACCTTCCGAAGTCAAATAATAAAATATATTTTATTATCCAAAAAAATATACACAGAATACACAGAATTCCGTACGTATTTTGTTTATGCTATTAATAATACCATTTACACATATACAAACAACTCCAAAAAAATGGTTTTCTATAAAAATTGCGGTATTTTTTTGCAGTGAAAAGCACTACAGTATTTTTATTTCAATATTTATTTAGGAAAAGTTTATATTTTTCTATAATCCCGTCGCTCGTGCAAGAGTCCTTATTGAGGCAGATATTATCACCTGAATTTCAGTGTTTTTTTTTATTCATGGCTGTGGCGTGCTTCAACACCTCTATGAGGAATTATCAATTTATTGTTTATGGCTCGGAGTTTGTAATGAAATATTTTTGTAAAAGATGAGAGGAAAGTTTTAAAATGGAATTGGTGTTTATTTCGGATTTTTATGGATTGACATGCCATTTTGTAATATTTTCAAATTATTTTTATTAATTATTATTAGTTAGCTGTGTCCCCGAATTAAATTGCTTTTATATGTAGCAGAAAAATTTTGTTGTTAATTTTAATCGAATTTTTAATTGATTTTCTTTGTGGGCTTTTTGTATTGAAATTAATTTATTTAATATTATTATTATGGATAAGAATTATTTTCATGGACTTAAGTTGCAACGGACACACGGTTCAGTTGATAGTACCATATATTTATTTAGTAAACCAAGTATCCCGCAAAAAAGTATCCCGGAAGGTGGCTAGTGCGTTAAGTCACCCTCGAATAGAATATGTATGGATGAAGGTGAGTAGGATTTGAATGAGCAGTGGCAAAGGGAGAGGCTTTGTTACTTTGTTACATTTATTTATGGCTAGGGTCTACGAAATAATACAAAAAATGTTAACTAAGACTCAAAAAATAATTTATAATTGATTTTACATAAGAAACATAACATTAGTCTTGCACATTTTAACTAACTAAATTTACTAATTGATAAAACCTGGTTCCTCCCTCTGTAAATAATCACGTTAAAACAAAAATGTGTTAATTACACGTTCATACAATAAATTAATACTGAACATTAATTAATTAATTCAAAAAATATTATACAGTGTTATAATTCGGAAAAATACAACTTAATGAATAAAATTTCACTTTGCATATGGTTGTTAATACAATTAAACCTTAAAACCAATGGGATGATGAGAAGCGTTTTTTCGAAGTAAAAAAAAACATAACGTTAATATTATTTATTCCATTTCTATATGTTTCTTATTTCTAAAATCGCTATGTTATAATATGACTACTACTATTCTAGAGTCATGTCTAACTAACATTATCATTTATTACATTTATGTATTGGTATAAACCAAGTCTACGTAAATCGTTAAGGGTAACAAATGGAATAACTAAACGGGTCTGGTTGTACTCAGTATAAATTTTAGAAACATGTACTGTATCAATAATTATAATATTTAGTAAAATGATCATTTAGCTCCTAGAAACAACACATTTTTAAAAAAATTCAAATTAGGATTAGGATATACAGTCGTCACTGTCATCTTTGTCACTCGTTAATAATCATATAACATAAATTGCTAGTGACTCGAGAAAACACCATTTAAGTAAAGTCATTCTAGAGTTACTCAATTACTAATAAGTACATCAAAGACTAATACGTTTAGAATATTATATACGTTTAGAAAATACATTTTATTGACCGCCCCGTTGGTCGAGTGGTTAGCGCAGACGCCTAACGTGTCACGGCAATGGGGCTCGGGTTCGATTCCCGGCGGAGACAGGCATTTATGTGATGAGCATAGATGTCTGTGTTTCTGGGTTTGGTCGTTTATTAAATATATTTTCAGTATTTATATGTGTATTTCTATGTATTTGTATCGTTGTCTAACACCCTTAACACAAGCAAATAATTTGCTTACTTAGGGGTTAGATCAATGTGTGTAATTTGTCCTGATATTATTATTATTATTATTATTATTTTATGGCACGAAGCCAATGTATAAAGTAAGGCAACGATATTATAAAATCATCTCAATTCCTACATTACGTAATATCACATTTCTAATATTTATGAATTTTCTGGAACCTCCGCAATCAAAATCTTATTCTACTAATAAGATAAGAGATTTTTGTAATCCCAAAAATAAATACATTCATTCGTTTATACTTTCTCAAAGACTGGGAAGATTATGTTCGAGATTTTCCTTATAATATTATTTATTATTTTTATCACAAAAACAAATACAGATATTGTAGTTTACGCTTAAATTAAATAGAAAGATGAAGAAACATATATTATGACAAAATAATACATATATTTTTAACCTATCTTTACATCTTAATTTGTAGTATCTTTTGAAAATAATAATTTGTTTCTTTTTAAACAAGTACCTACTTACAAATATAATACTAATAGGATAAAAAAACAATTATAAATAAAAATTACGTGTAAGTTCTTCTTTTCCAGCTTCGAATTGAAGACATTTTTTGCAAAATCTTCAAAATTTTATTCATTATTTTCATTGGGTTATAAAATTTATAATTAACATATTCATCAATAAATAGAGAATCATAGTAATAGTGCAGATTATTAAATAATTTTTTTTTCATATATTTAATGTTTCTAATGGACGTATTATACCATTTTATATTTGCTTCCAATGTGTTCAAATTGTGGTTATTAGTTTTGGAATAGAACTCCAACGTTGATAAATCAGTTTCAACATTATTGATTCCGGTAGTAATATCTGCGGTAATTGATTCTAAATCCTTCAGAATGTTAATAAGTTGGTTTTCACCAAAATAGCAATTGGTTGAATCAAAATATTCTAAGCTTATTGTTTCAGTGCAATGCAAGTTACCTATAAAATCGTCATGCAGGTATTTGATAAAGACTTCTCTAGTATCGTAGTCCTCATATTTCGGATCAATGAACTCAAATTTCTTTAGCAATAACAAATTCAAGTATAGGCTTGGTATTGCAACTGGCAGCAATTCACAAGGAGGAGCCATATGAGAGTATCTGGACCATCCAGTGAGAATAATTCCACTAAATTTATAAACATCATTTTCACCTCCAAATTTGTAATCATAAATCGACTTGAGCCAATTAAAATGGTTCCACAATCTCTTCCCCAAGTCTGGAAAGGTCGCTGTTATACCATCAGCTCCCTTGAATGCTGAAGCAATCCATATATTTTTAAATTTTTTATGGTATTCCATCACACTGGAATGAGCAATTTTAAATATGGGTTTATATTCCCAGTACACTGGTTCTACATTTTTGTTTTTAAATGTTATATTCTTCCAGTCAAGCATAGGTATACTTCGGAACATATCATCCCAAATTAAAACGGTTGTTGCTGGGCTTCTGCTTTTAACGATTTCTAATACTGTATCCAGGTGACTCAGATAAATTTGTCTACAAAAAAAAAATATCTTTCTATCATTATATCCATATAAGTTACGCTTATTTAATATTTTACCATATTAAATACATCTTTTTGTATAATAATAAAAAATATTTATTTTACTTGCTTTGGAACTAAAGGAAAAACTTTTGTAAATGTTACATGGATATATATGTAGGTACTCGCATACTTATCTTGTTTTTCATTAATTTGAATGAATCTTTAGGTCTATAATTGTTTTATAAGAGAGCCAATGGACCAACCTCAAGAGCTAAGTTTTTTGTTATTTACATTTATATAAATATAGAATGAAAAATAAAATTATACGGGCAGGGATTCGAACCCGCTACTTCTGGGAAACTGTACCGTCACTCTACCAATTGAGCTACCGTATTGCTATTTTTCGTTATTGTTGTCGTTTTAGTTTGAGACATGTATAACTGAAGAACTAAAGGTATTCATAAAAATTAATAGGGTCTAATTTAGTTCTAAATCTCCTTTTTGTTTAAAAGTTTTTGATTAGGAGTTTCTTTGAGCTTCAATTATAATATACGTGCAACCCCTTGCGCGGTCAGTTTCCGGTGCATAGGAGGCCTAAGGCCATAGTACAAACATAATAACAAATCTACTTACGTTTTTGTATAATGTCTTCTCAAACATTTCGCGCATTTATTAATATGATAGACTTCATCGGCACCGATATGCAAGTATTTTAATGGATATATCTTTTGATGAAAATTAATGATCTGAAATAAAAATAGTGTTTATTAAAGAAACATATATAAATTACATAATGTTTATCATTGCAAATAAATTGCATTGCGTTATCATTGCAAATCTCCCCTTTTTTGTATATTGATTTTGCACGAGGCCGTATAATGCTAAGATTTAGTATGTATATCGATTTTTAATATAGGTCATTACATAGACAAACGTATTGAAGCACTTTCTAAAAATATTGTTACAAAACGAAAATTGCACATCTTCGCATATCGCACTTGTACATCTTCGTTCAATTATTTGATAGTTTTAATATCATTTTACAGATGATATGCAGCTAGAGACAAGTAAAATGTGGGTCGCAGTGATTGTATTGTTAATAATTCCCTCGTACTTGAGCTAATGAAAAATCGTTATACCCAGCTCAGCATGAAGCATCGCGTTAAATATTCATTTACAGGAAATCTTTGCAAGTTTTATGCAAAGGCTTTTTACTGAGAGCAAGGGTGAGCATTTTATTTATTTATTCCATTCTGGGAATACAGGCTAAAGAATAATCGAATATAATAACATATTTCGTACAATACTTTCAAAATTTATAACTAAATAAAGTCTTGTTAGTTACTGATCAATATACCTGCTCGAGCATATTCTTTATAAGTTTGTTACTGCCAGATTTACTCGGACATATAGAATCGGGAAAAAGTGGAATTTCTCTTAAATGTTGAAATTCATGTAATTTCAGGGCATATTCCATGTGGCCAAATGTTTGCACAAGCGGAATAACGTCGAGGCCAACCTTTACCGCCAACGCGACGAATTCATGTAACTGGTGTAAAATATAATTGTAAATTAGTTCAGTGAAAAGTTTAGGTAACAATATAATTAAACTATACAAATATAATATTAAAGTCATTTTATAAATTTGATGATAGTGTCATACTTCATTGGCGTCATAATGGTTAGTAGCACTCAAGTTAACCAACTGTCCTTGATACGGAAACATATCTTCATATTCCATTAGAAGGCCCGTTACACCCAGGCTCAATAGCTTAGGCAGAAGTGTCTTTAAATAACTAATCTTAGGTGGAGAGCCTTTTAAATCCAAATGCACTATTATATTTTCCAATTCAAGTTTATTTCCTATACGACTTTTTGACGTTGAAACTTCTTTAAACATATATGATATAATAAAGTAAACAAATATGAAAATTGCAATGGATAAGATACATTTTAATTTAATGAAACGGCACTTGGTTGGTAATACACGCGTTTTAAGATAAACATTTTTCGTCATTTTAGCACTATTAATATGAGAGGTAGTCAATTTTGAAGTTTCAAAACGTTCACTTTTGAAAATTAAATTTAACTGTAGAAAAGAGGATTTATATATATAACTGGCTACTTCCTTACTATATTTTACGTTAACTACGTTATAAGTTCGGGAGCTCTTGGCATACTGAGGTTTAATCATAATTTTACGTCTTAGCATTACTTTGGCTTCTTCTATTTCTTTTACATATTCCAAGACCTAATCCCTATTATGAATGTAGAATTGTATAATCTTTATTCAAATATGGTATTTAGATTTAATAAAAAATAAATATGTGTGTGTGTATTAGTGTACACATGTAAGAAGTGAAACTTCTTTATGACATAATTTTTTGAAAAATGATTCACTAATTACAACTTTACAGGAATGGCTAATTAAGCTAAATTAGATAAAGTTTAAGCAAAAATAAAGATGGCGCGTAACAGAAAAACGTTACAATTTTTAGACATTGCTATAAAATTTCTCCCATCCGTCGATAAAAAAGTTTAACTTCAAATATGGCGCGTAACGGAAAAATGTGACTTAGAAATAAAGATGGCGCGTAACAGAAAAACGTCATAACTTTTTGACATTGCTATAAAATTTTATCCCATCTGTCGATAAAGAAGTTTCACTTCAAAAAAGATGGGGCGTAACGGAAAAATATGACGCGTAACGAAAAAATGTTACACTAATTTTTTTCCAACCCCGATAAAGAAGTTTCACTTCAAAAACTTTAGCAAGACAGTTATTCTTACAATGTAAGTATAACTTTAGCAAGACAGTTATTCTTACAATGTAAGTTTTTGAAGTGTTTCTGTTACGCGCCATCTTTATTTTTGCTTAAACTTTATCTAATTTAGCTTAATTAGCCATTCCTGTAAAGTTGTAATAAGTGAATCATTTTTAAAAAATTATGTCATAAAGAAGTTTCACTTCTTACATGTGTACACTAATACACACACACATATTTTTTTTTATCATCAAAAAGTCATCAGAAAATGATTTATCCATTTTGAGAGTATAACCATGTTAATGTTTTAAATACAATTTAAGTTGCGAAATATTAATTGCTCATTAACTCAAAATATCCACTACGATTAAATATTATATTAGAGTCTAAAATGTATTGTTTTTTATTGCTTCAATGGTAAATTTGTGAATTATTGTTATCGCGATTGAAATTCAATTTAAATTTTATGTTGATATTATGTAATAGAGAAAATTTACATGGATTTATTAGTTGTTGTAAAAGTTTGTAAAGTGAATAGATTTAAAAGCGAGTTTATATAATACTTATATAATATATTGTAAATAAGTTTTATAACTCTACTGTGAAAATAAAATTCGTAACTATTATTATTAAAATATTTAAAATAAAACGGGGCTTAACGCGTTTTTTACCTTTAACTTTATTTTACCCGACGTTTCGGCTGAGTTACACCAGCCGTGGTCACGGGGAGACTAGCGGTGTGCGGCGCCGTCGACTGCGAGCGGAGGTATCTTTTTCAGGTACCCTCACTTGTGGATTATATTTGTAAAAGTACCTCTGAAGAGCGTCTAGCCCTTAATGTTCTTCGAAGAAATAAAGACATCTTGGTACTCAAAGCAGACAAAGGTAATGCTACAGTAGTAATAAACACCACAGACTACGATCCCAAAATTCGGAACTTGCTCGCAGACGAAATCATTTACAAACCTGTTGCCTACAATCCCACCACAAGAGTAACACGTCACACGCGTTCCCTTATACAAGACCACAAAGAATTATTCACGGATGACGAGTTCAATTGGTTGCATTGTCCCAAGATATCGCAACCACCTAAACTTTATGGACTGCCAAAAATACATAAAAGAGATGTGCCTTTAAGGCCGATAGTAAGTCAAATTGATTCCCCTACATACGACTTAGCAAAGCACATCTCTAAAGTGTTGCAGCCATTAATAGGAAACACACCGTCTTACGTGAGGGATTCTCGACATTTTATTAACATCCTAAAGGAGATAAAGCTGGAACCGAACGAGATAATGGTGAGTTTTGACGTTGAATCGTTGTTGAATGGTTCGCGAAGCGATTGAAATTAAAAAACATAAATATTTTAATCGTGAGGATGGATATAAACTGTCTACTGCATGGAGTCCAGTTATAGGAAAATTAAATAACCACCATGTTTCGTCAAATAAACCCGAGGACAATGTGTCGTGTGTAGTGACTTTTATAAATATAATCGACAAGTGAGGGTACCTGTAAAAGATACCTCCGCTCGCAGTCGACGGCGCCGCACACCGCTAGTCTCCCCGTGACCACGGCTGGTGTAACCCAGCCGAAACGTCGGGTAAAATAAAGTTAAAGGTAAATAACGCGTTAAGCCCCGTTTTATTTTTAATATTTTAATTATGCATCGCGATAATTTAAAAACTTATATTATTATTAATTTGGGATCATTACATTAAAATAGTAATTAAACATTTTTAGTTACTTTAGATGAATTATTATTCCTATTTCATTTAGTTTATTTTAGAGAATGTAGATAAAAATTACAAAGTATATAATTCGGAGTGGTTTCGTAAGTCTTAGGTAACTGGATATTAAAGACGGGTCATAACGAGCTATCTGATTACCATTCTCAATTCTGTTTATTGTACAAAGCTTTTAGACAAAAAAAAATCAATACTAAACGCATTTTTATACATTATTGCGTAATTATGCGATGCTATGCAATTTTAAAATATTTTGACCTTTCCTAATAAGCTTTTTCACCACGCTTTTTACCCAAGAAAAAGGATAAAGTGTAAAAAAGTGTACAAAAGAATTCTTTCAATAAAAATTTCAAGAACTTCTAGAAGTCCGAATTAAAAACAAAACAGTGACTTGTTTGAGTGTATGTTTTCTTCAATCTATAATGTTATGGACACTGTTCTTGTGTGCAAATATTATTTGTATCATTATCTTTTGTTTGATATATTAAAGGCTTTCTTTTTGAATTAATGTATCCAACTGATTACTGTTCAAAGGAATTATTTTCAATTATGGAATGATTGTAGAGCGTACTGATGATTGAGATATACATTTTAAAGGTATGAAATGATAAATAATAAGTTTTACTTTACAGATTCGATGCAAACTGAATTGGTAAAACGTTGTATGGGGGATATATAACATTCAAACGTCCAGGAATCAAAACCTGAACGTATAAATTTAAGCACTTACGCATTTATAGACTAATCATAGTTTTGTGGAAACTAATAAAATAATTAAAAAGCAACTAGAAATACCATCTAAGTTAAATTTTATTCTATAAAGGTAAAAAAAAATAATATTTTGTACTTTAAATAATATTAATAAACTTGTGTTATAACATAAGTTACCTTTGTCCAAAAAAAAAATTGAAATTATTAATTTAGGTTGTGGCATCTTATCAATGTTAATATATACCTCGTATTGCAAATTTCATAATATTGTTTAAGATTTTCGGTAAAAACCTAATAGATGTCGCCTCTTTGTCGATAAAGACATATTTATATTTAATCATCGAATTGGATAACGATTCGGTAGCTCGATTAGTAGAGTTACAGGACGGTTTTAAATGGTGCATTTAAGAGGTTCGAATCCTTGCTTCGGCGTTCTGCCGTCGGAAGATGCTAGTGTCCAATTTTCCTTAGCTTCCCTTCCGACTAACGACATCCTGAGCTGAGATCTGTGCCTTACAGGAAGCTCTCAGGACACCTTTCCACATGGGAGTTCATATGGTCCCCCCTTTTCAATGGGTGGCTTCTCCTTTTCTTTACCCGTTCGTTCCCCGGAGATTCTGTAATCGCCGACAGGGCTAATAACATAGATAGGAATAAAAAAAAAAATACTCATGTTGATAAATATTTAATTGTATGTTTATTTTTTATTTTTTTTCTGGCATAATAATAAAGTAAGTCTTAATTAGAAGAACTTAATAAGAAGAAGTAATAACTAACTAAACCATCAGTTCTGCCAGCTCAAATAGTTAAGTTCGACCAGCTCAACTCAGTCAAATAAAAAAGATGAAAGATGACACACTGTTTGTCATTGTCTAATCACACATGCGCAAAGAAATATTTATGATGCGTTTTTAATTTGAATACTTTGACATTTTTTAGGACATCTTCTAATTGTTAAAACATTTGTGTCTAACATTTCTTCAAGACTATATTAAGTCAACTAGCTTAAAACGAATGTTATTAATAAATAACTATAGTATTTTTGATAACTATTGTTTATATTAATCTAGTTAGGGTAAAAAAATCTATAATAATTATCACGTAAAATCAGATTTATAACACTTAATGAGTCTCCGTAGAGTAAGGTACACCAATTATTATTTCCCTTGAAATATGACTCGCTTATTGTAATACATTTTTATTATATATTTGGTGTCTACGACTATAGTCGATAGTTTCTTTTTTACACACTCAAGAAATACACTAGAAAATTTAATTATAGTTTATAATTTTGTATAAATTTTACTCAAATTTGTTTTCACACGTCAATATATTAGGTTAGCTTTCAGAATTTTAATAAAAATGACAATTGGTCACTCAAATGCTACGAATTACTCACGAAACGATGTCAACGACGCACGAAATTTCATAAAAAATAGAGAAAGATAGGAAATTTCGATCTACCTATAAATTTTAAGTACGATCAAACATTTTAGGTTGGCTTTTCTACTCTATGTATAATATCCCTATGTTGTCAATTTTGGATAGCAATAAACTCAAATACATCCGATACTAACGCTAAATATTTTAACAAATATTTACAAATAATAGGAAAATTAAATGCCTAAAATTCAATGGAATATCATTTGCTCTTTGAAACGTGATATACAACAGATTGTGTTACATTTTTATCACAATAAAACACTCGGGTACAAATAAATCACTAAAACATTGAAAAAAAAACTGTTTATTCATTTTTATTTAATATATCATAAATATATATATATATATATATATATATATATATATATATATATATATATATATATATATATATATTAAAATTGAGATTATAAGTTATTTCAATACCTATTCAATAATAACACATAAGAGGGGATACGGTTTGTCCGACTGCCAAAAAATCAACAACAGCAAATTTATCTTAATTTGGATAATTGGGGAATAATTTTGAGTACCACAACATTTACTGAAAAAAATACATATTAATCAAAAGGTATTTTTTAATAGTTGTTAACTCCTCTGGCCTGAATATTAGCTTGGCCCCGGTTTTTCATATACTCTATCAAGAATTTTATGAAGTCTTGGGGCATAACATTCCATTTCTTCATAAGCGCGTTTGGAATCTCCTGAAGTTTGGCTGGAGCAATATTTCGACATATTACTTTTATTTTTAACTGTTCCAACAAGTGCTCAATCGAACATCTATCTTCTGTTTATCTATCTATACTCATAAAAGAGAAAGTATATATGTATGTTTCTTATTAACTCCGAAACTACTGGAACTATTTCATCGAAATTTTCAGAGAATCTTTAGATTGACCCAGTGGTTAATTCCGTAAAGTTGGGTGGCAATAGGAGTATTGTTTTTGTGTACTGTCATGATAGTTTTTTTTACTACCGGTTAGTGTTCTTACATTAAAGTATATAAGGTTAGCTATAACGTCATGGATCTATCCGTGTACCTGCTAGAGAAACAAGTAGAAGAAAAAGAAATTCAGGATGAATGATAACTATTACTACGGTGGATTCATTCTTATATTTAATGTATTTTTTATTTTTCGAATCAATATATGTTTAAATTATCCTTGGTAAAACACGCTGGGTATGCTAGTATAATTTTGAAGATCAATCAATCAAATTAATCTAAATAATTAATACGTATGACTTAGTCACTATAATTAGCAAGCTTGGTCGTGCTGGCCAATTTACTAATTATTGTTAAGATATTAATATATTATGTTTAGTTTAATAAATGTCTTGTAACAAAACATTATTAAATATGTAACCACGAGACTTGATAAATGTGAATTGCTATTGCAAAAGTTATTGCCTAATAGTTTACTCTTAAAGTAGTGTAATTGTTGATATCTAGAATCCTCTGGTGACAAATATTTCGAACACTTTTTTCGTATTTATTGTAAGTAATAACGTCTATTTTTTTATTATTTAATGAATAAACTTAGTAATTAGAAAAAAATTGGAATATAAATTCGAAACAAAAATTCCATAAAAACTATTTTGTATTTATCTGTCTATTCATTAAAATGACTCAAAAGTTTTTCCTAAGAGCAACATTGCTCTACTTTGTTATCATAACATACGGGCGATATAGATCGATCCTTCCTGTGTTTCTGATGTGGGAGGAGATTAATTATATATCAATCGAGCCTCATGTTTATGTTACTTTAACTCTTCAAGGAATATTTTAAAGAGATTTTCGATGAGTTTTGCGGCTCTCTTTATTTTATTCAATTATTTTAATTATTACAAATACGTACGTTGTTCATCACGTTATGTAGGATTTTGATAATGTTTTATGTTATTGGGTTGCAATAGAGGAGACGGTTCATCTGATAGTAGGTTCTATCGGCTGCACGGTCACACGTTGAATTTGTTTAAATCGGAAATTTACAAATGATTAAACTCAAATTTTACCGAAACCAAAATTTAAATTAAACTTAGACTTAAGCTAGATAGAATTAGAGTATAAGTAGATTAAAACTAAATTGAAACTAGACTAGAACTAAATTAAAATGATTCCAAAACAACATTTAAACTAAACTAAAACTTATTATTTCTATGTAAAAGAACTATAATCGTTTAAATAAATAATGAATATGTTTTTCTTTTATCAACACTCTTTATTTTTAACTAACTATATATCATTTCAATAAAAGGAGTTGAATTTATTCTTTAATAACACTTTTTTTAACTTATGATAGTTTAACTAGTAACATATTTTTAAAAAGATAGAATAATAATAATTAAAAATATATTTTATTCAATTTGTGACCCTTGTGACCCTTCAGCAATATAGCTGAAAATGGATTCGGATAGTATTACACAATGCATAACACGAACTCATATGCTGAAAAGTTAAATTAAAATAATTAAGTACATACAATTGCGAATACAAAATTCATGAAACTATTTTGCGGAATAAACAATATATACAGTATTCATTTAATATCAACAATGTTTTAAAACTGTTTTATAATTTATATATTTTATATTATATTTTTAATATTTAAGTAAAAGTAATATAGTTTTGATTGGTTCAAATTAAAAATAACTATTTTATTTTTTGAGATATATAAAAACAAAACCATAACAACCGTCTGGTTTTTTAAGGTTGATTGTGGTGGTGAAGTTGTAACTAACCACAAAAAAAATCATGTACTTGGCATTTAAATATCTTTTAGGATAATAAGTATATATCAAGTATTGGTTGTAAAAGTATATACACTTTATTAATAGCCAAACCAATGTACGTAACATATGACCTACATCGACAGTTATTCACCTCAACTATTTGAAATATATCCGAAATCTAAGACTGATGACGTCATTGTGATGACGCCGCTTTTATTCCTAACGATCCATTATAGTTTAGAATCACTTTCAGAATATGGTTATTTGTTACTCAACCAAACATGATTGAGTATAACTATTATGTATATATACGTATATATATCTCCAAAACATAATATAAGATCTATATAATATTATGATAAAGTATTGTGATAATAATATTATTCGATAGTTTTACAACATTCTTATAGTTAAGATATAAGTGAAACGTTTTATATAATTATCTTATTTGCAGAAGTAAAAGCAAAAAAAATATTAATGTTATATTATTTACAATACGACAAAAATACTAGATGTTTGTAATGAAATTTTGTTGAGATATTTAGAATGTCATTATTAGAATGTGGAAAAAGATTTACATGGAAGACAAATAAATTAGTTTGCACTATTATTATTTGAATAAAACTATCAATGCTATTCTTTTAAGTGTGATAGATGAGTTCGTGACGAGAGTCAGAGTAATAAAGCA
The DNA here is from genome assembly GCA_959347405.1 of Napeogenes sylphis. Taxonomy (NCBI): domain Eukaryota; kingdom Metazoa; phylum Arthropoda; class Insecta; order Lepidoptera; family Nymphalidae; genus Napeogenes; species Napeogenes sylphis. Next base: position 23,704,017 of record OY365785.1, read on the forward strand.
GTTAGTGTTCAATAATACTAGTTAGCGTGAAGTAGAATTTCTTACAATTAAATATACAAATAAAGGATCTAAATATAAAAGAAACAATATAACAGAACAAAGATCAATCATAGCTGCCGAAAGCAGTTCAGTAATGTTTCTGATATTTATAAGTTTTTGAATAATAACTTAACATGAAGTCTGTCTTTTGTTACATCGATATATTTTGTTCAAGTGATTGTGAATTCCAAATCCAATTTAGTTTACTTTCTATATTACTTTTTATTCAAATATTACTTTCACCTTTTCTCCTTGTAGATAGTAAAACTGATAGGAAGGTGTTCTGATAAGGCTTTACGGGATCGCTGAAATGAAGTAATATACTTTTGAGCTTCAGTTGAATAAAGTGAAGTGAAGGCTAGGGTAGGCTAATATCTTTTAAGAGAATCTGATTCTACTAATAATCTTAATTAATTTTAATAAATAGAAGTATTATATAATGCAAGCATGAATATATAAAACGAGGAGTGAATAAAATAAATATAGAATTTGTTAAAAAATTAAAATACAAAATTTTAAATATTGTTACCATTGCCTCATGTAAGTACTGGGGCGTTCTATACTGACTGGTGGGACAGATTACTCCAGAATTCCTAATGTTTAGCCCTGTAACTTTCTATTTTCATCTAATATAAATGATCATAGATAGATAGATAGATAGATAGATAGATAGATAGATAGATAGATAGATAGATATTTTTAAATTATTATGAACCAAGTTATGGAAACAATATCGAAAGATAAATATTATGTACATAATTTGATGACATTTTAGCGTTTAAAGAATGTGACTGGTGGGACAGTCAAAAATATCTTCCCTCCGCCTTCCGCAATGTCAATCAAGATTTTAGACCAAATACTATACACAGCAAGATGTCTTTAGATATGCTAAAAAAATAGTAAATATACTACTACATTAACTAAAAATAAGTACTAAGTTTAATTTATACAAGAAAATGTAGACCAAATAAATTGTGACTTGTGGAACATCGGTTTGTGACTGGTGCGACAAATACGAAATCGGCCAAAAAAATTAACTCTTTTATGTCATATTCAGAATTATTTATATTTTTTTTAAAGTTACAAATTATAAAAAAATCATGTTTTTTATTAAATTTCTCAAAGAGAAAATAATCAACACAGTACTTTCTTATACTATATCAACATAAACGTTTTCAGTCATTTTCTTAAATTAACCATTTAATCATTATTGTCACTTATTTAAAAATCAATGGATTATGGAAACTAATAATAAATTCGATAGCCACACATCTTTATTAGTGGTTCTTGAAGAATTTGCTCTCTAATTCGTCCATGACGAATTGGGTGAAGTCTTCACCCGAAGATCAAGTCTTGAACGATCCAAGTTAAATATTTGACAAGGATCGTTTGTCCTTCCTTATGACTATATACAATATGATTTTTTTAGCATCTTTTTTTCCTTTTAACTCTAATTTAATAAAATGAACTCTCTGATTTTGATATCATTGATACTTAGGTCCAGTCACTGTGACTGGTGGGACAAAAATGAAAATCACCTCTCCACTTCCCTTTAACACTTTGCATCACAAAAGTAAGCTTAAAAGTTCAACATTTAGCCTATCCTTAAATTCCAAAAAGCTCCTATTCCCTTTTCCTATTGCTTTTTTATGTTAAATTGAAATTAAAGATTTTTTTTCATTTTCTGACGCTGTCTCTTTCGTTCTCCTAACAAAATGGACAAAATCAGTGCGTGCTAACATAATGCAAAAAAACCGTACCACTTGTTCATACTACTTTACTAACTAAAGCACAACTTGTCCTATGACAAGTTGTGCTTTTGGAACAAATAGTTTTTCTCGTCTTTTTCTAAACATTTCTTACATATCATGTAAATTTAAGTAATATATGTAATGTTAAAATTAAATTTGCTAAGATCAGATCAATTTTTTTTTTTTTTTTTTTTTTTTTTTTTTTTTTTTATACAATCTAGGGCAATGCTTGACTACATTCCACCTGATGGTAAGTGGAATGTAGTCTTAGATGGTAAGGCGCATTGCCCTAGCAACCTATTCACTCTTCTCTTGAAGACACCCACATTATATTTGGCCGGAAATACCGACGCAGGCAAATTGTTCCAGTCCTTCGCTGTACGCACTAAAAATGAGGAAGCAAAGCGCTTCGTTCGGACAGGTGGAATGTCCACAACAAAAGGATGGATACCTGCCGTGCGTCGGGACGTCCGGTGATGGAAGGGGGACGGGGGAACTAAGTCGTGTAGTTCCTGAGCACACTCACCAAAATGTATCCTATAGAATACTGAGAGGCTAGCAATTTTACGCCTGTGTTCAAGGCTATGGAGGTCGGCTTCGACCAATTCGGTATCGCCGATAAGCCTCTTTGCTCGCCTCTCAATTGAGTCCAGAACCGCAAGATGAGACTTTGCGGCACCAGCAAATATGTGTCCACAGTACTCTACACACGACCGGATCTGTGCTTTGTATAAAACAAGAAGCTGTCCCGGTGTAAAGTACTGCCGAACCTTCGCAAGAACGGCAAGCTTTGCTGCTGCTGCTCTTGCTCTGGACTCAATGAACCGACCAAAGTTGAGGTTCGAGGAAATCTCTAAGCCTAACAACTGAAGCCTGTCACTGTATTCCAAGGATACATTCTGGAAAGTAGGAGCCAAGGTGAAAGGGCTCTTTTTGGCAGTGAACAGACACGTCTGCGTTTAGGTGGCGTTGAACTTGACAAGATTGGCATTGCTCCATGCGGAGACTGCCTGAAGTTTGTCATTCAAACGTTGCACCATAGCTTCTCTTTCAGACTGTACTTGATCTCGACTAGCCCGAGTACTCGGCAGATATCTTTCTACAACTGTGCTGTCGTCTGCATACCCATAGATACCGGGCTTCAACAGATCATTAATGTGCAGCAGAAACAGAGTTGCAGAAAGAACGGACCCCTGAGGCACTCCGGCATTTATTGTCAAGGGTTCCGAGGAACACCCGTCGACAACTACTCGGAGAGATCTGTGGCTCAGAAAGTCCGTTACCCAGCCGATCAGACCAGGAGATATACCGTACGCTGAAAGCTTGCATATAAGGCTCGCATGCCAGACCCTGTCAAATGCCCTCGAGACGTCCAGAGAGACGGCGACCGCTTCTCCGTTCTTCTCGATGGCCTCGCCTAAAATGTGAGTAGCATACACTAGGAGGTCCCCAGTAGACCTATTACGGCGAAACCCGTATTGTCGGTCACTGAGGAGATCGTTACCTTCTAGGTATGCTAGTAGGCGCGAGTTCAATACACGCTCCATAATCTTGCAGAGTATGGAGGTGATTGAAATCGGTCTGTAATTGACAGGGTCGGCACGGCTGCCTTTTTTGGGCACGGGTTGCACATTAGCAAGCTTCCAGGATTTCGGCACTATTCCAGTCATGAAAGAGAGACGATACAGACGTGTCAGTACAGGAGACAACTCAGCTGCGCATGTCTTGAGCAGAATGGCTGGTATACCATCAGGACCACTGGCTTTATTCACATCTAAACGACACAATGTTCTCCATACCTCTTTGTTAGTGATGCGGATTTCAGGCATCGAAATACCGCAGTGAGGAAGATGTGCTGGAGAAGCATTGCCAGTGTCTAGATGCGAATTATCAGCAAACAGAGAAGCAAATACATTCGCTTTCTCTGTTGCTGTGTGGGCCAGGGATCCATCCGGCTTCAGCAGAGCAGGCAGTGAGGGCTGGCAGAAATTCGACTCGATCGCTTTCGCAAGAGACCAGAAAGCTCGACTGCCAGTTGGTCTGGCAAAGAGCTTTTCGCCATTCTTAGCGATTCGATCGAGACGAGCCTTCCGCAATGCCTTTTTGTAGGACTTGGCAGCTTGGTTAAAGGCTCTCTTCTTTATACTTACATCCGGAGTTTTGCGGCTTCGAGCATCAGCCCAAATAAGGTATGCCGAATGTTTTCGGTCATGTGCATGACGACATTCGGCATTAAACCATGGGCGAGCTTTGCCACCGATGGGTACGTCAGCAAAAGGAATAAAATACTCCATTGCCTGATGCACCACATCAGTTATAGCATCCGCGCAACTCGACGGATCCAAAGAAGAGAAGCAGACCTGCCGCCAAGGATAAGACGCAAAAAAGTGCCGCATCTCATCCCATTCTGCTGACTTGTATTTCCATACTCGCCTAACACCATGTGGTTCGAAAGCTGGTGGGGAATATGTAAATACAGATTTCACCAGACAGTGATCGGAGGTTCCCAAGGGGGACGTGACCTCTACACGATACCTGTCCGGATCAGTTGTCAGCAGAAGGTCCAGGCAATTGGCTGTATGGCCTACCACATCTGGTACCCTTGTCGCTTGCCTCACCAGCTGAAAGAGGTCCAAGGACAACGCAAAGTTCCGCGCTTCTCTTCCAGCATGGTCGGTCTTCTGGTACGGGAACAGCCAGTCCTGATGACAGGCATTAAAGTCCCCCAGAAAGACGAGCTGCGCCGAAGGGTACTGATACAGAGCCATATCTGCAGCCTCACTGAGATACTCAAATAAACGAGTTGTCTCCTGGTCACCGCTGTGCGAACGGTAGACACAGGAATACAGGATTTTTTCGTTTCCTGTGTCCACTAAAACCCATAGGGAAGAAAAAGTGGGGTCTTCAAGGTGACGGAGACGCTGAATACAGAGGTCGTTCCGCGCATACACACTGACTCCGGCCCGTGAGCGAAAGTTGTGCTCTAACGAGTAACCGGGATAATCCAAGTATGCAGCGCTCAAAGGACATTGTATCTGCGTCTCCGTCAAAAAGAGCAAGTGCGGCTGCTCTGTCTCCAGGTGGTGGTGGACAGCTAAAAGATTTGAGTGCAAACCCCTTATATTAGTGAGGTGCACTTTATATGAGGAGGAGTGCAACCGCTGCTTTAACTTGTTCCCTTTTTTAAACTTTTTCATAAAAAAAATAAATATAAAAGTGAATAGGGATGGGAAATGGCAGTTGAACGAGGCGGTACATATCGAACTCGACGTCGAAATTGGTGATGTCTTGCCACTGGGAGGCTAGTCTGGAGACTGCGGGGACGCCCGAACCCCCCCAGGGATCGCCATCGGGCCTCCTCGTCTGGTCGCCAACCAGCACGATGGAGCCACCCTGGGATTTTTCTCAGCTGGCGGGGCAGCCTTTCGTGGGTGGCTAACCCACTAATTGGGCCCCCAACTATCTGCGGGCGGCCAGCGGAAAGCCGTCGCTTCGGATCCCGCTACCCTCCTCGACTAGACACCCGACAAAACAAACACCAACCCGACGTCAAACCGGTTCGCCAACGCACCGCAACTATTCAGACCCATTTCCCATAAACGGCTTCATCGAGCAACGTGCCGGAACACGACTAGGTCGCTTTGCGGCACGACTCTGCCCGATGGGTGGTAACTTTGCCGGCGACCGGATGTTATGGTCTACCACCAAGAAAATCAATCATCAATCAATCATCAATTGAAAAAAATAACTCATTTTCCCATTGGGGAAGCGTTTTACTGACGAGTGCCAGTGGCGGTTAGGTTCCTAGTTATTTGAGTATGAATGAGCTAGGTAGATAGGAAGTAAGCAACGTCGCGGGATAGGTAAAAGTATAAGGAGGACTTACTGGGATTTTCTTCGTCGTTCTTCTTCCTGCGATGATTGCCGGAGTCTAAGCGCACTGATCACAATATATATACACCATAAACACGGAACTATAGTATTGTCTGGATGGGTCCTGTTTTATATACTAGCGGTAATGAGTTCGTAGTGACTATAGGAGTCGCGGTAATGACTTGATGATAACTAATGACTTTATGAGCTCCAAGCGGGTTCGTAGCTTGTGGTTTCTATCTTTGTTGATGCGAGGGTATGGGCTTATATACCTTTTCATGCAATAAAATATATACTTCGCTAGATGGAGCCATCTTCGATTCTAGCGGTGATTGATGTATGTTGATAGGTTAAAGGATAGGTAAGGATGCGAACGTTGCTTATACAAATTTTGAAATTAGATGTAATTAGATGAAACTTAAATGTAAGAAAATAATATTTACGAAATAGCATAAACATTCTCCGCCGCCTTGAGAATTCTTAAGATTCTCAAAAGAACTAAAATACTAAAACTATTATATGAAAACTATTTGATATTGAATTATTAGGAAAAAATATAATAATATGTGAACAGGCGGATGCGGGATTAAATTATTGAGATGGTAACGGACATAGTTTTACAATGGGCCTTTTGAAAGATCCATTGGCGCATTTAACTAAGGCAACACGGGTTATACCGTCCTTGCCCGGATACAATTGTGTTATTATGCCTAAAGGCCAGCGTAAAGGAGGAACATCGTCCTGGTGTATGAGCACAACAGTACCTGCTTTAATAGTAGTTACATTATTGAGCCATTTCTGTCTTACTTGTAAGTTGTGTAAGTACTCCGTTCGCCATCTTTTCCAATAGCTACAGATCATTTGATCTAACAGCTGTTTTCTACAACTCAAAGATCTAGCGGTTTCCGGAACGTCATGGACGGGTAACGAAGTTAAGGGTGAAGCCATAATGAAGTGTGCTGGAGTAAGCACATCAGGATATGGATCCTCAGTTAAGACGCAAAGTGGCCTAGAATTAAGTAAGGCTTCAATTTGAGTAAGGACCGTAAGCATTTCCTCATAAGTGAGAAGTTGGGATCCAATAACGCGGTATAAATGAGTTTTAATAGATTTAATGTTTGACTCCCATAAACCTCCAAAGTGCGGAGCGCGGGGTGGAATCATTTTCCACTGTATACGAAAACGATTAGACATGAACTCCTGAAGTTGATTTCTTGCTCCTACAAAATTAGTTCCGTTATCGGAATAAAGACAAGATACGGGACCTCTGCGAGAAATGAATCTTTTAAAGGCAGAAATGAAAGTGTCTGAAGAGACATCGGTAACTAATTCAATGTGAACTGCTTTAGTTGTGAAGCAAACGAACAAGCAAATGTAAGCCTTTATACTTCTCTGCCCTCTGCTTCTGTAGGGAGTGATTTTTATAGGTCCGGCATAATCAACGCCAGTGTGAACAAAGGCTTTAGCCTCCTGCACGCGGCAAGGCGGCAAGTCAGCCATTTTCGGGCTGATTAAAGTAGGAGCGGCTTTAAAACACGTAACACAACCGTGAACTCGTTGTCTTATGACACTTCTAGAAGAAAGTATCCAATACTTCTGTCGTATTAAGGAACTCAGAAGATTGGCGCCAGTATGGCAATGTATGCGGTGAAAATAATCAATTATAAGATGCGTTATATTATCATGTTTAGGTAAAAGAGCGGGATGCTGCGCTTCATAAGGAAGGTTAGCGTTAGATAATCTGCCACCGATTCTTATTATTTGTTTGTCATCTATAAAGAGATCGAGACGTTTAAATTGAGGACGTAACTTATTGTTTTTAATTTCTTTGATAACATTTTGAAAATGAATCTGTTGAACAGCGTGGATTAAATATGTTTCAGCAGTATTTAATTGAGAAATGGAAATAATTTTATAACATTCTTCACGACAAATAATTTTAGTGAATCTAAGAATATAAACTATTATGCGTAAAATTTTATTCCAAGAAGAAAATCGTTGGGATAAATTGTAAATTAAATTTGACTCTACAGATGCGGTACAAGTTAAGGTTTTAGTATTAAGCTCTGGAAGCTCTTCAGAACTGTGAAGAGTAAATGGAGTGATGTTCCACTCAGTTACAGGATAGCAAAGCCATTTAGGACCACACCACCACATGTCGTGTGATAATAATTGTTCAGGTAGAAGACTTCTAGAAAGACAATCGCTAGGATTTTCCTTACCACTGACATGATAGAAATGTTTAGAATTAAGATTTTCCTGCAACTTAGAGACGCGGTTACTTACAAAAATATTCCATCTGTGTGGAGATGAATGAATCCATGATAGAGTAATTGTAGAATCGGAGAAAGCGAAAATATTATTTATAGCGGTTCGAATATTGTAATTGTCATAAACCACTTTAATAAGTTTAGACAAAAGAAGAGCGGCGCATAACTCAAGACGAGCTAATGAAACTACTTTTATTGGTGCAACTTTAGATTTAGCGCACACTAAGCGGACATGTATATTACCGTATGGATCGGTAACATGTAGATACACGACGCAGCCATATGCTTTCATGCTGGCATCAGCAAAACCTACAATATTTGTCGTGTAACCTATATCAACGGCTACATGACGCGGAATTTTAATAAAAGAAAGAAGGGATAATTGATTTTTCAATTTATTAAATTGAGAGACAATAGATTCAGGAGGCGTTTCATCCCATCCTGTCTTAAGGAGCCATAACTCCTTAATAAGTAGCTTAGCGTACAATATAACAGGTGCGGCAAAACCAAGCACATCCCACAAGCGGGCAATAGATGAAAGAATAGATCTTTTTGTACAAGTTTCCTCAACAGGTGAGGTGGAGAACGTGAAACTATCTTCAGCGGGGATCCATTTAAGGCCAAGAATTTTTAAATTATTACCGTTATCAGAAAAATCTATAACGGCGCGACTGGAAGGTAGTACAGATGATAGAAGTTCCTGAGAATTACTAGCCCACTTTGTTAAATTAAAACCACCGGCCTTGAAGAGGGCGATGAGCTCCTGAGTTAGCTCTTTGGCTTCTGTTACAGAAGCAACAGAGGTAGCCAAATCATCCATGTACATCTCACTTGAAGCTACAACAGCTGCGCGCGGGAATTGAGACCCTTCATCTGATGACAACTGTCTCACAGTGCGCATGGCTAGAAATGGACTCGACTTCAAACCGAAAGCAATGCGATTGAATTGAAATTCTTGAATAGGCTCAGTAGTATTAAATCTATATAATATTTTTTGATATTTTTTCTGTGAATCACAAACACCTATTTGTAGGTACATTTGCTTTATGCCAGCCGTAATGGCAATAGGAAATAAACGAAACTTTAAAAGTAAATTAAATAAGTCAGCCTGTAAATTAGGTCCCGTATGTAAGATGTCGTTTAAAGAAAGGCCATTATGGCATTTGGCACTTGCGTCCAATACAATGCGAACCTTTGAAGTGCTTTTATCTTGCCTAATAACAGGATGATGCGGTATATAGTAATCCTCGCCTACATCGCCAGGCGTCACCAGTGTTAAATAATTGTGGTCAATATAATCTTGAATAACTGCATTATAGCTAGCGCGGAGGTCAGGATTTCGAAGTTTATTTTCTAAACTAATCAAACGGCGATGCGCTACTGCATAAGAATTGCCTAAAAGTTTAGGGTCCTTAGAGAACGGAAGAGCAACGCTATACCTACCGCTGGGGTCACGTGACACGCTAGTTGCGAAAAGCTGCTCACTTTCCGTGTCAGCGGAACTCATGAACCTTTGAGTGGGAATTTCTTCGAGAATCCAAAAACGTTCTAACGATTCTTCAAGGTTTGTGAATAAAGTTACAGAATGTAACGCGGTAGCTGAAAGGTTATTTTGGCAGGAATTGGCGGGAACATCCCCCATGAGTATGTAACCGAAAACGGTTTCAATAGCGGATGGTGAGGGAGGTGATAATATTTTTCCTTCTAATAACAGGAATGGAAACAACTGTGCCCCAATAAGCAACTCAATCTCCCCTGGTACGTACCACAACGGGTCCGCCAGCGGAACATTTATTAAATGTTGAGCAATATTTACGTCAACACTATGAGTAGGTAATCGATCCGTGATATAATCAACAACAAGAGCGGTAATATTATAAGAGTTGTTATTAATTTTAGAAGTTACTTTAACGTTAACGTAACCTAAAATAGGGCGGGAGATAGATCCGACACCTTTAATAAAAGAGTTTACAAGCGGAATAATATTTAAACCAAGTTGCTTACAACAAGTCGACGTAATAATGTTATTCTGCGAGCCATTGTCTAACACGCATCTAACGGAAATAAAATTATTGTATTTATTTGTAATATAAACTTGAGCGGTCGATAGTAAAATAGTACCATAACTATTCCGATTGTCACAAACATTATTAATTATCTTCGAACGAGCGCATAGCGCCACCTGTGATGTAGCACCGTCCCTTCGGCTCTCAACCGGAGCGATCGATGTCTGTGACATCTTTCGCGAATCGGAAAAGGTAGATGTCGTTGGATCGCCTTGTGAACTATACGACTTATTAATTTCACTGTTATTATAATGTAAAAGGGTATGATGATGTTTTTGACAAATTTTACAAACATAAGTCGATCTACAATTATTTGCGGTGTGTGTAAGACTAAGGCAGTTTACACAGCCACGTCTATTTTTTATGAAATCAAAACGCGATTTTGAATTATTTAATTTAAAAGACGGACATGCGTAAAGTTGATAATGATCAGTTTTATTACAAAATGAACAACAAGACTTACAATTATCGCGGATGACTAAAGAGTGGTGGACTGTATTTCGCGGTTGAATATTACGAGAATTAAAATGAGTATTTTTCGTATCACCTGTAGAACAAGACATACGAGTGTTATGACCATAACTCGGCGCGGTGCGGTCAAGTATTTTTACTTGTGATTTAATAAAATCGACCAAGTCCTTATAAGAAGGCACTTCTTTGTCTCTCATAGACATTTCAAACAAGTTGGCGGTCGTTGAATCTATTTTTCTCGTAGCTAAATTTAATAATATAAAATCTTTTAAATCTTCAATGTTTAATTGTTCTAAAGCGGAAACTGACGCATGAAAATTTTCAATAAAAGTATTTAAAGAATTAGAATTATTAGTAGCGGGTTTAATATTTAATATGTTGGACATATAATGTATACCTAAGGCCCTAACATCTTGATATTTTTGAACTAAACTATCCCAAATAGAATTATAATTTTCTCCTGATGGAATTATACCTGCGGTTAATTTTAATGCGGAACCTGTCAATTTTCCTACCAGATATTGAACTCGTTGAGAATCGGTCAGATTAACATTTACATGAATGTTAGATTTAAATGATTCGTAAAAAACCGGCCAATTCTCGATCTTTCCATCGAAAAAAGGTATTTGAATAGGGGGTAGCTTGACACAACCTCTGAACTGAGACACGTTATCTTGAGAGTGCGGCGAGGTCACGTTGCTTGCAGCGCTTGCGGCGACAAGAGACCGAACCCTTTCCACACGAGTGTATACAGAATCAAATGAAATTAATGATTGATAATCAACCTTATATTTAGGATTAATCTTGAGGCTATATGCATTAATATTATCTATATTAGTACGAAATTCTTGACGAATTGTACTAAGAATTTCTGTATCCGCCATGAACGTTTCCGTAGAACGCAGATCAATGGTTGTTGTATTAATCTTTTTAGACTCATGATATAAATGCGTTAAGCGCTCATAAACAGCTTCATTTTGAGCTTGAAGTAACGTAATTTTAGTTTGGAGATCTTCCATAGTAAAAGATAACCGGTAAATCTGCTATTGAGAAAAATAAATAATTAAAACGTGTAAGTTTAATGCTAGAAAGATGCAATTTATTTCGGAATAATTAATAAAGCGGTATTTATTTTGTATACAAAAGCGATAACGATTAAGTAGTTTTAAATTGCGGGCTATACTTACTTGTGCGCTCAGACACGAACGATAAATAAAATATGGCGGCTTACGTTATAAGAACGTCTTTAGGTATTAGACCTAAAATAAATAATGTAATGCGAGAATATATATATTATTATGATATATAACTAGGAAGCGGGTATAAGAACTGATTCACAAGGAATCCGGCTCGAAGGACCAAATATTATGGGGAAGCGTTTTACTGACGAGTGCCAGTGGCGGTTAGGTTCCTAGTTATTTGAGTATGAATGAGCTAGGTAGATAGGAAGTAAGCAACGTCGCGGGATAGGTAAAAGTATAAGGAGGACTTACTGGGATTTTCTTCGTCGTTCTTCTTCCTGCGATGATTGCCGGAGTCTAAGCGCACTGATCACAATATATATACACCATAAACACGGAACTATAGTATTGTCTGGATGGGTCCTGTTTTATATACTAGCGGTAATGAGTTCGTAGTGACTATAGGAGTCGCGGTAATGACTTGATGATAACTAATGACTTTATGAGCTCCAAGCGGGTTCGTAGCTTGTGGTTTCTATCTTTCTTGATGCGAGGGTATGGGCTTATATACCTTTTCATGCAATAAAATATATACTTCGCTAGATGGAGCCATCTTCGATTCTAGCGGTGATTGATGTATGTTGATAGGTTAAAGGATAGGTAAGGATGCGAACGTTGCTTATACAAATTTTGAAATTAGATGTAATTAGATGAAACTTAAATGTAAGAAAATAATATTTACGAAATAGCATAAACACCCATTTCCCGTGGAATGTCCCTACTACAATTTAGTTAAAAAAAAAATTATTACGTTTAAAATAATAATTTAGGGTCCAGACTTGGACTATTGTCTGGACTAATTACCCTAAGTTATTAATTAGTTTTCCGCTTGATAATCCTTTTAAAGCTGTGGATATCTAAACTGTACTTTTGAATCTAGAAAAGTTCTTCATCTTTCATTATATTTTGTCATTTTATATTCAAATATATTTTTTTAATTAATGTAAATGTTCGTCATAAACACGGTTTCAGGAATTTGCTTAATCAGGTACAAGAATAGATAAACCAATAGTTAAATCAAATAAAAGGTACGTGTAAATTTAACTTCATATTATTTTAATTCAAGTTTATGATATTCTGAGCGATAGAAGTCTATAGTAATAACAAAATATAATAATATATGCACCAGAAAATATGTAGCCACAGTACCACACACGACCGGATCTGTGCTTTGTACAATACAAGTAGCTTTCCTGGTAAAGTACTGTCGGACCAAGAACGGCAAGCTTTGCTGCTGCTGCTCTTGCTCTGGACTCAATGTACCGACCAAAGTTGAGATTCGAGGAAATCTCTAATCATAATTACTGAAGTTGGACACTGTTTTCCAAGAATACATTCGGAAGTAAAGTAAGATAGGAGCCAAGGTGAAAGGGCTTCTTTTGGCGGCGAACAGATATTTCAGCGTTTTGGTGGCGTTGAATTTTACAAAAAAATACCTTTAGGCGATAAAACCGCCCTTTGTATTGCCCCTGCGTTTTTGTTTTGAAATTTATATCTATATATTTTATGCGATATACAATAAAGTATATACATAAAAAAATAAATAAATATTCAATTTAAATTTATTTAAGATCAAAACTAAGGATCCATTAGGGAGTTTATTATAAACACTTATACAACTGACCCTGAAAGAGTTACTTATTTGATCAAGCTTAGTGTTCCTATTTTATTTTTTGTTTGTTTATATTTGTTTCTTGTGTTAATTTGATATAGCTTTTCTTGAATTTATTAATTAAAAGATGTTATTGGTGATTAAGTATGTACATACATTATTTTTTCATAAATATATAGCCCCATTAGGGCGAAGACTATTATCGTTGGGTTTTATTGGTCATCCAACGGGTCTCTAGATCGGCGAGTCCCACATTACCGCCTCGCCCTCCTTCCATGATTCAGATCCGATTTAATTTAATATTTAATTTCTATAATTAAAAAAATATGTAAACAAAAAATATAATTTGAGCAAAAAATATAATACATCTAGTTAGCTACAAATGTGATATCTTATTTAATATTTACAGTATTATATAGTTGCCAATTTTATTGTAATACTAGCTGTGCCTGCGACTTCGTAGGCGTAGATTTCGATTTTGATAAAACGTACCCTTTGTATGTATGTAAAAACTATAAACCTTCAAACTGGTAGGCAGCAATGGTACAAGAATAAGAGATTATTAACTTCTTTATTTGTTAACCGTATGTTAAAAAAAAAACAAAATATAAAGTGAATCCCATGACAATATATTCCCGAAAATTGCATCCAAAACGATTTTCAGTGCATCAGTGACGATTTTATTATATGTATAGATTATAAAGATAACAATAACAAAGTATGTTTAGATTTCTGCCCATACATGGCAGAAATCTAAACATACTTTCTAAAGGTATATTCTTAGCCCAAAACATGTGAAATATTGTATTTAATTACGTTTGAGTTTGAGGTAAATAAAGTCGCGTGACTTGGCTAATATAATTTAGAACTAGACGTTCCTAAACGTACTACTAAAAGCACCAACAATTAAAACCTGCCTGCAAACTGACAGTAGTAAACCAGGCTGATTAATTTTTATTTATTACTAGATGTTAACGTGGCTGTATAAGGGTAATACTACTTAAAAATAATGGTAATAAAAAAACATGAATTCAATCGCCACCTATTTTAAACTAGTTGAACAACTTTTACACTAATGAGAATAATACTTTGGTGTTTTTTTTGTACAGTATTAGTGGGTTATCGGTATCTTGTGCTATAAATGATCCACAATAAACAAGTATAAATTGATTTATATCGGTATACCATATTAATTTTGTACACTTTAACTATTATGTGGTTGAATAATGGTGATTCGAAAAGGTTTAATTCATAATATTTTATGCTTATATTATCATGAGTTATGTATAATATTTTGTGAAAGATAAGGTCTGCGTTAATATTGTTGTAAAGGCTTTTATTAAAAAGTTCCATTTGTTTTTAAACTCCCGACCCAAAAAGAGGGGTGTTATAAGTTTGACTTGTGTATCTGTGTATCTGTCTGTAGCAACGTAGTAGTCAAATGTGTGGACAGATTTGAATGCGGTTTTTTTTTAAATCGAAAGCTTGGTCCGTGGAGAAGATTCTTAGCTATTTTTGGTCGAAATAGAAGCAGTTGTCAAGATATGGAGCTTTTATTGGTGTTGGTAAAAGGTTCTCATGCAACAATGATATTGAATACTTATGCAAGTGAAAATTAGTAAGTTCACAGGTACATTTAGTATAATATGGTAACCAGTAACATAACTTTAAAAAGTAGATTAAAAAATAAATAAAAATCCCCGATATCAAAAGGCCTCTAAAAATTATAAAATAATATTATCATGTACTAATTGAAATCGTTGCGTCGGGGGACCGCGTTAGTATTTTACTAAGGCAAATAATGAAATAACAATAACAAATCGTATGGTTTAAGTTCTCATTAATTAGTTCCGATAACTTAGACAAATAGACACCACGTGCAACGGTCCTCCGACGACACATAATAATATTATTTTATTATACATACATAATAATATTATTTTATTATTTTCCTTTTGCATCCGTTTTTTTTATTTTATTTTTTTTCTCTTAAAAACAATAAATCGAATTGTTCTAATTTTGAGAGTAACTGTCTCTACAATATACAGGTTAAAGTTGATGTTTCTGGTCCAAAAAACAATAATACCAATCCATTCAAATTATGTTAAAGTGAAGGTAAAATGTTTACAAAAGATAAATTGACTAGACACTTGACTTGCTCTATATTTCGGTCAATATTTTAATTTTATAAAAAGAACAATGTACTTATATTTTCATCATATAATATTCTGCAGTTATTTGTTTTATAAGTTCTAGAAACAAAATATTTAGGTTGTTTTATGTCAGTGACTAAAGTATAATTTGTTTTTATATTTCTCAATCTAAGATAAGTGTTTATTATTATGAGACAATTCTGCATTATAATAGGCTGCTCATAGGTTCTTTGTTGTTTTTGGTTTTCCTGAAACTGTAGTGGAACGGTCCTACGGTCGGTGAAGTAAGTAGATTCTTGGATAGCTCGGCAAATGTAGTGTTGTACGCCCTTCAGCCACATGAACCGATAACTTGAAGCGGGTAGTGATTGGATGGTGACGACTGGAAACCGGGTTTTATGACGTACCCTATGGAGGACTTCATCCAGCAGTGAATTGCATTGCATTGCAGCAGTGATTATGTGATGACGGTGTGATGACTGAGGTTAAATGTGAAAAAATACGTTACTAAATACTTCATTGTTCCAGAACAAATTTGCATCCGATAGCTAAAAGCGGTAATTCATCCAACAACACTAATTAATTATTTATGCAAAATTTCACTAAAAATAGAGTAATTTAGTTGCCTAAAATTAAATAGAATATCGTTTTCTTCTCGAAAAGTCATATACAATATATTATTATAGAATTATTGAAGTACAATACATGCTTTTACATATCAAATAATTAAATTAAAACTAATAATTTATACGAACTGTTGTAAAATAGACACCATTGTTAACGTACGTACAACGATCCCCGAAGCAACGACTTCAATAAGTACATAATAATATTATTTTTATCCTTTTTACACGTCTATTTGTATCGGGGATTTTTATTTTTTTTTAATATTTAATGAACAGAAAACCAAAGCGAAATGTTTAAATAATAAATACGGAACGGACAGACAAATCACGGAACAGGTCACACTGGCATCGCTATACCCGTGGTAGTCTCATAAACGGTCGAAAAGTTGTTCATGTGAATTAGCTAGATCTATATTTATATAGATATAGATCTAGCTAATTCACATTAGATTTTTCATTCCATATTTATATTAATTTAGATCTATACTGCGGAGTCGTTCTTATTATTGTGGTCGTTCATGTTGAAATTAATTTCGCGGTTCGTATACAACGTGTAAGTAAAACGTGTTAAAATCATTCAGTGAGACGAACGTTTTGGTGAGTACGTTTCCATATTTTTAATCTAGATATGTAATGGAAGTGTTATTACATACATTGCATGATCTTTGTGATTTGTTGCGACTAAACTCGTATTTAATTATTTTGAAAACATGACTGATAATTAATAAAATAGTAGCGAGCAGCTCCTGAAACTGCAGTTTGTAATCTAGGAAACATGATAGGTGTCCAAAATGAAGCTACTTTTCTATTAATATTCTAATTATTACAAATGCAATACATTCTAAAACGACTGTTATTATTGAAAAAAAATATATAATTGAAAAAATGTTATTAGGGAAAAAGACTCCGATAAGAACAACACCGTTGATATGAACGACGCCTATAGCTCCAAAGGGTTCTTAGGGGGACATTCGAGTCCGAGGAACGCGGGCCTTGCAAGACTGATTCGAAGTCGTATGATTATTGGTCGGAGTTGACCCTTGCAGGAGAACGGCCTATGATGGGAATGGACAGGTACTCCTTGATCTTTGATAGTTGTAAATCTAAATGACAAATATGTGGCACTTATACATGTGGCGATAAATTTATATAGGTACTATATTATTTAAAAAAAAAATTCTTTTAATTAAATATGTCCAAAATTTACCAACACGAAAAAAAAAATTATTCATTATTTTATTATGAGACTTTGCTGCATTATAAGAGGTTGCTTATAACAAAAGTTATATGTAAAAATAACGTTAATAAATACTTGATTGTTCCAGAACGAATTTGCATCAGATAGCTAAAAGTGCTAATAGATCCAACACTAACACAAAATATTTATGCAATTTTTCACCAAACAATAGAATAATTAATTGCCTAAAATTCCAGGGAACATTGTTTTCTCTTTGACACGTGATCAACAATAGATTGTTTTAGATTTATTATTGGAGTAATATACATAATGCTTTTAAACAGGAAACTATAAAATAAATCGAAATAATTAATACGTGTGACTTAGTCACTATAATCAGTAGACCAGACCTTGGTCACGATTAACCAATTTAATCATTGTTATCCTACTAATATTGAATGAATGCGAAAGTTTGTGAGTATGTATGGAAGTTTGTTACTCTTTCACGAAAATACTACTGAACCGATTACGATGAAATTTGGTACGTAGGTAGTTCAAGATCCAGAATAACACATAAGCTATAAAAATACTAACTTTTGCACGTGGTTTTGTTTGTGATGTTTATTACTCAATCACGCCAAAACTACAAGAAGGATTTTGATGAAACTTATCAATGTTGTAGCTTATGTACCAAAATAATACATAGGCAATAAAGATACTAACTTTTGCACGTGAATCTATCTATGATGTTTGTTACTCAAGCACGCCGAAACTACGATATGAATTTTAATGGAACTTAGCAATATTAGTGCTTATGTACCAAAATACCACATAGGCTATAGAAAAACTAAATTATGCACGTGGTTTTGTTGGTAACATAACTATGATTAAAGGATTTTTACGTATGAGGTATCGGTAGATACGTCAAAGTAATCGAAAATAATATTTTTATGGCTTATGTTCCTAGCCATAAAAATATTTTTACAGTCTACGTGGACGAAGTCACGGACAACAGCTGGTAATATATAATATTATGTGTGTTTTCTATCAAAACATTATTAAATATGAAACCAAAAACCTTTGATATATTACTCGTAACAAGCAAAAATTATCTATTGGTACTTAAAAAAATATAAAAGTTATCGAACCCTCTCTTCATTTATCAGTATGTTATTATTAAAAATAGGGATAGGAAGAACTTATTATTTTATGGATACATTTATCTGTCATATTATTGGCCATGAAACATTGCATACATATTATCAAATATATTTGACATTACTTGTTTTTAAAATACATCCGAAAGCGAAGACTGATGATACACATGAAGTTAACAAAAAAAAAAAGGTTTGGACTATTACTTATTTTTTTTATTTCAACAAAACTAAAACAGTTAGCTTTTTAAGTGTTATAGATGGCTTATTAGTAGAGTTTGAATCGTGCAACCTTAGACTCTCCAATAATACTAATAGCGTGAAGGAGAATTTCTTACAATAAAATATATACACAAATAATGGATTTAATCACTGAAAGTAAGAAGAAAAATAAAACTGAACAGAGATATTCAATAATGGTTCTTAATTACTTGAATTCAATAGTATTAATTGACCTTTAGTTTGTGATGATATGTTGTCAATTTGTTTTTTTTTTAATATATTACGACTTCTTTAAATGTGCCTAGGGTTTTTTATATGTATGATTATAATTGGAAAAAAAAACTACCTTATGCTACGTTTCTGTGTATTGTACAGAGAAAGTAATTACCTATATATATTTTTTTATTTAAAAGTTATAAATTAAAACATCGATAAATAGATACATCGATTCATCTTTAAAAAAATATATTATCAATTTAAAATCAAATTAAGTATATTTTCTACACTACGTTTCATTAAAATGTTACTATCATATTTTGTCCTTATTAGATTATTATTATGTTATTACTATAGATCTTAGATAGTAAACCTGAGTGGCAGGTATTCCAATAAGGCTTTACGGGGACGCTGAAATGAAATAATATACTTTTGAGCTTCAGTTGAATAAAGTCAAGTGAAGCTTAGGGTAATATCATTTACGAGTATCCGATCCTAGTAATAATTTACCCTAAAAATAGTGGTATTATATAATGTGAGCTCCAACATATAAAACAAAGAGCAAGTAAAATACGTATAGAATATTAAAATACTATATTTTTCATAGTTCTATCATCACGTAAGTAGTGCAGGAGTATTTCTTATCAAATTTGGTTGTACTTTAGATAATAGACAATACTCCATGTAGATAAACAATACAGTCTGACCGTCCGTTTTAAAGTGTAGAATCTTTTGAATTTTGAAACGTTTTAATTTGTAATATATTTTATCATAAACATAGTATCAGGAATTTGCTTAAGTAGATATAGAGATATAGATAACCAATGGGCAAATAAAACAACGATGTTACGAGTTACGTGTAAATGTGAGGTTATGTGAGGTATGTGTAAATTTCCCGACTTGTCGGGTTCGACGTTGGGTTCTCTGCCTTGAGGGGGCTTTAGTGCAGCCCGGTGGTTTGACCACGGTTTGACCACAGCCGCTGAACCCGCTGGGTCGTATCGAGAGTCAGCTCTTCTAGGAGGCCTGCTCTCGGTGAGACTACCGCATCGGGGCTGGACAAGGTCCAGGCTGATGGTTGAGTCGGGCTACCCACCTGATTTCCTGTAAGAATAATTTGAATCTTTTGAAATTGTTAGAAAGAATTGAATCGTTATCAATAAACGTTGAAGAAAAGACATTTTAATTTACCGTGTTGAGTATACATTAGATATAATATGAAGTTCTAAACATTTTCTGTTATTTCTAAAATAACTTTTTAACCTTTATTGTGTTCATAGTTTGAACTTTATAAAGTTGTTTGACGTTTTAACGCAGTATAATTTCATAATTGTGACTGAGAGAAGCTGTTAAAGTGCATAAAACCACTGCGCTCTGAAATGTATAGCTTATCATTAGATTATAAAGTCGTCTACATTTAGTGTACTTTAGTTTGAAACATAATTTAAATTTATATCGTTTTAATATAATTTACATTTGAAAGAGACAAATAATTTAACAATAAATTATTTTAATTTTAATTTTAGTATATTTATATTATGAGAAATAATTACTGTAAATTTATTTGATTTGAAATTAATAAAATTAAAATGATAAACCTTTAGATTTCCAATTTTCTAACCTAACTAGTACAATATTACTAGAATGATTTACTTGTGTATTGACATATATAAATAATTAAATCTATTTTTATTTATTTCTAAATAAAACTTTTAGTCATATCAAATATATTTGAAAGGTTCTAAATAACGTTATCTCAAAAAGAAAAATGATTACAAAATAAGAAATATAATATATGTATAAGAAATACAAATACAATTAAAGAAAAGTGCGTTGTATATTTGTGATACACAATTTCTAAATTGTTTACCCTGGTTGTAGTCTTTTGACTTTCTCTTTCTCTCTCTCTCTCTCTCTCTTTCTGTCTCTCTGCACTCATATGCGGGTTGCAGACCGAAAGCTAAGCTAAGCTTATTTACTTTAGCCCTCATAGCTGACTTAGTTTTTCATATTGTGTGCAGTTCTATGCACACGAGTATAAAAAACTGCGTCAGTTGAAATAATTTTGCAAACACTCTTAATTATATGAACTGATTTTGAGTATAAAATAAATTCAATAATCTTTTTGAGACAAGAAGATGGATATTAAATCTTCATAATATTTCTACATATAGGATTTAAATTTCATTTTTGTATAAACTAAAAATAAAAACAAAGTGATACTAATAGCTTTGATTGTGTATATGTTTTGTGTGAAGTATTATATAAATATTTAAAAATGTATGTTGAATTCATAAAAAAATAAAAAGGCAAATCTTTAAAATAAATGTTTTATGCATATAAAAATATATATTTATATAATAGAGCTCTCTTACCGCGAAGAATCGCCAACGACAGTCGTTCTATTCTTTAAAGCACTTAATGACACTGTTCACAAATACACTAAACTGTTTACCTTTTAAACTCTCAACTATCACTGTTACACAACTTAGTCTCTCGATCACACACTCAGCGGTTTATTATAATTGTCACACTTTTATCACAATAGTACCACCCCACAACTTACAATTTACAATGCATTCTCTTAACCGAGCTGCGATTTATATACTTCTTATTCTTAGTCAAATCAGTATTCAATATTACATTTATTTTATCAATTAAACTTCTATACCGAGATTCAATTGTTTTAGTCAAATCAACAACTTATATCTTTATTTTCAGTCAAAACCAAACTACTACATGTATAAAAGCTAACATATATGTATAAAACATAGGCATTTTTAGTGCAAAACAAATTTCGTCAAAATCGAGAATAATAAAATCAAATGCATATAGTTCTTTTTTGCTCTGTATTTATGTTATTGAGTTTATTTTTATATCAAAAAATGTTATTGTTATGAAGACTTTGGAAAGTCTAATAGTAATAATGTTGAAATATATTAAAATATTAAACATTAATATAATAAATATTAATGATAGCTTATACATTTTTGTTTTGTTTTATATAACAACAATGAAAACATAACATAACAATGAAAATAATATAAACCACGCATTAGCTTCGGTAATTTAGACAAGATTCAATTTTTTAATTTAAATTAGGAGCTTTAAAAAAATGATGTCTCCATTCTCACAAGAAGTATAAAGCCAGCGTTATAGGGTACTTAAAATTTTCTATTGAAAATTATAAATTGCAAAAAAGTAATAGCTTAAGAAGTATAAGAATAATTAGAAAACAAAAAATAACATTTAGGTAGCTGTTTTTCCGAATTTCTATACGAGAGTTTTCCAGGTTAAGCCAGTTCAGATACCAGCAAAAGTTATGGCCATGAGTGTATCGTAATGTTACCGAGAAGTCAGAAATCGATCTATTGACGTCCTACTAGGGTAAAGTGGTCAATCGTTGGGCTTAAGTGGGTACCCTGCCGCCCTCCTCCGGTGGTATTTATATACGATTTAATATAATATTTAAGTCATAATAAATATGTATCGCATTTTTATATATTTAGTTAGCTAACATAAAATATCTTATTTAATACATGGTTCTGCATACACTTATATAGACACTACTTAAAATAAAACGAAGCTTCTTAGCATTCTATGGAGAGTAGTCCAAACAACGCCTGAGACTTACGACCCAGGTGTAGGTTTAAGGGGCTTCCTTATGATGCGCAAACATGATCACCTTCATTATCCTACCTAACCAAATTAAGAATAAACCTACTAATTCCGCCTTTGAAATGCATTCTAGAAATGAATCGATGCTAGTTCTAGAAGAACCAAAACCATAATGTTTTGTTAGATTTTATTGTTATATATCTCGCTGTCACGAATATCGCGTACAAACTAACTTTAAATTTATTCCTGGATAATTCGTTGGCTAGTTCGTAATACATGTTAAGCTTGAATGAGTGATTCCTGGGGATGTTTGTTTCCCAGGGAACAGTAAGCTCTATAAGTATATATATAAGTATAAGTAATAATATTAGGGTAATTATAATAAAGTATGTTTTGATTTCTGCTTGATTTCTGTATAGCAATAATTTTAGCCCACAATCTGTGAAACTGATTAAACATATTGTTATATGACAATGCGATTAGAAGAATACAATTGGTCGAATAGTTTGTAATAATTTTTTGAAAATATCTTTAAACATGTATAGCCATGTCAAGCTTATTTAAATTTATATAAATATAGAATGTAAAAAAACCGATACGGGCAGGGATTCGAACCCGTCCCGATAAAGACGATCACATATAGAATGCTTAATTCACCGAGACGGACAGCGATACGGTAGCTCAGTTGGTAGAGCGACGGGACGGTTTCCCAGTAGCCGCGGGTTCGAATCCCTGCCCGTATCGGTTTTTTACATTCTATATTTATATAAATTTAAATAAGCTTGACATGGCTATACATGTTTAAAGATATTTTCAAAAATTGATTTCGGTAGTGGCATCTTTTCAATGTTTATCTATACTGCAAAGTTAGAAACATTGGTTAGGATTTTCGAAAGAAACCTAATAGGTGTCACCACCGTCCCGATAAAGACGATCACATATAGAATGCTTAATTCACCGAGACGGACAGCGATACGGTAGCTCAGTTGGTAGAGCGACGGGACGGTTTCCCAGTAGTTGCGGGTTCGAATCCCTGCCCGTATCGGTTTTTTACATTCTATATTTATATAAGTTTGTAATAAATATTAATTTAAAGCCTTATAAACTTAATTGGTATTACTATGAGAAACAGCTGTTTCAATAAGGTTTTACAGAGCCACTGAAATTAAACTGGTGTTTAAATAAACTATGTTTAAGCTGAGGTGAATAAAGTCAAGTGAAGCTTAGGGTCATATAATTTACGAGTAGACGTTCCTCGTTCGAGTAAAAGTTCCAACAATTAAATCCTGTCTTCAAACTGTCAGTAGTAAAGCTTGCTGATTGATTTTTATTTATTGCTAGTACTTAACTGGCCCGTATGTTCAAATGATACTACTTAAAAATACGGAAGTGTCTGTATATTGAACGAATGAAATGATGAATTCATATGCCACGTTATATAAACTAGTTGAACTCACTTTGGTAGAAATGTAAATAACACTTTTATGTTTTGTTATATAAGTAATTTGTTTGTCTCTGTGTTTTGCATTCCATAGACCTCAAATCAATAATGGTTTAGTATTTTAATTCAAAATTGTTTTAATTATTTATATCTAATTGTTTTAATATAAAATTGTTTTTGTTAATTGTTTGATGTGAAAGTTTAGGTTTTCAATATGTTATTGGATAAAGTTCAAATTGGTTTTGTTCCTTTAAATCAGTATATCGGAATGTTTCAATTTAAATGATCTAAGAAGTATTTGTTGACGTTAATGTTTCTGCTTCAGAAAACAACAATGCCAATCAATTTATACTATGTTAAAGTTAAGGTTAAATCTTTACTAAAGATCCGCCTTGTTGTACTTTTATAAATCGCTTTTTATATATATTTTTACTGTAATGTGGAGTATAATAAAAGTATTATTATTATTACTAAATTGCTCTATATTTTGTCGATATTTTAACTCTATAAAACGTTATCTTAAGTGGAATATTTATGTATTTTTATATCAGTACCAAGTTATAATTTACTTTTAATATTTTAATTACAAAAAATTCAGAGTAAGAGAGAAAGTTTTTCTTGATTTCCATCGTTTCACCTACACGTACCGTATCTTGGAATGAAAAGATTTCGGGATTAGAAGAGGTAAGCATCCAGAGGTGAACAGACAGCCAGCCTATACCTTATGTCAAAGGAGTAACGGATAAGATCGTCTCCATCTTAAAGAAGTACTCCATTCCGATAGTTTATACACCTGGCATAAAGGTTAACAAGATCGTAGGCACATTAAAGGATGTATAACCGCTACAAACTCTAGGTGCTTATAAAATAAACTGCAGCTGCGGTAGTTCTTGCACAGGCCAAACAAAGCGCTCTACTTCGGAAAGGATTATAGAAGTTATTGCTGCTGTAAAGAACCGACAGAAGAACAAATCAGCGATCGCAGAACATGCATGGGAAGAGGGAAGTAATCATTGGATTGAATTTCATCGTACTCAGGTCCTCTTCACAGAACGACACTTTTATGCTCGAGTTGTACATAAAGCGATTGAAATAAAAAAACTTTCCATCGGGAAGATGGATTTAAGTTATCGGCGTTGTGGAATCCAGTGATAAACAGCACAACACCTCGCTTTTTTGCGCAGTCGGTTAAACACCTATGAGTGTAGTATGTGACGGTACATGGCGGAAAGATAATATTAATAAATAAATGCTGAGGCTTTCACGGCCGGAGTTAATATTATTAAAAATTTTCGGGCTGATAAGACCACGGCATATCAGCCCGAAAAATTTTAATAATATAATATTAATAATACCGAAGATGTGGTGGAGGAAGATAATTTGTCCCCACGAAATCGATGACGGAGAGCCTGCACCGCTAAGACAGTCAGTCTGTGACCACGGCCGGTGCAACCTGGTCGAAACGTCAGGCAAATAAAAGGTAGGTTATACCTATTCCCGGTTTTTAAATAATTATATTTTTATGTGATATTAAATATTAATACAGCCAATAATATAATGGGTAGATTCTAAAAAGTACATTTTAAATATTTATAATTTTTTAAAGACGGACAATAAAAACTTTTGAATAGATGTTTGTTTCATTTTATATTATTCTGAATATCAAATAACCATTAGTATCAAATTAACTTTAAAAATTTTGGAAATATCAAGTTTAGAGGTTTCAAAGTATAATAATATTAATTTAAAAAAAGTTTCAGACGTCGATGAAATGTATTATTTAACATTGTAAACATTGTAATACATGAATTAATCAGTTCTGTCGTTCAATTTAGTCAAAACCCGGTAGTTTCACAAGCAACGCTATCAGTTGCATGATAAATGGTCCATTCATACTGTTGTCAAGGAAGTCTTTCAATCCAATCAGAAACATGCGAATATTTTTTGCTACTATTTTGTTGATTAGTGTTACAATTCATTATTGCCTTTTATTATAAAATAAAAAAAAGTTAATTTTGAAACATTGATAAAATTTAATTAAATTGATTATAATAGTAAAATATAAGGAATACTAGCTTTCTTCAATATGAAAAATATATAAAAGAAGTATCTTTACTTTTTTTAATGGGTGGAACTTTTTTTGAAGTTTTTTTCACATTTATGTACATAATTCATCCCAAAAAGTCTATGTTACGTTTATCTATCCATTTGACTTATTAAAGTTGACTTATTTAAAACATGTAACCTGTTATGTTTATTATTATAACAACAAGAGAATATATGTGGAGCCTGGAGCCAGTTACCAGCATAATCTAGACAAAATAATTAATTTTAACTTGACTGAAAACAATACTATTGTACTATTACATGGAGATGGTTTGTCTGTCAAGAAAATTGAAATTATTAAAAATATAGAAAAATTATTAAAATTACATAATAGGAATAATTGTAAATTTGTAATTTGTACATTTCCTTATTCATCATCTTATTCGGACATACAAAACAAGTATATATATAATTTAAATTTGACATTGTATAATTTGACATACCGTCATAGTGACTCATTCTTTTACTTTGATGTAAATAAATTTATTTATAATAGGTTTAGGATGACAAAAGGTACAATGTATCTGCCTGTATATTATAAAAAAAAAGATTGCTACTTTAGTAGCATTTAATTTAAAAAACTTCGTTATAAGAGATATAACGAAAAATGATTGTAATTTAAATAGTGTAGCACTGACAAAACATAATCGTTCCACTTTAAACTAAATTTTAAGACAAAGCCTAAGCTGTTTACTATTGTCCATCAAAATATACAAGGTTTAGGTGGCAAGGAATCGGAAGTGGAACTGTTTGTTCAAAAATATAACATTAGTTTATTATGCATTACAGAGCACTGGTTGTCAAAGAATAACAATATTATAAATGTACAAAATTATAAATTGTCAAGTTCGTTCTGTAGAGAGAAAGCTATTCGCGGTGGCTCACTTATCTTAGCTCGTAACGATGTAGTGTTTAAGTCTCGATCAGACATAGTGGCGCTCTCTGTCGAGCGAATTATTGAACTATACTGCATTGAGCTCAATGAACATATTATTTTATGCGTGTACCGACCCCCCTCTGGTGATTTTGATGAATTTGAAAACCAAATGGAGGATATTTTAACTAAACTTTGTCATAAAAACAAGTCCGTGATTGTGTGCGGTGACTTCAATGTAGATATATTACAAGTAACTTCGTCTAGTGTACGTTTATTAAATTTGTTTAAATCTTTTAACTTATTGAACGTATTTTTTGAACCTACTCGCATTACTAGTGTTTCCTCGACTTGTATTGATAATGTGTTCTGTCGCTGTAACATTTATGAAGAGACGATAATGACAAATTTAAGTTCAGACCACTGTGGTCAAAAATTTTCTATATTAATCAATCGTGAAAATGAAAAGCCCCAAAAATTTACTTGCAGACCGATAACAAAAAACCGAACTAATACTTTTAAGAATATTGTTGCGCAAAAACTGCATAAAGTAGACATGAGCGATGGCAATCCCAATAATTTATATAATAAAGTTTTCGATTTTTTGTTACAAGAATTCAATAATATTTTTAAACCAAAAACTATAACTAAATACCTAAAACTTAAATTTAGTGATTGGGCTACCCCGGGAATATACAAAAGTAGAGAAAAAATATATGATTTGTATGGTGAGAGGCAATGGAATCATGATCCCGTGTTCTTTAATAAAGTTAGAAATTTCTCTAAAATATTTAAAAACGTTTGCGTACATGCCAAGTCGATTTATATTAGAAATAAAATTTTAAACTCTGATGATAAGATAAAAGCAACGTGGGATGTTATATCTAGTGTTGTTGGGAAAACTAGGGCTGTTCATGGACCTATTAAGCTAAAAATTGATAATATTGAAATAAATACAGATTCAAATGTTGCGGCTACTTTTGAAACTTTTTTTAAAGAAATTCCTGTAACAGTCACGCGGAATTTCAATTCATCACCATTTGATGCAATTGCGGAATTGATGAATAACGTAAGAGTCAGTGACAAATGTTTTGTTTTTAAACCTGTTTCATCAAATGAAATTGTTAAAACGTTTAGAAACCTAAATATGAAAAAAACAGGGGATCTCTGGGGTATGTCAGTTAAATTACTTACCACTGTTATAAATGACATTGCTCCCCAATTATCCTTAATTTTTAACAAATGTATTGAAACCGGTACATTCCCAGATTTAATGAAAAATAGTAAAATAGTTCCTTTGTTTAAAAGCGGCGATAGACTTGAACCGGGAAATTATAGGCCAATATCTATTTTGCCTACCTTAAGTAAAATCTTCGAAAAAATTATTCTCAACCAAATGACAGAATTCGTTTACAGCAATAAAATCATGCATAGTAAACAATTTGGTTTCACCAAAGGCAAGTCAACAACTGATGCGGGTGCCACGCTTCTTAAGCACATTTACGACGCATGGGAGAAGTCACAGAATGCAATCGGGGTATTTTGTGATTTATCTAAAGCCTTTGATTGCGTAGACCATCAAACATTACTATGCAAACTTAACCACTATGGTGTGCGTAGTGCTGCGCTTGATATTATTGCCTCTTACCTAAATCAAAGAGTTCAGACGGTTGATGTAAATAATTGTAAATCGGCTGGTTCTCACCTAAAGATGGGTGTTCAACAAGGATCTATTCTTGGCCCCTTTTCATTTTTACTCTATATTAATGATTTGGCCTTTTTTGTAAAAGGACTATGTGACATTGTACTTTTTGCTGATGATACCTCGCTTATTTTCAATTTTGATCGTAATAAAGCTAATTATGACAAAGTAAACAGTGCTCTGTCACATATTCTTCATTGGTTCGAAATTAATAATTTGGTCTTAAATACTAAAAAAACTAAATGCATGGAATTTACACTTCCTAATGTCAAAAGTCAAAATTGTAGTTTACGCCTTAACAATGAAGTGTTAGAACTGACTGACTCAACAATTTTCTTAGGTATAACTTTATATAAAAAGCTCCAGTGGAACCCCCATCTGTCAACTCTCGCTGGCAAACTCAGTTCTGCCGTCTTTGCATTTAAAAAAGTAAGACAATTAACAGATCTTAATACGGCTCGACTCGTTTATTTTAGTTATTTTCATAGTATTTTGTCTTACGGTATTTTATTATGGGGCAGTGCTGCCGAAATGAATTCTATATTTGTTTTACAAAAAAGAGCTATACGAGCTATTTGTAATCTAAGAGCTAGATACTCCCTAAGAGATGTTTTTAAAGAAATCGGTATACTTACGGTTGCTTCTCAATACATTTTTAATAATATATTATATATACGTCAAAATTTAAATACTTATACTAAAAACAGCGACAGACATACGACAAATACAAGAAATAAAAATGAACTCGTAACGCCTAAATTTCGACTTCAAAAAGTTAACAAATCCTTCATGGGCTTCAGTGTACGCATATATAATAAGGTTCCACAAGATATTTTGGATCTTCCTTTTCATACTTTTAAATCTAAAATTAAAAGTATATTATTAAATAAATCTTATTATAAAATTCAAGAATTTTCGGATGATCGAAATGTATGGACCTTGGGTCATTGACTCATTTGCAGGGTTGATGTTATAATGTATAAGTCAAACATTGTTTAATTTCATTTAAAAAGAGCAAGTGTTGAGTTTCATAAGCTTTGAATATATCAAGGTAATATGTTAATATAGATCAATTAAAATAAAAGACAATGTTCATTTTTTAATATTAAAAAAGTATATTATTTCGCTTTCAAATTCTGAATAATCATTACGGGTAAGCATGTTGAATATGGTTCTGGTGTATGATAACAGAACTTCTAAGAAAAAAAATAGAAGAGAAACAATGCGACTACTAAACTATTATTTAATTATACATTTAACCAATTTGATGTTTTTTCTTTTAAAAATATAATTTAAATTAAGGTTTCAAATTTATCATAATTAACACTTTTTGATCGACGAGTAGACATAAGATCGTTTTTTGTCTACCACAACTTGAACTGGAAAGAAACCTAGGTTGCAGGGAAGCATTCTTTTATCGACAAT
The DNA here is from genome assembly GCA_959347405.1 of Napeogenes sylphis. Taxonomy (NCBI): domain Eukaryota; kingdom Metazoa; phylum Arthropoda; class Insecta; order Lepidoptera; family Nymphalidae; genus Napeogenes; species Napeogenes sylphis. The sequence continues at coordinate 23,734,054 of OY365785.1, forward strand.
CAGTGCTAGGGTTTCTAAGATTTTTGGTACCGCTCCATTTATAGCAATATAATTTTTATATTTTATAAACTCGTGGTATACGAGGATCATTCACACTGTGACTCAACAGTCACAGTGTTGTTACCCAATTGTAAATCTGTATTCCTAATACATAAAACCTTATCAGCGGATGTACAGGCGCTTGATAATTAATATCAATGTTTTATTAACCATGGTTTATTTTGATTTCATCATTTACTAATACATGGTTTCTAATTGTTATAATTAAAGAAAAGGATATAACTCTACATTTATTTTCTATTAATAACTATTCGATTGTATTTATTTTAATAATTTATATCATTATATCCCAACAGTTTAGACTATGCGTATAGACAAAAGCTTAATATAAAAGTAACTGTCATATTGTTTCAGAAGTTTAGTTGCAGCCAACGTTTTTTTATTGTTATATTTATTAGTATAACAATTTGTTATCAATTTATTACACTCGTTTCTTCCTTTAGATAAGTAGTGCATTGTTCTTAAATTATCTAATTATTGGTCTTCTTCCGATTAATATTAATTTTACCCACATTTCGTGTAACGCGGCGTGTGCATAGCCACGTTGTTTGCTTATTATGCATATTTTGATTATAAAATTCAATGCCGTGACCTTTAGAGTCTTTTCTTTCGAAAGCACTTCCGAATTGAATATCTTATTAGCCTTCGGGCTAATATGTTAATATGGAATAATTATAATTCCTATTGCCGGCACTTCCCGGGCAGTTTCAAAGTATGTTCGAACAATATTTCGTAAGTAATTTGAATCTTTACTCTGGATTAGGAGATGTTTCATAGGTTTTGAGACTATATTTAATGTTATTACGTGTTAATATTTCAGTATTTGTCCTGATTCGACCCTCGGAATCGACATAGGCTAATAATATTGCTTGCGAGGTCTGTTTCCTCCATAAGGAGGTTTGCAGGGGTAGACGTGCGTCTTCGGAGCGTCGTCCTGTTTGACCTGTATCCTGCTTCCTGACTAGCTGATTTTAAGAAGCTCGTCTATATTGTAATCCCGATAATATGGTGAAGTACAAAATTAATTTATACCATTAATCAACACTTCCATTTTTAAAAGTTTTATAAAGAACAAGTGTTTGAATGTGATTCTCCAGTACTGACAAGCAGGATGATCATGCATATGTCCTCGCTTATAATTTGTCAGTGGCGCCTAGGATTTCTATTTTAGTAATTTCTATATATAATTTAAAATAAAGGTGTTATCTCAAGTAACCCACCACTGAGTCTAACTGGCATTATTTTGGGCATTTTCCTTATTTTGTGTAACTATTAATTATAAGGTTGAATGTATTTTTTTGGTTATACTAAATGAATAAATTTATTTAAAACCACTAAGAAACCTTTTCTTTTTTATTAACGAGTAACACTACAAACACCAAACTACTTTACTTTTACTGTACCAACAGACATTATTAATACAGATTTTTAACTATGCGGATGTGTGTACGGTTTTTATCGTTTAAAACTTAAATGGTTTTCTGTCAAAAGTCACCGAAGTTTAAGAATTTTGTGCACTCTTTTTTCCCTTCTATATGATCCATGTTCTCCTAATTATTTAAAATCTCGTTTTCATATTCTTGGTGATACTCATAGCCGTCAACATCGCTCCACTGAAAATTTAATACTTCGAATGCCTCTTTGTCGCACTGACTTCCAATTCAACTCATTTACTACACAAGCTATTAAACTCTGGAATGCATTACCTACCGACATTAGGAAAGCTCCTATCAGAAATATTTTCAAATGCCTTGTCAAAAACCATTCGATATCTCAAGCAATTCCTGTGCAAAAAAATCCTATTTAATATTATTTATCCTATTGTTTTTTAGAAAATCTTGTTATTAGATTAGTAGTATTTTGTTATTTTCTATTATGTTATTTTTCTTTTTTTTTTTATATATATATAACTACTATTTTATTTAAGGTTTGTTATGCACCTTGATGTATTTACTGTTTATTTTAGGAAGACAATGCTCATGGCATTATGCTTTCCTTTGCAGGATATGAGCAAAAACTATTAAATAAATAAATAAAATATAACATAAGTAATTTGCCATATTGAAAAAAAGGTTGTACTTGTGTATTTTGTTTTGTTTAAATACGAAGACAATTAAAAATAAATACACATTTCAATTCTAGTAAACTTTATTTCGAATAAAAGATATTATTATAAATACTTAAACATTTCACAAGTGAAGATATTATTCCATTTCTATAACGTTTAAATGTTGGCTGTTTCTTTTATTTTTTATAAAACATTTATAAATTATACATGAAAAACGATATAAGCACTCTATTGCTAGAAATGAAACTACAATTATTAAAAGAACTTTTATGCCTTCCAGATAAGTAACACTCTTATCTTGTTGAAATCCTATATTTTGTTGTGAGAATAAAACAGGTTTATCTTTCGTATAGTTCCTCTTAACATTTTCATCCCTGGAATAAGTTACGCAAGGAATTCCTGCGACATTCTCAATGTTGAAATCCAAATGATTAGCCGTGATATTCATATTTTTTAATTTATGAATTTTCAAGAAGGTGAGTTGTTCACATGCTATCGGGTTGTGTCCAATGTATAGTGTCGTTACACTTGTTTCGGAGAATTCATTGAAATTTATTTTAACAATATTGTTATTATCAAGATATAAGTTTGATAAACGTGGTGTTTCATGTAAAAGGTTGGGATTAAATTCGCTAATATCATTACGTGACAAATTCAGAACGCGAACGTTCTTTAAACCATCAAGCGATCCAAATTGCAACGTTTTAAGTTTGTTTTCATTTAAATTCAACGTGTTAATTATATCAGTGAAAAGAAATGTTCCCGGTTGTATAAATGATATCATATTTTGACTCAAGTCGAGTGAATTTAAAAGAGGCATTCTTTTAAAAGACTCCTTACTGATTGATGTTAACCGATTTGAACGTAGGGTTAATTTGGATAAATTTTCAATATTATAAACAAACACTAAATCTATATTTGAAATATTGCAATTGGACAGTATTAAAGTCGTAATGGACGCATTTTTAGCATTAGTAAAATTAAATGGACTGTAATTATTCTCTAAAGATACTTCTGAGAGTTCTAGATTATTAAACGTATCGCCTTCAAGTCTTAAATGTGTATTTGAAGAGAGGTAGAGGAAATTTAAACGATTCAATGTTTGTAAAGCCTTCGGATGAAAATATAATATATTATTTTCTGATAAATTTAAATATTCTAGAGAGGTCATGTAATGAAAAGTCAATTCTGTTATATTTTTGATTTTATTATGGTTCAAGTAAAATGTCTTAAGTTGTGAGAAACTTGAAGTATTAACAGAATATATGACTAATTTGTTAAAAGAAATATCAAGTGTTGTCATTTTAACAGTACCCGTAAAAGAGTCATATTCAATATTTTCTAATTGCGCTCTTGATATGTTTAAGATTTCCAAAGAATTCAAATCGTCAAAAAGAGCATTTTGTAGAGACATGACTTTTGTTCCAGTCATTTCCAGTTTTTTAAGTTTTTGCAAGCCCTTAAAAATATTTGAGCTCAAAGAATTTATATCATTATTGTTGAGAAGAAGGGTTTCCAAATTAATCAGTGCCGCAAATGAATTCACTTCCAACTCATTAAGAGCATTTTGTGAAACGTCTAAAATAAATAATGATTTCAAATTTTTAAGCATGTTCGTACCAATCTTTTTAATTCTATTATTCTGTAAATAGAATTCCCTTAATTCTTTTAAATCATTACTTTCTAATTCTATTTCAACTAAATTATTGTTAGACAAATCTATTTTTTTAAGTACTCTTAAATTATTAAAAGATAATTTGGATATATTTGCAATATTATTTTGACTCAAATTTAAAAAACGCAACTCAGTTCCCATATCGCGGAAAGATTCATCACCGATAGTTATTATTCTGCCACCGGATAAGTCTAATTCGTGGACATGTACACCACCAAATGTTTTGTACTCTATAGCACAAGAAAGACGGTTTCCTTCTATGGAAAACTCGAATATGTTTTTACCTTCAAAAACTCCCGGCTCTATGTTTTCTATGTAATTGTTGGCAATGTAAAATTTACGTAAGTTTCCATTATTTTTGAAATATGATTTTGTTATCGTATAAATATAGTTATTTTCCAGATTTATTTCTTGCAATTTTGTCAATGTCATAAACATATTTTGATGGATTGTTTTTATCTGATTGAAGCTAACATCCAAATGTTCTAAATTCACCAATGTTTTGAAATTGAATCCGTATAATGCTTCAAGGTTATTGTGATTCAAATTTATTTTCGTTAAATGCGTCAATTTTATTAAATTTAATCCAATTTCTGTTAATAAATTTTGAGACAGTAAAATCGTTTGAATTTGATCGATCCCTTCAAATGTACGTATATCAATTTTATTCAACAAGTTATGAGACAAATCCAAATACAATAAGTGTGTAAATCTATTGAAACCATTATGAGGTATTAGCTCTAGTTCATTGTAACTCAGGTCGATTGTGTGAACTTTGCAGCTGCCTTCTTGTGATCCTTCGGGTTCTTCGATAATAGAAATTGCATTTCGTGATGCATTTAGTATCTCAAGTGAATTCATATAAGACAATTTTGTTAGGTTTAATTTTTCAATCATATTTTTGACAATTACAAGTCGCTCTAAACTATATAATTCGTAAATTTTAGGCAAAATTGAAACCAAGTTACCTTCCGTCACAGTTAAGTTCTTAATGTTTACAGTATATATATATTTCATTCCAATTAGTGGATCCTCAAATTTATTTATATCGACATTTTGCAACTCAATTTGTAACTCATAAATTATATCATCTTTGTATATGTCAGTATCATAGTTATTATAATCATAATCATTCACTTTTCTGTGACGTAAGCAGTTCCAAGTGTCCCCAGTTATCAACGATGACGGGTTTGTGAATGACTCTGTACATTTAATCGTAGCTCGACATAGGACCAGTTTGGGTAAACTCAATAGTTCACAATCACCTTGAATACTCGGAAAAACTGTAACTATTATTGATAAAAGGCTCAAAATCATTGTTCCTGAAAAACACGAATTATGTTTGAATATTTAATTTTAAAAGTACTCTCTATTTTTGACACTTAACAAATTTTAGTTTAACTCTGCAACTCCTGGCCTTCAATATTTTTTTACATGATTTTCTTAGCTCGTTACGAGTATATATGTACCACTTAAAATAATACATGTATACTTACTATGATTAAAATTTTAAAGTTATACAAACAAATCTTCACTTTGCAAGAAACACTATACACAACAAAATAATATATTTATTGTTAATAATTTACAAATATAAGGACGACTTTTAAATAGGAGTGACAAAATGATAATAATATATATACGAGTATATGACATTATGGCACCTATTTATCAGTAAAATTAAAACGCGCAACGCATAATAAAGTTCCCGTACCAGAAAACCGACCATGCTGGAAGAGAAGCGCGGAACTTTGCGTTGTCCTTGGACCTCTTTCAGCTGGTGAGGCAAGCGACAAGGGTACCAGATGTGGTAGGCCATACAGCCAATTGCCTGGACCTTCTGCTGACAACTGATCCGGACAGGTATCGTGTTGAGGTCACCTCCCCCTTGGGAACCTCCGATCACTGTCTGGTGAAATCTGTGTTTACATATTCCCCACCAGCTCTCGAACCACATGGTGTTAGGCGAGTATGGAAATACAAGTCAGCAGATTGGGATGAGATGCGGCACTTCTTTGCATCTTATCCTTGGCGGCAGGTCTGCTTCTCTTCTTTGGATCCGTCGAGTTGCGCGGATGCTATAACCGATGTGGTGCATCAGGCAATGGAGTATTTTATTCCTTTTGCTGAAGTTCCCGTCGGTGGCAAAGCTCGCCCATGGTTTAATGCCGAATGTGGTCATGCTCAAGACCGAAAACATTCGGCATACCTCATTTGGGCTGATGCTCGAAGCCGCAAAACTCCGGATGTAAGTACAAAGAAGAGAGCCTTTAACCTAGCTGCCAAGTCCTACAAAAAGGCATTGCGGAAGGCTCGTCTCGATCGAATCGCTAAGAATGGCGAAAAGCTCTCTGTCAAACCAACCGGCAGTCGAGCTTTCTGGTCTCTTGCGAAAGCGATCGAGTCGAATTTCTGCCAACCCTCACTGCCTGCTCTGCTGAAGCCGGATGGATCCCTGGCCCACACAGCAACAGAGAAAGCGAATGTATTTGCTTCTCTGTTTGCTGATAATTCGCATCTAGATACTGGCAATGCTTCTCCAGCACATCTTCCTCACTGCGGTATTTCGATGCCTGAAATTCGCATCTCTAACAAAGAGGTATGGAGAACATTGTGTCGTTTAGATGTGAATAAAGCCAGTGGTCCTGATGGTATACCAGCCATTCTGCTCAAGACATGTGCAGCTGAGTTGTCTCCTGTACTGACACGTCTGTATCGCCTCTCTTTCAAGACTGGAATAGTGCCGAAATCCTGGAAGCTTGCCAACGTGCAACCTGTGCCCAAAAAAGGCAGCCGTGCTGATCCTGTCAACTACAGACCGATTTCAATCACCTCCATACTCTGCAAGATTATGGAGCGTGTATTGAACTCGCGCCTTCTAGCATACTTAGAAGGTAACGATCTCCTCAGTGACCGACAGTACGGGTTTCGCCGTAATAGGTCTACTGGGGACCTCCTAGTGTATGCTACACACATTCTAGGCGAGGCCATCGAGAAGAACGGAGAAGCGGTCACCGTCTCTCTGGACGTCTCGAGGGCATTTGACAGGGTCTGGCATGCGAGCCTTATAAGCAAGCTTTCAGCGTACGGTATATCTCCTGGTCTGATCGGCTGGGTAACGGACTTTCTGAGCCAGAGATCTCTCCGAGTAGTTGTCGATGGGTGTTCCTCGGAATCCTTGACAATAAATGCCGGAGTGCCTCAGGGGTCCGTTCTTTCTGCAACTCTTTTTCTGCTGCACATTAACGATCTGTTGAAGCCCGGTATCTATGGGTACGCAGACGACAGCACAGTTGTAGAAAGATATCTGCCGAGTAATCGGGCTAGTCGAGATCAAGTACAGTCTGAAAGAGAAGCCATGGTGCAGCGTTTGAATGACAAACTTCAGGCAGTCTCCGCATGGAGCAATGCCAATCTTGTCAAATTCAACGCCACCAAAACGCAGACGTGTCTATTCACCGCCAAAAGGAGCCCTTTCACCTTGGCTCCTACTTTCCAGAATGTATCCTTGGAATACAGTGACCGGCTTCAGTTGTTAGGCTTAGAGATTTCCTCGAACCTCAACTTTGGTCGGTTCATTGAGTCCAGAGCAAGAGCAGCAGCAGCAAAGCTTGCCGTTCTTGCGAAGGTTCGGCAGTACTTTACACCGGGACAGCTTCTTGTTCTATACAAAGCACAGATCCGGTCGTGTGTAGAGTACTGTGGCCACATATTTGCTGGTGCCGCAAAGTTTCATCTTGCAGTTCTGGACTCAATTGAGAGGCGAGCAATGAGGCTCATAGGAGATCCCGAGTTGGTCGAAGCCGACCTCCAAAGCCTTGAACACAGGCGTAGAATTGCTAGCCTCTCAGTATTCTATAGGATACATTTTGGTGAGTGTGCGCAGGAATTACACGATCTGATTCCCCCGACCCCCTTCCATCATCGGACTTTCCGACGCACGGCAGGAATCCATCCTTTTGTTGTGGACATTCCACCTGTCCGAACGAAGCGTTTTGCTTCGTCTTTTTTACTTCGTACAGCAAAGGATTGGAACAGCTTGCCTGCGTCGGTATTTCCGAAAGAATACAATGTGGTTAAATTCAAGAGAAGAGTGAATAGGCTGCTAGTGTAATGCGCCTTACCACCTTAGACTACATTCCACTTACCATCAGGTGGAATGTAGTCAAGCATTGCCCTAGATTATATAAAAAAAAAAAAAAAAAAAAGACAACTTCATAGTATTTATAAAAAAAATATATTTAAAAACTTTGCCATTTCTATAAATAACCATATATGATATTCTTATAAGTTGGTTGATAAAATATATAATATATGTATTGCTTAAATACCAGTTATATTTAACAAGATTGAATGATGAATTATTTATTATATTATAAATAACAAATTGTATTTATTTTATATATTTATATATAATAACAAATGTGGAATTATACAATTCGTTTTCGAGCATATTATCAATCTAATTATTGTAAATATAGGTAGTTTTTTCTATGAAAAAAATATGCCTTTGTGTAAAGTTTGCGTTGTTAAAATATCTGAATCATTGGATGATAACAAACGAGTAGGAACAGTTGGCAATAGCTACTGAGTTAAAGTAGGATAAAAAATACGAAACTGACAAAAAAAACATCTACCGAGGGTGAACCCAATAATTAAATAAGTTCCACTGCTATTTTATTACTATAATGAGCGTTACTTGCAATTTATAGATATTCCCTTAATATTTTATTAGTATGTATTAAAATATATGAGTATCTAAGCTATTATAATATATATAAATATATATATTTGTAATACACAGAGTTAACTCAGTAGCTGTTGCCAGCTGTTATAACTATTCTTTATATGATAATTTAAATACTACCTTATACCAGATTCGGTAAAAGATTGGTTTTATTTTATTAAAAATTAGGTATGCAAGTGTGTATCATTCAACAACGTGTAGGAAACTTTTTTGAGGACATCACACTAAGATTAATTTGTAGTTTTAATATAAATACTATTATAACATCTGTTTATTTTTTTTTTTTAAATATCTCTACTTATTTGTTAACATTTTCGAAATAAAGGCTTTCTTTACCATTATTACTTTACGTTAGTTGAAGTGCGTAGATGTAGTGTTTGGAACAACTAGAAATATTGTTAATTTAAGTTATTATTATTTAAATAGATTAAATAAAATCAATGTAATGTAATACGTGATTTAACCAGTTAAAAATTAAAAAAACTATTACAAAATAATTTCAAAAATATTTAGGAATTATACGGGAAGCGGTTAGTCTTTCAGTAACAAGAGCGCGGAAGGGTATAACAACCACCAAACGATCTGTAGAATTTGTAAAAGAAGGCTCCTCCAAAAATTCCAAAGCGAAGCCTTATTCAATATTAGGCGCGGCTCCTGATTGGATTCTCATGATGGACACATTTGAAAAGCATTACAAAATCCTCCACAAGTATCATACTTGTGGAGCTTACTGTTCCTTGATATAAGTATCACGAACTGACCAACGAACTGATCAGGAATAAATTTATGTTTGCTTGTAATTTGTCAGTGGCGCCTAGGATTTCTATTTTAGTAATTTCTATATATAATTTAAAATTAAGGTGTTATCTCAAGTAACCCACCACTGAGTCTAGCTGGCATTATTTTGGGCATTTTCCTTAATATGGTGTATTATTATGTGTAACTATTAATTATAAGGTTGAATGTATTTTTTTGGTTGAATGTATTTTTTTGGTTAAAAAGACTTTTTTACTACAAACACCAAACTACTTCTGGTACAGACATTATTAATACAGATTTTTAACTTTGCGGATGTGTGTTCGATTTTTATCGTTTAAAACTTAAATGGCTTTCTGTCAAACGTCGCCGAAGTTTAAGAATTTTGTGCACTCTTTTTCCCTTCTATATGATCCATGTTCTCCTAATTATTTAAAATCTCGTTTTCATATTCTTGGTGATACTCATAGCCGTCAACATCGCTCCACTGAAAATTTAATACTTCGAATGCCTCTTTGTCGCACTGACTTCCAATTCAACTCATTTACTACACAAGCTATTAAACTCTGGAATGAATTACCTACCGACATTAGGAAAGCTTCTAACAGAAATATTTTCAAATCCCTTGTCAAAAACCATTCGATATCTCAAGGAATTCCTGTGTAAAGAAATCTTATTTAATATTATTTATCCTATTATTTCTTAGAAAATCTTGTTATTAGATTAGTAGTATATTGTTTTTTTTTTTACTTTTTCATTTTTATTCATAACTACTATTTTATTTTGGGTTTGTTATGCACCTTGATGAATTAACTGTTTATTTGAGGGCTTGTTGGAAGAGAATGCTTGTGACATTATGCTTGCCTTTGCAGGATATTTGCAAAAACTATTAAATAAATAAATAAAATATAACACAAGTAATTTGCCATATTGAAAAAAAGGTTGTACTTGTGCATTATGTTTTGTTTAAATACGAAGACAATTGAAAATAAATACACATTTCAATTCTAGTAAACTTTATTTCGAATAAAAGATTTTATTATAAATATTTAAACATTTCACAAGTGAAGATATTATTCCATTTCTATAACGTTTAAATGTTGATTGCTTACAGGTAACTCCTTAGTTTGGCCGTTTCTTTTATTTTTTATAAAACATTTATAAATTATACATGAAAAACGATATAAGCACTCTATTGCTAGACATGAAGCTACAATTATTAAAAGAACTTTTATGCCTTCCAGATAACTAACACTCTTATCTTTTTGGAATCCTATATTTTGTTGTGAGGATAAAACATTTTTATCGTTGGTATAGTTCCTCTTAACATTTTCATCCTTGGAATAAGTTACGCAAGAAATTCCTGCGACATTCTCAATGTTGAAATCCAAATGATTAGCCGTGATATTCATATTTTTTAATTTATGAATCTTCAAGAAGGTGAGTTGTTCACATGCTATCGGGTTGTGTCCAATGTATAGTGTCGTTACACTTGTTTCGGAGAATTCATTGAAATTTATTTTAACAATATTGTTATTATCAAGATATAAGTTTGATAAACGTGGTGTTTCATGTAAAAGGTTGGGATTAAATTCGCTAATATCATTACGTGACAAATTCAGAACGCGAACGTTCTTTAAACCATCAAGCGATCCAAATTGCAACGTTTTAAGTTTGTTTTCATTTAAATTCAACGTGTTAATTATATCAGTGAAAAGAAATGTTCCCGGTTGTATAAATGATATCATATTTTGACTCAAGTCGAGTGAATTTAAAAGAGGCATTCTTTTAAAAGACTCCTTACTGATTGATGTTAACCGATTTGAACGTAGGGTTAATTTGGATAAATTTTCAATATTATAAACAAACACTAAATCTATATTTGAAATATTGCAATTGGACAGTATTAAAGTCGTAATGGACGCATTTTTAGCATTAGTAAAATTAAATGGACTGTAATTATTCTCTAAAGATACTTCTGAGAGTTCTAGATTATTAAACGTATCGCCTTCAAGTCTTAAATGTGTATTTGAAGAGAGGTAGAGGAAATTTAAACGATTCAATGTTTGTAAAGCCTTCGGATGAAAATAAAATATATTATTTTCTGATAAATTTAAATATTCTAGAGCGGTCATTTTATGAAAAGTCAATTCTGTTATATTTTTGATTTTATTATGGTTCAAGTAAAATGTCTTAAGTTGTAAGAAACTTGAAGTATTAACAGAAAACATGACTAATTTGTTAAAAGAAATATCAAGTGTTTTCATTTTAACGGTACCCGTAAAAGAGTCATATTCAATATTTTCTAACTGCGTTCTTGATATGTTAAAGATTTCCAAAGAATTCAAATCGTTAAAAAGACCATTTTGTAGAGACATAACTTTTGTTCCAGTCATTTCCAGTTTTTTAAGTTTTTGCAAGCCCTTAAAAATATTTGAGCTCAAAGAATTTATATCATTATTGTTGAGAAAAAGGGTTTCCAAATTAACCAGTGCCGCAAATGAATTCACTTCCAACTCATTAAGAGCATTTTGTGAAACGTCTAAAATAAATAATGATTTCAAATTTTTAAGCATGTTCGTACCAATCTTTTTAATTCTATTATTCTGTAAATAGAATTCCCTTAATTCTTTTAAATCATTACTTTCTAATTCTATTTCAACTAAATTATTGTTAGACAAATCTAATTTTTTAAGTACTCTTAAATTATTAAAAGATAATTTGGATATATTTGCAATATTATTTTGACTCAAATTTAAAAAACGCAACTCAGTTCCCATATCGCGGAAAGACTCATCACCGATAGTTATTATTCTGCCACCGGATAAGTCTAATTCGTGAACATGTACACCACCAAATGTTTTGTACTCTATAGCACAAGAAAGACGGTTTCCTTTTATGGAAAACTCGAATATGTTTTTACCTTCAAAAACTCCCGGCTCCATGTTTTCTATGTAATTATTGGCAATGTAAAATTTACGTAAGTTTCCATTATTTTTGAAATATGATTTTGTTATCGTATAAATATAATTATTTTCCAGATTTATTTCTTGCAATTTTGTCAATGTCATAAACGTATTTTGATGGATTGTTTTTATCTGATTGAAGCTAACATCCAAATGTTCTAAATTTACCAATGTTTTGAAATTGAATTCGTATAATGCTTCAAGGTTATTGTGATCCAAATTTATTTTTGTTAAATGCGTAAATTTTATTAAATTTAATCCAATTTCTGTTAATAAGTTTTGAGACAGTAAAATCGTTTTAATTTGATCGACCCCTTCAAATGTACGTATATCAATTTTATTCAACAAGTTATGAGACAAATCCAAATACGATAAGTGTGTAAATCTATTGAAACTATTATCAGGTATAAGCTCTAGTTCATTGTAACTCAGGTCGATTGTGTGAACTTTGCAGCTGCCTTCTTGTGATCCTTCGGGTTCTTCGATAATAGAAATTGCATTTCGTGATGCGTTTAGTATCTCAAGTGAAGTCATATAAGACAATTTTGTTAGGTTTAATTTTTCAATCATATTTTTGACAATTACAAGTCGCTCTAAACTATATAATTCGTAAATTTTAGGCAAAACTGAAACCAAGTTACCTTCCGTCACAATTAAGTTCTTAATATTTTCAGTATTTATATTTTTCATTACAATTAGAGGATCCTCAAATTTATTTATATCGACATTTTGCAACTCAATTTGTAACTCATAAATTGTATCATCTTCGTATATGTCAGTATCATAGTTATTATAATCATAATCATCCACTTTTCTGTGACGTATGCAGTTCCAAGAGTCCCCAGTTAACAACGATGACGGGTCCGTGAATGACTCAGTACATTTAATCGTAGCTTGACATACTTCCAGTTTGGGTAAACTCAATAGTTCACATTCACCTTGAATACTCGGTAAAACTGTAACTATTATTGATAAAAGGCTCAAAATCATTATTCCTGAAAAACACGAATTATGTTTGAATATTTAATTTTAAAAGTACTCTCTATTTTTGACACTTAACAAATTTTAGTTTAACTCTGCAACTCCTGGCCTTCAATATTTTTTTACATGATTTTCTTAGCTCGTTACGAGTATATATGTACCACTTAAAATAATACATGTATACTTACTATGATTAAAATTTTAAAGTTATACAAACAAATCTTCACTTTGCAAGAAACACTATACACAACAAAATAATATATTTATTGTTAATAATTTACAAATATAAGGACGACTTTTAAATAGGAGTGACAATACGAGTATATGACAATATGGCACGTATTTATCAGTAAAATGAAAACGCGCAACGCATAATAAAGACAACTTCATAGTAAGAATAAAAAATATATATTTTTAAATATCTGCTAATTTCTAAAAACTTTGCCATTTTTATAAATAACTATCTATGTTATTCTTATAAGTAGGTTGATAAAATATATAATATATGTATTGTTTAAATACCAGTTATAGTTAACAAGATTGAATGATGAATTATTTATTATATTATAAATAACAAATTGTATTTATTTTATATATTTATATATAATAACAAATGTGGAATTATAAAATTCGTTTTCGAGCATATTATCAATCTAATTATTGTAAATATAGGTAGTTTTTTCTATGCAAAAAATATGCCTTTGTGTAAAGTTTGCGTTGTTAAAATATCTGAATCATTGGATGATAACAAACGAGTAGGAACAGTTGGCAATAGCTACTGAGTTAAAGTAGGATAAAAAATACGAAACTGACAAAAAAAACATCTATCGAGGGTGAACCCAATAATGAAATAAGTTCCACTGTTATTTTATTACTATAATGGGTGCTACTTGCAATTTATAGATATTCCCTTAATATTTTATTCGTATGTATTAAAATATATGAGTATCTAAGCTATTTTAATATATATATATATATATATATATATATATATTTGTAATACATAGAGTTAACTCAGTAGCTGTTGCCAGCTGTTATAAGTATTTTTTATATGATAATTTAAATACTACCTTATACCAGATTCGGTAAAAGATTGGTTTTATTTTATTAAAAATTAGGTATGCAAGTGTGTATCATTCAACAACGTGTAGGAAACTTTTTTGAGGACATCACACTAAGATTAATTTGTAGTTTTAATATAAATATTATTATAACATCTGTTTATTTATTTATTTTTTTAAATATCTCTACTTATTTGTTAACATTTTGGAAATAAAGGCTTTCTTTACCATTATTACTTTACGTTAGTTGAAGTACGTAGATGTAGTGTTTTGAACAACTAGAAATATTGTTAATTTAAGTTATTATTATTTAAATAGATTAAATAAAATCAATGTAATGTAATACGTGATTTAACCAGTTAAAAATTAAAAAAACTATTACAAAATAATTTCAAAAATATTTAGGAATTATACGGGAAGCGGTTAGTCTTTCAGTAACAAGAGCGCGGAAGGGTATAACAACCACCGAACGATCTGTAGAATTCGTAAAAGAAAGCTCCTCCAAAAAATCAAAAGCGAAGCCTTATTCAATATTAGGCGCGGCTCCTGATTGGATTCTCATGATGGACACGTATGAAAAGCATTACAAAATCCCTGGGGATGTTGGTGTTTCGTCATCCAGACCGGACTTATTCCTGTATTCTGAACATCTGAGGAGCGTGATACTTGTGGAGCTTACTGTTCCTTGGGAAACAAACATCCCAAGGGATCACACATTCAAGCTCAATAAGTATTACGAACTGACCAACGAACTGATCAGGAATAAATTTATAGTTAGTTCGTACGCGGTAGAAGTGGGAGCTAAAGGTATAACAGCAAAATCTCTCTATAGCCTACTTAAAGACCTTGGCCTTTCTATAACAAGCATCGGTTCATTTCTAGAACGTATTTCAAAGGCGGCATTAGTAGGTTCTTTCCAAATTTGGTTAGATAGGAAGAGGAGTGTGGAGGGTGAAGGTGAGCGTTTTTGCACATAATAAAGGGGCCCCTTAAACCTACTCCTGGGTCGCAAGTCCCAAGCACTGCTTGCACTCCTCTTCTTGCAGCAGATGGGCCCGACACCCGCACGATGAATCCATGGAATTCTTAGCATTCCATGGATTCATAGCTTAACAATAAGATATACAAAAATACTATCATTTTTCATTGTTTACACATATCGAAACCCTTCAGCCTTCAAGCAAGCTATAAAACTGACTAGCAAATTGATTCATTCCTCTTTTCAAATTCAAAGTTTTTGAAGTTTTTGAGCGAGCGAGATTTTCCGTCTTAACGATATAAAAAGTTATAGTTAAGTTGTGGTAATCTAATATTATGTATCTGTTTATCTTTTCAGGAAACAATTTCTTAAGGGTGTAAAAAAAGAAGTGATATCGAAACTATATGCATACCTATTGAAATTGTATATGCATAGACCAATATCAATGTTTGTCACCATTAAATGAAATTCAAAATGAAATTAAAAGTATTGTTGACTTTATCATTGAAACAATAAAAACCACTGATTTCCAGGCTTACTGACACAGGTGACCTTATATCTAAGGATCTCATAACTTTACTTTTTGGCGTGACAACGTCTTATAATTCGATGGAGCCGGCTGCACGCACCAAAAAACATGACGTATGTGGCGTTACCTCGCTTTGAGGCGTTTTATTTAAGGCTTAAAGTGCAAGCGAGAGCGCGGTACGAGCGACTAAGAGGCACAATCGGCTTCCGCGTTCGGCAGCGTTCGACATCCGTCTAAAATATCTATCAAACAAATATAATATATATTTTTTTGCTAAATGGAACCATTTCATCAGTATTTTCTTGCGACGTTGTCACGTTCAACTATCATTTGTAAACCGACTTTACAGACAACCGATTTTTTATCATGACATATCAACGATGACCAGTCAGTCTCCTTCTTGTATGTTTCTGATGTGGGAGGAGAAGAATTATTATCTATCGAGCCCATCCAGTTATTTATAGCTTACTTTAACTTGTCAAAGAATCTTTGAATGAGATTTTCGATGAGAATTGTAGTTTTCTTTATTTTGATATATACTATTATAATAAATGTTATACATTTTATGTTTAATGTTTTACGTAATAACTAAAAACATTAAAAAATCTAAAATGTAAGTATTTATTAAAATACGAAAATTGAACTACATTGTTTTATTGAATTTTGTTGAGGTATTTTACTTAGTCATTATTTAGAAAGCGAAAAATAATATTTTGCCGTTCAGACAAAAATTTAGTTTAGTTAAACCAAAACTACTTTCAAAAAATAAAAAGACAGAGATTGTTAAATTTTATTAACGATTAACGCAAAACTCATCTACCTAGTAAAATATAATACATATTTGTTTGTTTGTTTGTGTAAATCAAGATAAAAAAGTGCTTCTATACAATATATACAAACTCAAACGTGTTGTTAAAGTAATTACTCTTCACACTTTGTTACTCGATATTCGATTTCTTGATGGTTTAATCTTAGATGTGTTCAGTAATTCCTATTTAATTACAAAATGTTAGATCAAACATTTTTTTACATTTTTAACATTTTTTGATTACTTAAACTACAAGTTGAGAATGTATGAGATTTGTATAAAATGAAAAGTCATAAAATAAACTACGACTAATGAAATATTTTGTTAAATGCTCCTTCATTATTATTAAATAAGTTTATTAAATGAAGGACCCGAATGTGTTACTCTTAATTATAGAAACATTAAAAACTATATATTTTTTAATATTATTTACAAATCTTTTATGTTTTACAATACCCGGCAATAAATATTGCACATCGACCTTTGGAAAGAGACAATCGGCTAATTTTGGCTTCGTAGAGCTTTATCACTGTCGCACGAAATACAGACCGTCTGGTATCTATTAGGAGCTGTTAAAACAAGTATAATTTGGTTCTTTGATAATTATTTTTATTTTTGTATTAAAAACACATTTTTTTCTATAAGTGGTGGTTTTAAGTTGGGGTAGAATTATTACTATTACAAAGTCTCATTATAAGAAAAGCTATAATAAAGACCATTATATACATATTATATATATTATGCACAGTTATAATTTTCCTAAATAATAAAATACGTGAACATAATATAAGCATGTTTTTTTATTATTTTATTTTACCCCAACTTATAAAGCCTTAGCCTAAAGATACCACTTATAAAAAAAAATTGTGGCTTTTTGAAAAGAATAAAAATAAAAAAGAAAAGACAGAATTTATGTTAAGTTTTTATACATCACTTTTAAACACCGCATTTGTTATTTTAATAAAATATAAAAATATCTTATCTAATAAAAATAATCATATAGATATGTTTTTTTTCTGATTGACATATTATATATATATAAATAAAAATATAAATGTAACCGTGTAGGTATGTATACATTTTTTGAAGAAACCGTAACTTTAAAAAATGATATCAAAACCTACAAAAAAACGGAACAAAAATCGTCACGAACATTTGGGTGCAATTAATTCTAATGACGAGTATTTTTAATGAAGTCTATTATTAAAAACTCGTTTAGCAAAACGTAATTACTCAATCATGTTCATCGTTTTTGAACACATAAAATGGGCTGATATTTTATAAATATCACAACCATTATTGAACGGCTGTCGGTTGTTATGATTGATCTCTGTTCTGTTATATTGTTCTTTTTATATTCAGTTATCTGATCCATCATTTTTGTATATATTCTATTGTAACAAATTCTACTTCTCGCTAACTAGTATTATTAGAGACTCTGATTCTTGTCCTAATCAGGCTCAAAATCACAATTACACTTAAAACACTAAATATTATTAGTTTTTTTGAAATAATAAAAAATATTTATATAGTAGCGAAACCAGATTCTTGTCTTATATATAGATAATTATATTACTAATTTTTATTTATTACATAAAATATTAAACATAAAATGCATGAAATGTAGACTATTTATTATAATAAAATATATCAAAATAAAGAAAACTACAATTCTCATCGAAAATCTCATTCAAAGATTCTTTGACAAGTTAAAGTAAGCTATAAATTACTGGATGGGCTTGATAGATAATAATTCTTCTCCTCCCACATCAGACACATACAGGAAGGAGACTGGTCATCGTTGATATGTCATGATAAAAAAGTAAAGTTATGTGATCCTTAGAGATGAAGTCACCTGTGTGAGTAAGCCTAAAAATAAGTAATTTTAATTGTTTGACCGATAAAGTCCATAATACTTTTAATTTCGTATTTATTTGGATTTTCTATCTAAGAACAAAACATATTCAAAGAAACCAAGTATATTCATTAATAAAAAACAGACGTTGTTACTGGTAATAAATACGAAAAAAGGGTTCGAAACATTTATCGCCTGGGGCTTCTAGACATTGAGTTATACCTACAAATTCATCTGCCTTGATAACAACAGACGGGGCTGTTCGGAATAACCAAGTATAAAGGATTCTTATCCATACTAATTAAGGTAATTGCTCAAAAATGTTGTAATTTGGTAAACTCTATGTATGTATGCAATGTTTCATGGTTAGGTAATAAGTCGACAGATTAATATAATCAAAATAATATGTTTGATCCTTATTTTATAGACGGTCATTAAAAGAGATGGTTTTAACATTTATATTTGTTTAAGTTATTATTCCGAGAAAATTAATTACATGTATCAAGTTTTTTGGTTATATATTTATTAATGTAAATTATACATAATATAATATATTATAACAATAATTGGTAAATTAGCAAACCGCGAGCAAGCTTCTAATTATTGTGACCAAGTGATACGTATTAATTAATTGAATTAATGTGGTGGTTAGATTTTTTAAAGTATTTATAGTACTGTAATAATAAATGTATAACATTAAATTAAAACTATAGAATAATTTTGATTTATTTTTCAAGATTCATAAAAATACGATTTTTTTTATTTCAAAGTGTATTATATAGATAGTTATATAGTAGGAAGTTTATTATAGATAGATTTTTGACCGAAGAAAATCGATTAAGTTATTTTTTAAAGGGAGAAGAAAAAATATATTTAAATTTTTTGATGATAATAGATGCTACAGAGAAGCAATAAAGTTGCTACCAATATATCTAGTGTTATTAATATAGTAACTCAATATTTATAAAAATTACATAAGTATGAACCATTTTTAAAACTATTTTAAAAATATATTGTTATCCAATTTTTCAACCATTTATTATCTTATCATTTGAACAGGCACCCTAAACAAGTGTCATGTATGAAAATTGTGTCAATGTATGATATTTGAAGATCCATTATATGTCATATACTTATATAATTAACCTTGTTACAAATTAGTTCACACTAAGAATAACTTATTCGGGTCGGTTATTTAATTTACTAATTTAATCATGTAAATACTAAGGAATGAAAATCCAAATATCTTAAATCTTAAACTAAGTTACATACCTAATAAAAAATCAATTTATTATAGATTTCTAAAGAATTGCTATTTCATAATCTGAATGTTATTAAGTTGTTTGACGTTTTACACAGCACACAGCATAATTTCATAATTTTAATTAAGAGAAGATCTTAAAGTGCATAAAACCAATGCGCTCTAAATATAACTTATCACTAGGCTACAAACTCTGCTGCATTTGGTGTGCTTTAGTTTGGAATTAAATTTAAATTGTTAAATATTATTTACATGATAGATATTAATATTTTATCATGATGTTCATTTAGTTTTATTATTATTATTTTATTTATTTTGCATTACAAGTAATGGTCACACTAAATTTATTTAATTTGAAATTAAAGATAAATATTTTAATTTTAAATCTTCTGATCTAACTAATAGAATATTATTTGAATGTTTTACTTGTTTGTTAAGATATACTGGTAACAATTTTTTTAATTTATAATAAAAATAACCCCCTTTCCTATTCTATTCTCTATCTTCATCAACTCTATTCTTTCTCTATCGCTTCGTTTATATGCTGACGACCTGCAAATTTATACATCGTCCGTTGATGACTTGTACGGCGCTATAGCAAAATTAAAGTCTAACATCAATTCTGTTAGCTCCTGGAGTAAATCATTTGGGTTGTTTGTAAATCCAAGTAAGTCACAAGTTTCTTTATTTGGTTCCCGTCATCAATTGTCAAAAATTAATCTACTATCCTTCCAGCTGTAGTATTCGATGGCTGTATAGTTCAGTCAAAAATTTGGGTCTTGTTATGGATAATTCTTTCTCCTGGACGCCTCAAATATATAAAATCAGTCGTAAGATATATGCTGTGATTGGTAGGTTGAGGAGATGGAAGAATTTCTTACCCATTCAAACTAAAATATCTCTCGCTCCAGCTCTTCTACTACCTTTAATAGATTATGCAGATACATGCTATTCCGATATATCGAAAATTCATATTAATAAGCTTGAACATCTGCAAAATATGATTATAAGATTTATATTTGGACTGAGAAAATTTGATCACATTTCACAATATCGGGTCCAACTGAAATGGCTTACCATAAAGCAAAGACGTAATAATATGTATATATTGATATATATTGTATGTTTCTATTGATATATATTTATAGTTTATGTAATTTATCGTATATATCCTATCTAGGAATACATCCTCTATGACCATATATATATATATATATATATATATATATATATATATATATATATATATATATATATATATATATATATATATATATATATATATATATATATATATATATATATATATTACTCTATATGTCTATAATAATATAATTGAAAATATGTGTTTAAGTATTTCAACCACTATTACAAAACTTTTCCTTTTTAACTCCCGATTAAAAAGAGGGGTGTTATAAGTTTGACCTGTCGATCTGTGTATCTGTGTATCTGTCTTTGGCAAATTTCCGGCCAAACGCATGGACGAATTTGAATGCAGTTTTAGATTTAGTTTTTATTTTTAGAGGTCTTTTTGTATCGGGGGTTTTATAAGATACGGGTTGCCTGGAAGAGATCAACATTTTTGATAAGGCTGCCTTTACACCTAAAATTGTACATTAATATTTTCTTTGTATACTTGTTTTTCCTTATACTGTATTTTAATTTGTATTTTTTTTTAGTGTAATATAGAATGTTACTACTACTACTAACTTTTAGTTGTATCAAAAAAATATTATCCTTTTTAAGTAACTGGATGTCAAAAAGGAACATGATTACAAAACATTAAATATAATGTTATTAAAAAAATATAAAAGTTCGTTATAAAATAAACCCTTGTTGCAGTCTTGTAACTGCAGCTTTACACGAAACAGATTGAGTCGCCAGGCGTAGCAACAACACCTTTTTACCTAATATCAGGATTAAGTAAGAAAGCTTGATGTCCAACTACGCTCCCTTTTCGTTCTAATCTTCTAAATTCCTCCCCATTCCTCAATAAAATAAATAACCAAAAAAATAATCATCAATCACTTATTATATTCGCTCTTGATAGAATGTTGTTGCATCAAAAATACCCATGTTTTTTATTTATAAAATATTTATTTTAAGGATTATTATCTTTTATTTTTTTATGAATTCAACAAACAATTTTTAATATTTACTTCAAATTTCACACAGAATATATTCACGAGTCAAAGGCAATGCTGTTAGTGTGACTTTGTTTAATTTTTTTTTTCGTTTATATAAAAATGAAATTTTAATGTAGGAAAATAATATGGAAATGAAAATCATTTTATATTACCAAGTGTGATTGCAAAATAATAAAGTCGATTAGACAATATCTTACTACAATCAATCCAAAACCGCTTAAATAATTGCTACCTCCATGCTACCTCCATTTTAAAAAGAAAAATAAAGCCAGCGTAATAGGGTAATTCAAATTTTCTATTTATATATTTATAATTATAAATTGCAAAAATAATGACTCAAGAAATATAAGGATAAGTAGAAGATAAAAGAATAACATAACAGCTCTCTCATTTATCTTATAACATTGTGGTAGCTTTTTACCAAATTTCTGCAAGAAAATAATATTACTACACCGACTAAGCCGTCTAAAACCTGTAAAGTAATACCTGTGAAAGTACTGGTTATGACTAAAATATAAGGTCACCGAGTAGTGCGAAACCAATCCTTTGACTTCCTATTAGGGCGAAGAGTAACGGTTGGGTTTTAGTGGAAATCCTGTCCACCCTCCACCTATGTTGTTCATATCCGATTTATACTACTACATACCTATATTGTTCTTCATATATTTAGTTTCCAATTCTTATTCAATTTGATAAGGATATGCAGTACCTTAGTTCTCTTAATCGCCACTTAATGTAGTAATAGGATAATAATAAAAAGTAAAAATATAATATTTATTTTAAATAATTATAACTACTATGCAGTTGAATAATCGTGATTATAAATTGTTTATTTTATTAGTTTCTATGTTTTTTCCTTTGTTTAAAATCATATTTCAAAATTAATTATCTTCAGCGAAAGATAAAATTTATAATAATATTGATATAGTCTGTTATCTAAAAGTTCCAAATATTTTTGTTCATGAAAATTGGTAAATCAGATTGTTTCAATTTGGAGAGTAATTAAAATAGTATTTAAAATATTTTTTGATATTGATGTATCTGTTTGTGAAAGCTATAAATTTTGTTCATTCAAACAATATTGAGGTGATGGTTAAATGTTTACGAACGTATATTAGATTATTAGATCTACATTTTTATTTTATTAAAAAAAAACAATGTTTTTCTTACCTTATATTATTATAAGTTCTTCTATAAGTATCTACAAGTTCTTGTGGGTAGAATATTTATATTGTGTTGCATATTAGTGACAAAAGTATAAATTGTTTATATTTTTTCCAATTTAAATAGGTTTAGTGTATATACGAAAAATACCGTGTTATGTTAAACCTGTAAAATGTTTATTTAATTTAAATATTATATATTTTTTGTATATGTATAGACATAGTTAACGATAAATAGGAATATGTATGTATATGTAGTTTACCAATTTTCAAAAAAACTTTATTTATTATTTAAATAGCAGGATAGGTCTGCTTATTTTGAGCCATTGCTGCATTATTATAGGTTGCTTATAACTGAGGCTAGGTGTAAAAAATACTTTTCATGATACCTACATAATATTAATATAAATACATAAATACTACAATGTACGTATGTGTTACATACTAGCGTTCCGGCTTGTAACAATTTAGCGCTTATAAAAATCAAGTTCATGGAATGTTACCAGCGTATATTGCTGACGCTGCCAACGTATGGGAACGATTTTTATAATCATTTAATTCATTCGAATTGCGACCGAATATAATTTAAATATAAAATAAATTAATTTTAAGTATGTCTTATTTTATATTGCCCCCTCCGCTGCGACCATATATAATTTATGTGAAAGTTGTCTATTTCATTAATGTATATAATTACTGAAAGCATCTATTTTTTTTTTTGTATGTCTATACTGTTAGCCCTGTTAGCTATTACAGCGTCACCGGGGGAGTGAAAGCATCTAACATTTAACCGTTGGAGGAGGATTAATAGCGAGTAACAAAGTGTGAAAAGTGATTACTTAAATTACACGTACGAGAATACACACACTGAAGCATTATGATATACACGAGCACACATATGAAAAATATTTACACAGGTGATAAGTTTTGCATTAATCATTGATAAAACTTAACAATATTTTATAATTTATTAAAAGAAATTGAAAGTGAAAAAATAAATGTTAGAAAGTGTATTTAATATACCATTTATTTTATTTCCACGGGTCTTGTAGTGCAGCTGTGATAGTATCGTAAGTAGCAGTATACAAAAACATTATATTATTTTGTATGAGGTTTAGGAGATTAGACCAGAAATATTTAATTAGATCTGCAATTATTATGTAGAATGTATGAGAATTGTATAAAGTGGACCAGTATAATATTTAATTAATGATATATTTAAACTTATAATTTTTAAAATAGAAAATTTAACGAATGATTATAAAATGAATCTGGTATATTAAATAGAATCTTGTATCAAATATTTTAC
Source organism: Napeogenes sylphis (assembly GCA_959347405.1). NCBI lineage: Eukaryota > Metazoa > Arthropoda > Insecta > Lepidoptera > Nymphalidae > Napeogenes > Napeogenes sylphis. Next base: position 23,758,419 of record OY365785.1, read on the forward strand.
TATAACATAATTTTTATGGTAGTTTAGGGAACTTTTTAAAACAATAATAGGTATTAACATCAAAAAATATATTTTTCTAATTTTATTGCGACCATGGTCTGAATTTAATATAAAAGTCCTTTTAATCCGTTTTTGTGGGTCGCAAAACAAATATTAATATGGTTCGGGATTAAAAAAAGTCGTCTATTTTTTTTGAAATTTCTAAATTATTCTCTATCTATGATTTTGTTTTCATGTTATCTTTTATATATAAACACCTAACGTATATATATAAACTAATAGCTTTTCCAGAATTTTATGTTTTCTGTTCAAAACAATAGTAAGAGTAATCTCTAAGTAAGTAATAACTCAGCATATATTTTTAGCACAAAGAATATGGTGTGCTTGGTAAGAATATTTTAAGGTGCTCATTCACTTTCTTATTAAATATATGTATAAAAAACGTTTTGAATACATTGCATTATTCTGGTTTTATATATTATTCTGCTAATTTTCCGCAAATAATTGAAATATTGTTTCAAAACAAATTTGTATCGAATAGCTAAAAGCGCCAATAGATTCAACACAAACACAAAATATTTATGCTAATTTTCATCAAACAATAGAATAATGAATTGCGTTACATTTAATGGATTATCGTTCTCTTTTTGAAACTGGATATTCAATAAATGGTGATAAGATCTATTATTACAGTACTATTTACACTTTTAAATATTAAACTGTGAAATTAATATAATTAATTAATACTTATCATTTGGTCACAATAATTCACAAGCTCAATCAATCGGGCTTAGCGGTTTATTAATTTACAAATAATTATTATAATAATACGCAATATTACGTGTAATTTAATACAAAAAATGGCAAAAACTGGCTATTATTCCAATGAACGAAAATAAAAATGAATTCTTTTAAGTGTTCATAGATGGTTTATGACTAAAGTCTTAGAAGTACAACAGTTAGTCTCCAATGATATATGTTATAATTTAGAATTTCATACGGTAATAATGAAACATAAATCTTATAAAACATAAAAAAAACAAATAATAGAACAGAGATCAATCATATCAACTGACAACAGATAATTCTAAAATATCAAAACCACTTCATATCTACTCTAAAAACAAAGAAAAAGTTTGAGTAATTATTTTTTGTTTTAGAAAAGCTTTAATTAAAAATTATTCATTAATTGAATAAATTATTAAGTTGTTTATAATAAATGAATGACATATATGAAGTCAGTTTATATTTTAGTATTTTTTGTAACATCGATTTATTTTATTAAAGTGATTAAAATCAAATGTATATTTTCTTTATTACGTTTAATTAAAATATGACCGTCAAATTTTCTCGCGATAGATAGTAAACCTGAGTGGCAGGTGTTCAATAAGGCTTTACGGGGCCCCTGAAATGAAATTCTGTACTTTTGAGCTTCAGTTGAATAAAGTCAAGTGAAGCTTAGGGTAATATCATTTACGAGTATCCGATCCTGGTAATAATTTACTCTAAAAATAGAGATATAATATAGTAATATATATAATATAGTAGAGAGATGGAAAATATAAGAATTCGAGATTATAAAAATCCATTTATCAGGAGCTATTTTTTTTTGACTTAAATAAAGGAAAATTTCACAGAAGAACGTATAATTATAGAAAAGAAAATATACATTAACTAAACCATGTGTAAGATCCAAAAATTTAGACAATTTCAAATTCAGCCCAACAAGAAAAGGTGCTAGATCATCAAAAAAAATTACGACTTAGGAAATAGAAGAATGACATAAGAAGAAGAAGCAAACATTGTTACCCATTATGAAAGCCTCACTTATTCTATAACATTCGGGTATCTTCTTTATCGAATTACTGTAAGAGACTATTACTACCGCAGCCAGCACAGATACCAACAAAAGTTAATTCCTTTAGTGAAATATAATGTCACCGAGCAGTGTAGAATATACCACTTACGTATATACGTAAGTATATAATCACTAAAATCGGAAAGTTATATATTGTAACCTTTCAGTTTTAGCAGGTCCCAGAAAGTCCTAGAAAGCGCTCCCGCCCATCTCTTGCAGTATCAAGACTCGATTTCCCAACGATTAAAACAATGTTTCTTTCATTGTTTACAATACTTTTTACAATTACACATTTACAATACTTTTATCGGACTTGCAGTGCTTGCGATACATTTAGAGTGTGTAACCTATCGGGATAGTTAATTTTCATGATTTATTGTATATCCTTTTACAATAAATTCCCAAATGAAGTAGTTTATAGTGTAAATGTTATATCAACGTCATTGTGGTCTGAGAATCAATTCTATTTCAGAAATTAACTAGATTGATTTCAGAAATTTTGACTACAGATTAGATTTGATCTAAATTTTAATCAAATTCCCAATTCTATAAAAAAAAAATACACCATTTAAGATATAATAATCTACAGTTTCTTGTTATAGCATAAACACAAGTTCATTTAAGTAGAATAAGTAAATAAAATATTTATGTGATTTTATATCCATTATAAAATTATAATTGACTTCTATTTTTTTCACAGAAAAAAAAATTGTGCACATAAAAAACATGTGCAATTTTTTGTCAAGTCCTACCAAGATATTATTGCCGAAAGAAACCTACCTACCAAGATATTAGGGCCGGAATTAGCTTTAGCATTTTCCGGTAAATATGTAATAAATAATAAAAACGTTAATAAAAAATGCATAAAATCAGTTTTTGCATGGTGTAAAAAAAATATCTATTAAAAGTTGTATATATTATAAATCTTGACTTTCTACATAAATTGTTCTATAACAGAAAAGTCGTACACTAACTCAAAAATAATTGAGATTCATATGTCTGTGTTGATATCATTCGAAAGAACACGAAGTTTGTTATACAATATATAAAATTATATTTTAGTCCACAAAATATCTCTTAAAAAGCGGAGGAAAATATTATTCAATAAATAACGTTTACAATAATATAAAATAGAGAGGATATTTATATATAAAATAAAGAGGACAAAGTATTTCAAAAAGATATTTCTCAATAAAGTTTAATTGAGCGAAAAAATATTTCTACCAAACGGAAAGTCACCACAACACATGGGATCAAACGATTCGAAAATATATAAAATGTAATAAACATTGTTTGAACAGAATTTGAAAGATTCTGAGAACAATAACGAGTTAAATGAATCGTAAGAATTGACCAAATTTGTGATAAACTAAAAAAGGTTTTATGAAAATTATTTCATCTGGAAAAAGTTTTGCCCCGAAGTGCTTAGAAGTAAGTTAAGTTGAGTAAGATTTTGTTTCTTTGAACCAAACTGTTTTTTAAGTTAGCGAATCAAGGGTATTTTATGAAAAAAAAAAATTGTACTATATGTATTATAAAAGTGAGAAATAATTATTTATTAAAATCCAAAAATAACAAATATATACCCAAAGCTCAAATGAATATTCATATTTCATAAATATTTTTTTACCATTCATTCCATTTTTACTATTTGAAATCAAATCAAATTCTTTTTATTTGGACATCACATATTAACAAGATTAACTAAAATAAAATATTAAATCTTATTTATATATCATATATAAATAAGACATATTTTTGTTATATATATATAACAAAAAAAAGGATTCTTCTTAATTGAACGACGTTCTGTTTACAAATAATTAACGGCATATAACATCACAACATAAAAATAATCAAAAAATGAATTTGTTTTACAAATTTATATCACAAATATGGATTATTAAAAATAAAGGTTTATAAGATGATATAATATGGTTTTTGATATAATATGTTTTTTTCACCTTTAAACGCATCTATAATTAATTTAAACTGACCTTTAGTGAAAGAGAGATTAACTGGTCAACACAGGTCATACGAGCTGCACCCGATTGACTTAAGGTAGACTATACCATTAATTTAATAATTTAAAGTGGTCTCTATAATTTATTTTTATTATTTTTCAATTTAAAGAACATGTAAAATACCTTGGTAGAAGTCTTATTTTGATGTATGAAAAACAGAAACGGGTAATTTATATAATTTATTTCCGGCCCGAGTTTTGAAATATCCTTTTTTCATAATAGGAGAGTAAGATTTATTCGCGTAATTTGGTTAGTCCGTACTAGTTTCGAAATCATAATGAAATTCAACATTTTTTTACCTAAAAATAAAAATGAGCTATACAAATAGTTATTTAATGACCTTGAAAAATCTGAGGCAGGTATTAATAGCCTTAATATCCTTTACGGCCATTTAAAGTGTCTTCATATAATATAATCGTAAAAGTTATGTAGCGATATATAATACAACAACCCCTATTGTTAGGAATGAAAAAGGTTGTTTATTACTTGTAAAATAGAATTGACGTAAATGATTTAAATAAATTGAATTATTATCGCGATCTACATAGTGAAGTTTAGAATTATAATAATTAGTTATATTTGGTCATAGATTTATCTGTGTCAGGTAAATCGTTTTTAAGTTTATTATGAAATAAACTGTTCAAAGTTTACGTCATAATCAATGAAATGCTCCTTTAATTCTCATGTGAATATCTGCTTATGTGTTTCTGTCCTGTCAATATAAATTTCATAATATTAGTGTACTTTTACTATTTAATAAGTCTTGAATATAATTACGTTGAGCACTCCTGCACATTTTGTTATAGCGATAACATAGCCACTGGTCATTATGAGCATTTGGATTTAAGTGTAATAGTTCTTCGCTCTATCGACCAACGGGTTTCTTAATGTCCGACTTAGTTTTGTTCTCCAGGTGACCACAAAAAAGACAACCACGTGTATCGTCCAGGTTTGGTAGTCCAATACTTGGCGAAACATTTAGGGAAGTGTTCTCAAAGAACTGTGATATGACCAATGGCGTTTTATTGGTAAGCTCTCAAACATGTGTCATCTTCTTGGTATTAAACTTTCAGATTTTTTCTAAAACTTTTCTCAAGAAATCTTAAGGTTTCTTTCGGCAGTCGCTAAAATTTTTTTGATATAATTCTGCAAGGCAAAAATATACACCGAGTCCGGAGTCACTTGCTTAAATTTTTTTTTTTATTTTTTTTTCAAAAGTTCATTTAATGATTATAGGATTAATGTATATGCCCAGCTTATTTCTGACTAATTGACTTTAAAAAGGTTTACATAAATTATTGTGAATGGACTCATATAGAGTAAGAGAGAAAAGCTTCTACAGTTTTAAAATCGTTTTATATGTTTTTATAAAAAAATATATTGAACTAAGAGGTAACAAATTACCTGTACACCAAAATATGACTAAAAAGAAACATCTTTACTTTTTCTCCCTCTAAGTATTAACTAATTGAGACAAAAATAAATAAGGAATTAATATGTAATTAATTATATATGAAATTAATATCGAATTTTGTAGTACTATTAAGACGAAGCTTCTCAGCATTCCATGGATTCACCGAGTGGGTGCCGGGCCCATCGCGTTGCAAAGAGAGGAGTGCAAACAGTGCCTGGGGTCGCAACCCGGGAGTAGGTTTAAGGGGCCTCTTTATGCAAAAACGCTCGCCTTCATCTTCTACACTCCTCTCCCTACCTAACCAAATTTGGAAAGAACCTATCATTGCCGCCTTTGAAACACGTTCTAGGAATGAACCGGTGCTTGTCCTAGAAAGACTTTACTACTATAAATTTATTCCTGGACAGTTTGTTGGTCAGTTCGTAATACTTATTAAGCTTAAATGTGTGATCCCTTGCGTGTTTGTTTCCCAGGGAACAGTAAGCTTCACAAATATCACGCGGCTCGGATATTTAGAATACAGGAATAAGTCCGGTCTGGATGATGAAACACCAACATCCCCAGGGATTTTGTAATGTTTTTAATATGTGCAATAATTTTCAATGTGTGCATCAAGAGAATCCAATAAGGAGCCGCGCCTAATATTGAATAAGGCTTCGGTATTGTTTTTTTGAAAGAGCCTTCGAATTTCTACAGATCGTTTGGTGGTTGTTATACCCTTCCGCGCTCTTGGTACTGAAAGACTAACCGCTTCCCGAATAATTTCTAATACCTTATCGTGGCGACGCGAGTATTGACCTTTATCTAAAAGTACCCTACACCCTACTAATAAGTGTTTCGCGGGTCCTACTGCCTCCCCACAGATGTTGCAAGACTTTTCGGTGGCTTTGCCCCATCTTACTAAGTTACCTTGATCTGGGAGAGTCATTTGGAATGCATTAAGATAGAATTTTAATAATGCGGGGGACCAATCATAAATTAAGGTGCGCCAATTCAAAGCTAGTGGAATACAAAAATCTCCTATGGTCACCCATTCGTTTTGAATTTCTAGGCTCATCGCGTGGAGTCGGTAGTTATCGTTTTCGTCCTGTTGAATAAAAGATTTTGTCATGTCTATGTCTTGAACTTTCCTACTTGATCGTAGCCCTACTTTATTCGTTTGAGCACCTATCATAATTTTTTAATGGAATTGGAGTCGTGAATCGAGCTCTGAAGCAACTTTGTCTTTTGGGAGAGAAGTTACAGTAACATCTTTCGATTTTTCGATGATATGTCTTTTGGTAACTCTTAGATTTTTGTAGAGATCCGAAGGTTTCTTTAATTTTAACCCAAAATTGCTTCCGTCTCTAAATAAGGTTGAAGAGACCGTTCAGTGCGCTAACCCGAGCCATAACTTCAATGTCTTTATGACGCTTGTATCTAACTTTGACAAAAGGGTTTTATTAATATCATAAACGAGGAAAGGTCAATTTAGACGTGATTTAAAAAAATATCGTATATCCAAACTTTTTTGACGTTACTTATTGATTGGTCGCCTACCTTTTTGAGATAATTTAAAAAGCTATCGACTATTACATTCAACGATGGTGTACGGCCTTGGTAATCGATTTTTTTAAATAGAAATTTAAACGGAGCTGCTTCCGTAACCGTACTAACGCTTTGACCGCCTATTATAAGACCCGGATCGTAAGAGGTATATTTGGTATTCCATCTACCTAGACACAGACTAAAGCATTTACATGGTTTTGTTCTCAATCCGCCCGTCCTCGTACAGAAATCCTCCACTACATTAAAAAGTACCTAACGTTATTTAGGATTACCTGTGTGAGTATCTGCAAAAGCTAGTATGGATACCCGATAACCGATAACCCTACTTTTTTATTTTTAATTAATTTGTCTATTAAAATATTAATAACTATATTAAATATAATAGGAGAAATACAACAGCCCTGAAATAAACCAACGTTATAATTAAGTGGTTTTGAATGGTTTTTATTGAAAATTACTGAGAATTTTAATTTTGAATAGTATGAGGCAATAATGTCGCGAACTATCGTAGGAAAGTTATAACATTTAAGCGCGAACATCATCAGTTCATGTCGTACCGACCCAAAGTCTTTGGTTTTTGGTATTCTGGCAATTCGTTTGTGCTTTTAAAATGATCGAAAATTTGCTCGTTGGTCAAGAGAAGCTTACCTTTCTCATCTTTGAAAAAACAACTTTGAAAAAATTATTATCTATAAATTTGCGTTTTCCTCAATTAAACTGACCACTAATATAATATGATTACGACTAATTAATGAGCGTTCTGATATTAGAACTACTAGATTTTAAAGACATTTACATTTATTTTATGTGGAAAAATGTATATTTTTATTTTACTATCCAAGAAAGCTGTAAAAACTGGTAAATTAATATATGAGGTCGTTATATATGAAATATATAACGTTATATTAGTAAGAACCATGGATATCATCAAATGTAATGGAAAAATATTAATGTAAATAAATTTATTATAGTGAAATAAACAATAAAAAAAAGAATTATAGTATGTATCGTTAATATAATTCCTTGTACTTTAAGCTACCATCTAAGTAGGTAATTTTTCTTATACTTAGCAAACATTGTTAGGAAACTATTAAAAATAGTATTTTTACGGTTCCGTACCTCGAAAGAAAAAAAAAGCATTCTTTTAGGATCACTTTGTGGCCCGTCCGTGAGCCCGTCTGTCACGACCCTTTTTACATTATTAAATTGAGATTCATATTTTTCAGTTCTATAATATTTTTAAGCTGTAACAAAATCATACTTCTATGTCAACGCAATCAAAAGAACCAGCAATTTAAGCCGCATATTATCAAACTCGCTACTACTCGCAAGGGATTTAAAACCTTGAGAGTAGTTCCAGTCAACCTAGTATCTTGAAATTTGGCATGAAGTAATCCTTTATAGTATTGTAAAGGAAAAATCCAAAAACCTTAAATTTTTGACCACATCATATTTTTTTTTATATTTAATGACACGGAACCCTTCGTCCGCGATTTCGAATCGCACTTGGCAGATTTTTTTAAGAAATAATGATTAAAATGTAACCAAAGAAACTTGGTTATGGCATTTAATAAAATTACAATAGGTCATCTCAACATCCACAAGGATTCTTGGAAAGGTTTTAATTAAGTTAATATCATTTAGTGTCCATTAACGTACTTTCAAAATATTGTCATCAAACAAACGGTGTTTCTTTATACGCAGTAATATCATAATAAAAATTGATAAAATAGAATGAAACCTTTTGTGGAATAATTGTTCCACCATAGAATAATAATAATAAAAACCTGCGTGTTACTGTTCTTTTAAAAGCTTTTCTTTATAGAGTATACTCTATAAAACAAAATTGAATTATTGGATCTGTGGTAAAAAAGATGATAATTTATCTCATTTTCTATTCTATTTCTTAACATTTTCCTCAATCAAAACAGCAACGAATCGACGATTTTTTTATTTTCAAAGGGCTAAAGTGTATTTCATGATATATTTGTTTTTATTTGTTGAACATGTACATATAGTAATTTCTAGCCAATTTGATGTTTGTAATTTATTTTATATTCCAAATCAATGAAAATTAATCGTATGTAACAGTCCCTATAATTCAAATTCTTAAAAAATAATAAAGATAAATTATTAGTAAAACAATTCAAGGAATATTAATATAGTATAACTTATGTGCAAGCAATCATTATATTTTCAGAAATAGTTATAATATTATTATGTAGAAGATAGTTTAAAGTTCTCTAATTTTAAATATATAATATAATAAATTGGTTAGTCTGTGATATAAATGTGGATAAATATGACTGAATGAGGTTACTGAATTATACATATGAAGTCAACAGTTATACGACTGCAGATTTAAATCACAAACAACTCACTTCGTTTCGATTTCACGTAATGCAATCCATTATTCTTTAAACCGACGGATTGTGACTGTCACAATTGGTAATAGCGAACAAAGATTTATTTCCATTTGTAAGTTAATTTTTCCCGAAAATACAATCGCTTCTACCATATTTATCAATATATTTTGTTGTGTATTGAAAACCTTATTCTATAAAATGAAAAACTTTTCGATGATTCATTATAACTGAAAAGGAAAAGCAAAAACTTTTATGATTTGCAATCAATATATTACGAGCTAGGTGACCTGAATTTGAAACTGAATGACTCCTAACTCTATTTCGTTTCAAGCGTCATTGGTTAGCTTATTCCAGGAAATAAGTATACACTAGACTACACAATCTTTACTTTTAAAATAAATTATTTTCCTCAAATAATATTAATATGTGATATTATTCCCAAGAAACTTATAAAACTGTAAATGTTTCTAAATAAAATAAGTATTATTTTTTATTAACATTGTTCTTCATTAAACAACTTTTAAATATGGAATAAAACGAAAAGAATAAATACATAACTAAACTAGAGAATAAAAACAAGTAAACTAAAAAAATAAAACTGAATTAGCATTCGGAATGCTTTTATAATTCCTTTGTAGATTTTAAACAAAAATAAAATGGAAAATAAATCGATTCGATGGCGTCGTTCTGCCAATTGAGCAACTGTGTGTTAGAAGAATTTAGCATTGTATATATGTGACCATATATATCTTTATCAGGATGGCTATCTATTAGGCTTTTTTTTTAATTCTTATTATTTTTTCTACCTTTCCAGTAACATTAACATTGAAAGATGCTAACCTGAAATTATATGTTTGTAAATATCTATAAACACGGATAGACATTTGAAATTGAAATAAATTTGAAACAAATATTAAATAAAAATAAACGACATGAGCGGGGAACCAAACCCGATACCTCTGAGAAACTTTCAGAATTGTACTAAAACGAGGCAATCTGGTAAAGTTTTCTCGGAATATTTTTAAAAGTTAAACTAAATAAATGGTAAATTTTTATTACTATGTGCAGGAATCATGTTCACGAGATTAGAATCGAAACGTTTAAAATTTAAATCTAATGTAGCTTAATACATTTTATATAGTTCTATCTCTATTGAAACACACATTTGTAGTACGGGATATAAACATACACATTTGTAGAACTTCTAAAAATTTATGAAAATATCAAGCTCAAATTGTGCTCGAGGCTCCAGTCGCAGAATAAGTTTAATATCTCGAGCTCAGCGCTTTGTGTCGGTCTTAGCACTTATGTACTCTGTTTATATTATTTATTTATAAATAAGACTATCATAAGCTAATAAAATAGCTACACAGCGCTGATTTATTGATCATAAATCATAAATAATTAAAATTCGAACTGTAAATTGACTACACCAAAATGAAAAATAATCTACAAATAAAGATAAAGGGGTCCGATAGTTTTAGAGTATATCTATAACAAAAACAAACAAACTTTTCCTTTTTATAATAATTCATATACGACCATATAATATCACATCATTACGTATGTATGTGTAAAATAAATAAGGTTCTAATTTTTTTTCTAATACATATATATTTTTTTGCGGGTGGTTACTATTATTATAAAAAATGGGACCAATATAGCTCCTGGCAAGATCCAGAATCCTAATCTGTAAGTTTTCTGAGTTCAAAACCATCAACAGTATGCGATCCTCATATTTTGTATACTCAAATACCTACAGCGGCTGGACTATTAATGTTAAGGTTACCTGAATTAGACAGGTGTTTAGCAATAAGGTAACCTCTTAGAATTTTAAGAGAATATTTATAAATTTTTTCTAATAATATATGGAATAGCTTTTTTCAGGATGTGAAAGGAAGTATATTATTATTAATAATATTTAGTTTCATGTTATTAGTCGTTCTATTAAATAAATTCATAGTTGACATTAAAAGCGTTGTAAATTATGATGTGAAAGAATGCTATTTAATTTTTAATATGTATAATGTTATGAGCAACCAACAACAAATTAGCCTGTTTATGTAAGTAAATATATTGGCAAATTTCTAAGCCAAAGAGTTTTGCTGGATTGACATATTTCATGTCTTGATACCATTGTTTTGTTTTACAAAAGCCCAAATTCCTTTTTGAATTACAGTAAGAATTTATGTATATTAGTATTATTATATCTCGAATAATATTGACATTCTGCATTCAATATTTTCACTGATACTTGATCCCCAAATTCAACGTTATCAAAGCAACCTGCTTCATACCTCCTGAAAAACTAAGCTGCACATTATTTTGTTTGAGAAAGCTCTGGTAAATAAGAAACGTAATTAATATCAAAGATATGCTTGGGTTTTTAAGACTTTTTTATGTTTGAGTTTCATTAAGAGTTGTCCGTTACAAAGATTTATCTTCTTTACTTTTATTACCTTTTTCGAAGAGATCGCAGATTTATTTAAGTTCCATCTTAAAATAATTTTATTAAAGTTAAAGTTTTGTACTTAAAGTACAAATTATAATTTTTAAATTGGATATGGAATTTAAATTATTAGCTAGAATATATAGCTACCTGGTTATTGTAAGCAATTTACAAGTTATTTAAACATGATTTAATTTTTGCGACCTCCACTCCAAACCACATTAAATAAAGTCATAAAATGTTTGATAAATAATGAAACATACAGCTCAATAATAATAATAATAATAAAAAAATATCATTTCTTATATGGAGTTATTTGTAAAATATAGCTTTACATTAACATTTTATTATAATAACATAAAAAACCTACATGGACACAAATTAAATGTTTCCTTGTAGTAAGTAGCTAATAGATATTTATGTATGTATTCTATACTAAAGAGTGTATATTTAAAAAAAAAATTGTTTTTGAAAACAAAGCTTTTTAGAAGAAAAGTTATAATAATATATAATGTTTAAGTAAATATTAAATACCTTAAGGCTAAAGTAATAATCAAAGAACGTTGACAGATCGATAGTGGCGCCGAGTTAATACTGTTAACTAAATTTATTTATTTATTTATGATATAGGTATATCTTTCTTTTATATATATAATCTATATATATAAAAGAAAGTCGTGTTAGTTACGCCACTTATAACTCAAGAACGGCTGAACCGATTTAGCTGAAAATTGGCAGGGAAGTAGTTTAGAGCCAGGAGAAGGACATAGGATACTTTATCCCGTATATCCGGGATTTTTATCCCGTTCGACAGCATTCCCGTCTGACTTGACATGAAACGTCAGTCACTATAAAACGTGGTATAAAAACAAAAAAGTATCAGACTTGGAATAACAAAAATCAAATCACAGCTATGTAATTGACGTATAATGACAGCTATGTAATGAAGTATGGATGACAATTAGATATTTGTAAGAAATCTATAATAAAACTATTTCTATTAAATGAATTATTAACATTTATAATGTAATGAGAGTGCCAGTATAGTATATAAACAGTGAAGTGAAGTGAAGTGAACTATAAAACTCTGTATGGTTGAAAATTTGAGTTTTTAGGTGAAGTGAAGTTTAATTAATAATGCCGCGACCAAGACGATCGAATCTTTCCCGACAAAGCCGTAATGCAAGAAGAACAAGAAATTGCACGTGAACAGCGCCGCGATAGTATGGCTCGACTTCGTGCTTCTCAAACACGAGAGCAAAGTGAAGCAGCCCGTGAAACAGCTCGGTTAGCAATGCAGAATCGTCGAGCGAACAACAGAGGTCCACAAATAGATAATTTGCGACGCAGAACAAGACATTTATTAAGTGCTGATTTGAATCGAGCAGCGTTTCAATACGATTGCAGCATTGATTACAGCTTGCATCCTAGCATTTGCATTGGGCAAATGGACGTAGTTTGCGAGAATTGTGGTGCATTAAAGTTTTCCGGAGAAACGCCTGGATTATGCTGCCTTAATGGTAAATTGAAATTGCCATTGTTGACTCCGCCACCTGAGCCATTGTATTCATTGCTTTGTGGCGAAACACAAGAATCACGCCACTTTCTTGCAAATACTCAAAAATACAATGGTTGTTTCCAGATGACGTCATTTGGGGCACATATTATCGAAGAACGAGGATTTAATCCGACATTTAAGGTATTTATTTTTGTACTTATATACAATGTAGTTAAAGAATATCTTACTTTATCTATTGGTACCTATGTAGTATATTGCTAATCCTGAACTCTACTCTCTCACCGAAAAAAGTGTTTATAACCCAGTTAATACTGTCTGGTTTTTGTTTTGTAGATACAAGGACAGATTCATCATAAAATTGGATCATTATTACCTTTCAAAGATACACAGAATAAATTTTTACAAATATATTTCATGGGCAACATGGAAGAACAACTTGATCGACGCCTAGAGATCAATGCAGGAATGAAGCGAGCAATTCTTCAAGACTTGCAGTGTCTGCTTCATGAACATCATGCGTTGGTCAGGTTGTTTAAGAGTGCTTTAGAGCGCCTGCCAAGTGATGACTTTAAAGTTGTCATCAAAGCAGATAAACGACCATCTGGAACACACGAAAGGACATTTAATGCTCCAACAGTAGACGAAGTTGCCATCCTGATTGTTGATGAACAATTAGAAAAACGCGATATTGTGCTTACACGTCGCGATACTGGGCAACTGCAACGAATATCTGAAACTCATCGATCATATGATACATTGCAATACCCGCTGATGTTTTGGCAAGGAGAAGATGGATATTATTTTAATATTAAAATGAAAAATCCATTGAATGGTGAGTATCAGTATCATAATTTATTTCATTTATTTGTGAAAGACGCTGATTTAAAATAATGCTTATTAAAAAAATGGTTAATGTCGGTATTGTTTGCCTTTAAAATTTGCCTTTCAAATGGTTAATTATCAAATTTTTCATTTCAGGTGAAGAAACTACAAAGAAAGTTAGCTCAATGAATTATTACGCTTATCGCTTGATGATTCGTCAAAAAGCTGACAACTCTTTGCTGCGGTTTCGTCGATTGTTTCAACAGTATTGCGTTGACATGTATGTAAAAATAGAAACGGAACGTTTAACATTCATTAGGTTGAACCAAGCCAAACTGCGTTCTGAGGAGTACATCCATTTATGTGATGCAGTTAGTACTGAAGAAAATGCAGCTAATATTGGTCGATTAACTATTCTGCCGGCGACATACATTGGTAGTCCACGTCATATGCATGAATATGCACAAGATGCAATGACATATGTTCGTCATTACGGTCGGCCCGATCTCTTTATTACTTTTACCTGCAATCCAAAATGCATAGAAATTACTCAATTGCTGCTTGCCGGTCAAACATCAAGTGATAGACATGACATCACAGCACGTATATTCAGGCAAAAAATTCGGTCAATGATGAACTTTATTGTTAAACAACGCGTCTTTGGAGATACACGATGCTGGATGTATTCAATCGAATGGCAAAAGCGAGACCTGCCGCACGCACACATTCTTATTTGGTTAGTGGAAAGAATTCAGCCTGACCAAATAGATAATATCATATGTGCCGAGATTCCTGATTATGAAGTCGATCCAGACCTACATGATGTCGTTACTACTAATATGATTCATGGACCGTGTGGTGCCATCAATCCCCCAATCACCTTGCATGGTCGATGGAAAGTGCTCTAAACGATATCCACGAAAATTAACGGAGGAGATTGTCACTGGCAATGATGGTTATCCGCTGTATCGGCGTCGATCACCAGATAACAACGGTCGAACTGTCACAACGAAAGTGAAAAGAATGGATTTCGTTGTCGACAACAGTTGGATTGTTCCATATTCGCCACTTATTTCTAAATCGTTCAAGACACATTGCAACGTTGAATACTGCAATTCAGTTAAGTCCATAAAATATATTTGCAAATATGTCACGAAAGGCAGTGATATGGCGGTTTTTGGATTGCAATCCTCGAATACAAACGATGAAATTTCACGCTATCAAGTTGGTCGTTATGTGAACTGTAATGAAGCGATTTGGCGTATAGTCGCATTTCCCATTCACGAACGTCATCCTACTGTAATGCATTTGGCGGAGCACCTGGAGAATGGTCAACGAGAATATTTCACGGCTTCGAATGCTACGCAACGTGCTG
Organism: Napeogenes sylphis; assembly: GCA_959347405.1. NCBI lineage: Eukaryota > Metazoa > Arthropoda > Insecta > Lepidoptera > Nymphalidae > Napeogenes > Napeogenes sylphis. The sequence goes on from OY365785.1 coordinate 23,773,794, forward strand.
AAACACCTCCAGCAACTACATTGACCAGTTTTTTTGCAATCCGCCAAAGCGATCAGTTTGCACGAACTTTGCTTTACTCGGAGATGCCACGTTATTATACTTGGAATGCTTCATCGAAGAATTTTCAAAGACGGAAGCAAGGCAATGCGGTTCCTGGGTATCCAGATGTGCGTTCTACTGATGCTCTTGGTCGTATGTATACAGTTCATCCAAAGAATAATGAATGTTTCTATTTGCGGTTGTTGCTGGTAAATGTGCGTGGGCCAACGTCATTTGAGTCACTACGAACTGTTAATGGTGTAATATTCCCAACATATCGTGCTGCATGTGAAGAATTGAAGTTATTAGAAAACGATAGTCATTGGGATACGACAATCGCTGAAGCCATTATCTCTGCATCACCAAGTCAGATACGCACATTATTCGCTATCATAATTTCGACATGTTTTCCATCAAACCCATGTAACCTGTGGCACAAATACAAGGATAATATGTCAGAAGATATTTTACATCAAATTCGTGTCAGTTCCAGAAATCAAGATATTGAGATGAATGAGGAGATACATAATCGTGCTTTACTCTTAATCGAAGATATGTGTTACCTCATGTGCGGTAATTTATTAATCAGGTTAGGAATGCCAGCACCATATCGTGAAATGAATGACGCATTTAATCGAGAATTGGAACGGGAACGTGAATATGATCACCAGGAATTAGATTTAGTTATTCAAACGAATGTACCCCTATTGAATTATCTATTAAACTATTTTCATTGAATTAACTATTTTCATCATCGATTGCCTTCATTAAAGTTTATGATACTTTAATGAAGGCAATCGATGATGAAAATGGTGGTTTATATTTCCAAGATGCCCCTGGTGAAACTGGCAAGACATTCCTCATGTCATTAGTTTTAGCAACTGTTCGGGCAAGATCTAACATAGCGGTTGCAGTTGCTTCTTCTGGAATAGCAGCCACATTGTTAGAAGGATGCCGTACGGCTCATTCAGCATTCAAATTACCGTTAAATCTTCAAACTATTGAAGAACCAACGTGTAATATTGCAAAGCACTCAGCAATGGCCAAAGTTTTAGCGGTATCGAAAATCATCATCTGGGACGAATGCACAATGGCGCATAAACGTGCATTAGAAGCACTTAACCGAACATTAAAAGATTTACGCAATGACTCGAGATGTTTTGGAGGAGCAATGATTTTACTCTCTGGCGATTTCCGCCAAATACTGCCAGTAATTCCAAGATCTACGGCTGTCGAAGAAATAAACGCTTGCCTCAAATCGTCAAATCTATGGCGCTATGTGAAGAAACTACAACTGACAACAAACATGAGAGTTACATTGGTTAATGATATAACTGCAGAAGATTTCTCGGAGCAATTGCAGCTGACTATCGGTAATGGTCAAGTACCTGTCGATGAATCGAGCGGATTAATATCATTTCCAAATAATTTCTGTAATTTTGTCTCATCAAAAGACGAACTTATCAACAATGTATTTCCAGAAATTATTTCTAACTACAAAAATAATGAATGGTTGAGTGAGCGAGCAATTTTAGCGGCTAAGAATAAAGATGTAGATGACCTAAACTACATAATTCAAAATAAGATCATTGGAAGAATGCATTCATTCAAATCTATTGACTGCGTCACAAATGAAGATGAAGCCACCAACTATCCAATTGAATTTTTAAACTCTTTGGACGTGTCTGGCTTACCACCGCACAATTTACGCCTAAAGGTTGGCTCCGTAGTAATCATGCTTCGAAACATAAACCGACCAAAACTGTGCAACGGTACGCGTTCGGTGGTTAGAAAATTGATGAACAATGTAATTTACGCTACGAATAATCGTAGCGTAAATTACATTGTAGGAATAGGAAAATTCAAAGGTGAGGAAGTTCTCATTCCGAGGATACCGATGATCCCAACCGATATGCCGTTTGAATTTAAAAGACTTCAATTTCCGATACGTCTTGCATTTGCCATGACCATCAACAAATCACAAGGCCAATCCTTAAAAGTTTGTGGTTTAAATCTAGAACATTCATGTTTTTCCCATGGTCAATTATACGTGGCATGTTCACGGGTCGGAAGACCATCTGCGTTGTTTGTTTTTGCGCCTGATAATTAAACAAAAAATGTCGTGTATCACAAGGTACTTAAATGAAGAGCAACCTATGTACTAAAATAAAGAAATAATTATGAATGATTAATGTAGGTATTTCATTTTTTTGTATTTTTTCCAATAAAAAAATAAATCTGCTTATTTATTGCCATTAAGGCGGATTAAAGTTTGCCGGGTCAGCTAGTTTATTTATGAAAGTAAGAATTATATCGGATATTTTGGCATACGTAGGTATATCATAATCGTCGTCTATGGCGACGCTATAGATACGACACTACATTTTTTAAAAGAGAATCATTTAAATTAAATTCGATTTACCTATTCTCATTCGTAATAATTAAAAAAATCCTAATAACTAATATATGAAATAAAATTTTATATATTTATGTATAGTAATTTACTCTTGCTATAACGTACACCTGTAGGTGGTGTTTTCTTTTCCTGGCACAGAATGTACCTTATGTTCCTAAAGGTCGATTCTGAAATTACCATATTTTCAGAAGGGGAGTATATCATAGCTGTTTCCGTTCTCCGATAATATCTATTATTTGTTTTGATTTTCACGATCGAAATTTGTTTGGTTTTAATTTTCATCGTACAATAAAGCGCCGGTCTGCTTATTTCACTTATTGGCTCATGGGTAGAAAACGTTTTAGACTTAAGTTAAATTAGTCGAATAAAATATTTGCAACTACGAACTAGTACTAGAGAACGTACCTACGTTTCTTATCTATAACTAGTACCAATTTAGCGTCTAGATTAATAATGAGTAAATTTTAGAAAACTTCGCTGATTAAATTTTTCTTTATTATTTTATGTCTCTTGTAAGTCCTCTTGTAAGAAATCCTTTTTTTCTTTTTATTTTAAAAAGGTTTCTTTAGTAGTGAAAATATCACCCCAACGATTGATTACAAATGAATTACACAAAAAAATATTAGATTAAGTATAGCTACTTAATATCTATCGATAATCGAAAAATGTCTATTGTTTAAAGACGTAAGATTATCATATGGTAATGCTTATCATATGGTATTGCTTATCATCATTCTCATCATCTTATCATCTTAGCATAAGCATATGGTAATGCTTATGCTAAGCTAATGTTTATGCTAAGCTAATACTTATGCTAATGTATATTACATTAACTTTATTAAATGAAATACTTAATCGATTGATAACTTATCTCCAATTCAAATATTTTATTGTAAAAAGTAACCGGTAACAATTACAGACCGTTAACCGTTACAAACTGCATCTCTTATCCTAATATTTATCAATAAGTTTTGGAGATTAACATTCAAAAGGACAACCACACTTCATAACCTATCAGTAGTGAAGCTCTAAAACTATGTCAGAGATCAGGCTCTGGGGTTAGCATTCTGAAGAGTATCTTGCTCTGACATATTTCGTTGTGGAACGTATGCGTTATCTGTTTGATGAGTTGGATATGTAAATTGTTTTTCAGACAATCTTTTAGAAGTAATTTAATAATATTTTTTATTCAAAGGTCTTGTGCATTTTTAAACAAAATATACATATTTTTTTCGTTACGTTCACCTCAATATACTAACGTTTAAAATGAGCCCTTATATCGTACTATTTGATTGTCTTGAAGTCTTAAGATTTTATTAAAGAATATAAGTATATATTTCAAATATTTTAAATAGAAGTTGGTCTATTTTTTTTTAATTCACTTTTAATAGGTTTGTTCTATTTTGATGTTTTTCGTTAATAAAGGGCGAAAAGTGTTGTAGTGATAAGTAGTGATAAAAAAAAAACGTAAATATCTTTTTTTAGAAATATTCTTTGAGATCAAATAGATTTAAGAAATCTTATAACCCACTAATATGATGATAGCAAAATAACGATCGTTTTTATTGTTGGAATTAGAAAATGTTAAGGACTTTTAACTGGTTTTATGTTGGAACATTGTTTATTCTCATTTAAATACCCATGCAGGCTTTCTACTCATGTGGTCTGATAATCAGACCCTGAGACCTCTGGCATCCTCAAATCACTCTGCCAATTATACCACAGCGTCGTATCCACCTTGACTAATCTAGTATTATATACATAATATTATCTTCTTTAAAGAGACGACAGTGACATCTTTTAACTTTCTTTCGAAAAACTTAACCGAAATATAAAATTATAATTTTACAGAAGAGATTATTATGGAATACATGTCACAACCGAAGTTGTTGGTTTTAGATTAACTAAAATAATATCATGTTTAGCCATGAATTATGACGGTCAAAGCCGGAAAATCTAAATCCTGACTTAAGGTTCTTCGGCTGTGACCGTCATGTTAATTATTTCATTTATATCAATATCAATAACTATACCAATGCTTTGACAATTTACTATTGTATTAGTGTGGTATAAATGAATAAAATAAAATGAGGAATCTAAATAATAAAAAAATATATTAATTTATTATATTATACTGTAATTAAATAACATTTACATAAAAAAGTATTTTTTTTATTTAACAAGGTATTTTTATTTAAGTAATTTTAAAATACATACATTTTTAATCAAATATAAAAAAGTAAAATTCAAATATCGATACCAGTATTAGAGTAAATCAGGTCACGGAACGTCCGGTTCATGGGCCAACCCAAATTCATAAACTAAGGGTGGGGATAATAAATAATGTTTCAATTATAAATGTATTCCTCGATCTAAATGTTGTTAAGTTTATGCATTCAAAAGACAATATCTTTTATATTTTTTATTTGGCGTTTTGGAATTTAGTTCTGTAAAATATCCTAATATGTGTAGTATTCTACTAACTCAAGCTTTTACGAAGATTGAACTGCAGCCGTATATGCAAACGGACGTTACTTTAATAAAGAAACTTCCATTGAGGCGATCAAACTTATAATGCATATTACTCTTAAAAACTGGACGGATGTGTAAGTATAGGTGACCGCAAAATATATATATTTTTTTAAAAGTCAATGGTAGGTACATACATATACATTTTGCGAGCAGTGTTTGTCTCGTGGAAGGGTAACTTCTCAAGATGGAGCATGTAAGCTCGTATTCGTATTTAAAATAACCACAGTAGGTACTCAGTAACGAAAATCATCATTGTAGATTGATCCAAAAATTATTCGTTCAAATTCAAGCGGATAGCGAATGCTTCATCAAGATTGCGACGAAGATAAAGATTATGAAGATGGAAGTTCTAGTGCAACTTTGCCTGTGCTGTCAAAAAACTACAAGTATTTTAAAAAATAAGTCGTCCTTTTTATGTATTGTCGTTGCTACGATATTATTTTTGTATTTTTATAGAATAAAAACAAATAAACAAATATGCCATAAAGCTTTTGACCAAAAGAGACAAAAAACTATGATTATTTCATAATGATTGAATTGATGACAATGGACAGTTCATTGATATTTAACATATTTATCTATACCTAACAAAAACACAAGTTCATACGCTTTAAAACCATTTTTAAAAGTATAAGATATTTAACTTCCTGGTTACCGGAACTTGCGCCTCAATAATTTATGAATGAAGTTAAAAGGTGGCGGTTGCTTCCGCTGCCGGTTATAAATTTTGAGAAACTTCAGATTTAAGAATCTTTATCATCATTAAAACAGTATATTGGGTGTTCAGAACTCTTTATTTGAGTATTTTTCAACTTGTAATGCAATTTCCAACTTTAAAAAGTATGTTAAAAAAAATATTTTTTGATTTTTTTACTTTCATAAAATATTAACATAACTTTTAGGTTTAATATCCTATTTCTTTATAATTAATTATATATAAAAAAAAATATGTATCATGTTCAGGTTTCATTATTCCGTTGACAGTCGTAAATAACGTCTTCAAGTTTTTTTAAGAGGCTATCGCTCTCTAGTTGAATAATTCTCTCAGACTCATCTCAGGTTACGGCGTCGATACTTCGCTATTATGGTTTTAAAACATTTATTTGAAAATTTTACAGTAATAGTTGTTATAAGTTAAACTAACTATTTAAGTGGCAATAATACTGTCAAATTCTGTAAGTATTACAAGTATCTAATACAATTAATAATATATATATTTAATAAAAAAGGCACTTCCACAAAATACCAGAAAATATATAATTTCATATTATAAATACAAATGAATTAATTCTTCATTCTCAAAGACATGTTTTGGTTTTATTTAAATTGCCTTACTTAAAACAGTCGTATTTATATTCTGTAAATGAAAATTTTATAAATAATAACCTTTTCTGTGAACCAAGAAAACAACAGAATTAAAACTGTCAGTGTGAATTGTAAGGGTCTTCAAACATAGATAAGTTTGTACAAACCTTCTGGGTCTCTGTTGGGACAATTATACCATATATCATTGTTTGGATAGTATTGTGTAAGATACAATAAATTTACATTTGAATTTCTATTCGGCTTTCTTTCTTTTGTTAGTGTTAAAAAATAATAAGCATAATAAACTATGTTATTACACAGAAAAGTTATAAGCATTATTTATAATATATTTTTCTTATGGCGATTTTTACGATCGCTATGTTCCAACAAATAAAAATACAAACAATAAAAAAAATAGTCAACAATTTAATTATTAAAAAAGAAAACAATTAAAAACGTTGACTATGGAAAATACTGTGTTAAATAATTCTAGACTATTGTGTTCATAGTTATTTTATTTTTAAATATTTTTCTTTGTTCACTGAACTAACAGCTCAATGTCTAGGATATTATATGACTTTGATCCAAATTTATCGCAAAAAACTTAATGCTTTTGTAGAGAAATGTGATTCAAACTTTTAAATAATTTCAAATTATCTTTAGAGAAATGAAAGCAAAAGTTTTGAGGCTAACAGCGAAGTTCTCTAGCATCCACTTATTATGACTCTAAACGTTAAAGTGGTATTAAATATTCTTTTTATATGAACGTTCTTTTTAGTACTTTATAAGTTTCGCACGAGTTGTAAACATTTTTTATAAAACCATAGCCAGAAAAAACCTGGATTTTTTTTTATTCCTAAGATAATTCGAATTTATATCTATATTTATTTATCCTATTATTTTGATAATTTATGAAACGTTTAGTATTCAAAAAGTATTGTTTAATAGGTCAAACGAGTGAGGCAATAATTATGAGACAAGCCATTGGTGGTACGGTACAATGGTTAAGAGGAAAATTATAACATCACGAGATTCGTTAATGAAAAACTATTTGTTTTCATAAAATATTCTAGCCCAGAGATAGAATATATAATATCATCATACCGAAATCATAACAACGTTTGTGAAAACATTATGTATGCCAAAACCATGAATCTAGTCTTGCCATAAATATTGTAACAATATTTATGGCGAGACAATATATATTTTTTTATTCCATATAACATTTATTTCTGTAATATGTCATTTCTTTATGTCATTTTTTAAATACATTATATAATAACATTAAAATAAATGAATTTCATTCAAAATGATCAATTAAAAAAAATAGTCATTTAAACGTTTAGCTTTTAAAAGAAATACCAAATTTTTCATATTAGAATTCTTCGGAGCCATTTTTTTTCTCGTCAGCATTCCTGTGACCTTTAAAAATTCTAATTTTACCATCCTATTCAATTTAGAAGAGTCAGTTAAATGATGAAAGTCATCTTTAAAAACGTAATATAATTGTATGTGCTAATTTTATTTATCGAGATAAAATATAGTAGGTACTTACGGGCACGGTTTCTCCGAACTATCTTTCTTTTACTGCTTTGTTCGACAATATTGTACGAATACTACGAGTATGATTAAATCTTGTTCGGTTATAATTTATTTATTTAATACTTTACTGTACAAGATAAAATACAATTGGCGGACTTAATGCTAAAGCATTTTCTACCAGTCAACCAAAAAAGAAAACAGAAAAATAAAACAATGAGGGTAACAAATTAATAAACCGAAAAAAAAACATAAATCTAAGCATATCAATAATGCTTTAATCTTAAATATTATATATAGTAAATGCATACATACATAACAATAATATAAACTTGCATAAATTAATAATAAATACATAAATATATAATATACAATAATATACAAAACATTAAAATAAACTAAGTACATATATTAATAATGCGCCTTAAGCAATAATAGTAGGTACAGACAAATATATTATGTAATAACAGGATAGGACAAAATAAATAAGTATTATGATCTTTCATGAAGATATTCTCCGATGCGTTTCTTAAATACTTGCCTATTGGAAACACGTCGAAGTGCATCCGGGAGGGTATTCCACAGTTTTAAGGCGTGTACTGTGAAGGAATTAGACATCAAACCAGAATGGTGCGAAGGAATTCTTTTTTTACGTATAGGAAGCCATTTAAGCTTAAAACGATATTCAAAAATGTTGTTAATTTTTCGTAAACTAAAAATGAAGTGAATGCAACTTTTGACTAGGCGATCCATTTTTTTTCGATTGGCTTCAGAGATATTAGAGTAACATCAGCATAGTCTACAAGAGAAAGAATAAGAGAATGCACTAAAAGAGTTTTGGACCTAATGGGTAGAAAGTTTTTGTGCCATTCCTTACAGTGACGTGAGAGGTATGTTAACGCCATTGTATATTACTGGCGACAGATTACATGATTCAATTTTATTTAAACCATGCAAGCTGCCGATAACAATGGCTTGACATTTTTGTTTGGCAGAATTGATTTCATTAGGTGTGGTATGAGCATATATTTGTATATCGACGGCATACAGATGGTAAGGGGAAGAAAGATTAAAGTTATGAAATGGATAAATAAAGAAAAAATAACAGGGAAGAGAATATCACCTTGGGGGACACCAGATTTCAAGCTGCACCACATAGACAAAGTTTTGCTAATGCAGACGGCCTGTTGGCGATCCCGAAGGTAGGAAAAGAACCAGTTTAGCTCCTTGGAAGAAACATTAAGATGTTCTAAAAGCGCAAGCAATAAGTCGTGATTAACTAAATTAAAAGCATTAGAAACATAAATTAGAACTAATAAAGTTATTTGACTATGCTCCATCGCTTCTCGAACATCTTCCGTAACTTTGAGTAAAGCTGTGGCAGTACTGTGACCCGGACGAAAGTCAGACTGATAACTACTTAGAAGATTGTTCTTTAATATGTAGCTAGAAAATTGTTTGTGAACAATTGCTTCAAGGACTTTAGATATGTATGGCAATATGGATATAGGATGGAATTCAGTTAAAGTGGTAGGATTAGGAACTTTTGGTAAAGGAAGCACACCAGCGTTCCGCTAAAGTTTAGGAAAATAATAACTGGATAAGGACGTATTGATGATATGAGTTAGAGCAGGCAGGATAAAATCAAGTAATCTGACAATGATGAACCGTCTAAAGTCGTGGTTACCGTCAGCATTTGATTTAATAGACAGCATAACTCTTTTAATTTCTTCCTTAAAGACTATATAGGAGAGGACTATTAAATTATTATAACCACGGCGTGAATCATTCAAAAAAAAAAATCTATATATAAAAAAAAAAAATCTATATATAAGTGATACATTTACGTCAATGGCTTTTATTTGCTTAGAGAAGAAAAACATTTATGAAATCTGAAGTTGCAACTCGCTGAAAGAAGTTTGTAGGTTTTATTTGTACTTTTTGGCTTTATTTTTTGATTTAATAAATTGTTGGGCTCCATATTTGATTCTTTTCTTATCTTTTACTCGGATATAATATTCTTTAAATTATATTCTAAACTTTGGCTATAGTATTGAATATCGTATTGTTGAAGATACTTAACAGGAAAAGTATAGTTTAATAATGAGAAATGGATCTTTATTAACAAGTCCTTTAAAGATTAATCTCACATTTTAATAAAATGGTTGGAATTGAAATCTCATAAAAAAAACAAAAGTTAGATGGCAGTTAATGAATGAATTATAACAAATTCAAATTTCTAAGACCTTACGTCCGCAAGTGTAATCCGCACACATCATATCCAAGTCGTTGGTTTAGGGCAAATAAAATAACAACATAATTTTTATGTTTTAGTTTAGTAAAAACCAATTAACCTTAAACCAATTATTAGTATTAACCAATTCTTTTCTGTTACTTATACTTAATAACCTTTAAGATTAGTAAATTCATATTGTGGCTCAACAGTCGTCTTTTCAATTTAGAGTTACTGATATTTCGAAGGAATAATAACCACATTTGAATGAACTTTCTGGAATCTAATCACACATTCACAATTTCACAATTTCAATTCACAATCACATTGACAATTGTTCGTCGTTACTATAGTACTAATTGAAACTTTTCTGCACTCATAGGTAAGGGAATTGAGTGACTAGAGCTGGACTCTACAGTTCTAGTCATTTGAATAAGTCACATAAACTTACTGGCCCGTAAATAAACATACTGGGGTTAGATTTCATCCTCACAAAAGATAGGCATGAGTTTCCTATTATATTTGCAATATAAAGTGAAATCAGAATACTGCAGTTATTAATTTGTACAGATACAGATTAAACAGTTATAGTTTATCATAAAAATCTATCGTATTGCCATAAAAATTGATAATAATTTGACTAAAATTAGTTAATAAGGCTATGCATTTAAAAGCCAGATGGATGGATCAACATTATGGTTGAATTTATTAAGCTAAAACGAGTGATTGGGTTTAAAAAAAAATGCTTTTTTAAATCTTTGTTCATTTTAATGTTTTTTTTAAATAGTTATTAGAATATAATGATGTGGAAATATTTATAGTTTTACAAATTAATCTACTCATTAATATGTGTGACTCAGTTTTTGTGTAACGAGACATCTAAAGACATCTATCTTAAAGGCTAGCAATCAAAAGACCTAAGTATTTATAAGGGCAATGCCATATTTAATTTACTCGTTATTATATATGAACGGCTTATCAAATGCAGTCTTTCAAGATATACAAAAGGTTTAATTTTCCTTTTTAATTGTAAACAGTCTTCCAAAGTTTGTTGTTTTGTTTTGTAACACTTTATAAATTTATTTATATAAACAACATTATTGTTTTTGACTTTTAACTGATTTTTAACTTCTCCTACATACATTTTCTTATTTTGAAAAAACAAAAACAAAATATTTATTTAAATACAAAATGGAAATAAAATCGCACGTATAGATTCTAGAATTTCTTAAGGAAAAGGATTTAGTTTTAGAAAGAGATTTTATTAATGCATATGATGTGTTTTCTATCGACGGTCTCAAGGTAGGCAAATGTTTAAAAATTTATAAAATAAGCATGCTCTTTAAAATCTTCCTTCATCCTTACCGCCCTGTTGGTCAAGTGGTTAGCGCAGACGCCTAACGTATAGCGGCGTAATAGGGCTCGGTTCGATTCCTGACAGGGACAGGCATGTATGTGTCGAGCATAGATGTCTGTATTTCTAGGTTTGGTTATTTATTAAATATATTCTCAGCGTTTATAATGTGTATTTCGTCATCAGAAGTCGAAGTTTACGTTTTAAAAAAATATAGATCCCATTTTATTGAATTCTATGGCAATAGCCTGGGTACCTTTAAGGACACTTTGTCAAAAACGGAAAAAAATTTTGTTTTAAGTACAGAGCGTTTTTCCTCCTAACACCTATATATAAGATTGTGAACAATTACTCGATTTTTTTCGGAGCTGAGTCATAACATTTACATTATAGTTTTTAAAACAAATATATCTTTGTTTATCATAGACGAAAATGTCGTGGTATTATCAAAGGATATTTATTTTTATTTTTCCAATTACACTATTTTTTTATTGGTTTTTATGCATGTATCATTATACTATTTTAAAAATATTGTTTATTTTGTAATTTGAAATATTGATTTTTTAAATTGAATGTAAATAAATTAATTTCATTGTATTCTTAAATAGGGAAGACTAATACAATTTTAGCACAAATCAATCTTATACACTTTATTCCATATGAACATAAATAGATGTAGATACTTTATTTGAAATATTCAATAAATGGCTGTAAAACTAGTTTGAACTTTTAAAATTATTGAAAAAATAAATCATTCATAATTCTCATTTTGTATTAAGGGTTTTGAAATATTATAATAAATGAACTGAACTATTTGAAATAAAGAAATTATTTTAAAATCCGTACGTCCTCCCAATTGAAATATTTAATAGACAGGAAACCAAATATCAATAATTTTCAAAATAGTAATCGAACTTCAGTAAAGTGTCTCTCTCATTATGTCTAGACGATAACTATAAAAGTTATATGATTGCCACAAAAGCTAACAAGGGCTTACACTTCCCATTTGTTAGTATAATGTAAGACGTCTGCTCGGAATGGCTTTTGTATAACTTTCCGTAAATAACCCTTAATTAATATAAAACTTTACTAAAGTAATGACCATACGTACAACATATATATCCAGATTTTATTTCTATTTAGACAGATAGACGAAACAAAACGATGATAACTCAGGATTTTGGTGTAGGTTTGATCTGTTTCTTTTCGTATGGGTTTCTGAGAATGGGTTTAAGGGGCGTAGCAAGCGAGATCAGGGCTTTTATATAACTTTTAAAGATTTTGGATAATTGGTTTTAGATCTTTTAAGAGGTAAAAATAGTTATAATCGCAAACATACCTGTTAATAATAATAAAAGCAAATTCGAAATCAGACAGGTCAGTTTAAAAAAAGATATCAATTGCTCTTATGAAAAATCAAATTATAGTTACACAATTTCAGTTAATGTTGTATAATGTTGTAATAGACATGTTGTCTATACCTTAAATTTTGTATATACAGAGTCTTTGAAATTAAAATCTACCTAAGGACTATTATTCTTAACTTTGTCCATATAAAGTATTTATGAAGATTAAGGTTCCTCTCTCGAGGTACATAACATGGAAGAAATCTCTTTTCAGGCATCGTTTCTTGTTATTACTATTATATAAGTTTTTCTAGACCGTTAAAGGCTGAATGCATATAGGTAGTAATTATAATTACAGATTTGGAGAAAGAAAAAGTTTAAATTTCTTTTAAAAGAAAACTATTTAATGTTCTTTATTTTGAGACTTAAACTGCCTTAAAATAACGTCAAGCTTTTTATGGCATAACAATTATTATTGCTACAATTTTTTATTTTTTAGTATTGTTTTACACCAGAAACAATAGTTTCTTTGCTGTTCTGATTTAAATATTATTGCGTGTTACATATATAAGATGTACTTTGTTAAAAAGCTAAACGATGTATGTCCTAACAAGTCCTATTGCGTGATATGCCATGATAAACCTATTTGGTAGTTATCGATGAAGAATATGAACACTTTACTAATATTCAGCGAACACGAAATAAGATTAATTAAGACGTTATTAATAAATGTTCAAATATGAGATGCACCTTATTAATGTAAACGATTTTAGAAAAATAAAATTTAGAGATTAATAATCAATGAAAAAAGATTTCAATTTTGATAGAATATTTGATAGAAGTGCGTTTAAATGATGGGCCAGTTGACAAAAAGTCATTCATTAGTACCGCTACGCCATAAGCTACAATAAATATGTGCAGTTCTCTAAAACATAAATATCTTTCTAATATGTCTGAAAAAATGTCTCATATATAATCACTTATATAAACAAGACATACTATATTACATTAATTGAATTTTGGTTTTTCACACCTAATATCGATTATTTTTATAATGTATAACATAATGGGTAACTAAAGGACAAAGTTCATTATTTCGATACTGCTGCTTTTCTACCAACTTTAAACACAACAAACAATGTGTGTCTGTAAACATGCTTAGACAGAATAACAAATTACAAATTTAATGTAACGAGGACTATACATGCTTATTGCACTACGCATACATTGTTGTTACGTTTACGGTCGGTTTATTTGAGGCAAAAGTATATGTTAAAACGGTTTATCATTTTAGAAATCATAAAAAAAAGATCATTAAAAAATATATATATAAATAATTTGTTGTACAGTACCGAAGTAATCGAGAATCGAAAATCGGTTGGTGCTTACAACTTCCTTACTTAAATAAATACAATAGTCAGTCTTAGTGCCTAAAGTCAATTTCTTTCAGACTAAACTAAGAACTAGCATTATACTTATATACAATATTAAGTAATAAACTAACCAATACACATTTAAATAAATTATACACATATGTACGAGAACATTTTTACATTATAATGTTACCCATAATTCGTGTCATGTATATTAAGTTTGTCCTCTGTTAAATTAAGATAGCAAACGTTGGTATAATAGAGACTAGAATAGATAAAAGAGTGTGCTAATATAATTTTATTAGAAATTGGAAGAAAATATTGAAATTATAGAGAGTTCATTGGTACAAGAAAATCTGTTAACTGGTCCAAGAATACAATATCTGATCCAATTGTATGAAACGATTTTTTTCTTCTATCTTTTGTACCACTATCACTTCTACTAGGAGTCATGTCTCGTCGTGTTTTCTACTGCATTTATCGCGGGAGTATTTTATATGATTCCTTACATGAATGTTCACTATCTTACTGAATGCCACAGACTACAATACCGTTCCAAGACATTTGGATGAGAAGCGTTTCTTAACAATGCGGTTCTCGAGGAACTTTTAACAACGAACCATAAAGATGTATAAATAAATAAATAAATAAATAAATAAATAAATAAATAAATAAATAAATAAATAAATAAATAAATAAATAAATAAATAAATAAATAAATAAATAAATAAATAAATAAATAAATAAATAAATAAATAAATAAATAAATAAATAAATAAATAAATAAATAAATAAATAAATAAATAAATAAATAAATAAATAAATAAATAAATAAATAAATAAATAAATAAATAAATAAATAAATAAATAAATAAATAAATAAATTAATAAATAAATTAATAAATAAATAAATAAATAAATAAATAAATAAATAAATAAATAAATAAATAAATAAATAAATAAATAAATAAATAAATAAATAAATAAATAAATAAATAAATAAATAAATAAATAAATAAATAAATAAATAAATAAATAAATAAATAAATAAATAAATAAATAAATAAATAAATAAATAAATAAATAAATAAATAAATAAATAAATAAATAAATAAATAAATAAATAAATAAATAAATAAATAAATAAATAAATAAATAAATAAATAAATAAATAAATAAATAAATAAATAAATAAATAAATAAATAAATAAATAAATAAATAAATAAATAAATAAATAAATAAATAAATAAATAAATAAATAAATAAATAAATAAATAAATAAATAAATAAATAAATAAATAAATAAATAAATAAATAAATTAACTAACAAACAAACAAACAAACAAACAAACAAACAAACAAACAAACAAACAAACAAACAAACAAACAAACAAACAAACAAACAAACAAACAAACAAACAAACAAACAAACAAATAAATAAATAAATAAATAAATAAATTATTACCGAACAAGATTTAATCATACTCGTAGTATTCGTACAAATTTGTCCAACAAAGCAGTAAAAGAAAGATAGTTCGGAGAAACCGTGCCCGTAAGTACTATATTTTATCTCGATAAATAAAATTAGCTCATAAAATTATATTACGTAATTTATAGAATATCTTGTTAATTCTTGATGGAACTGCATTTTTAATTACGATTCAAAACACAATTTTTACTTGTACAAAGTTCCACTAAATTTAAAGATGTGATACAACTTTATCTGCGACCGGTTTCGTACATCATCATCAGGCGACTCTCAATTATATTACGTTTTTTAAAGATGACTTTCATCATTTAACTGACTGTTCTAAATTTAAGAGGATGGTAAAATTAGAATTTTTTAAAGGTCACAGGAATGCTGACGAGAAAAAAAAAATTCTCCGAAGAATTCTAATATGAAAAAGTCCGTATTTCTTTTAAAAGCTAAACGTTTAAATGACTATTTTTTTTAATTGATCATTTTGAATGAAATTCATTTATTTTAATGTTATTATATAATGTTTTTAAAAAATTACATAAAAAATGATATATTACAGAAATAAATGGTATATGGAATTAAAAAATATATATTATTTTCTCGCCATAAATATTGTCACAGTATTTATGGCAAGAATAGATTCATGGTTTTGGCATACATAATGTTTTCACAAACGATGTTATGATTTCGGTATGATGATATTATATATATTATCTCTAGGCTAGTAAATTTTATGCGAAACAAAAAGTTTTTCATAAACGATACTCGTGATGTTATAATTTTTCTCTTAACCATTGTACCGTACCACCAATGGCTTGTCTCATAATTATTGCCTCATTCGTTAGACATATTAATATTGAATACAAAACGTTTCATAAATTATCAAAATAATAGGATAAATAAATATATAATAAATATAGGTTAAAGTTCTCTTAAACCTTTAATAAGTGTAATTGGAAGTGAAATTTTTTGCAAACTTTATAAATTAGTTCTGTGTAACTAGTCTGTGTGTTTTTGAACTCGATATTATACGAAAATAAAATAAAATAGTGGATATTACTAGAAAACAGTGACTCTTTTTGAAATGAACGCGTAAGCGACGCAATATCCCTGGTTCTTACGACGTTTTAAACGTGACTTTTTCATTCAACAAAGATAAGTAAGGAAATAAATTACTGCGAATTCATTGTGTTATATTGAGCATTATAATATCTACCTCCAACATATTTTTATCATGGAGTGTAAGAATTGTTCTGAGCAACTTAAACAAGATGAGTGCATTAAATGTGCAACCTGTCAATGTAATTATCATCATCTTTGTGTTGGTCTACTGTTGGCTGATTTTAAAAAGATTCTACCGATGAATAAGGCCAGGTGGAAATGTCCTGGGTGCAAATCTTCAAAAAAGACAAGTAGCAACAGCCCTCATACATCTAATACGAGTGAAATTGACAATAAATCCTTATACGCCTACTTTGATGAGAGATTCAATCTCTTAGACTCGTCGATCAAGTCATTTAAAAACTTAATATCTGATGAACTGAAAAAGGTCACTGACACCGTAAATAAGTGGTCTAGTAAAATAACACACATTGAGTTATCTATTCAGTCAGTCGTGGAACGTGTCAATGGCATTGATTTGGAAATGGCTAAAATACATCATTTGGAACAGGAAGTAAGCAAATTAAATTCGACTATTAAGGACTTAAAAGATAATCACGACAGGAGTGAACAATGGGTTCGGCGTTCAAACATTCAAATAAATGGTGTTCCGTATAAGAAAGGCGAAGATTTAATTAAATTTGTCAAGAATTTGGCTGAGAAATGTAATTTTTCGTTAAACCCGAATACGGATATAGATTTTGTTACTAGAGTGGCAACCAAAAATGATATGGATGTTAAAAAACCAAAACCAATAATTTTAAAAATGCAAGCTCGCTATAAGAAAGATGACTTTTTGTCATCCCTCCGTAAACTACGTAATTTAAAAGCTTGTGATATCGGATATCCTGGTGCGCAAAGTCATATTTACATCAATGATCATCTGTCCACTCGAAATAAAGCTTTATTTAATGAAGTTAAGAGAAAGGCGAAAGAAAAAGGCTATGCATATTGGTGGGTCCGTAATTGTACAATTATGGTTAGACGCACTGAAAACTCCCCTGTCTTACATATCAACTCAGAGGAATGTTTAAAGAAAATAGTATAAGTGTCATATTGTGTTTTTTGTTAAGTAGGCTGTTATTATTATTTATGCTTTTATTTAAACTTCTTATAAAACCTTTAAATTTAGAAGAATACTTTAATTTAGTTTTAAAAGTCGATATGGTGAGATTAGACATTTGTTTTGCTATGTATTTAACTTTAAATATTTTGCCTGAGAAGAATGCAGCACATGAGGTACAATTTTACTTATTACATTTGGTATTGATTGTGTTACGTCTTTGTTTTAGTCATATTCATAATTCTAAACAGATTATTTATATATTGACATATTTAGTTAAATGGCTTTGAATATTTATTATCAGAATGTCCGTGGGTTACGGACTAAGTCTAATCAATTTTATTTAAATGTATTAAATCACAGTTATGACATTATTTGTTTAACAGAGACGTGGCTTTTACCGGGCATTTTTGACGGAGAATTATTCGATAAACGATACACTGTGTATCGCAATGATCGTAATTATGTTAGTACGAAGGTCACAATGGGAGGCGGCACTTTAATAGCGGTACGTAATGAATTTATAATTAAGTCCTGTGATATTTCCTTACCCATTTCTTCCAATGAAAATATTACGTATATAAAAATGTCTTACAGTAAAGACATATCTCATAAATGTTTACATATTTTTTGTTGTTACTTTCCTCATAACATTAATCAAGCTGCAACACAATTAAATTTATTTGAATATATTTCTGATTTACAAATTGAGAATGTACACGATGATTTTATAATAATAGGTGACTTTAATGTAAGAGATGCTATATGGTCAGTGAATAATTACCCTAATAGTAATGAAATTATTTTAAATTATTCTGAATGTAATCTTGTTTATCAATTGTCTGCTTTTATGAGTTTTACTGGCTTTAGACAATTTAATCATATTTTTAATTTAAATAACAGATTATTAGATCTAATATTTACAAATCTAAGTTGTGCAATTTCTCGTGAGGAACCACTTTCTGAACCAGAGGATTCTCATCATCCAACCCTTTTAATTGAAATTTTTGTCCAATCAGTGAAACTTAACCTAAAACCTGCTCGGCATCTTAGGAGAATTTATCATAGGGCTGATTATGATTTAATTTGTGAAGAACTATCAAAAATAGACTGGATTCGGGAATTAGATAACAAGGACATTACTGAGGGGGTAGATACTTTCTATTCATTAATAAATAATATTATAGTTAAGTTTATTCCATCTACATTTAAATCAGAGTGTACTAATTACCCGCATTGGTTTTCACGTCCTTTAATAAAATTAATTAATAAAAAATTTAAGTTCCATAAAAAATGGAAAATTTATGGTAGAAGTATTGATTATGATAAATTTTCTGAATTGAGGAGTTCAGTTAAAAAGCTAGAAAAAATGTGTTATAATTCTTATGTCGATAAGGCTGAAAATAATCTTCTTTTAAACTCCAAATACTTTTGGTCGTATATAGGATCCAAAAAAAGACATAATACAATTCCAGGAAATATGTATCTCAATTCTTGTGAAGAATCAAACGGGCCGGGTATTGCTAATATGTTCAACATCTATTTCCAATCTGTCTTTGAGCAAAATCAAAATGTGTTAATTTCAAATCAATGTCTTCGAAGTATAGATCAATCGGTGATTAGTTCAGTTGAAATAACTAACCAAAAAGTAGAATGCTATCTATCTAAATTAAATACGTCTAAGGGCTGTGGTCCCGATGGTATTCATGCCTTGTTCTTAAAACAATGTAGTAAATCTCTTAGTATTCCTCTAACAATGCTTTTCAAAAAGTCTTTAGAAAGTGGTACCATTCCTCGTATCTGGAAAAAATCATTAATCATGCCAATATTTAAGTCTGGCGATAAAAACAATATCAAAAATTACCGTGGTATCTCAAAATTATCGGTGATACCAAAACTTTTTGAGAAGATTATCTATGATGAAATTTTCCCATTATTGAGATCTAAATTAATAAATAATCAGCATGGTTTCATAAACAAACGTTCAACAGAAAGTAATCTTTGTGAATTTCTAGATGTAGCACTAAATGGAATGAACGATGGTCATAGGGTAGATGTCGTTTATACAGATTATTCAAAGGCATTTGATAAGGTTTCGCATAATCTCTTAATACAAAAATTGGAAAATAACGGGATACATGGTAGCTTACTGAGGTGGCTTACATCTTATCTTCGTGAAAGATCACAAGCTGTAGCTGTTAAAGGTTTCACCTCGTCTTTTATTCCTATAACTTCTGGTGTACCACAGGGCTCCCATCTTGGGCCTTTACTTTTCAATATATTTATTAACGATGTCAGCAAATGTTTTGAAAATTCGCACTTTTTATTATACGCTGATGATATTAAAATTTTTAAAGTTATCAGAAATGTTCAAGACTGTACCAAATTACAAAATGATTTAAATAAATTACATAACTATTGTACATCAAATGAAATATATCTTAATGTAGAAAAATGCCATACAATTACATTTTCTAGAAAAAAGGAAATATTGTCTTTTGATTATTGTTTTTCTAATTCAAAAATAAAAAGGGTAACTGAGGTGAGAGATCTTGGGGTACTCTTGGATAGCCAAATTATCTTTGATAAGCATATCGATAAAATTACAAAAGATGCTTATCGAATGCTCGGTTTTGTTCTTAGACAAGGATCCGATTTTAGAAACATTAAATCTTTAATAATTCTTTATAAAGCATTTGTGAGACCAATCCTAGAATACGCCTCAATTATTTGGAATCCTTGTTACGCTAAATACAAAGATCTAATTGAGAAAATACAGAATAAATTTTTAAAAATACTAAAATATAGATTTACTACATCTTTATCATTTGTATCGCTGGAACAACGCAGAGAACTTAAAGACCAAATTTTTCTTTTTAAAATTTTACATAATATTATTGATTCTCCATATCTTCTTAGTAAAATTTCACTTAAATGTCCTCGCTTAGGTGCTCGTTCTCAGGCTATATTTTACATTCCCGTGTGTAGAACTAATTATCTAAAAAACAATTATATATTTAGATCCTGTGATAATTATAATAGAAAATATCACCATATCGACTTGTTTAATAATAATTTAGACAAATTTGTATCATTGCTCAAGAGTTTGTAGATTAGTTTTAGTTTTAAGATTTTATTTTTTATTTTTAACCACTTTTTTATTTTTGTTTTGTTTTTTTCGACAAGAGTAGCTTTAGAAGCTTTAATTTTTACTTCCATTGTGTTATTTCTTAAGTGGATACTTTACTGGCATGTCCGTAATATTTTGTTTTTGTTGTTATATTTTTGTAAATTGATGCTGTTTGTTGTCCCAATAAAATAAAATAAAAATAAAAAAAATATATAAATATTCGAATTATATTAGGAATAAAAAAAATCCAGGTTTATTCTGGTTATATGGTTTTATAAAAAATGTTTACAACTCGTGAGAAACTTATGAAGTACTAAAGAGAACGTTCATATAAAAAGAATATTTAATACCACTTTAACGTTTAGAGTCATAATAAGTGGATGCTAGAGAACTTCGCTGTTAGCCTCAAAACTTTTGCTTTCATTCCTCTAAAGATAATTTGAAAATTATTTAAAAGTTTGAATCACATTTCTCTACAAAAGCATAAAAATTTTTGTGATAAATTTGGATCAAAGTCATATAATATCCTAAATATTGTGCTGTTAGTTCAGTGAACAATGAAAAATATTTTAAAATAAAATAACTATGAACTTCCACGGAAACACAATATTCTAGAATTATTTAACACAATGTTTTCCATAGTCAACGTATTCAATTGTTTTCTTTTTTAATAATTAAATTGTTGACTATTTTTTTTATTGTTTGTATTTTTATTTGTTGGAACATAGCGATCGTAAAAATCACCATAAGAGAAATATATTATAAATAATGCTTATAACTTTTCTGTGTAATAACATAGTTTATTATGCTTATTATTTTTTAACACTAACAAAAGAAAGAAAGCCGAATAGAAATTCAAATGTAAATTTATTGTATCTTACACAATACTATCCAAACAATGATATATGGTATAATTGTCCCAACAGAGACCCAGAAGGTTTGTACAAACTTATCTATGTTTGAAGACCCTTACAATTCACACTGACAGTTTTAATTCTGTTGTTTTCTTGGTTCACAGAAAAGGTTATTCTTTATAAAATTTTCATTTACAGAATATAAATATGACTGTTTTAAGTAAGGCAATTTAAATAAAACTAAAACATGTCTTTGAGAATGAAGAATAATTTCTTTTGTATTTATAATTTGAAATTAAATATTTTCTCGTATTTTGTGGTAGTGCCTTTTTTATTAAATATATATATATTATTTATTGTATTAGATATTTTTAATACCTACAGAATTCGACAGTATTATCGCCACTTAAATAGTTAGTTTAACTTATAACAACTATTACTGTAATATTTTCAAATAAATGTTTTAAAACCATAATAGCGAAGTATCGACGCCGTAACCTGAGAGGTCGCGCTGAGTCGCCTGCGAGCCCGCAACACTGCGCCGGGACCGGACGGTATTCCGGGGCGGGTTCTGGTCATCGCCCTGGAATACCTGGGAGGCAGGCTTCGGGAACTGTTCAACCTGTGTTTGCGCACTGGACAGTTCCCGAAGGCCTGGAAGGAGGGCAGGTTGTGCCTGTTGCGGAAGGAGGGTCGTTCTGCCGATTCTCCTTCCGCATACAGGCCGATCGTGCTGCTGGACGAGACGGGCAAGCTCTTCGAGAGAGTCCTCTCTGCCCGTCTCGTCCAGCACCTCCAGGAGGTCGGTCCAGGTCTCTCAGACGCCCAGTTCGGCTTCAGGGCGGGTCGTTCAACGATCGACGCCCTGAGGGCTCTGAGAGACCTGACCGAAGAGGCTGTTTCCGAGGGGGATGTCGTCCTGGCGGTTTCGCTGGACGTCGCCAACGCCTTCAACAGCCTGCCGTTCGAGACTTTGGTTGAGGCGCTCCGGTTCCATGGAGTGCCTCCCTATCTCCGCAGGCTGTTGGGGGCGTACTTGCAGGATAGAGAGGTCCTGTGGGAGTGCGGCGACCGGCGGGTCTACCGACGTGGTGTGAGCCGAGGGGTTCCACAAGGGTCCGTGTTGGGACCGGTCTTGTGGAACCTGGGCTACGACTGGCTGCTTCGCTGTCCGCTCCTCCCCCGGACGAGGGTGCTGTGTTACGCAGATGATACCCTCGTCACGGCGCGCGGAGGGAGCTTTGCGGAGGCAGCCCGTCTTGGCACGGTCGGCGCTACGTTGGTAGCGGACCGCATAGGGCTGTTGGGACTGGAGGTCTCTGTTTCCAAGACGGAGGCCATCCTGTTCCACGGCCCTCGCCGGGGTCCCCCTCGTCGGGCGTACATCTCCGTCCAGGGTGCGCGGGTGGCGGTGAAGGCCCAGATGAAGTATCTGGGCCTCACCCTGGACGGTAGATGGAAATTCGGGGCCCACTTCTCTCTGCTGGCCCCGAAGTTACTCTCCACTGCAGTCGCCTTGAGTAGGCTTCTGCCCAACGCCGGAGGGCCGCAGGCTCCTTGCCGCCAGTTATACGCCGGAGTGGTGAGGAGCATGGCCCTGTACGGTGCTCCCATATGGTCGGGAGCCCTCACCGCTGATTCCAGGGCCCTTTTGCGTCGCACGCAAAGGGTCCTAGCGGTGAGGGTGATCAGGGGGTACCGTACAGTGTCATACGCTGCGGCCACACTCCTGGCGGGTGATCCGCCCTGGGAGCTACAGGCGCGGGTCCTCGCCGGAGTGTATTGGCACCGGGCGGAAGCCAGGGTCGGGCGGGTTAGGCTCGAGGCGGATCGGATCAGGGCTCTAGCTCACCGAGCCCTGATCCGACAGTGGAGTAGGGACTTAGAGTCCCCGTCGGCCGGTCTTGCGACGGTGGGGGCTATTTCCCCCCATCTCGATCGTTGGATCGGCCGGCGGCACGGGACTCTAACGTTCCGTCTTGTGCAGGTGCTCACGGGGCATGGGTGCTTCGGTGAGTACCTGCACAAGATCGCACGCAGAGAGGCGGCCCCCTCCTGCCACCACTGTGACGAGCCCGTGGACACGGCTCGTCACACCTTGGCGGAGTGCGCAGCCTGGGACCGTCAGCGTACTGAGCTGACGGCCGTGGTTGTCAGCGACCTCTCGTTGCCGAGCGTTGTTTCCGCGATGCTCGACGACGAGAGGTCCTGGGTCGCTATGGCCTCCTTCTACGAGCAAGTGATTGCCGCGAAGGAGGCCGCGGAGCGGGACAGAGCGGCAGCCTCCTCTGAGCCGCTCCGTAGGGGTAGGCTGGGTCGAAGGAGGCGGGATTACGCCCGCAGCCTCCTTCCCCAGCTGCAGTGCCTGGACGGGAGAGGGGGGTGACCTCTCCCGCCCGTTATAGGCCTACGAGGTGAGGGTGTCCCTAAGTTGATCGGGCCTCTCGCAGGGGGTTCCGCCGGGGCGTCACGGTGAGTGCGAAAGCGATCCCGTGGCGCCCCACTAAGGCGATGAGGTCAACCGTTGGTTTTTTAGTGGGTAGCCTTAAAAATGGCAGCGTCTTCTATGCTGCCGGGTAGTCCCACATACCCCCTCGGTCATCACCTTCCTGGCCGCAGGGATGATGCGTAACGCATTTTTCCAACGATAAAAAAAAAAAAAAAAAAAAAAAAATTTGTAAAAGTTAAAAAGGCACTATAGAAATATTATTACTAAATTCTTAAACACCCTTAACACTGAATAAATTAGATGACTCCTATAATTTTATAATTGTGATATTACCTTAATACCTTATAATAAGATAAGGTATTTTATAGCCATCATAACATCGACGTCAGTATTGTAGGACAATATCTCTCATACATACATCTAAAGCCACATCCGGTTAATAATATACAATTATGAAATGAAATATACAAGATTAATTTCAAAAAAAGATCAAGTGTATAATTTGAGTTTGTATATAATAATAATTAGGTTATTAATTCCACGACACAATCGCCCTCTTAACGCTCTTTCATTATAAATTTAGCTTGAGGTATTCGGTATTCGGTTTAATATTTAATACATATTATAATACATTTTGCTCTCGAAACCTTAGTTACTTACCATGCCGTAAATAACTTTGACAATACTATTAAATGTATATAAATATATTTTACATATTGTTATTAATTTAAAAACGTGTGTCTAGAATAAAAACATCAAATTACCTTCTAGAAATGTATTTAAACTGAACTTGAACTTACTTGCTATAAAATAAATCTTTGTACCTTAATGAAAAATTATGTAAAATACCTAAAAAACCGGAAAACGTCTTTGATATAAGTAACGTTTTTATATTAACAAAAACTTTCTACAATAAAAATAACTACTACTGACAGCTACCGGTAGGTACTGCTATTTACATTTATTCGTAAACTATAAAGATTCAGATCGATTTGATAATGATTTAATAATGTTGGTGTCAACATCAACTTATAACGACCATAATCAATCTAGAATATGAAAAAGTACAATTTGTAATTTAAAAAACAAACAAGAACTAAAACAAATTTTCCTATATATTTATTCTTACTGTTTAATAAATGATATTAAAGCCTTTTGTAAAACAAAACAACAGTATCAAAATATACAATATTTAACTTCAGCACAACTATTTCGCTTATCACGTTACAAATGTGTTTCACTCGCAAACAGGAAATACTTAATTTTTTTAACGAAACTTAAAAATACAAGAAACAAAGTTAATAATAATAATATTTATATTCGATATCAGTAAATATAAATATGATATTATTTAACCATTCATAAACTAAATTAAATAATTAAAAAGATTATTTGACACGGGATACGTTGAATTCAAAGAAAATAGGTTTACTTAAACATTTATACAGCGACATTCTAAAATTTCAAATAATGTTTCAGCGTCTATAGCATTCAAAACTTTTAGATCAAATATTTATATTACCATACAAATAAGAACATTACATATATATGTATCACTGTACTTCAGATATCTGAACAAATATTATAAAAGCGAATGATTTGTTTGTTTAAAATCTAACTATGAAACTATCGTATACCTTTGTTTATTAAAAGCACTTTTTTTAAAAGTATCTAATACGCCTACTTACCTATACTAATCTTATTAATAAATTAACAATCTATGAAAGAAAAACACAAATACTGAGACCGATATGAGACTGAGGAGATATGAGATATGAGGTCGAGATAATATAACTAATTATTCAACGACCGAAACCTCAAGCACAAGCTTGAAATTCATTGTGTTCATTGAAAGACATGTATTTTTATCTTAATTAACAAACGATTTAACCCTTAAAATGAAAAAGTTGATAATTGGATTGTCATAATGATCAGCATAAATCAGTTATCCATACATTTTTCTTGATTAAAAGATCTCTAATAAGTAAATACAATAAAAAGGTAATGAATCAATATTTGTTCATTAAATATTATAAGTAGTGTAATGAAATTCTAGTTTAATGTACCTAAAATCATAATTTGAAAATCATCCTTTTACCTGTTTCTTTGTTTGTTCATTCGCGCATGCACCAATAACTGCTTGGCCGATTTTGATGAAATTGGTAATGTTATAATAATTTATAGGTTATTGAACATAAATAATACTTGTTAGTTCTATGAAATTGGTAAATATTATTGAAAAAACAGAAAACAATTAGTCTTATTTAAGAAAGAAATTGTTTTGTATCGATTCGCCGTCAAAGTAACCACCTACCGAGCAAAGTCATGCCTCAAAGCAACCTCCTCTTGTTCCGGCATGTTGCTCGATTACGCCGGATACGAGAAATGGGTCTGAGCAGCTGCCTTACATTGGCAAACCGGTTTGGCATCCAGTTGGTGTTTATTATGTCTAGTCGAGTATGGTAGCGGGATCTGAAGGGATGGCTTTCCGCTGGCGGGCGGCCATACAGTCGGGGGTCAAATTAGTAGGTCAGCCACCCACGAAAGTTGCCCCGCCAGCTGCAAAGAATCCCAGGACGGCTCCATCGTGCTGGTTGGTGGCCAGATGAGCGGCC
The DNA here is from genome assembly GCA_959347405.1 of Napeogenes sylphis. NCBI lineage: Eukaryota > Metazoa > Arthropoda > Insecta > Lepidoptera > Nymphalidae > Napeogenes > Napeogenes sylphis. The sequence continues at coordinate 23,800,685 of OY365785.1, forward strand.
CGATAGCGATCCCTGGGGGAGTTTGGACGTTCCCACAGTCTTCAGACTAGCCTTCCAGTTGCTTGACAAAATCATTTTTGACGTCAACGTTCAACTTCTATTTCCCATCGTATTCATTTTCATATATTTTTTATGAAAAAGCAAAAAAAGATCAGGTTTTTACAGCCGTTGCACTCCTCCTCTTTCAAAGTGCACCTCACTAATATCAGACTTGCACTTGGCTTGCACTTTGATATTCTACCTGTCCACCACCACCTGGAGACAAAACAGCTGCAATTGTTTTTTTTGACGGAGATGCAGATACAATGTCCTTTGAACGCTGCGCACCTGGATTATCCCGGTTACTCGTTATAGAACAACTTTCACTCACGTGCCGGAATCTGTGTGTACGCGCGGAACGAACTCTTTCACCAACGTCTCCGTCAATTTGAAGACCCCACTTTTTCTTCCCTATGGATTTTAATAGATACAGCCAACGGAAAAACCCTGTCTACCGTTCGCACAGCCGTGATCAGGAGACAACTAGATTATTTGAGTATTTGGGTAGGGCTGCTATTATCGCTCTGCATCATTACCCTTCAGCGCAGCCTATGTCAACGTCCAATTCAATTAGTGATATAAACGCGAAAGTCGTAGAAAGTTGTGGATTGAAAAAAGTTAGTTACTCTTTCCAGCAAAAAAAAATATCAAAAAAAGTTTTTATAAATTAGAATCGAAAATCAAAAAATATTTTTTTTAACATATTTTCCAAAGTTAGAAATTGCATTACAAGTTGAAAAATACTCAAATAAAGAGTTCTAAAAACCCAATATACAATATACTGTTTTAATGATGATAAAGATTCTTAAAATCTGAAGTTTCTCAAAATTTATAACCGGCAGCGGAAACAACCGCCACCTTTTAACTTCATTCATAAATTATTGAGGCGCAAGTTCCGGTAACCAGGAAGTTAAATATCTTATAGATACTTTTAAAAATGGTTTTGAAGCGGATGAGCTTGTGTTTTTATTAGGTATAGATAAATATGTTAAATATCAATGAACTGTCCATTGTAACTTTGTTAAAAAAAATATCTGTATCAAATCATTATGAAATAATCATAGTCTTTTGTCTCTTTGAGTCAATAGCTTTATGGCATATTTATTTATTTGTTTTTATTGTATCAAAATGTAAAAATAATATCGTAGCAACGACAATTCATAAAAAGGACGACTTATTTTTTAAAATACTTGTAGTTTTTTGACAGCACAGGCAAAGTTGCACTAGAACAAGCATCTTCAGAATCTTAATCTTCGTCGCACTCTTGATGAAGCATTTGCTATCCGCTTGAATTTGAACGAATAATTTTTGGATCAATCTACAATGATGATTTTCGTTACTGAGTACCTACTGTGGTTATTTTAAATACGAATACGAGCTTACATGCTCCATCTTGAGAAGTTACCCTTCCACGAGACAAACACTGCTCGCCAAATGTACCTACCATTGACTTTTAAAAAAATATATATATTTTGCGGTCACCAATACTTACACATCCCGTCCAGTTTTTAAGAGTAATATGCATTATAAGTTTGATCGCCTCAATGGAAGTTTCTTTATTAAAAAAACATCCGTTTGCATATACGGCTGTAGTTCAATCTTCGTAAAAGCTTGAGTTAGTAGAATACTACACATATTAGGATATTTTACAGATCCAAATTCCAAAACGCCAAATAATAAATATAAAAAATATTGTCTTTTGAATGCATAAACATAACAACATTTAGATCGAGGAATACATTTATAATTGAAACATTATTTATTATACCCACCCTTAGTTTATGAATTTGGGTTGGCCCATGAACCGGACGTTCCGTGACCTGATTTACTCTAATACTGGTATCGATATTTGAATTTTACTTTTTTATATTTAGTCTGATTGAAAATGTAGGTATTTTAAAATTACTTAAATAAATATACCTTATTAAATAAAAAAATACTTTTTTATGTAAATGTTATTTAATTAAAGTATAATATAATAAATTAATATTTTTTTTATTATTTATGTGCCTCATTTTATTTTATTCATTTATACCACACTAATACAATAGTAAATTGTCAAAGCATTGGTAGAGTTATTGATATTGATATAAATGAAATAATTAAAATGACGGTCACAGCCGAAGAACCTTAAGTCAAGATTTAGATTTTCCGGCTTTGACCGTCATAATTCATAGCTAAACATGATATTATTTTAGTTAATCTAAAACCAACAATTTCGGTTGTGACATGTTTTCCATAATAATCTCTTCTCTAAAATTATAATTTTCTATTTCGGTTAAGTTTTTCGAAAGAAAGTTAAAAGATGTCACTGTCGACACTTTAAAGAAGATAATATTATGTATATAATACTAGATTACTCAAGGTGGATACGACGCTGTGGTATAATTGGCAGAGTGATGTGAGGATGCCAGAGGTCTCAGGGTCTGATTATCAGACCACATGAGTAGAAAGCCTGCATGGGTATTTAAATGAGATTAAACCATGTTCCAACATAAAACCAGTTAAAAGTCCTTAACATTTTGTAATTCTAACAATAAAAACGCTCGTTAATTTGCTATCATCATATTAGTAGGTTATAAAATTTCTTAAATCTATTTGATCTCAAAGAATATTTCTAAAAAAAGATATTTGCATGCTTTTTTTATCACTACAACACTTTTCGCCCTTTATTAACGAAAAACATCAAAATAGAACAAACCTATTAAAAGTAAATTAAAAAAAAAGTAGACCAACTTCTATTTAAAATATATATATACTTATATTCTTTAATAAAATCTTAAGACTTCAAGACAATCAAAACCCGTATACTATATAATTTTACTGGTACGATATAAGGGCTCATTTTAAACGTTAGTATATTGACGCGAATGTAAGGAAAAAATATGTATATTTTGTTTAAAAATGCACAAGACCTTTGAATAAAAAATATTATCAAAGTACTTTTAAAAGATTGTCTGAAAAACAATTTACATATCCAACTCATTAAACAGATAACGCATACGTTCCACAACAAAATATGTCAGAGCAAGATACTCTTCAGAATGCTAACCCTAGAGCCTGATCTCTGACATAGTTTTAGAGCTTCACTACTGATAGGTTAAGAAGTGTGGTTGTCCTTTTGAATGTTAATCTCCAAAACTTATTGATAAATATTTGGATAAGAGATGCAGTTTGTAAAGATTAACGGTTTGTAATTGTTACCGGTTACTTTTTACAATAAAATATTTGAATTGGAGATAAGTTATCAATCGGTTAAGTATTTCATTTAATAAAGTTAATGTAATATACATTAGCATAAGTATTAGCTTAGCATAAACATTAGCTTAGCATAAGCATTACCATATGCTTATGCTAAGATGATAAGATGATGAGAATGATGATAAGCAATACCATATGATAATCTTACGTCTTTCAACAATAGACATTTTTCGATTATCGATAGATATTAAGTAGCTAAACTTAATCTTATATTTTTTGTGTAATTCATTTGTAATCAATCGTTGGGGTGATATTTTCACTACTAAAGAAACCTCTTTTTAAAATAAAAAGAAAAAAAGGATTTCTTACAAGAGGACTTACAAGAAACATAAAATAATAAAGAAAAATTTGAACAGCGAAGTTTTCTAGAATTTACTCATTATTAATCTTATTAATTAGTACTAGTTATAGATGAGAAACGTAGGTGCGTTCTCTAGTAGTAGTAGTGCGTAGTTGCAAACATTTTATTCGACTAATTTTAACTTAAGTCTAAAACGTTTTCTACCCATGAGCCAATAATTTATATAAGCAGACCGGCGCTTTATTGTACGATGAAAATTAAAACCAAACAAATTTCGATCGTGAAAATCAAAACAAATAATAGATATTATCGGAGAACGGAAACAGCTATGATATACTCCCCTTCTGAAAATATGGTAATTTCAGAACCGACCTTTAGGAACATAAAGGTACATTCTGTGCCAGGAAAAGAAAACTCCACCGACAGGTGTACATTATAGTAAGAGTAAATTACTATACATAAATATATACAATTTTATTTCATATATTAGTTTTTTTGTGTTTAAACAATATTTCTTACTTATAACACAAATAATTTTAAAAAGATTGACCGTATTTTTTTTATTATTACGGATGAGAATAGGTAAATCGAATTTAATTTAATTTAAATGATTCTCTTTAAAAAAATGTAGTGTCGTATCTAAAGCGTCGCCATAGACGACGATATACCTACGTATGCCAAAATATCCAATATAATTCTTACTTTCATAAATAAATTATATTTCATAAATAAATAAATAAATTGAGTTAACAGTATTAACTCGGAGCCACTATCGATATCGATATCGAGCCTTAAGATATTTAATATTTACTTAAACATTATATATTATTATAACTTTTCTTCTAAAAAGCTTTGTTTAAAAAAAAAATTAAATATACACTACCTAATATATAATATAATCTATTATGAATGAATATCTATGAATATCTATTAGCTACCTGTTACAAGAAAACATTTAATTTGTGTCCATGTAGGTTTTTTTATGCTATTATAATAAATGTTAATGTAAAGCTATATTTTACGAATAACTTCATATAAGAAATGATATTTTATTATTATTATTATTATTATTGAGCTGTATGTTTTATTATTTATCAAAGCTGTATGTTTTTGGAGTGGAGGTCGCAAAAATTAAATCATGTTTAAATAACTTTGAATTTGCTTACAATAACCAAGTAGCTATATATTCTAATAATTTAAATTCCATATCCAATTTAAAAATTATAATTTGTACTTTAAGTACAAAACTTTAACTTTAATAAAAGTATTTTAAGATGGAACTTAAATAAATCTGCGATCTCTTCGAAAAAGGTAATAAAAGTAAAGAAGATAAATCTTTGTAACGGACAACTCTTAATGAAACTCAAACATAAAAAAGTCTTAAAAACCGAAGCACATCTTTGATATTAATTACGTTTCTTATTTACCAGAGCTTTCTCAACCAAAATAATGTGCAGCTTAGTTTATCAGGAGGTATGAAGCAGGTTGCTTTGATAACGTTGAATTTGGGGATCAAGTATCAGTGAAAATATTGAATGCAGAATGTCAATTTTATTCGAGATATAATAATACTAATATACATAAATTTACCAAGATATTCACTTACATAAACAGGCTAATTTGTTGTTGGTTTATCAGTACATTATAAATATAAAAAAAATTCTTTTACATTATAATTTACACCGCTTTTAATGTCAACTATGCATTTATTTAATAGAACGACTAATAACATGAAACTAAATATTATTAATAATAATATACTTAATTTTACATCCTGAAAAAAACTATTCCATATATTATTAGAAAAAAAATTATAAAGATTCTCTTAAAATTCTAAATGGTTACCTCATCGCTAAATAGCTGTCTAATTCAGGTAACCTTAACATTAATAGTCAAGGAGCTGTAGGTATTTGGGTATGCAAAATATGAGGACCGCATACTGTTGATGGTTTTGAACTCAGAAAACTTACAGATTAGGATTCTGGATCTTGCCAGGAGCTATATTGGACCCATTTTTTTTTTAATAATAGTAACCACCCGCAGAAAAATATATATGTATTAGAAAAAAAAAAATGGAACCTTATTTATTTTACACATATATACGTAATGATGTGATATTATATGGTCGTATATGAATTATTATAAAAAGGAAAAGTTTGTTTGTTTTTGTTATAGATATACTCTAAAACTATCGGACCCCTTTATCTTTATTTGTAGATTATTTTTCATTTTGGTATAGTCAATTTACAGTTCGAATTTTAATTATTTATGATTTATGATAAATAAAACAGCGCTGTATAGCTATTTTATTAGCCTATGATAGTCTTATTTATAAATAAATAATATAAACAGAGTACATAAGTGCTAAGACCGACACAAAGTGCTGAGCTCGAGATATTAAACGTCTTATTCTGCGACTGGAGCCTCGAGCACAATTTGAGCTTGATATTTTCTTAAATTTTTAGAAGTTCTACAAATGTGTATGTTTGTATCCCGTACTACAAATGTGTGTTTCAAAAGAGATAGAACTATATAAAACGTATTAAGCTACATTAGATTTACATTTTAAAAGTTTCGATTCTAATCTCGTGAACATGATTCCTGCACATAGTAATATAAATTTACCGTTTATTTAGTTAAAATTGTTCAGAGAAAACCTTACCAGATTGTCTCGTTTTATTACGATTCTGAAAGTTTCTCAGAGGTATCGGGTTTGGTTCCCTGCCCGTATCGTTTATTTTCATTTCATATTTGTTTCAAGTTTATTTCAATTTCAAATGACTATCCGTGTTTATAGATATTTACAAACATATAATTTTAGGTTTAGCATCTTTTCAATGTTAATGTTTACTGGAAAGGTAGAAAAATTACTGAGAATTAAGAAAAGCCTAATAGATAGCCATCGTGATAAAAATATATATGGTCACATATATACAATGCTAAATTCGTCTAACACACAGTTGCTCAATTGGCTGAACGACGCCATCGTATCGGTTTATTTTCCATTTGAGTTTTGTTTAAAATCTACAAAGGAATTATAAAAGCATTCCGAATGCTAATTCAGTTTTATTTTTTTAGTTTACTTGTTTTTATTCTCTAGTTTAGTTATGTATTTATTCTTTTCGTTTTATTCCATATTTAAAAGTTGTTTAATGAAGAACAATGTTAATAAAAAAAAAATACTTATTTTATTAAGAAACATTTACAGTTTTATAAGTTTCTTGGGAATAATATCACATATTAAGATTATTTGAGGAAAAACATTCATTTTAAAAGTAAAGATTGTGTAGTTTAGTGTATACTTATTTCCTGGAATAAGCTAACCAATGACGCTTGAAACGAAATAGAGTTAGGAGTCATTCAGTTTCAAATTCAGGTCACCTAGCTCGTAGTATATTAATTGCAAATCATAAAAGTTTTTGCTTTTCCTTTTCAGTTATAATAAATCATCGAAAAGTTTTTCATTATTATAGAATAAGGTTTTCAATACACAACAAAATATATTTATAAATATGGTAGAAGCGATTGTATTTTCGGGAAAAATTAACTTATAAATGGAAATAAATCTTTGTTCGCTATTACCAATTGTGACAGTCACAATCCGTCGGTTTATAGAATAATGGATTGCATTACGTGAAATCGAAACGAAGTGAGCTGTTTGTGATTTAAATCTGCAGTCGTATGACTGTTGACTTCATATGTATAATTCAGTAACCTCATTCAGTCATATTTATCCTCATTTATATCACAGACTAACTAATTTATTATATATTTAAAATTAGAGAACTTTAAACTATCTTCTACATAATAATATTATAACTATTTCTGAAAATATAATGATTGCTTGCACATAAGTTATACTATATTTATATTCCTTGAATTGTTTTACTAATAATTTATCTTTATTATTTTTTAAGAATTTGAATTATAGGGACTGTTACATACGATTAATTTTCATTGATTTGGAATATAAAATAAATTACAAACATCAAATTGGCTAGAAATTACTATATGTACATGTTCAACAAATAAAAACAAATATATCATGAAATACACTTTAGCCCTTTGAAAATAAAAAATTCGTCGATTCGTTGCTGTTTTGATTGAGGAAAATGTTAAGAAATAGAATAGAAAATGAGATAAATTACCATCTTTTTTACCACAGATCCATTAATTCAATTTTGTTTTATAGAGTATACTCTATAAAGAAAAGCTTTTAAAAGAACAATAACACGCAGGTTTTTATTATTATTATTCTATGGTGGAACAATTATTCCACAAAAGGTTTCATTCTATTTTATCAATTTTTATTGATATTACTGGATAGTTCCCTGGGAAACAAACATCGCAAGGGATCACACATTTAAGCTTAATAAGTATTACGAACTGACCAACGAACTGTCCAGGAATAAATTTATAGTTAGTTTGTACGCGGTAGAAGTGAGAGTGGGAGGTATAAAAGTAAAATCTCTCTATAACCTACATAAAAGTCTTTCTAGAACAAGTACCGGTTCATTTCTGGAACGTGTTTCAAAAGCGGCAATGGTAGGTTCTTTCCAAATTTGGTTAGGTAGGGAGAGGAGTGTAGAAGGTGAAGGCGAGCGTTTTTGCACAAAATAAAGGGGCCCCTTAAACCTACTCCCGGGTTGCGACCCCAGGCACTGTTTGCACTCCTCTCCTTGCAACGCGATGGGCCTGGCACCCACTCGGTGAATCCATGGAATGCTGAGAAGCTTCGTCTTAATAGTACTACAAAATTCGATATTAATTTCATATATAATTAATTACATATTAATTCCCTATTTATTTTTGTCTCAATTAGTCAGTAATTAGAGGGAGAAAAAGTAAAGATGTTTCTTTTTAGTCATATTTTGGTGTACAGGTAATTTGTTACCTCTTAGTTCAATATATTTTTTTATAAAAACATATAAAACGATTTTAAAACTGTAGAAGCTTTTCTCTCTTACACTATATGAGTCCATTCACAATAATTTATGAAAACCTTTTTAAAGTCAATTAGTCAGAAATAAGCTGGGCATATACATTAATCCTATAATCATTAAATGAACTTTTGAAAAAAAAGAAAAAAGAAAAATTTAAGCAAGTGACTCCGGACTCGGTGTATATTTTTGCCTTGCAGAACAAATAAAAACAAATATATCATGAAATACACTTTAGCCCTTTGAAAATAAAAAATTCGTCGATTCGTTGCTGTTTTGATTGAGGAAAATGTTAAGAAATAGAATAGAAAATGAGATAAATTACCATCTTTTTTACCACAGATCCATTAATTCAATTTTGTTTTATAGAGTATACTCTATAAAGAAAAGCTTTTAAAAGAACAATAACACGCAGGTTTTTATTATTATTATTCTATTCTATGATTTTATCTAACATAACGATTATTTCATATTTATCTTGGAATATCGTTTCTTTATATTATGTCAAATCCGTGTTCCAATCTAATTCCAAAATATCGTAAATTTTTTTTGGAACAATTTTCGCTTGAGGCTGAATTTGGCTGGTTGTCCAGGATTTAAGCATTGTGTTGAGCGCTTTCAATTATCGTAGAGAATCTATTTTTCATCACAGGTAATGACTCGATTTAAAATCCCTTCATTATTGTTCAGTAATGCAACGCAGCATTCGACGCCTATTTCATATATAACGACCTCATACATTAATTTACCAGTTTTTACAGCTTTCTTGGATAGTAAAATAAAAATATACATTTTTCCACATAAAATAAATGGAAATGTTTTTAAAATCTAGTAGTTCTAATCTAATCTAATTAGTCGTAATCATATTAGTGGTTAGTTTGATTGAGGAAAACGCAAATTTATAGATAATAATTTTTTCAAAGTTGTTTTTTCAAAGATGAGAAAGGTAAGCTTCTCTTGACCAACGAGCAAATTTTCGATCATTATAAAAGCACATACGAATTGCCAGAATACCAAAAACCAAAGACTTTGGGTCGGTACGACATTAACTGATGATGTTCGCGCTTAAATGTTATAACTTTCCTACGATAGTTCGCGACATTATTGCCTCATACTATTCAAAATTAAAATTCTCTATAATTTTCAATAAAAACCATTCAAAACCACTTAATTATAACTTTGGTTTATTTCAGGGCTGTTGTATTTCTCCTATTATATTTAATATAGTTATTAATATTTTAATAGACAAATTAATTAGAAATAAAAAAGTAGGGTTATCGGTTATCGGGTATCCATACTAGCTTTTGCAGGTGATCTCGCGATACTCACAGGTAATCCTAAATAACGTCAGGTACTTTTTAATGTAGTTGAGGATTTCTGTACGGGGACGGGCGGATTGAGAACAAAACCATGTAAATGCTTTAGTCTGTGTCTAGGTAGATAGAATACCAAATATACCTCTTACGATCCGGGTCTTATAATAGGCGGTCAAAGCGTTAGTCCGGTTACGGAAGCAGCTCCGTTTAAATTTCTATTTAAAAAAATCGATTACCAAGGCCGTACACCATCGTTGAATGTAATAATCGATAGCTTTTTAAATTATCTCAAAAAGGTAGGCGACCAATCGATAAGTAACGTCAAAAAAGTTTGGATATACGATATTTTTTAAATCACATCTAAATTGACCTTTCCTCGTTTATGATATTAATAAAACCCTTTTGTCAAAGTTAGATACAAGCGTCATAAAGACTTTGAAGTTATGGCTCGGTTTAGCGCACTCAACGGACTCTTCAACCTTATTTAGAGACCGAAACAATTTTGGGTTAAAATTAAAGAAACCATCGGATCTCTACAAAAATCTAAGAGTTACCAAAAGATATATCATCGAAAAATCGAAAGATGTCACTGTAACTTCTCTCCCAAAAGACAAAGTTGCTTCAGAGTTCGATTCACGACTGCAATTCCATAAAAAAATTATGATAGGTGCTCAAACGAATAAAGTAGGGCTACGATCAAGTAGGAAAGTTCAAGACATAGATATAACAAAATCTTTTATTCAACAGGATGAAAACGATAACTACCGACTCAACGCGATGAGCCTAGAAATTCAAAACGAATGGGTGACCATAGGAGATTTTTGTATTCCACTAGCTTTGAATTGGCGCACCTTAATTTATGGTTGGCCCCCTGCATTATTAAAATTCTATCTTAATGCATTCCAAATGACTCTCCCAGATCAAGGTAACTTAGTAAGATGGGGCAAAGCCACCGAAAAGTCTTGCAACATCTGTGGGGAGGCAGTAGGACCCGCGAAACACTTATTAGTAGGGTGTAGGGTACTTTTAGATAAAGGTCAATACTCGCGTCGCCACGATAAGGTATTAGAAATTATACGGGAAGCGGTTAGTCTTTCAGTACCAAGAGCGCGGAAGGGTATAACAACCACCAAACGATCTGTAGAAATTCGTAAAAGAAGGCTCTTTCAAAAAACAATACCGAAGCCTTAATCAATATTAGGCGCGGCTCCTGATTGGATTCTCTTGATGCACACATTGAAAATTATTGCACATATGAAAAACGTTCCAAACCCCTGGAGATGTTGGTATTTCATCATCCAGACCGGACTTATTCCTGTATTCTAAATATCCGAGGTGTGATATTTGTGGAGCTTACTGTTCCCTGGGAAACAAACATCGCAAGGGATCACACATTTAAGCTTAATAAGTATTACGAACTGACCAACGAACTGTCCAGGAATAAATTTATAGTTAGTTTGTACGCGGTAGAAGTGAGAGTGGGAGGTATAAAAGTAAAATCTCTCTATAACCTACATAAAAGTCTTTCTAGAACAAGTACCGGTTCATTTCTGGAACGTGTTTCAAAAGCGGCAATGGTAGGTTCTTTCCAAATTTGGTTAGGTAGGGAGAGGAGTGTAGAAGGTGAAGGCGAGCGTTTTTGCACAAAATAAAGGGGCCCCTTAAACCTACTCCCGGGTTGCGACCCCAGGCACTGTTTGCACTCCTCTCCTTGCAACGCGATGGGCCTGGCACCCACTCGGTGAATCCATGGAATGCTGAGAAGCTTCGTCTTAATAGTACTACAAAATTCGATATTAATTTCATATATAATTAATTACATATTAATTCCCTATTTATTTTTGTCTCAATTAGTCAGTAATTAGAGGGAGAAAAAGTAAAGATGTTTCTTTTTAGTCATATTTTGGTGTACAGGTAATTTGTTACCTCTTAGTTCAATATATTTTTTTATAAAAACATATAAAACGATTTTAAAACTGTAGAAGCTTTTCTCTCTTACACTATATGAGTCCATTCACAATAATTTATGAAAACCTTTTTAAAGTCAATTAGTCAGAAATAAGCTGGGCATATACATTAATCCTATAATCATTAAATGAACTTTTGAAAAAAAAGAAAAAAGAAAAATTTAAGCAAGTGACTCCGGACTCGGTGTATATTTTTGCCTTGCAGAATTATATCAAAAAAAATTTAGCGACTGCCGAAAGAAACCTTAAGATTTCTTGAGAAAAGTTTTAGAAAAAATCTGAAAGTTTAATACCAAGAAGATGACACATGTTTGAGAGCTTACCAATAAAACAAACCAAACAACTTTTAACAACGAACCATAAAGATGTAACATGTACTTCCTTCGGCAGTGTTGTCAATTCGATAAGACATAGATGCATTCAAAGAGGATTTTAGGCGGTCTCGATCATTTACCATCAGGAGATCCGCAGGCTCGTTTTCTGATTTAATTAAACAAGCCCTACCGAGCTTTGTAGATAAAATAAGTAGATATTTTTTATGGATTTTTTCCATATAGAAAAAATAATGTGGTAATACTGAACAAAATATTGCAAAGAAGTGGTTTTAGATTTGCAAGTTGTATTAGGATAATTAAAACAAAACATGTTTCAATTTTTACCAAAAAAAATATATTCGCGTATGAAGTTTCCAATTAATGAATTTTAAAGGACTGTTATTCTTATTAATAATATTAATATTATAAAGCAAACAGATTGCTAATATTACGGTTAGATAGTAAAAAAAAAACGGGTTAATATGTATGGAAAAAAAAAATAATAATTTCCATATTCTGGTTAAAAACTTCTTACTTTTTTTTATTTAGGTACATTTTCTATTTCATTTTTACCATTACAAGGTACATTTGATATTACCCTTAAAGATGCAAATAAATTTGGTGCTCCTATTAAGACTATGGGAGGAAGCTGTTTCAATAAGGATTTACAAGCTTGCTAAAATTAAGTAAATCAATTTCGTTTAAGCTTCATTTGAATTAAGTTAAATGATGCTTGGGTTAATTTTATTTATGATTGAAAAAAACTAACAAAATTTTCCAGACATACAAAAACTCTGCAAGTTCACAGCACTAGACCTGGCTGATTGTTTTTTATTTATTACTAATTGTTACCCGAGCAGTAATGTTACTAGATAAGAAAGTTTTTATTTATTATTGAGTTAATGAAACGACTAATTCATACTCCAAATATTGTTCTTTCATTGAATTTTCTTTTGCAGAAATGCGAATATCACTTTGGTGTTTTGTTGTATTGTAACCTTCTTAATTTTATACAAAAAGATCTTCAGTATATAGTAACACTCCATCAATACATCATATCCATGAATTTTGATATTTATAATTTCTAGAGAATTTTAAATGAGTAATACTAAGCGGTTAAAATAAAAGGTTTCTGAGGCATTTAGTTTAGCTTAAAGAAGAGTTTCATGTCAAAGTTGATTGTGGTTTGATGTTTATGGTTTCCAAACCAAACAATATCAATAAATTCAAATTTTATCAAAGGGAAAGTTTCATACTAAATACAAATAAACAACAGACTGAAACTGTTTTTTGGGCAAACATTTCTAAAAAGTATTTTATAAAATCCCGTTGTTACTTTTTGACAATTAATATTCTGTAATTTTTTTAGACATTCTGTAGAAAATAAACTATTTACGACTCAAACCAGTAAGTATATATTTTTTACTATTTTCAAACCTATTTCAGTAATTATTTCAATAATTACTAAATGCATCAAACGTAATAAAGAACAGGATGTGAAACGGTGTTATTTAAATAAAACATATATTGTACAATATCAAATAATAATTAATATGTAACAGCGATAATTCTAAATGTCGCATGGTATTATACACAAGATGGCGGTACTAAAATTGTAAATCGCGCTTTCGTTTTCATATTAATTGTATAGTCATAAGATATTCTTTTAATTAATTGCAATGGCCCCATCTGGCCTCCCCTGTTTGGGGCCCATCTTTCTCGCCCGCTCCCCCGTGATGCTGTAATAGCCGACAGGTAAACAGCATAGACATGAACAAATATAATAAATTGTTCATACGTTCCTGGTAATAACGGATAACCACGTTTGGCTTTGCCGACCGAGAACCAAAGGTCCTTACGAGTCGGAACGTCTTTTGATATATAAATTATTGGTATACCAAATAGTGAAAAATCAGTAAAAAGTTATGTTTGTTCAGTGTAAAAAGAAAGAGGGGTGCCCCCCATTTGGCAAATTTTAACGAACATTCAAACCAAGAAGACGTTGTTGCAGTAGTACCACCTGGTGGATCAAATTGGAACTTACTGGAGAAGTAGAGTTTACAACTGGTAAAGACTAAAGAGCAACAAACGTGAGCACGCTAATTTGAATCTTAGGGACAGTGATAAAATAACTTTTAAAATAAGTGATTAAAACTTGGACTGGTAAAATTTAAGAAGTGATAGTAAGGACTTAATGTAAAACCGACAAGACGTGGAATCTATGCTCCCTTTTGGTTGATCTTACTGACTCCAAACACTTAGAATAATTAGGACTTAAAAAATTATTACATTTACTGAAGACTTTTTAACTTCTTATTTAATTATGAATTTGAATTTGTAAAATAGAAGCCGATTTTAGTCTCATAGACGATTTTATCAATCCAATGGAAAAAGAAAGAATTAACGTCAAAAAATTACCAATAAGAGAATCACTGAAAAATACATCGCTGTAAAATTAGATTAAGATTAATTGTGCACATAAAAAGGAAACATTAGACAAAAGTAGTCATGTAAAGAATGATGTATTCAATATTGGTTACGAACTGTACTTAACTTACAAGAGCGAACTTAAAATAATATTAGATTCTATAGAATCATTAGCATCTACAGGTCGCGAACCTTCTCAAAGAAATAAAGATTCTATTGTCCGACTACCGAAAATATCTATTCCAGTGTTTGGAGGTGACTAAACGGATTAACCTTTACGGAATTGTATGTAAATAGTTTATTAGTCGAGTTACCTAAATTCAATAATTTTAAGCAGATTCTAGAAGAACGTTTTAGTGCCCTAGAATTTGTTGAGTCTTCAAAAAATAAATAAAGCTTCAAAATATAAGCCAGTAAAAAAAACTACTTACCGACTTAATTCTTTGCACATCGTTTCTAAAACTATCTGTCCTCATTGTGGTGAAAATCACAAAGAGTTCCGGTAGTAACTTCGCCAAGCAGAACCAGACAGTCGTCAGACTATAGTTAAGACCTTTGTTAGTTAAGACATTTGTTAAGTTAGGTCTTTGCTTTAATTGTTTAGGAACCAATCATACAGGTAAAATGTGTCGGGTATCAATAACGTGTGGTATATGCAAAAGGAACCATCACACGCTTCTTCACGGTAGAGCCAACTCACAAAGAGTCACAATTTCAAAGACTGGTGACGTAATAGAACAGGACCGGGAATCGTCTTCAAAGACGAATGAGTTTGAGTCTTCAAAGACGAATGTTTCAAGGAATAGTACCTAGGAATATAAACATTTAGCCATCGTAATAATGACCTACTTTATTGTAGCCACATAATAAATAAAAACACGTAAACAATGAGTAGAAATAGATGTAACGGGTATACGATAAGGCGGTCTTATCGTTAGGTGGCCTTCTCTTCCCGATAACTCTGATGACTCTGATGGCAATTTGCTCTCGGTGCTTGTTTATGTCACAAAAATGGTTAAATGTAAATATTTTCATATTAACAAATATGAATGAAGAGAGGAGAGAAAGTACAAATAAGATAACAGGAATTTGACAAGCGGTTTTAACACTGTAAAAAGCAGCAATAATAAAAACATTAAGCTGATACTTTTTAAGAGGGTGACTCTAGCGGGTTATGATGGTCCATACTGCAACCAGTTTCGGCTTTAGGGTAATGAAAGATAAATGTTTTATTGCTTTAATTTTATCATTGAAAGTTTTATATTTTTTCTTTTGTAAAAATAGTACATTAAACAAGTTTTTTCAAGAAAAGTATTATTCTTATGTAATGAATGAACGAAACAACAGGAACTTGTAATTTGTTTTTTCCGTTCCGAGACTTGAAATGTCTTTGTTTTCCACATAAGGGGACAATGATTTGTGTAATTTGTTCAATCTTTACTATTATAATGTAATTAAATAATATTTCTTGTGCCTTTCATTTTAAAACCTTTTAAAACATTCGCTTATGTGATAATTGGTTAATGTCCCTACTGTCCCAATATCTATTTAGCAATCTGCCTCCAATTCCAAGGTCAGTACATAACCATATTTTCCTAATAAAATAGGAATGATGTGTCGAGTATCATAATATGCAACGATGGACTCCGTTTTCAATAATGAACTCTCGACGACATTTGAATAATACGTAAATCAACGTACCTAACTGTAAAAATGGGTAGTATATTGTAATCTTTTTAAAAATACAACTAGCAGAAACAGATTAAAAAAAAATGTTTTTGATCCTTTACTTAAAAATATATGAAAATAAAAATTTAACGATGATGCAACCATTATAAATTCAAATCTTAAAATCTTAAGAATGCAACATGTTATACTTATTGTATGTATATTTTTGTGTTAATATCATGAACCCTTTGCGCTTGTGAGTTATGCCTACAATATTTTCATCATCTTAAAGTTAGGTGCTAAAAGGAAAACTTAATAATTTAACAAGAAGTGGAAAGCTACTACAATATTTATTACATAATTAAGTCTTTTTTATAGAGCAGTTGCTTTAAAAAGTTTTCGATTATTTTATTTAAACTAGCAAAAAATATTTTCATTATTATTTTTTTAAAGTTGTAATAAGACACTCGAACACACGGAACTCTATTACTAAGAATCCGCTGTCCGTTTTTCTCTATCTCATATCTCGTAAACCGTGGTGGATAGACTTAATAATGCATTTCATTTGCTACTTTGATAATAAAGACTAAAAGCAAAATAAAAAATAAAGCTTAAAATATTCGCTTTGGAACGAAATAAATAAATATAAATAAAAAAGACATTTAAGGGGGGGCCCTATACAACAATATTCTATTTTTTTGGAGTTAAATATACGAAAAAAAAATACGATTGTTAAAACAAAACATTTCAGGCCTAATCACCAGAAAGTGTTTTGACCAGAATTTCTGGATACCTGGAATATAATACGTTAGTATCGAAAAGCCTTAAAGATCCTAGAACTAGCGACAGACCAATTACCGTTTGTTGGATAGACTTAGAGAATGCCTTTGGGTTGGTACGACATGAACTGATGATCTTCGCACTTAGATGGTATAATTTTCCTACTTTAGTTAACGACATAATTGCTGCATACTATTCAAAATAATAATTCTTCATAATTTTTATTGAAAACCATTTAAAACCATTCGATTATAACATAGGTTTATTTCAGGGTTATTGTATTTCTCTAATTATATTTCATATAGTCATTAATATTTTAATAGACAAATTAATTAGACATGAAAAAAGGGGGTTATTAGTATAAGTTTAACAGTAAATAGAATTCATACTAGCTTTTGCAGAATATCTCGCAAAGCTGTCACGTAATCCAAAACAATGCAGGTACTGTTTAGTGTAGTGGAGGATGTCTGTACATGGACGGACGGATTGAGGACCAAGTAAACGCTTTAGTCTGTGTCTGGTTAGACCGAATACCAAATGTACCGCTTACTCTCAATGCGTTAGTATGGTTACAGAGGCAGCTCCGTTTAAATTTTTAGGTAAAAAAATCGATTACCAAAGCCGTACTCCATCGTTAAATGCAATAGTGGATAACTTTTTAAATGACATGATATTTAATGGTATTGGACATGGTAGTTTTGAACAGTTTATGGTAGATCATAGACTATAAGTAAACCAGGAAGTAAACCAGTAAGTAAACCAGTAAGTGGGGTAAAGTAACCGAAAAGTCTTTAAACATCTGTGGGGACCGCGAAACACTTATTAGTAGGGTGTAATAGATAGAGGTCAATACTCGCGACGCCACGATAAGGTCTTAGAAATCATATGGGTAATGGTTAGTCTTTCAGTGTCAAGATCACAGAAGGATGTAGCAACCATCCAGCGATCTGTAGAGTTCGTAAAAGAAGGCTGCTCCATAAAATAAAAAATGAAGGCTTATTAGACGTGGCTCTTGATTTGACTCTCATCATGGACACGTATGAAAAACTATAAAATCCTTGGGGATGTTGATGTTTCGTCATCCAGACCGGACTTATTCCTGTATTCTATTACCTCTAAGGTGCGTGATACTTGTGGAGCTCATTGTGCCCTGGGAAACAAACAATCCCAGGGATCACATATTTTAGTTTAACAAGTATTCCGAACTGACCAACGAACTGTCCAGGAATGAATTTATAGTTAGTTTGTACGCAGTAGAAGTGGAAGCGAGAGGTATAACAGCAAAATCTCTCAATAACTTACTTAAAGACCTTGGTATTTCTAGAACTAGCATCGGTTTATGAGAACTTAGAACGAGAAATTAGAACGTGTTTCAAAGTCGGCATTACTAGGTTCCTTACAAATTTGGTTAGGTAGGTAGAGGACTGTGGATAGTGGAGTCGAGTGTGTTTGCATCGTAATAGGGCTCTTTAAACCTACACCTGTGTCGCAAGTCCTAGGCATTGTTTGCACTCCTCTTCATGGAACACGATGGGTGAATCCACGGAATGCTAAGAAGCTTCGTCTTAAAATATATGCATTGGTTAGATGGCTAATGTATAATCTATGGAGATGTTAGGTTCTTCATAATTATAATTTTAATAACTGCACTATAATTTTTATCACACAAAATGTATAACAATTCTTAGTGAAGTACTAGCCTTCGTGGGATGAAGTCAAGTGTCTGTTCCTTCGCACTGCTTTGCTGGATCATGCTGGATGTCTTTCAGTGGACACAAGTACCCTTCCGACATATACATATATTGCATTCATAGTAAAAGTTATTTACGACTTCATTAATTTTGTGTAACTTGATAACATATTTTATTTATAATAACATAAACCCCTTTTTATTATATTGGAACTCTTCTCATTTGATATTAAAATGTAATGAAGAATATAAAAATAAATCATAAAATCCTTGCTTAGCCATATTGGAAAATTCTATAACACTAAATATTTTTATGGGATCTTGAAAAACAGATATATTGAGTAACTTCTTTTAGTTGCTAGTCATATATACAATTTATGTAATTTTAGCTATCGATGTATTATAATATATTAAATTGTTTTGTTAATATTTTAGGTATAACAGGTATAAAAAATAACTTGTTATAAATTAAACTTTAAAATATCCTATGAGTTTTTGCCCACAACTACCGACGCCGATATTGTGGAGAGGTATAAAATATAACCTTATTAAAATATTTATCTTATTATAATATAACGCCATACCAGTCATAAAATGCCATATTACAAATCTTTAGGACTTAAATTTCCTCAAACATATTTCTATAGTATTTAGATTCAGTACAATATAAACAAACGTAATGATTTTGACATGTACTTTTTAACTATTTACGTCTACAGATATAAAAATATATAGCAAATTCAAAAAAGATTACATTACTGATAGTCGTATATTATGTCTTGAAGTTATTTTTAAGAGGCTATCGCTCTCTCGCTGTATAGAGCTCTCAGACTCATCTCACGTTACGGCGCCGGTATCACAGGATGAATGTTTTATTACATTATTTGTTTTACAACTAATACTTTCATAAAGAAATGAATTATGCACTTATTCATTCCACGATAATTTAATGGATATTATTCCGGTTAATTTTCTATTTCCAAAAATCATATATATATTAAATGAATTCAAAAATAAATGTATTTTTTTAATTTAATTAGCTCATTTCAAAAATCTTTTTTTATCTCAAATCTTAATCTTTATATAAATTCAGTTATAGATAACAGAAGTATATACCTTGAAGATTAACTTTTAAGAAATTAAAAAAAAAATAACTGAAAATATTGGTCCATCAATCTTTGGTAGGTATTACTCCAACAAATCATCACTGTATTTGGATAAAGTCCACGTTGTACTCTGCTGACTACTATATACTATATACTAATTGGGAGGTTTCTATAGAGCTTCGAACATAAAATCGGTCATTCTGCTTGCTAAAACATTGCTTAGCAGTGATTTCTTTTTTCTCAGTATATATATATTTTTTTCCGACCGCTCATTACTTGGTTTTGATTTCTCGTCCGTATGTTGTATTTTTTACTTTTCTTACAAAAATATTTTAATGGTTGCAAATACTAAATCATCTTTTATTAATCGCCATATGGTTCTAAGCACTATATTTATTTTGAGATATAATATAATTTTTGAACAGGATTTCTTTGATTTCTTTCCTTTAATCTGATCGCTATTTTTGTAAGTATAATACGTGAACTACCAGGTGTTTATCTAATACAAACAGGTGATGTTTTAATAGTCGGGTACATAAACATTTGACTAATACCAAGCGGATGGAGTATGTGCAATGCTATCACAAAAATTTGTTTCTTTTTATCACTATTCTAATATTCCAAAATATTCTACTTCGATCGGCGCAAAAATGCGAAAACATGATAAATATTTATTTAAAAATTACAGATCTAAACGCATACCTCTAAGAAAAAAAACAATCTTCTGGTCAATATAGGTTCTATCTTAGATATATTTTTTAAAGAATATTAAAATAAAAATTGTATTCTGCTGAATTAAAACGGAAATATCGAATTTATTAAATGTCTATTAAATCCTTCTTGAATATCAACCCCTACTATAGTATACACCCGCTGGATAGGTACTTTTTTATGGGAAGGCATGGAAAGTGTTCAACTCCTAATCTTTATATATATATATTTCTTGTGTGCGTGTGTATGTCACTGAACTCCTCTTAAACGACTGGACCGATTTTTATGAAATTCTTTGTGTGTGTTCAAGGGGATTTGAGAATTGTTTAGATTTGCATTTTGGTCCACTGGAAAACGGTTTTTTGATTAATTTTTAATGTGTAAGTAGGTGGTGATTTTGGAATATTTCACATTGGTTCCGACAGACTGCGTTACCATGGCAATGTCAAATATTAAATAATATTATATTTTAATTATAGTCTGCCCTGACAGTTGGCGTTGCGATAGAAATAAGAAAAATATTTTAGTACTAGCGGCCCGATACGTGCTTCGCTACGTAAAAAGTGAAATTTAAAAAAATATGTTGCAACAAATTCATTTATTCAAACAAAAAATCTTTATTAACATATTCATACGGTATCGATTGGTCGAATTATGGTAAATGTACATGTAATGACGTTAGACATTGTGATAACTTTTTAAAATATTTTTTTTTTAAGTTTGATTTTTTAAATTAAAGACGCCTGTACAAGACAACGTCTGTCGGGTCCGCGTATTCCGTGTATATATAAATCAATTATGTTAAGGAGCATTGCTATTATTCAATGTTTTATATTATAATTCAATGTTTATTATTATTCAATGTTTATTATTATTCAATGTTTTTTGGACGAAAATTAATCAGTTACCTCTCTGTATCTTAAAAAAATATATAAATAGGCTTGAAAAGATTCTAGTTTTTTGTCAAAGTGAAAATTTAAACATTGAGTAAATTTGAGCCGTTCAAACGCCGTCATTTTGCGCGCGCTTTGCGTGACGTCAAATGACACGTCCAGTGAATGTTTACTATGAACTTTTTAGTTACTTCATACATATTTTAAGTTTTAAGCTTTACAAATCATGGAACAAGATGAAAACCATCTTACAAGTATTGTATAGTACCGGAGTGCAAAAATAGTATTAGAAAAACACCCGACAGTGTTTTTTGTATTCCAAGAGATGCGAAAATACAGAAACAATGGTGTATGGTAATTAAAAGGGTAATATATGTCCTAAATCGTGTTTATATTGTTGTGAAGATCAATTTAATGTAAGTGTACTTTATATATAATAAGTTTTATTTAATAGTTTAAATTTATAGTAAGATTTGCATTAGCTATTGAACATTTGAATATGCGTAGTCAAAAAATAAAGATTGACATCGGTTAATGAAGCCTTTTCAGAGTTAGCTATCAAAAGTAGTGTTTAAAAAAATGGTGACCTTCACAAAGAAGTGATATACTAAATAAGTCCTAGTACTGCCCATACAAATGTGGTCCAGTGGTCCTGGTTGATTAATATCACAGACATTTGTATTGAATGTGATGATCATAAAGCAGAGCCTTGCTTTTCGCATATTGAAGATAAATTACCAAGTGACTAAGCTGTGCAAGTTATTATAAAACCGAAGTATAGAAGTAAAGATGTCAATGTTAATATTCCTACTGAAAAATAAAATGTAGCATTGTCACCATTTCCTCATGCAACACACAATATTGGTACTTTATCAGTCAAACGATCTTTTTAAAAAGAAAATTGTTTACTGAAAGCACAGCTGACAATACTTCTATAGCATCTTATATCTTCTATATCTGCTGATTATTAACCAGGTTATTTATCTGAGTCAAGTGAAGTAGAAAATGATTCAGAGGAAGAAACATTTTAAAAATGTTATGTGTAGTATGCTAACTGCTATTGAAAAATAGTTTGTAGGTATTTGTTTCGTTAGAATTGTTTGAGTATTGAGAAAATGTTTTTAGGATTACTTAAACAATCGTATCATTTAATAAAACCTTTAAGCACGAAAACATAGGTTTAAATAAATATTTTTTCTCAGTAACACTAATACCACAGTATGAACCTCGACGCCGATAAATAGGATAGGCGTGTCAAATTACGTCACATTTCCTTTCGACCAATGGTGGCGCGTTTTGGATGTTTGAATTTCACTCTCTTAATTATTTTATGGCCTTAAATGATTAGTTATAAAAAAATTATTTTTACCATAGTTACATGATAATAAGTATCCGAAAAAAAAATATTTTAGACCATTTTAAATTTTATGCATATTTCCTATTATATGGATTCACACGAGTTGTAATATAAATGGGAATAATGGACGAAAAGCTTGGTTGACGTTTATTAAATGAGTTTTAATTAACATGAAAATAATAATAATACACAGTAATGTCACAATTTTCAACTAGAAAAAAAAATGGATTAGTTATGTTACAATATTTTTATTAAAATTGTTTACATTTCCTGAAAGTTCTAAGAAAGAATGTTCATATCTCAAGAAAAATAATAATTAACTTCTTTAACGTTTAGATTCAGAACGGGTGATTGCTTGAGAATTTCGCTGTTGGCCTCAAAACTTTTCCTTTTATTCTTCATTGTGCTGAAGATAACTTGAGGTTTAATTAAAGTCTGATTCTTATTTCTCTTTAATAGTTTAAGTCCTTTTGCGATAAAACTCGATGAAACTCAAATACTCAGATCAGAATAACATGTTAGATACTGAGTTTCTAGGTTAACATTATAAATGAAAATATTGCACATTTTGTAGTAATAACATAATAAAAACTATAATATATTATAGAATTATTTATTTTTGACATAACAGATATCTTTACGCTGAGTAGTAACTAACTTGTAACAAAAGTAACACTCGTTACTGGGTATGGGTCCCTAGAAAGTATACACTGCTATAGGTTTTTTTTATTTTTTTTTGTCTGTCTATACTGTTAGCCTTGTTGGCTGTTACAGCGTCACCGTGACCTGCTATAGGATATAGATCAATTTTAACGAAAGTAAACCGCTTGCTACTGGCCATGGGTTCGTATAATGGGTGTAACGCAGTACGAAATCTAAAATACCAAAATATAGTATGTAAATTAAATAATTACATTTAAATATGTATACATTTTTTTTATTACGAATATGGGTTTTAACTAGTGCAAAATGAAACAAAAATATATTTTTTTTATTAAATAGATTATTTAATAAAAATAACATATTTATGTTTTTAGTAGTCTGTTAATGGTTTGTATAAATAAATATATCTTAAAAAGTAGATGTTTTCTTTAGAATTGAAACTTTTGAGGATAAATTTATATAAACTTATATAAATATAGAATGAAAAATAAACCGTTACGGGCAGGGATTCGAACCCGCGACTACTGGGAAACCGTCCCGCAGTATCGTCGTATTTGAGGATAATATTTCTATGAGGATAATAGTGTACAGAGAAGTATTTTGTTTATTACCAGCAGAAGAATGAACATGATTGCTTTAGACAAATATGTAATGAACATCAGTTCAGAAATGAACTAGGATAATGCATGTATTTCAAGTTTTAATTACTATTATAAAAAACTAGCTATTGGACTGTAAATTCAGTTTATAAATAGTCGCCCTTTTAAAAGTATTTTTATCGACAAGATGTATTAGTTTAAAAGTTATTGAATTTACTATGAAGAAAATATCTAGAAAATAATAATGAACCTATTTTATTTCGTATTAGTTTTGAGGGTTGAATATTTTTAAGTCTAAGGATTTAGAATAATTGATTAATAAATAACATAAAAAATGGAGATACTTTCAAATTGACACAGTTCGTTTTCTTGAATTACAAAAACCACTGAATATGATTCAATAATAACTTGACCTTTTAAATAATTTCATCTTTATGACTGTTTTATTTTTAACCGTTCCAATTTTCCAATATCTTACCGCAAAGCACTCAAAAAGTTACGAACTGAGCTCTCAATTTCGTATGATAACAATGGTTCTTGGCGGAATCCCAAACTTTTTACTTAATATAATTGAATTTTCTGTAGGTCTTACTATTTTTTTATGTTATGGAAGCTAAAATACCTTTAAAAAGTTGGTAAGAATTCTTTATCGTGAACATACAGGCAATAATGGTTTTTATCAAATTTTAATTATGTATGTTTAAAAACTACTTTGTAAGTATGCACATTAACTTGATGATAGCATTGTATGGTATTATATTCATATATTATCACTAATACAAAGAAAATAATAGTTGATAAAATAAGCTTATAGAACAAAATAGGGGCTGGTTGTGACAACAGTAAGTGGTTGTGAAAAACAGATTATGCTATAGTGACGTTAAAAAAAGTTAAATTACGCCGAAATTATTAGTTTCTGTGGCTTTTGAAAAAGGTGCAGATAGGTCTTGCCAAAAAACCCAACTTTTGTAACATTCTCTATTTTTCGACGTATTGGTCTACGACCTATTTCGAATTAATCAGAGATGTGTCTGGTGTTTTATTTGCATATACTTAATTTTTCCAATAACACTATGTTTTTGCAGTTACATTAATTTGTATTTTTATTACTTAACCTCAAAAGACCAATTTAGACGTTGGGGCTAAAAGTGACATTTGCTTGAGACAGGTTCTGACTTGTAACTATTTGCCTCATGGTTAATAAAGAAACAATTAACCCAATCATAGATAATCCAGCTCACACACTTACCATTTCCCCATAACAACTACCAATACAATAACAACTACCAATACAATGTCTTCATTGTTACTCACCCTATTGCTAGAAATTCTAAGATTTTTGATAATTATTTTCTCCAGAATATAAAACTTGTAAATCCGTTATCTTAATTGAAACGCAGGAAATATTGCTTTGGGCATTTTAATAGTAAAAGAAGAAAAATATTAAACGTAAGTAAAGAAGGTTAACTAAAGAATGAAATTCAATATCAAGTTCAATAAATATATAACGAAGTAAGAAAAATCCAACTAAGAAAACTACTATTTTTTCAGCAATAAAAAAAGGAAATATTACATAAAAATTACTGAGAAAGCGTAGAAGATAAATATTTTGATCTGATCTGTAACCTAAGTAAGCTGGTGAGGAATGAGTAGTGTATTGTAACAACCGGTAACAGGTAATAAAATAATATTCCTAATAAAAGGTTAATTATTACAATTGGTTTTGTTTGCAACATTTTGCCCCAGGTAGTGTAACATCCAGCCCCTGATCTGGGGATGAACGTGACAGCCCTTTTTTAATTTGCTTATTTATATTTAAACTAATGATTTGGTATACAAAATGCGTTTTAAATTTAAATACAGAATATTTACTTAATCAAACAAACATATACTAGGGTAAAAGAATCAAAATAATAAAAAAATATGACACTTTAAAATTAAAATGCCACGACCAACCCCCGTCTCCCCTGCTGTTAATGAATATTTGTTTGTTACTTTGGGTATGATAATAAAGTTAATTTTAAAATTAAGTGAAATAAATAAAATAAAATAAGTGAAATGAAATAAAGGGTAAGTATTAAGAATAACAATATTTTGGTTACACGAACTTCAATACAATAAAAGCTTAAATATCAAAATTGCCGATGTCACTTATTATTCTTTTGTTTGTTTATTAATTTTATCCACGAGTAGAATTACTTGTATAATATTTTGAATAATAAGTTGATGATATCATAAAAAATTTTAGATAGCGATTGCTTATCACCAAATTAAAGATCTAGATTATTCATCTTCACAGCCCGGCAATACTCTTGTTATTATTCTGATATTGAAAATAACAAAATGATGGTGATCACATATTAATGAATAACAAGGGGGTAAATAGATAAGTATGCAAAGTCTTTAGCAACCTTTTCTATAGGATAAAAAGTAAATTCACAGCTATCTCGTAAACTGATGATGTTGAAGACTTATTCGCGTAGCCTATTAGAAAAATTATAAAAAAATATATATCTTATAGAACTCTATAAGATACATTTCAAAAATTTATTCTTTGGATTAAATTTTTATCTCTGCTTGAATGATTCTTGAATCAAATGTTCTTTTACTAATATTATATAAGAATATTATATAATAATTTATTTTTTAAAATTATTATTCTTCTCATTATTATATATTGAAAATTCAAAAGGTTTATTTAAGATATAAAATATTTACAAATGTTGTAATTCCCACATTTATATCCCAAAATGATATTGTTCCTTTTGTGTTATATATATATGTTAACAAAATATTAGACTTTATTACAATTGTATGAGAATCGCTTCCACATTACGACGAATTTACACACACACACACATAACAAATTAAGCATATTCACATGAAAACTTTAATATCAAAGGGTTTGAAATGTTTTGGTTAACCATAAAATCATATTTTTAAAGATACAACAAATGTATACGATCTAACTTCATTTATTATCAACTGAATTTTAGTTTAGACATATTTTTGTTCATTTTATTTTCTTATTCTAATTTTACATTAGTTCATTATTTTTTTTATGGGTAGGATACATTTATGTTAATTCGTAGCGTAACCGGATGTAGGGTTTGTGAAAACCGTGGTGAGTGTAGGTGATTATGTAATTGACATGTAACCATCGATATAATAAACTTTGAACCGTAACTTTTATCAAAATTTTAAAAAGAAAGTTTTAAGATATACCATTAATAGATTTTTTTTTATTTTTTGGATACTGCTTAGAAGAGTACCGAAATACTTTTAACTTGAATTCTAAAGAAATTTAAATACCTGTTAAAAATCCCACTTAATATAAAACTTTTAAAAATTAAATAGTACATAAAATACCTAGATTATCATCACCGAAATTTCCCTGATATGAAGTAGTTTAACGTTTCAACACAGCATAATTTGATAATTATTGCTAAGAGAAGCTGTTAAAGTAGACAAAACCACTGCGCTCTAAAATTTAAAGCTTATCATTAGATTACGTACAAACTGCTCTGCACTCAGTTTATATTAGTTTGAAACACAATTTAAATTTATGTCGTTAAATATAATTTACCTGTGAAAAGGATAATTTGTTTAATGAAAAGTTCATCTCATCTTAATTATGGTAACTTGTTGTTTGAAGTATACTGTCGTTGTTTTATGAAGTATATTATTTTCTTAATTATAATTTCGGTTATGATATTAAACATAATAAAATTTTTATACGTTGTTGAAATTGTATTGCACAAAACAATTGCCATGTTTTTTAAATATTTTAAGAAATTGTTTTATTTTGTATTTCTTTTTAGTACATTTTTTTAATTTATAATTTAACGATTTACACAACTTATTTTCAAAAATAAAAAACGTTGTCATTACCAACTGACTATACTTATTTACTGAATAAATATAGTACCTACTAATACTGAAGCTGCAAGTGTTACTCATAGCTACCGGTCTATCAAATCCGAAATCTGGATATTTTGAGCACCATAGAAGGAGTAAAAGGGTATTAGATAACAAAATATCATAAAAGTGAGTTTTGGATTTGCAAGACTTTTTTCTGAAAATAATTATGCTTGCGAAATTTACACATATTATACCGAGTATAAAATTAAATAAAATATATATTAGGTAAATATGCTTCTAGTTTGCCAAAGAAAACCTAAGTTGTTTTAAGATATATAAGTAAATTAATCTTAATTCAATTTGTCTTCAGCATATTAAAAAAAAGATGTGCTCTCACTGCATTGCTTTATTCACCCTTGTATCCTAATTTATAATAAAAAGGTGTATTAAGAAATTCTTATACTTATACTAAGTCTATTTCTATTTAAAATGCTACTTTATTTGTTTGAATCTAACAAATTATGTTTAAAGATAATATATTAATAAATGGTAAATTAATTATCTTTATAAGTGAGTCTACCACTGTTAATTGTTGTATACAGGACGCAAATAAAAGCTTTTTAGAAGTGATTTAATGCTTAGAAGGCTCTTGCTTTTAGGTTTTAATTTCATGAATTTGTATGAACTTAAAAAATCTAAAGTTAAAAAATATATACTATAAATTTAATTTGTACTTAATGAGCTTTGATACATGTGTATATAATGTGCTGTAACAAAAATAATTTATAATAAAATGTGTTGCTTACATCAAATATTAACGTCAATTTATGTTATATTGGGATAATTAAATCAAAACATGTCTCATTTTCTGCCAATATACATGATTTTCGCCGAACAATATTGTAATTTTTCGAATATTTGGATTATTATGGAATATTATTTCTATTAATAATATTATTGAAGAAAATGTTTTCAAAGTACGAAAAATGTTTAAGTTTCTTTGTTAATTGCTTGTAACTAAACTGACGACTTATTCGTATTCAGAATGCCTGTAAGTTTTCGCTTGCTTTTAGTTCTTACTAGTAAGGATGCAAAGAATAATTTGCTACTCTTATAATACTAGGAGAGGCAGATGTTGCAATAAAGTTTTACGGACTTGCTGAAATTAAGTAAGAAGTAAATATATTACTTTTGAGCTTCAAGTAAATAAAGTTTATTAATTCTTAGGGTAAAACAATTTACGAGAAGAATAATTTATTTTTATAATATTACAAAAGGTGAACATCGTTTTCAATTGGATGAGTGATTTGCTTGTCTCTTCTTCAATACTACGCAACAAAAGCATACTGTTAGTGATATTTATTTATAATAATTTAAATGTAAATACATTGGAATTTACATGTTTTAGTTCATAAGTTTGAACAGTAGCGCCACCTACACAATTAATTATGGAATATTATTTAGTATTTACTGTTACATGTTTTAAGAATTAGAAGCATAGAATATTTTAACATAATGTTTAATCTTTTATTAATTATTATAACTTATTATAAGGTATAAATAACATCACCTGTAAGTTGGTTATGAAATTGTAAATTACCCTCGCCTAAATATTATAGTGTTAAAATATTATAAAACGAGTTGTAAGGACTGCTCTCGCCCATTCTATTACAAATGGTTGTATATTAAACATTGAAGTGCAAGTACTGTGTATTACTAAAACAAGTCTTAACAAGTCAGAAGTGTTCGACCGCTGTAGTATTACGCGCCACGTGTCGATATACACCGTTCGCAAGATATCCTGTCCAAGAATGCTGATGAAGATGGAGTGCTGCCACTGCCGTTGAAAAGCCACGAAAATAAGAGACGACGTTAAAGTTACTATTTGGGCCTTCTCCGAGTGCTGCTGTAGTAACCTCAAGCGACAACGAGTCGTAGATTTAAAATGATATTGCAAGTGCGTAAGTTTTTTTTTTCATAATACCCTCGTTTTGCCATCTGCTTAGCAGGCTAATTATCTAGCTGGTTATTCGGCAGCATGCTCAATATAGAATATTAATAACTTTGTAGCTTGAAGTTAATAGCACTACTATTAAATTCTGTTCATCATATATATCATCTTCACTATTAACCATATCCTGTTAAAGTTCAATCATATGCGAAATACAATAAGAGCCTGAATATTTACCAAAACTTTACAGTGTTACTAATACAATATTTCTCCATACATGTTTACATCGATTGGAGCCTTTGGTGAAGATATACGTCGGAGATGGGAAACTCTAAACTACTACTTTACTGCTAATCTGGAGGGGAATTCGTTGCTGTGTTATGAAAATCAACAACATATCAACATCACCTACAGCTACTGAAAGAAGCGGTCAACCAAGTACTTTCTTGCTGATCGCGGGATGGCAGTGCGAGCAAGCAGCACTATACAACGATGGACCTGAATACAACGACAAGGTGACAGATAAACTTTATTATAAGAAACTAGCCCTAGAAAAGTTTTGCATAATTAAGTGACCATGTGATTTATCATATTATTGTTACTACGTATACCAACTTTCAAAGCTTTTAAGACCCAGTTGTAGGTTAGAGACGCGATTTTTTTTTCTTTGCTTTTATTAAGTTATATAACTGACGCGGTAGTTGAGACTTTGAGACTTGCAATATAAACGTAATGTTAGTATTTTAGATTACGATATAGGCTTTAATGTCTTTTTATATGACATAGAAGTGAACACTCTCAATGAAGGGGTAATATTCGGTTTACAAAATGTATGTAGGTTATTTAAAGAACGATTTCTTAAAAAAAGAGTATATTCAGTCGTAAATGATTAAAATATAAAACCCAATATTAAACAAAAAGAAAAGGAATAACGTTAGATATTTTATATGTATATATATTTTTAAAGTAAAAGCACTTAACATCATAAAACCATTTTCAAATCGTAATGATCCTTTTGCTTAAGATAGTAAGTAGTTCCTTATAGTATACACAATATGAATAGCTGAAGTATAATTTTAATTTATACAGATTAAAATGTAGACTTGTCTCCTTTCAGAGAAATTAAAATTCTCGAATATCTTATAGACTTAAATGAATATGACTCGGTAAATATTAAACTCTATAAATTTGGTAGGATCAGATCTAAATGGCCTTGAGGACCGTATGGAAATAATAAGCCAATGCTTTGATGCTATAGGGGGTAGATTTAGATATGTTTACATTTATTAAATAGGTAAAGATTTGAATTCACGATATTATTTTATTACTTCTGCAACTATATTTTATTTTGTTTTGCTCAAACTACTCCATAGATCTTAAAATATTTATATTTAATTTTGAATTTGTAAGTTTAGCATCGGGTTGCGATAGACGTTCGTTTTTAAAACCAAGTTGGATACTTGGTTATCCACGAGGATAGGGTTATGTCATATCATGTGGAAAGTTAAATTTTATGTAACCCAATAATATTTGTTTTGAGAAGTTTCATTGGTTACTTTCATGAACCAAATTTGCTTTGAAAAACCATTTTTAGGTGGATAAAAATAAAGTTTAAAAACGTTTAAAATCTGAACCGGTACTGTCTAAATATAATCCCGAACTAAACAGACTAATTCAATAAAACAATATATCGCGCGTATGAATATTAAGCAATGATACTGGTATTTATTACTAAAACATATTTCTATTATCTTTTATTTGACCGTTCAAATTATTTACTGAGTGTTAAGTTCTCAGTAGTAGGTATCTGTACGAATTTATGATCTTAAACTTCAATCGATTATTGAAAAAGTAAAACGCAATAGGTATTCCGAAATAAATTCGTTAGAATCGATAAACTATTTCATAATGATGATGATATAGGTTTACCATTTAGATCGATTTTAAACTACACCAATAAACGCGTACATTTCGTATTAAATTGTAACAAAAAAAATAAAGCAAGCAATTAGGTCTTCTAAATCCCTATTAAAAAAAAAACTTTAAACGATATGCGTGGCACTCGATTATTTAATTTCCGATAGTATGTTAAAGAAGAAAAGAAATAACTACGATGAATTATCTTACATGCGTTTTTGAACTGTCAAATCGAGGAATTATATAAATCCACAGTAAAAGTTTTACTAAACAAGAAATAATTGCATGCCTAAACAATATACCATAATTGACAGTTCAGACAGTTCAAATTAGGTATTTCAAATCGATGAACTTTAAAAAATATATAATTTTCTAGATTATGACTGTTTATTACTTAAAAATAGAATTATTATAAAACATGCCTCCTAAATATTCTTATTAGCAATATGAAACATAAACACGTTAGACTTAAAGACTCTGGTAACTTGAACTCTAGACAAGAGAAACTTAAGAAAATTAGCAAGAAATATATTTTGTCGTATCTTAGGGTGTAAGAAGTAATATTATATATGGTACGGCCTCCTAAACCCCAAGCCCCAACCCCCTAAATTTCCAAGAATCGTATTATTTTCAGTATAACGTTTGTAAAATTTTATGCAGTTGAATTCTATTAAATAATTTATACTGTAGATAATAATAAAACAAAAATATAAAATACGTTTTGAATAATTGTATCATTCATTGTTTCGATTATATAGTAAACTAGATGTAGGTATACAATGTACAAAAATACGATTTCAAACTCGGAATAAAATTAATAAAACTTTTATAACAAGCGATTGAAAATTTAATTGACTTACGTTTTAATGCTTTATAAATAAATTAGTTAATCATTAGTTATTGATTTAGTGCAAATTAGAACAATTGGAAATAATAATATAAATAGTAAACTTCTAAAGAAATATGCTTGGTTTTATAATGTTCTCCAATTGTATGAAAAGTATCGTTACATCTTCAAAATAAAAAAGAGGACTATAAAAATGTTCTATTCCCACTAATAATTATTTTTTTTAGTTAAGAATATTTTCAATATTGATACGGACAGAGTAAATAAAGAATGTAAAGATGTAAAAAAAAATATTTTATATTTATTTATAAAATCTTTATTATACAAAGAAATTTATACAATTGGCGGACTTAATGCTATAGCACTTGATGCCTACTAATTATCTAGAAGTACCCTCGACCTCTAACAATATATTACAATTTCTTAAATAAAAAGATATATTTATTTTATTTATTTTATTTTAAAAACTTATTGCACATACAATTATTATAAGAAATTACAATAGTAGGATGTTGATACAGTAAGAAATTTTTGTGCAAAGGCGGTCTTATCGCTTAAAAGCGATCTCTTACAGACAACCCTTGATGAGTAAGGAATATTTTCAAAGTCATAGGATAGTGCAAGCATACTACAACGAGAATAAGAATTTATACACAAGGACACAATAAAAATAAAAACTATCGTTTTTAATTATATAAGTTAATAAATAATGATTATATATAAATATACACATACACACATACATATACATACATATATCCGTATATATAAATAAATGGAATAAAATACATAACCTATATAATATATGGTATACATACTTACGATAAAAATATATATTGCGTAGATAAATAATATTGCTTCAAACGATTTTTGAAAATTGACAGTGATTTAGAAGTTTGAATTTCTAACGGTAGGTCATTCCAGATTAATATAGAGAAATATATATAAATATTACAATTGTCGTGAATTTTGAATCGTGTTATGGTTAATAACTAAATGTAGCTTCTTTATTAACTACCGTTAAAGTATTAAAATTTTCTAAATTCGGGTGAATAAACATTTTCTTAAGATGTAAAATTTAAAACTGTTTCGATAAAATACCACATCATTACACACAAATTATTATTTTTTTCTTTAAAAAAATATAAAGAAACTAAACAAATATAACAATACAAACGTAATACAAAGTAAAAACAACCTGCTACTTCCAACAAAACCCATGCATAGTATGAATTTCAAAGTCATATATCTCTGTAGTCTGGTCATTAATATAGCCTAACAAAATGAGCTTGGTTTGCTTTTATTAGTTATAGATTTATTTGCTTAGAATGAGTTTTAAAAAAGTTAAAATTAAATATATGTTCATAACAATGATATTAATAAGTAAATTATTGAATGTGTTGTGTACCAAGCTGGTGTGTTACGTGGTAAAAATAAATGTAAAGTACCATTTTGGTGTAAAAATGATAACGTAATAACATGTTTGTGTGTCCCGTAGTAAAAATAAGAAATTGATGCCATGTTGGTGTGCCAATAGTAAAGGTAAGTATGAAATACGATCAATAGGTGCGTCCCGTGGTATAAAAAAAAATAAGAATAAACTACCATACTGGTGTGATCCGATGGTAGTAGTGAAAGTATAAGAAATATATTATTCAAATATATTTCTAAGGATTCAAATTAAAATAAATTTCTTGAGGATTCAAATTAGCGTAAATGGTAAGACCATAATTATCGGAACCGCTTATAGGCCACCATGGTTTAGTGTTAATGATTTTCTTGATGCGTTAACAGACTCCATAAACTCCTTTAGTCAATACGACCTCATATTCCTACTGGGAGATTTTTATATAAATTACTTAAATGAATATGATCATTACCCTTGGGTCACCTACACTGTCAAATTGCTAATGAAATGCCGCGATCAGGCACAAATTAAGGCACGTAAGTCACAGTTAGAAGCTCATAAAATGTACTACAAAGATCTTAAAAAAACCGTAAATGTAACTATTTCTTGTGAAATGGCTGCATATTTCAAAACACATATAAATTGCCATTTAAAACAATCTCACAAACTATGGAAAAATCTTAAAAACATTCTACACATAAAAAAAAATAAGGAAAATAATTTACCTGAACATTTATGTAACGCATTTGATATAAATAATCACTTTTTGACATTACCTATTAGTCTCAAAACCAGAAATAATATTTTAATAAAAAAATACAACGAAAGTAGGTTTTGTGCAGCGGAATTCAAATTAAGGCTTACAGATAAGGGATCTGTTTTAAAAATCTTGAAGTCACTTAACTCTAACGCAGTCGGAATAGATGAAATCTCTTTAGATATGCTTCTATCCTCTGTATCCCACACATTAAATCTAATCACACATATGATAAATCTTTCCATTACATGTAACACCTTTCCACTAGAATGGCAAACGGCTATAGTAATACCGATACCTAAGAAAAACCATATAGATAATTTAAAGGACTTACGCCCCGTTAGCTTATTACCATGTGTTTCTAAAATCCTTGAAAGAGTAGTTTGTGAGCAACTGACAGATTATGTAGAAAAAAATAAAATTCTTTCAGATAAACAGTCCGGCTTCCGCAAAGGGCGTAGCACAGCGACCGCCCTGGCCGATGTAATAGATAATATTTTGGGAGCACAAGATATGGGTCAAGGGACAATACTCATTTTGCTCGACTTCTCAAGAGCATTTGATACCATTGACAGGGAACTTCTTTTGTCAAAGTTAAAATTCTTTGGTGTCAGTTCTAATACATTAGAATGGTTTACAAGCTATTTAAAACATCGAAAACAAATAGTTGAAGTAGTAGGCGAAAACGGCTGTCGTAATAAGTCTGACTGTACGACAGTTGACCGAGGATTACCTCAAGGGTCAATACTCTCACCTATTCTTTTCTCTCTTTATTGCGCCGATATTATCGCAGCCATTAAATATTGTAACTACCACATGTACGCAGACGATATTCAGATATATATCACTTTTAAGCCAGCTGACACAGTTGAGGCTATAGCAAAGTTAAAAGAAGATTTAAACTCTATAGCAGAATGGTCAACGTCTAACAGTTTAGTGTTCAATTTAACTAAGACTAAATATATGTTATTAGGGACTAAACATCAAATATATAACATTTCCAACATAAAACCTTCGATTTTAATAAACGGAACTGAAGTCGAACGGGTTACAGAGACTAAAAACTTAGGGCTTCTTATTGATGAAAACATCCGTTTTGAAAATTATATTATAAGCACAGTTCGGAATTGCTTTTACAGGCTCAAAGTCTTATACCGCATAAGAAACGCCTTAAGTACCGAATTACGAAAAAAAATATGTGAATCCTTAATTTTATCCAAGTTTAACTACATGGACTTTGTAATAGGCCCAAGACTGCTTGCCCGCTCTAAAAATCTCATTCGAAGGGTTCAAAATGCTTGCGCCCGATACATATTTGAAATTCCTCCTCGTGCACATGTATCTCCATACTTGAATAGTGCTGGAATGTTGAGGATGGATAACAGACGGCACCTACATCTCGCTACACTATTATTTGGAGTAATAAAAAATAAAATTCCACATTACTTATATAATAAGTTGCGTTGGGCTGGTGACGTGAACACTACATAGATCAACATAGAACATAGAACAAGGTCTTCCTCTTCCCTGCTACTAGTACATCCGCACCGTTCCGCAGCCTTTGAAGGAAGCTTCCGATACGCTGCAACCAAATGCTGGAACGATCTCCCACCGCCGCTTAAGAACATAAAAACATTAAAAACTTTCAGTTTCAAGTGCAAACAATATTTGTTTAATTTTCAATTAATTTAATGGCATAGGAGAGGATAAATAAAAAAAAACTGTATACTACATAATAAAAACTTTTAAAATATTAGACTCGTGCTTTTTGAAAATATATAATGATCCAAAATATGGCTGTCTTAGTAATGTAATAATAAAGTTTGACTTACCATGTTTCAATTTCTCTCTGATATGCTGGGCTACGTCTACATATAACTTCTTTTCCTAACTTTATCAAGATCCACATTTATTACATTTATATCCATTTTAACTAATATAAAACTTATATGAAAGTATTTATTTAACACAGGGCGTACACACTATCATCTAATGGGCGCCATTGTGACCGAAGTCCGAACGGAGGGATCTGATTGGTTGAATCATCCGTTTTTTATTTCCGGTCTATAGATTGTATTTTATATTGGATATATAAATATTTTAGTATGTTGTAATTTTAATTTATTTTAAATTAACTTAAAAATACAGCAGTATATATTGTTTATTCATTTTTAATAAGTATATATATTGTGTAATTTCGTAAATATTACTATGGTATTTACACACACATCTGTATATAAAAAAAAAATAAAAAAAAAAAGAAATATGTACACTGTGTGGAGCTGTGGACTGCATCACAACCGTTCGTTGATGCATTAAGGCAACATCTGAAAATCAGGGTCGAAGGTTCACGCCTTCGACATATCCTGAGAGGCTATCCTTATTTGGACACCAACTATTATTCTGCTTTTTTTTTGTCTGTATATTCGAACAATTTTTATTCTATATTGAGATTTTTATTACTAGTATTATTGTTTTTTTTTCTTTGTTTAATATTGTATATATTTTTTTTTTGTGTTAATTTACTTTTTAGTTAATTCTTCTTAACGTTTTTACTTTATAACCCCTTGCAGTTGTATTGTCTAAATAAAAGTATTTTTCTTTCTTTCTTCTTTCTTTTTTTTAAATACCATCAATGGGTGCGTCCCGTGGTATAAAAAAATAAGAATAAACTACCATCTGTGTGTGTTCCGGTGGTAATAGTAAAAGTATAAGAAATACCATCTGTGTGTGCTCCGGTGGTATAAAAAAAAATAAGAATAAACTACCATCTGTGTGTGTTCCGGTGGTAGTAGTAAAAGTATAAGAAATACCATCTGTGTGTTCCGGTGGTTATAGTAAAATTAAGATTTATCCCATGTTGATGATGTGTGTCCATGGGCACCAGATCATAAAGGCATGTCCGTTGATCTGGCTTTTTGTGAGCAGCCTGGTTTGTCCGGTGCAAAGAGAACAAGCTTGTATAAACATATTATATAGTAATGTATTTTAAAGTTTGTGATGAATTAACGAGTATTTATGATAAAAATTATAATTATATTACGAGGACGTAATAAGATGTCAAAACGGCCGATAGTAAAGTTATATGTTGTATAAATGTTATGTAATTTCGCACATTAAAAGTATAATTGGATGTTTTTTTTCTTTATGCATTGTATTTTTAATAATTTGTTTTTCTCTATAATATTGTAAGATCCTGAATTCAGATGACCATTTGGTCTACTGGTTTCCAGAATGTTTATTAAATTAGAAATTAGTCATTTAATATATGATGGTTGGTAATTAAAGAAATTAATGATACAATTACGAGGTCGTAACATTATAGATCAGGAAAGGTCGAGTGTTAGTCATATTTATTTATAATAATTTAAATGGTAAATACATTGGAATTTACATGTTTTAGTTCATAAGTTTGAACAGTACCGCCACCTACACAATTAATTATGGAATATTATTTAGTATTTACTGTTACATGTTTTAAGAATTAGAAGCATAGAATATTTTAACATAATGTTTAATCTTTTATTAATTATTAGAACTTATTACTTATTTTATTAAGGTATAAATAACATCATCTGTAAGTTGGTTATGAAATTGTAAATTACCCTCGCCTAAATATTATAGTGTTAAAATATTATAAAACGAGTTGTAAGGGCTGCTCTCGCCCATTCTATTACAAATGGTTGGATATTAAACATTGAAGTGCAAGTACTGTGTTTTACTAAAACAAGTCTTAATAATACATACATTGTTTTTTATATTTCAAATTATAGACATTTTAAAATTGTAGAACTTTCTATACTTACCGGGAACAATAATAGTATTTTGAAGCGTTTTATTTCTTATATAATTTATTATAAACATGTTCTATATTAATAGTTAAAGTAAAAAATCATGTTTTCAACAATACAAATCAAATAAATTTAATTTAATTTAATTTAATAAAGACACTTTTGTTCTCAGTATAGGTAAATAAATCGGATTGTTTCAACTGTAATATTTGATATTCGATAAAATATTTACTGACGTTGTTTCTTTCAGAAAGCAACAATGTAAATGCATTGATATTATGTTAAAGGGAATGTAAAATCAATCCTAATGATAAATTGATTGCAAACTAGATTTGCTCTATATATTCGTTTATTTATAAAATATATTAATTAATATATTTTAATTGACAAATTAATTAGAAATGAAAAAAAGTGGGGCTACCGGTTTAAGTTCAACAACAAATACACAGAATCCATACTAGCTTTTGCAGATGATCTCGCGATACTGACACGTAATCCGAAACAATGTCAGGTACTTTTAAATGTAGTTGAGGATTTCTGTACGTGGACCGGCGGATTGAGGACAAAACCAAGTAAATGTTTTAGTCTGTGTCTGGGTAGACGGAATACCAAATATACCTCTTACGATCCGGGTCTTATAATAGGCGGTCAGTGCGTTAGTACGGTTACGGAAGCAGCTCCGTTTAAATTTTTGGGTAAAAAAATCGATTACCAAGGCCGTACTCCATCGTTGGATGTAATAATCGATAGCTTTTTAAACGATCTCAAAAAGGTAGACAACCAACCAATAAGTAACGTCAAAAAAGCTTGGATTTACGACAATTATTTAACATCACATCTGAATTGGCCTTTCCTCGTGTATGATATAAATAAAACCCTTTTGTCAAAGTTAGATGCAAGCGTCATAAAGACATTGAAGTTATGGCTCGGGTTAGCGCACTCAGCGGACTCTTCAACCTTATTTAGAGACCGAAACAACTTTGGATTAAAATTAAAGAAACCATCGGAGCTCTACAAACATCTAAGAGTTACCAAAAGACATATCATCGGAAAAACTAAAGATGATTCTGTAACTTCTCTCCCAAAAGACAAAGTTGCCTCAGAGCTCGAGTCACGACTTCAATTCCATAAAAAATTTATGATAGGTGCTCAAACAAACAAAGTAGGGCTAGGATCAAGTAGGAAAGTTCAAGACATAGACATAACAAAATCTTTTATTCGACAAGACGAAAACGATAATTACCGACTCCACGCGATGAGCCTAGAAATTCAAAACGAATGGGTGACCATAGGAGATTTTTGTATTCCACTAGCCTTGAAGTGGCGCACCTTAATTTATGATTGGTCCCCAGCATTATTAAAATTCTATCTTAATGCATTCCAAATGACTCTCCCAGATCAAAGTAATTTAGTAAGATGGGGCAAAGCCACCGAAAAGTCTTGCAACATCTGTGGGGAGGCAATAGGAACCGCGAAACACCTATTAGTAGGGTGTAGGGTACTTCTAGATAAAGGTCAATACTCGCGTCGCCACGACAAGGTATTAGAAATCATACGGGAAGCGGTTAGTCTTTCAGTAGCAAGAGCGCGGAAGGGTATAACAACCACCAAACGATCTATAGAATTCGTAAAAGAAGGCTCCTCCAAAAAATCAAAAGCGAAGCCTTATTCAATATTAGGCGCGGCTCCTGATTGGATTCTCATGATGGACACGTATGAAAAGCATTACAAAATCCCTGGGGATGTTGGTGTTTCGTCATCCAGACCGGACTTATTCCTGTATTCGAAACATCTGAGGCGCGTGATACTTGTGGAGCTTACTGTTCCTTGGGAAACAAACATCCCAAGGGATCACACATTCAAGCTCAATAAGTATTACGAACTAACCAACGAACTGATCGGGAATAAATTTATAGTTAGTTTGTACGCGGTAGAAGTGGGAGCGAGAGGTATAACAGCAAAATCTCTCTATAGCCTACTTAAAGATCTTGGCCTTTCTAGAACAAGCATCAGTTCATTTCTAGAACGTACTTCAAAGGCGGCATTAGTAGGTTCTTTCCAAATTTGGTTAGGTAGGGAGAGGAGTGTGGAGGGTGAAGGTGAGCGTTTCTGCGCATAATAAAGGGGCCCCTTAAACCTACTCCTGGGTCGCAAGTCCCAGGCACTGCTTGCACTCCTCTCCTTGCAACGCGATGGGCCCGGCACCCGCACGGTGAATCCATGGATTGCTAAGAAGCTTCGTCTCTCTGAAATTATTGTTGTTGTATAGGATAATGTATATTTTTTAGTCTCTCTGAACATTTGTGAAAAGTGAACAAAAAAATAAGTGGAAAATGTAGTGGACTGTAACATATTTAAATAAATAACATCATGCTATAGGTAAAAAAATATTGTAAACAAAATATTTTACTTAACTACCTTACTGTTAGTGTAACTATTTGTTTTATTCCTACCTACTAATAATGTATATTGTATAAGAATAGTGCGTGTGTAGTGTTTCATAGTATTGTTATTTTGCAAGTTGTCAACGGCTGGGTGTACGGAA
The DNA here is from genome assembly GCA_959347405.1 of Napeogenes sylphis. NCBI lineage: Eukaryota > Metazoa > Arthropoda > Insecta > Lepidoptera > Nymphalidae > Napeogenes > Napeogenes sylphis. The sequence goes on from OY365785.1 coordinate 23,841,794, forward strand.
AAACTCATTAGAGTTTATGTTTGCACCACGTATATAAAACTTATTGTAACTTTGATTTATTGTTATGTAATAAATAAAATAATGTCCTATGTCCTATATAATTACTAAATACGATAATAGTTTCTTTATTTTTGTTCAAACTAAAATAAAATAATACACGTAAGGGAAATTGAATTTAGCATTTAACGTAAATAAATCTAACAGTCAGGTAATTAATTTACATAATATACTAAAAGGATATGTCAGAATTAATATCTATTTTACAAAACGTATATTATAATTACTGAACACATCAAACATTTAGCCGTCGAGAAGATGAATAGCGGGAAACAGGGTGAGAAAAGTGATTATTCAAGCTACACACATTGAAACACTTTATGTTATGATACACACACGTCCACATAACATGAAGGATGTTTTTCGACTAAATGAGTTTTACATTAATCATTGATTTAATTTAAAAAACTTTAGAAGAAATGTTAGAAATATTTTAAGAAGAAATATTGGAAAATATATTTCAGTTAAAATTGATTTCTACGGCACTTGTTCTGTATCTGAGAAGATAATATAATGTTAAGCGTCAAATTCAGCAATATTGAAGAGTTACTATTTATGTTATAGTTATACGATGTTTTAAATATATATACGATAAACATTTATAAAGTTTCCAAAGAAAAAATCATAAAAATCATAAAATCAAGTTATCTTGAATCAGACAATAAACTAACACTGCACCAAACGTCTTCATTATTTTTCAGTAATTTTGTAAAAAATTACTTAAAGAAAACTTAAAATTTGGTGTCTACGTAAAAGGAGAAAAATATATACTAGTTTGATTATATAATCAAATAGGTTTTGTGATTTCATCAAAATATTGTACAAAACATTCAACAATCGATTTTTTGCAAACTCTCATGTTTTAACAGTATTACGATTAGACATGATATAAATAAACGACGATCGACTTTATTTGGACGGCGGTGATGTCTATTAGGCTTCTTTCAAAAATCCTAACCAATGTTTTTCACTTTGCAGTGTATATAAACATTGCATGCCACATCCGAAATTAAGCATATTTAAATTTTACATAAATATAGAAAGAAAAATAAACCGATGTGGGCGGGGATTCGAACGCGTGACCTCTGGGAAACCATCCCGTCGCTCTACTAATAAACCTACAATATCACTACACATTTCGGTGAATTAAGCATTCTATATTTGATGATATTACATTATTATAAAACAAATATAAATCAAGTAAGTTATTTGATATAACACGCAAGGCTATTTTCAAAATATTTTCAGGGTACGTATCGTTATCAGACCCCATACTCAATCACTCATTCGGTCATATTTCACTCGGTCATCTAAGATACGACACCCTCACCTTTAAGGATTTTGATGTAGTAAAATATGAAGGAAAATATAGCAGGAAGGAAAATATTTTAACCAAACCAAATTAAAAACTAAATATTTGACATAAAAACGTTTCATCACAGTCATTCAAATAACAATAACATTTTAAGTAATTTTATACACCTTGTACATTATAATTTTCCAGAAATAGGTAGAAAAATAAAATAAAATAAAATCAAGCCCTTTAATGAAAACAAATGCTATTCATATAATGTGTAATATAGAGCATTAACTTAAAATCATAAAAAAATGTTTAATTTTTAAAATCACTGGGCGGGAAATTTTTGTCCTACAGCCAGGTAATTAATACATAAGCTACTTATAAATAAGAATATGTTGAATTAATCTTTTTGAGATTTAATTTGGTAAATATTAAATGCTAATACATTTATTTAGATGTAATAAATATTTTTCCAGACCTAACAAGATATTGGACATTAACCTGAAATAAGTTTTCCTACTTACAAAAAAAAAATATATATATACTATAACTCGCTTATTAAAAGCCAGAGCCGTATTACTATAAATTAAAAATGAGTTCAATAATAAACCCTTAACATTAAAATATTTTGTCTTTACAAGGTTTAATGATAAATAAAATGTGCTAAAAGCATGTCGAAGTTTCAATGTCAGTTTTTACGAATAATATTATTACTGAATGAAGTACACGTATCAACCGTCTAGAAGTTTTATGATGGAAAACGAGGCGTATTAAGTGTATAATTTTAAAGAACTTAAGAAAAAGTTTATAACCATGTAATCTATTATAATACTCATTAGTAGTAACTAGTTGTTGACTGTAATGACTTTAATACTTCATTCTACTATTACAGTAATACATATGTTAAATTTTTATTACCAAAACCTGTATATCTTATATTTTTTTAAAAATCTGAAATTAACGCGTACGTATCAGTTAGTAAATACCTTTTATTTGCCTGACCTTTCGACCAAGGTGCACAGGCCGTGTTCATAGGATGACCCAATTCCAGTTTAAATTTTTAGTTCTATTGTAGTTATGGGCCGAAACTATTTTTGCAAATTTTAAAAATATCCTTAATCTGCTCTATCTCAAAATACTCGATATTAGCTATCACTACACGATAACTTTCATAAAAAATCGTTAGGTAGTTTTTTGTGGTATAAACATAAATATTAACATGCTTTTGAGTTATCCAATAAAACCTATAAATATTTTATATCTTATCCATCCATCAATGAAAAACCGATGAAACAAAATTTCAACATGGTTCGGCGTTTATAAGTAAAACCCATAAATTTGTTACAAGTAACCTTTGTAGGTTATTCTATCTATCAATAAAAAACCCTTGGATTAACTAAAAAATAATTGAGACTGATCTTGCTATTTTTGAGATATCAAGAAGTATGTTACATGCAGATACTATATCATAATCATATTTTTTATCTATAAAAGCAACTACTGAAATATGGCTTATAAGATTTAATAAATAATATTTGCAATAACATAAAAGAGGTAGAAGAGAATATATAAAAGCACCTAAAAGTACTTCGAAAAGAAAATTCGTAATGAAGTTAAATGGAGTGAAAAAATATTTTTACCAAACTAAAAGGCACACTACACAAAGGATCAAAAGATTTAAAAATGTTTAAACAGAAATAAATATTCATTGACTACAGTTTGAAACATTTCGTCCTTGCAAACAAAAAGAGTTAAATCAATCGTAATAATTGAAAAAAAATGTGTATAATTAATAAATATTTAGGAAAATTATTTCCTATAAAAAAAATGTGGCGTTATTTAAAAATCTTGTGTAGGTTTATTAAAAGACAATTTTATTACTATTATATTTATAAAAATAAGATGTCTAATTCTTTACACCAACAATAATATTTTTTTATAAATTATGTGATGTCAAATTAATAAATTATTTTTTTTCTACTCATACCGGCAAAGGCTATAAATGTCAATTTGCCAATAGATTTTTTTATAAGAATATCCATACTATACCATTGATATTAGAAATTAGTCAAGAGTAAGTAGACAAAGTATATCAAAAAACAATCGTTATATAAGTGAATGGAACAAAATAACTATTTATTAATGTGAATGATAGAATGTAAGAAGGGAGAGGAAAGCTACTTGGAATAAAGTTCATTTAGCCATGATACGCTGCCATAATATCAACATTAAGCTGATCTTTTGTGTGAGGATTGAGCTAACACTTTGGACTACTAACAGCTGGATCTGTCACTCGTAGAGATTGTGGGTGGAAATTCTTGTCCATATTGTTTCACTTTTAATCCCATATTAATTTAATCCCATATTAATGTTTTAATTTGGACAAAAACAAAATGTAAAAAGTATATATTTTTCATGTTTTATTTTATATAAAAAAATCTTTTTCTTATTAGCTCTTTTGGCTTGCCTATCGATGCTCTTTCACCTCCGAAGGTTGGTTGATAGCCAATTCCTTTTAGTATTATTAATCCGCCTTTTTTACAAATTGTTTATTTTTTTTAGTTATAGAATAATATAAAGGAAGGCTACTTTACTTTTAATGTGAACAAATACATTTAGCTACGTTTTATTGAAGTAAGTTTGATAAAAAAAATTGCTTTAATAGTTTAGTTTCTTGAAACATTTAATAGGATAAGGTATATCGGCCTAAATTCAATATACAAAAGAATATTCAGAAATGTACAAAAGACATCCAAGGTTAATACTATTCTTTATCTGTTAATATATTGTTTTAATAGTCACTGGTGTGACAAGGGCAAGGGATGGTTTCAATACAATAACAAAATAACAATAAGCGACGCCCGACGCGTCTTCAAGTCGCCGGTGCTTCTTCAACTTCACACAAAACAAACAAACTAAATAATCTGTTAATAATTGAACTAAAACCAAAATAGGAAATATTTTTTATAGAGAATGAAGCTTTAAATGTGTAGTATTTTATTTTATGTATCGAAATGTTATTATTGTATTTCAGACTTATTGTAATTAGTCTGTATGCTATGCTTAATTACGTTTCCATCTTCGTAACCCTAAACGTGAGTGTGACTAAATAAGTGATAATGGAGACATTCAGTTTTGGCTTTAGTAAAAATAATCTTTAAATAAAAATAGCGACGCCAAAAGTTTTATATTTTAAGAAAATTTAATTGATGGTGTGCTATATACCTCGAGAGTCGTGTCCGCGCAATGTAATAGTAGCCATTGTATTACATGTAATAAATCATATGTACATAGAAAATATTAAAAAAAAAATATGTTGCTAGCCTGATACGAGCTTTTATAAGAGCAAGAGAACCCAAAACAATGGTTTTTCATTGTGTCTGTATGTCTGTATATTTGTGTATGCTAATCTCAGAAACGGCTAAACCATTTTGAATGCAGTTTTAAAGCAAATATTGTAATATTCTTCAATTTACATTAAGTGTTTATTTAATCTAAATCGGTTAATAAATAAAAAAGTTATGTCAATTTATGTCAATCACGTAATAGGTATAAGAATCTTATTTTATACATGTAATAAATCTTAAGAGAAGTAGTCTTTTTACATTGAAAATATTAAAAAATATATACTAGGATGTGAAGTAATAACTAATGGATCCATTTTCAACATTTTTAACAAATTTTTCTCTATTCGTCTGTTTGTCTTTTAGTTGTCCACGCAACACGAAAAAAATATATAGCTAATGTAAACTTTTATACATAGAAATTGAGCGTAACTCTGAGTAACATTTAGTTTTCAACTTTTATTACACTCTAAGTGCTCCAGAAATCTATCTTTATACATATAATAAAACTGTAACTGATCGCTGTCTGTACATGTATAATATTTTCAAAAATTTATAATGGTTGACCTTCATATAACCAAGAGAACCAGATCAATGTTTTTTTAATTTTGTCTTTTCGTCTGTATGTCTGTATGTTTGTGCACGCTAATCTCAGAAACGGATTAATCGATTTGGATGCAGTTTTCGGGAATATATTGTCATGGGATTCACTTTACGTTTTGTTTTTTTTTAATAATCGGTTAACAAATGATGAGGTTAATATTTTTTTATTTTCGTACCATTGCTGCTTGCATTGTGATTAAACATCAAAAATATACATAAGTAAACTAGAAATACTCCTACACGCAAAAACTACTTCAATGATTTTGATGAAACTGAAGGTTTATAGTGTCTACATATATTGATAAGTACAAGGGGTACTTTTTATCAAAATCTAATATTAATATTTTTAATTAGAAAATAAATTAAATATTTTATAAAAAATATTTAATTTATTTTCTAATTAAAAAAGATAAGTTCTTATTACACGCAAGTTACTCGTCGATTTGATTTTTCGAATTCTTAAAAGGTAACAAAATCTGGCTTCTAGATCAGTATCTCCCATCCTTTCTTTGTGTCATGCCCCACCGTAGCCTTTCTGAAATTCTTATGGTCCCTGTGTAACATACATAAATATTAATATGAACAAAATATTGTACACTTAGAAAGTCAAATTCAATAAGTAATTTTAGGCAAATAAATATAGTAAAAAACTGAAATTACTTACTACTTTGCCCCCCTTAATAATCAAATTGCCCACCTGTGGGTCGTGAACCCCACGTTGAGAAACATTGCGCTAGAAGTTCAAAGTTTTAAATCAATCGAGCAAAAGTTCATGTGGGAAGTTATCTGTTGCAAATAGGTTGTAAGCTACCCTTCTAGAAAACGTTATAAGAAGTTATGGGAGCTCTCTAAAGCTGATATTGACAACTTAAACTAGCTATCTACGGCGTACGGCTAAAGTAAAACCAATCTTTTGAGCACATCTGTTTGCCCCATGCTTTACTTAGAATATTCATAAACATAACGTCTTTAACTATGCCGCATTGCGGTTTAATAATAAAATATTTTGATGAAAAGTTTTATACATAAATTTGTAGTATCAAAGTGCAAACATCGAAGTCAGCAGTGTGTGAACATATACAATAAGCCCAATCACTACATAAGATTTGATAAACCTAAAAACCCTTGCTAAGGTTTTAAGGTTGGTGTCATGGAATGTAACAACGGTACATACCTCGAATGATTAGCCAGGCTATTGAAATTAAAAACGCGTTAATTATAATAGAGAAGCTGCTTGGAGACTATCTATCACCTAGTAAAGAACCTACTAAAAGAAAAATATAAAATCCCATGTCTGTGGCCGCAACGATCACAGTGCGTTCAATGTGAGCAAAAGTCACTAACATTAGTTTACTCAAGATACTGTTAGTGAAAGAAATAAAAATAAACTCGTAACGCCTAAATTTCGACTTCAAAAAGTTAACAAATCCTTCATGGGCTTCAGTGTACGCATATATAATAAGGTTCCACAAGATATTTTGGATCTTCCTTTTCATAGTTTTAAATCTAAAATTAAAAGTATATTATTAAATAAATCTTATTATAAAATTCAAGAATTTTTGGATGATCGAAATGTATGGAACTTGGGTCGTTGACTCATTTGCAGGGTTGATGTTATAATGTATAAGTCAAACATTGTTTAATTTGATTTAAAAAGAGCAACTGTTGAGTTTCTGGCCAGCTCTTCTCAGCAGAACAGCATTCCGAGCTGGTGGTAGTTTACTCACAGACTGACAGACAGACTGACTATACTGACCAATTTAATGTAATTGATGATTCAAAAGTGCGTGTAAATGCCTACTTGAATAAAGATATTTTGAATTTGAATTTTGAATTTGAATTTGAGCAAGACTCTACAAACAGTATCTTGAGGTTGAGACTTTAAGAGTTTTGTGTGCATCCTGAACTATACGTCCGGAAACTTAGGAACCGTTGGAGGTAGATGGATAATTGACTAAATAACTGACTTAGTAACAGATATCTTAATCTTACCGTGAACACGATTGCTGCAAAGCATACGAACTGTCGGGTTAAATTTAAAATGTAAATATAAAATATATGAATTAAATCCTTAAAAAATAGTTTTTATTTTTGTGTAGTTTTCGTGAAAATCTAAGAAAATACTATTATTTTAAATCTTTATACTACATAAACGAAAATTTAATTGATGTATACGTAGATAAAAAGACTGTACGTTTTCTATTTCGTTTATATTTTTAAGCATTTCTCCTTATTCGAAGAAAGCAATAAATGGAGAAGATCAAACAAATTTAGATATAAACATTTACGCGAAAGGTTGATTTATAATTGTTGATATACTTCTTTTTATTTGATAACCAAATAAACAAAGTTGTTTTGGTATCCAATCTAATTTATAGTTCATTAAATTTCAACAACCATTGATTATAGATATAATTGATAAGTTTTATTTGATTTTGTATAAAAAGTCAGACTAGCGACAATATGTCTAGATGGTTAAAATATTTAAAAATCATTAACTCGATGATATTCCTAAAGAAGAGATAATTTAAAAAGTAGATATATGTTATTGCATTATACGCATGAATGCAAAAGCTTATAACACTGTAGATTAAAAACACAAACGGTTCACTGTCGCTTCGATTTCACTTAATACAATCCATTATTCTATAAGCCGAACGGATTGTGCCTGTCACAATAGGGAACATTCACGTATTTTTTTTTTGACGTAAATTAATCATTTACCTCTCTATATCGTAGAAAAAAATATTAATAGGCTTGAAAAGATTCTAGTTTTTTTTCAAAGTGAAAATTAAAACATTGAGTAAATTTGACCCGTTTAAACACCGCCATTTTGCGCGCGCTTTGCGTGACGTCAAATGATACATCCAGTGAATGTTTACTATGAACTTTTTAGCAATTTCATAGATATTTTAAGTTTTAATTGCTTTACAAGTCATGGAAGAAGATAAAAATCATCTTACGAGTATTGTATAGTACCGGAGTGCAAAAATAATATTAGAAAAACACCCGACAAAGTGTTTTTTGTATTCCAAGAGATGCGAAAATACAAAAACAATGGTGTACGGTAATTAAAAGGGATAATATATGTCCTAAATCGTGTTTATATGGTTGTGAAGATCAATTTAACGTAAGTATACTTTATTTATAATAAGTTTAATCTAATAGTTTAAATTTATAGTAAGTATTAAACATTAGAAAATTTGAGTTTAAAATTAACCTAACCTATCTTACAAATTTCAGTATAACTTTCTATAAAAACCGTAATCTTTTTTTGTTTTACGCAATTTTTATGGTCTGTCGATTTATTTCAGGTTAAGGAAGATACAGCAAATTGTATTGAATATAATATGTGTAACGAAACAACAAGGAGAAAGATGCAATCTAAGTTTGAAGAAAGGAGTTGTTCCTTATATATTTTTGTGGCAAAAACAACAGCTGATAGAATGAGAATGTGCATAGTCAAAAGGCAAAGATTGACATCGGTTAATGAAGCCTTTTAAGAGTTAGCTATCAAAAGTAGTGTTTAAAAAAATTGGTGACCTTTACGAAGAAGTGATATAGGTAGTAAGTCCTAGTACTGCCCATACAAATGTCTGTGATATTAATCTGCCAAGACTCAGTACTTCTCCTATTGAATGTGATGATCATAAGGCAGGGCCTTGCTTTTCGCATATTAAAGATAAATTACCAAGTGACTAAGCTGTGCAAGTTAATATTAAACCGAAGTATGGAAGTAAAGGTGTCAATGTAAATATACCTGCTGAAAAATAAAATGTAGCATTGTCACCATTTCCTCATTTAACACACAACATTGTTACACAACAGTTTTAAAAGTAAAACTATCTGTTTTAAAAAGAAAATTGTTTACTGAAAACACAGCTGATAATACTTCTATAGCATCTTATATCTTCTATATCTGCTGATTATCAACCAAGTTATTTATCTGAGTCAAGTGAAGTGAAAAATGATTCAGAGGCAGAAACATTTTAAAAATGTATTGTGTAGTAGCATGCTAACTGCTATTCAAAAAGAGTTTGTAGGTATTTGTTTAGTTAGAGTTGTTTGAGTATTTAGAAAATGTTTTTAAGATTACCTAAACAATTGTATCATTTAATAAAACCTTTAAGCACGAAAATATAGGTTTAAATTATTTATTTTTCTTAGTCACACTGATACCACAGTATGAACTTAAACGACGATATATTGAATGGTGTGTCAAATGACGTCACATTTCCTTTCGACCAATGGTGGCGCGTTTTGGAATTTTGAATTTCGCTCCCTAAAGTTACACTTTTCATAAATTATTTTATGGCCTTAAATGATTAGTAAATTAAACAAAAATGATTTTATTATAATAAGATGATAAAAAGTAATCGAAAAAAAAATATTTGAGACCATTTAAATTTTTTTGCATGTTCCCTATTGAATATAGCGAACAAAGCTGGTAGAAACCGAGATTTATTTGCTTTTGTAAGTACATTGTTTTGTGAATATTACTGCAAATATAATGTATATAATATATAAACACGTAGTAACTGTTATTTAATAAAAAATGAATAACATTATAATACTATACATTTTATCGTATCTAAGAAAAAAGATATACGCTACTTTAATAGGACAATTTAAATGCATAGCATGTTTCCGACTTTTCAGCATGAGATGTGTTCATGTTTTAAATGTATTTTAAAGATTAGTTATTTGATAATACCCAGTAACGAACGTGCTAGGAGGCGAATTTCCTTCCTTTTATTTTTCTTTTTAATTGAATAAAACAAATATTTTTTTTAAGAATTCATAAGAAAAATTTATATTTATTATAACAAAAGAGGTATTTAAGAGTCTAGTGGAAAATATTTGATTAGGTAAAAATGTAATTATATATTTATATATACATAACCAACATCCCAAGGGATCACACATTCAAGCTTAATAAGTATTACGAACTGACCAACAAACTGTTCAGGAATAAATTTATGGTTAGCTTTTATACGCGGTAGAAGTGAGAGCGAGAGGTATAACAGCAAAATCTTTCTATAACCTACTTAAAAACCTTGGTCTTTCTAGAATCGGTCTTTCTAGAACCGGTGCTTCGGTTCATTTCTTGAACGTATTTCAAAGGCGGCATTAGTAGGTTCTTTCCAAATTTGGTTAGGTAGGGAGAGGACTGTAGCGGATGAAGGCGACCGTTTTTGGGCATAATATAGGGGCTCCTTAAACCAACTTCTGGGTCGCAAGTCTCAGGCATTGTTTGCACTCCTCTCCTTGCAACGCGATGAGCCCGGCACCCGCACGGTGAATCCATGGACTGCTAAAAAGCTTCGTCTTATATATCTAGCTAAACATAGACTTGCTGATACACATCAATTACATCTTTTTATAAAAATATGTACATATATAATACATGTGTCACATTATACTCAACAAGTTATATTACATTATAATGTAGGTAATACCTGAATTTATTTATTAAAAAAACGTACGTATTAATTAAAAATGTGATTATTTCTTTTAATAAACTAAATTAAAGCATCTATTTTTATGTAAATAAAAATTATACAAAGAATTAAACTTTACGTATACCGAGAACACAAAAGAATTAAAACTGTCAGGACGAATTGTAAGGGTCTACTTCAAACACAGATAAGTGTGGCATACAAACCCTCTGGGACTTTGTTGGGACAATTATAACATACAATAATTGTACCTTTTAATTTTCTTTCTTTCTTTCATGGTTATTTTAGTATTATTTTTTTTATAAAAGATCAAAATAATAGCTATGTGATTGCACAGAGTGCTAAAAAAACACAAATATAGGGAAGACCTATAAAATATCTTAGAATATCATAAAAAAAATATTCAACTCATTTGAAGTTACGGTTTTGGGTCTCACAGCACAAGCTAGTAATCAGAAAACCATCAATTCAATGATTATTAATTAAAAAATATCAACCAATTCACCAAATCGTCACCACTCTGTACAAAGAGTCCAGGTTCCTTTCAATTTAAATAAGAAACAATGTTTTGCATTCAAAAAACAACATTTTATTAGTTTTTATTTATATAAATTGAGCTATTTATGAAAACAAATGAAATTCATGTAATATGTGTCGTATTAATTAAGAATCATGTAATAATTGTTAATACTGAGAATTATAAGTGGTTAGCTCATTCTGCGGAATATAGGATATATGTGGTGGTTTTTAGTATTTATCAACAATTTAAGGACCAATTTAAGAAACGTAAGAATTTTTTGATCTTTTCTGTAGGCTGTTGTGTGTGCGGACTATTCTAATAGCTAGAGAGCTGTGCTGAGCTAGAGAATTTCATTGTTGTTAGAGCTTACAGACCCCCCAAGTTTGTTAAGAGATTGTTAAATATGTTTGCTCAACTACTCATAAATTAAATAATATAGTTTTTCAGAAGCCCAGTTTTAACTAATTATAAACCTAAGTAGTAATTCCTTAAATATAATTATAATAACCTGGAATATAATAAATTGCAAATCTGGTAAAAACAAAGCTCACAACCTTTTTTTTTCTCTTCTCATACATAATCAAATAATAAAATTAGATAACGAAGTTGCCTCCCCTTTGAAATTTATAAAAAAATAGATTATTTTGAATGACTGTATCTCTTGGGGGTTGTTTCCTGACCTCTTGAAACATAACAAAGTAGTGCCTTTCTTAAATTCACAAAATGCTTTAAATCTTCCTAACTGCAGATCAATGTCAGTATTATTTTCACTTTACGAGTTATTTAAAAAAAAATCAGGCTCATCCAGTTATTAGACGATTTTAATAAAAATAAGTTACTTCATAATAAACACTTTGATTTTACTATTCTCGCTATACTATGAACGCAGGCGTCTTTCTTATTAAGCATAATTTTGGGGAATAATAGGAGTCACGGGATGATTTTAGAGTATTCTTCGATCTATCTAAGGTATTTGATTGTATTTAACATGAAACATTGGTCATGAAATTGTACTATTATAAACTTGTACTATTAAACTCTTGATTTCTAACTTCTCTAATAGAATTCGAAGGGTGCAATTGAACGGAATGAGATCAGCTGGAACTTTAATTAATATGGGGGCCCTCAAGGTTCAATCTTAGTCCCAATACTATAAAAATGATCTACCAACTTTTGTCGAAAAACATAATGAATCTGTATCATCAGCAAACATTTTGATGATTCTTCTTTAACATTTAAAGAGGAACGGCTTTCTATAGTACATAAAAAATGATTTTCGTATATATATTATACGAAATTCACTTTTTATATACTACTGGTAGATCTAGAAATTTTTTTGTAAAACAAAGCATATGGCATAAAATTCCTTAAGAACAAGTTTACATATTACACAGAATTTTGAACGTAGAGCATGCCTACAAAAATATCTTGTAATAAATATATATATATTTCAATAAAATATATTTGAACTGCAGACGTGAGTCAATACAGAAATAAAGAAACAGCAGCATGGTTATTAATTCTGATATCTCATTATTTGTAGGTCTTAGTTTGTCAAACTGTTACTAATGTTTTTATATTATTACTCTCAGATATTACGATACCCAAAATTTATAGCACAATATAAATCCACATGAATGGGTATGACATTGATGTTATAAATGAAGTCCAACGCTATATATGCAGCGTATTTTATTTTTGGTTAGATTGTTAGTCGGATGATATTATGTAAAAAGTGTAAATAAACTTGGTTTTCCATGATGGAACAAATATATAATTACTATTATGGCTTTATTCAAAGACACTAAATGGAAAAAAATATCTCGTGAATTTCCTTCAATGCCCGTTAAAGAGCCTCTTTCAATATATTTCAATCCAATAGCTCTGACTTATCATCGAAACTCTAAATTATAAAAGCCTTTTAAGCTGAAATTGGGCACGTATTTTCCTCGCAGACATTACTCAATACAATATTTTTCTTATTTTTTTTATATGTGTATGAATATAATACTAATTGAAAAATAAAATAAAATATACATAACTATGCAACATCAAAATAATTGAACAAATAAAATCTAAAAATATTACTATAATTATAAAATAATTTCTTTATACGTTAGGGTATACAAAAGAAAAATGGGTAAACGAATAGGTGAAGACATGCTCGTTATTTTCAATATCTACTTTCTTTTAAAATATTTCTAAAAAAAAATTCAACTGGATAGCAAGGGGCAAAACAATTTAGAATATTAAAGGGGACAGTTCACAGACAATCGCAAGTCGAATTTAGAAAATCACAAAGGATTGAGATTTATACTTGATAGGTCTGTTTTTATTCGGTAAAAATATAAATAAAGTGGCGTATATCTTAATAAATGAAAAAAATACTATATTTTTATGTACATGAAAATTGCTCTTCGGTGACAGAAATTGAATTGAGAACATATTGAATAAAAAACCTGAATTTGAGTTTTTCTGAAAAAATATAAAGATTGGACAAGTTAACGTGTGCCTGTCTAGACAATATAAATACTCAAAACTCAAATAACTAAGGTTGAGAAAGTAGCTGACAACCGCTAGTGTTACAATAAATTATTATAATTCACTTATATTTATAATAGTATACACATAGCATATGAGTGCTATAAGACTGTAGATTTAAATCACAACGAACGAGCTTATAAGATTGTAGATTGAAATCACAAACAATTCACTGTCGTTTCGATTTCATGTAATGCAATCCATTATTCTGTAAACTGGGAGAATTGGGGCTGTCATAATTGGAAATAACGAACAAAGCTGATACTAATATTTATTTTCTTTTTTAAGTTCATTGTTTTTCAAAAAATATATTTATGTACATATATTTAAACTTTATACTATAACAAGCAAAAATCTTTTTATAAATTTAAAATGAAAAATAAACTGATACGGGCAGGGATTCGAAACCGCGACCTCTGGGAAACCGTCCCGTCCGTCCCAAAGATCGCGGGTTCGAATACTTGGCGTATCGGTTTATTTTTCATTCAATATTTATAAAAAAATAAGTAAGTTGTAACATGGCTATACATGTTTATAGATATTTTCAAAAATCATAAACGTGTCGATGATTCGTTATAACTTCATAAGCAAAAAATAACTATTACGATTAGAAATCAATATAGTACGAGGTCGGTGACCTGGATTTGAAATTGAATGACTACTAACTCTATTGCAATCTAAGCATCATTGGATAACATTCTTCAGGAATTAAGTGGACACTAGATCAATACTTTTACAAACATATTATTTGACTCAAATATACTTTATACTAACATGCTATTTTATGATACAGTTAATATATATTTGAATAAAATAACAAAAAAAAAATGTGTTTAAATTAATCTTTACCAAATAACCATTAAATATAAAAAACAACAACAAAAACCGCTTATAGATTAAATTATAGAGAAAGAAAAAGTAAACCAATGAAGTTAAATTAAATATGCTCTCGGCATTTTTTTAGTTATCATTTTTAATTAGCGGACACGACTAAGAAAGAAAGTACAAACAAAGAAAGTTTTGTTTAACATTGTTTGACTTGTAATCAATTTTAATATTCTCGTACTAACAACACTTACTTTTAAGTAGGATACTAGAACTAGTGAAAGAAGTCTACCTTTATACTGAGCTATGTTTATAAGCAACACGTTGTTGTTAATTTTATTAGATTTTATAAAAAGTTTAACATAGTTATATGATACTAGCTGTTGTCAGCGACTCCGTTCACGTGTTTGTTGACAATCAATGTTTTTATCATTCTAAATTTTTTTTAACTTCCCGCTAAAAATATATATATTTTTTTAATAAAAAGTATCCTTTGTTACTTCTAATACCTCCAAAAGTGTGTGTACAAAGTTCTATAATGATCGGTTCAGTAGTTTTCGTAGAGATTGAGTTTTCGTTGAGTAGTTCGAGTAGTTTTGAAAGCGTAACAAACATTCATATGTAACGTCATTCGCATTTATAATATTAGTAGGATACGTTATTATAAGATATATTATGTTATGTTGTGTTCTGTTCTTTTGGGTTGTGTTGTATTACGTGAGGTTATGCTACGTTCCAGTGTGCGGTCGCTAGTGCCGCCATCTGGCGCGTCCCCCGGGTTGCGGATAGGGGAGGTCCCCCCAGATATGGGGGGCACCGGCTTCGGCTGGCGCGGACAGCTACTAGCATGTGTGGCTGCTTGCCTTTCGAGGCGAGCATTGCACGGCCACACAAACTCGTAAGCCCGCACTGAGCGGGAACGAGAGCTGGACGGACGGATCCTGTTCTGTTCGTCTGGCTGCGAGGAAGAAAACCTCTATAAAAAATCACCCTGGGGGTCGGTCATGGGGGTGTCAGTGCCCGGTCCATGACCGACCGGTTTGTGTCTTGTGTTCGTTTTGTCCCGTTTAGTCTACGTCGTTTCTGTTATGTTTTGTCTTATGTGTGTTTGTGTTTTCGTTGTTCTGTGTTATGGGGACCTCACCCCTTAAAGGAAAAGCATGGACACGGATGATTTAAAATATGGTCCCCGGGAGGGTGTCGGCTCAGCCGTGCAATCCCTCACGGCATCCTCGGATGCCGTCTGCCCCTCGTACTACGGGGGGGCAAAAATCATCTCGGAGCAGGAGTACCTGCGCAGGTCGCGCCCGCACCGACCTGTCCAAATAAAAGCAGTGCGAAGCGTGGCACGGCGACGTGTCACGACGACAACCCGGCATCCCTTATTGACTTTGATTTTCCCAACGAACTGGAAATTATTGATTTGGACGCGGATGAGCCGACCCCGACGGTCGGTTCTTCCGTGTATGACCTTGGCAAGCCTATCGGACTCCGATTAGCGTTTGGGTGTGATTTAACGGATGGGTCGGATCAGGAGATTTGCGCGCGTCGCAAGCGAGGTCCTCTTTCTGAGGTCTCTCGCTTGCAGAGTGAGGCATCCGGGAGCGACTCGGAGCTTGGTGTTGCGTTTTCTAAATGCAACACCGCTCGTCGCGGACGCTCCACTCCGAGCACGCGTGGTTCAGGGCTCGCAAGGGCGAAAGCAGAGCTGCGAGCCCTGAACATGGAGGCTGAGGAGGCTGCGTTTGAGCGGACACTTCAACGCCAGGCCCTCCGGAAAACGGCGGATACGGCCAGGAAGGCACCGGTCTCCGATGGAGATACTTCATTGGAGGTGCAACCTGCGCCGGATCCGACTACGTTGAGTGCTGATGAGCTGAGCGCAGCCGCCGCTCGACATTCTGCAGCGATATTCGAGCTGACCAGAAAGTCGGGCAACCTCAAAGGCACCGTGGTCAAGGCCCTCAGAGACGAGTCGAGCAGTATGCTCGATATCGTCAGAGCCTTGGCCAGCCGGGGTGAGCCTGAGGAGACGCGCCGTATCCGCGAGGACAACGCGCGTCTCCACAGGGAGGTGGAAGCTCTCAAGGCGGAAGTGAAGGCGCATCGCAGGGAGTTTACTGAGTTGAGGGCATCTGCGGCCAATGCCGCGGTTTTAAAGATGCCCTCAACGGAGGCGGATCTGATCGAGGAGTTGAAGCGCTCGATAATTACCTCGGTAGGCGAGATGGTCAATTCTCGCTTCCGGGGTATTGAAGAGCGGCTCCTCCCCGAGAAGAACCTCAGACCTCCCTTGGCGGCGGACAGGCGAAGAAAGGCAGCCGAAGCCGCAGCCGCGGCCGAAGACGCTGCTTCAAGGCCTGCAGTTTGTGCCTATAGGCAGTCGGGATCGCCTATCCTCGAGGCGAGATCCCCGCCTATAACCCCTAGGCCCTCTCCGGGTCCCGCAGTCCCTCCTTTGGAGGCTTGGTCTACGGTGGTGAGGGGGAGTAAAAAGAGTGCCTCCCGCGCCCCCCAGAAGAGCAAACCGGCGTCAGCTCCCGTAGCTGCTCCTCGAAAGTCGGTTCCTGCGCCGGTTAAACCTCCGACACAGCAACCAACTTCGAAGCGTCGGCGGCGTCGGAAAAAGAATAAGAAGAAGAAAGGAGATAAGAGTGGGGCTCGAAAACCCCAGGACGGTGCTCGCCCTATGCCCAAGTTGCCGCCATCTCGGTCCCCAGCTGTGGTTATCACGCTGCAGACTGAGGCCGCGGCAAAGGGGGTAACTTACGCCCAAGCCCTTGAGCGCGCCGCCGAGAAGATTGACCTCGGCGAGCTCGGGCTCGAGGGCGGCCTTAAAATCCGGCGGTCGGCCACAGGAGCTAGGCTCCTGGAGCTACCAAAGGCGGCCCCGGAGTTGGCGGATAGGCTGGCGGAGAGCCTGCGCGTAACGCTGGACGGTGTAGCGGATGTCGTCCGGCCTGTGAAGAGGGTCGTCTTAAAAATCAAAGGCCTGGACGACTCCGCCACCAGGGAGAAGGTCTCTGCAGCAATCTGCCGCAGCTCCAAGTGCTCCGGCGATTCTCTCCATATCGGGGATATTCGCTGGGGCAGCGGGCACATGGGCGTCACCTTTGCCCGGTGCCCCGTTGCTGCGGCCAAGATTTTGCTGGAGGCGGGTCGGCTGTTGGTCGGGTGGAGCTCGGCTCGGGTGGAGCTACTGGAGGAGCGGCCCATGCGTTGTTTCGGGTGTCTCGAGCCCGGACACACGCGTGCGGTCTGCCCCTCCGGTATAGACCGTAGCTCGGTCTGCTACCGGTGCGGCCTAGCGGGTCACTCCCGTGCAGGCTGCACCGGGGTCCTAAGGTGCGCTCTCTGCGCAGACCTGGGACTCCAAGCAGGCCACGAGCTCGGTAGCGGAGCGTGCCGAGCTCCACGAAGGAGGGGGAAAGCTGTCGCTTCCCCTCCTGCTCCTAGAGGCGGTGGTGGCGGGAAACCGCCTGTAGAAGCCATGTCGCAATGACCAGACGGTGACATGGCTTCCTTCAGGCGAATCTGAACCACTCCGCCAGGGCCCAGGATCTTTTCGTCCAGGCCATGGCGGAGTGGAACATTGGCATTGCGGTGGCCTGCGAGCCCTACTATGTCCCCCCGAATTCCAGTTGGTCGGGGGACATAAACGGCTCCGTGGCAGTGGTCGTGGGACCTGGTCCCGGTCCCCCTTTCTCTACCCTGGAGACTGGCCCGGGTTTGGTAGTGGCGCGGTGGGGGGAGTACGTCGTCGTAGGCGCGTACTTCTCCCCCAATCGTAGCCTGGCGGAGTTCGAGGTTTTTCTCGACTCCGCCAGTGCTGCGATTCGCAGACAGGCGTCGGGGAAGGTCATCTTCCTCGGCGACCTGAACGCCAAATCCGAGGCCTGGGGGAACCACGCCACGGTCGCTAGGGGTAGGGCTGTCCAGGTCTGGTCACTCCTCTCCGGTCTGTCCCTCCTTAACAGAGGGACCGAACCGACCTGCGTGCGGCAGCAAGTGAGTTCCGTGGTGGACGTTTCGTTCGCCACCCCAGCTGTCGCACGCATGGTCGACGACTGGAGAGTCGAGACGGAGGTGGAGACTCTATCGGACCATTTATACGTCCGATTTGAGATCTCCGCCTCCCGACCGGATCTGGCCGGGCCACCGCGGGCGGGATGTCGGTTTCCTCGCTGGGCAGTCCAGCGGCTGGATCGGGAAATGGCGGTCGAGGCAGCCATCGTCCAGGGCTGGGCCTTTCCCGATCCCCCCAGCGAGGAAACCGACGTCGAGGGGTTGGCTGGCCGCATGCGCGTGGCCCTTTCGAGGGTCTGCGATGCGGCCATGCCGAGGGCGGGGTTCCGGCCCCGGCGCAGGGGTGTCTACTGGTGGTCGCCCGAAATAGCCGAACTTCGGGCGGCCTGTTGCAGGGCTCGCAGGGCCTTCCTCCGGTGTCGCCGCAGACGCGGCCTGGACCCGGAGATGGAGGCCCAGCTGCAGGGTCAGTATCGCCAAGCGAAGTCGACCCTGCAGCTCGCGATTCGGAAGGCGAAGGACCTAGCTCGGGAGGAAATCCTGGCCGGTCTCGATAGGGACCCATGGGGGCGACCGTATCGCGTTGCGCGGAATAAAATCCGCGCCGCGACCGCCCCGGTCATGGAGTCCCTTCAGCCGGATTTCCTCGAGCGGCTGGTGGGGGAACTCTTCCCGGATTCCACCGGCCACTCTCCTCCTGTGATGGCTCCCCCCTCTCAAAGGGGGGGAGCTGGTTCTGTCCCAGTCATCACGGAGGCCGAGCTGGAGGTCGCGCTGAGTCGCCTGCGAGCCCGCAACATTGCGCCGGGGCCGGACGGTATTCCAGGGCGGGTTCTGGTCATCGCCCTGGAATACCTGGGAGGCAGGCTTCGGGAACTGTTCAACATGTGTTTGCGCACTGGACAGTTCCCGAAAGCCTGGAAGGAGGGCAGGTTGTGCCTGTTGCGGAAGGACGGTCGTTCTGTCGATTCTCCTTCCGCATACAGGCCGATCGTGCTGCTGGACGATACGGGCAAGCTCTTCGAGAGAGTCCTCTCTGCCCGTCTCGTCCAGCACCTCCAAGAGGTAGGTCCGGGTCTCTCAGACGCTCAGTTCGGCTTCAGGGCGGGTCGTTCAACGATCGACGCCCTGAGAGCTCTGAGAGACCTGACCGAAGAGGCTGTTTCCGAGGGGGATGTCGTCCTGGCGGTTTCGCTGGACGTCACCAACGCCTTCAACAGCCTGCCGTTCGAGACTTTGGTTGAGGCACTCCGGTTCCATGGAGTGCCTCCCTATCTCCGCATGCTGTTGAGGGCGTACCTGCAGGATAGAGAGGTCCTGTGGGAGTGCGGCGACCGGCGGGTCTACCGACGTGGTGTGAGCCGAGGGGTTCCACAAGGGTCCGTTTTGGGACCGGTCTTGTGGAACCTGGGCTACGACTGGCTGCTTCGCTGTCCGCTCCTCCCCCGGACGAGGGTGCTGTGTTACGCAGATGATACCCTCGTCACGGCGCGCGGAGGGAGCTTTGCTGAGGCAGCCCGTCTTGCCACGGTCGGCGCTACGTTGGTAGCGGACCGCATAGGGCTGTTGGGACTGGAGGTCTCCGTTTCCAAGACGGAGGCCATCCTGTTCCACGGCCCTCGCCGGGGTCCCCCTCGTCGGGCGTACATCTCCGTCCAGGGTGCGCGGGTGGCGGTGAAGGCCCAGATGAAGTATCTGGGCCTCACCCTGGACGGTAGATGGAACTTCGGGGCCCACTTCTCTCTGCTGGCCCCGAAGTTACTCTCCACTGCAGTCGCCTTGAGTAGGCTTCTACCCAACGCCGGAGGGCCGCAGGCTCCTTGCCGCCGGTTATACGCCGGAGTGGTGAGGAGCATGGCCCTGTACGGTGCTCCCATATGGTCGGGAGCCCTCACCGCGGATTCCAGGGCCCTTTTGCGTCGCACGCAAAGGGTCCTAGCGGTGAGGGTGATCAGGGGGTACCGTACGGTGTCATACACTGCGGCCACACTCCTGGCGAGCGATCCGCCCTGGGAGCTACAGGCGCGGGTCCTCGCCGGAGTGTATTGGCACCGGGTGGAAGCCCGGGTCGGGCGGGTTAGGCTCGAGGCGGATCGGATCAGGGCTCTAGCTCACCGAGCCCTGATCCGACAGTGGAGTAGGGACTTAGAGTCCCCGTCGGCCGGTCTTGCGACGGTGGGGGCTATTTCCCCCCATCTCGATCGTTGGATCGGCCGGCGGCACGGGACTCTAACGTTCCGTCTTGTGCAGGTGCTCACGGGGCATGGATGCTTCGGTGAGTACCTGCACAAGATCGCGCGCAGAGAGGCGGCCCCCTCCTGCCACCACTGTGACGAGCCTGTGGATACGGCTCGTCACACCTTGGCGGAGTGCGCAGCCTGGGACCGTCAGTGTACTGAGCTGACGGCCGTGGTTGGCAGCGACCTCTCGTTGCCGAGCGTTGTTTCCGCGATGCTCGACGACGAGAGGTCCTGGGTCGCTATGGCCTCCTTCTGCGAGCAAGTCATTGCCGCGAAGGAGGCCGCGGAGCGGGACAGAGAGGCAGCCTCCTCTGAACCGCTCCGCAGGGGTAGGCTGGGTCGAAGGAGGCGGGATTACGCCCGCAGCCTCCTTCCCCAGCTGTAGTGCCTGGACGGGAGAGGGGGGTGACCTCTCCCGCCCGCTATAGGCCTACGAGGTGAGGGTGTCCCTAAGTTGATCGGGGCCCCTCGCAGGGGGTTCCGCCGGGGCGTCACGGTGAGTGCGAAAGCGATCCCGTGGCGCCCCACTAAGGCGATGAGGTCAACCGTTGGTTTTTTAGTGGGTAGCCTTAAAAATGGCAGCGTCTATGCTGCCGGGTAGTCCCACATACCCCCTCGGTCATCACCTTCCTGGCCGCAGGGATGATGCGTAACGCATTTTTCCAACGATAAAAAAAAAAAAAAAAAAAAAAGGTTATGCTACGTTTTATAAGAATACACATGTCTGACTTTACAGTTTGAAAAGTAGTAATGGTAAAAATATATTTTAAAGATTGATTGTTTGATAAAACCAAGAAACAAATATGCTGGCAGGCATTTTCTCTTCCTTTGAGAGTTCTAATTATATAAATTATTTTAAGAATAACCACTTAATTTCGGGTATAATGTAAAATGTTTATAACGTTTAAAAAAATGATATTACTCTAAGAACTTAATATCAGAAATTCCACCCAAACGGGAAGGACCACTTAGGTTATTTAAATAATAATTGATTGAGTTATCATGGAAATCAGTTTATTTATACACTGCCATTTTCTAGTATTATTTTTCATAATGAGGTATTTATTATTACTAACTTATTAATGTTTTTGTAGACATTTCAGTCAGACGTGTTGCAGTTCACATTGTGAGGATCATTTAACATTATGGGTACGGTTTTATTTGGATTTACTTAAATCTATTGGCATTTAGATTTCAAATATCAGATTTTAGCTGAAAAACATTATAATATTCTGAACGTTTGGATATTATTCTATATTTTTAATCATAATACTTTTTATTCTCCATAAAAATAAACAAAATTTCTCTGAGTTTTCAATCAAAAAATGCTCCCTAAAATTTAAAAAATGCAGAAAAAATCACTGATTACAAAGATATATAAAAAACTATTTAGCTAAAAATCGATAATCGAACCGGATCTGATACTGATCGGTGAAGTATTATTATTACATTGAACTTTGTTTACAGTATATACGGTTGATATTTGTGAATTTTTCATAGTGAAAAGTAGAAAAATATCAAGGAACTTTGAATTAGATAAAAATCTAGAACCACACCACACGCTATAAAAATGTTACATTAATTTTATCGAATTTTGCTTATATAATTTAGATGGTGGTACAATACCACTCAGAAAAATATAGATTGCTTTTAAAAAATAACTGTTACAGAGTTTGAGTGACATGTCCCCCTTATCGTTCAGATACATAACAGATGTTATTGACTGACTCACTTTTTTGGTTATATTCGTCTAGTTATCTGGGAGAGACTGTTGATGTTGCCAGAGCAATTACAGTTGCTTAGATAACACACATAACTAGAAAGCTGTTGAGACAGCATAGTTTATTATTTACTCTAGCTGTTGTTATTCTAAATCTTTGTCAAGTAACCAAATAACTGCAAACAAAAACTTTATTTTACTTAGAATAAAAATCAGTTACCCAAAAGTTATTCAAGTTTGTGAAGTACGATGATGGAAGACACAGAGACACTTGAAGCATCGCAAGGATATTAACTGTAGTTTTTTTTATTATTCCAGTCTTCTTATGCCACCTGATGCCATTATTAAAAAGTTTTAAAAAAGATTCTTAAGCATTTAGATGATTAATAATCTTTTAGCATAAAACGTCAGCAATATGAGCAGAATTCAAAAGCCGACAAATAATATAGAACCGACAAATAATATAGCTTTAGTGAAAAATAATCAAAACTAATCTTAATTTAAAAAACATAGAAAAATAAAACCAATGTTTATGTTTGTTTTTTCAAAGTTAATATAATAACTTGCTGGGTATCTAACCTTGCGCCTCAATAATTTATGAACAAAGTTAAAAGATTTCAGTTTTTTCCCTTGAACTTCCACTTCTACTTTGTTTGGGAAAAGTTGTGATTCTAAGAATCTTAATCTAATATTCTTGTAATGTAATCACCAGCTTTATATATATTTTGTTTAATATTATACTATTATATGATTTATAAACATTTACTTTAAAGTTTATTGTTGATTCGTTTGGTAGTTTTGTGTGGAAGAGTAACAAACATTATTTAGTTCGCACAAACTTTCGCGTTTATAACAGTAAACGATTGGTTATCACATAAATAAATTAACCCGGTAGAACAATGTAAAAACAAGTTAATGATATTTAATATAACAGGGAAATAAAAAAAAATACAATATTGCTTTTTGAATCCAGACTTAGTCAATCATTCATCACAGGTTATAATACCTTCAAATAAAATATTGAATATTTAATTATTAAGTAATTGAGAAACTCATTTTAACTGATTTTATATGAAACATAAAATATCTCTTAAATCATCAGGGGGAATTTATAATTAGTTAAGATATTATTATAATAAAAAATAAATATTTTTCTTGTTTCCATTGTCATTATTTGTCTGTTTATTTATGAATTATATAATGAATGTATATTTATGATTCAAGTTACGACATTAATAATAATAAGATAAAGGTCCAACGGATTTAAAGCTGTCACGGTGTCACGAAATGAAAAGTCCGTGCTGGAGATAAATGAGGGATGCAAACCCTAGGGACTATCTTGATATCCCAATTGTATAATATATTATTATTCTATTTATGACGTCTATATATACTTATTATGTGAAACTGGTAGCTGATATTCTGTTTTATTATTTATATTTTAAGTATAAATAATGAAAGCAAAATATTTGACAAATAATACTAATAAAAATACATTTTACAATTATAACTTGACATTGATAAATTTGTAATCCGTTCCTAATCATTTTAATTCAAAGACAATGAAGATATTTTCTGGCAAAAGATAAAAAAAATATATAAAACATTGTAAGGACAAAAAAAAAAGTAATATTACACACCTGGTGTATACTCAGAAATTGAGCTCTTTAATTTATTTTTTCAATTGAAAATCACCAAGTTGTAATTTTCGTTCAGTCTTATAACTATGTTATTCATTTATATAAACTGTATAGTTTAGTAAGTAATTAAGTATATGTTTTAAATGAAAAATATATGCTTGTACTAAGTTCCACTATTTAATGATTGGCATACCTGACGCCTGACGATGATGTTCGAAACCGGTCGCATAGCATAAATATAAAATCATTAAATAGTGGAACTTAGTACAAGCATATATTTTTCATTTAAAACATTTAGTTATGAAGTTCCATCAAGAAATATCAACACAAAGTGTAAATTAATTAGGTATATGTTAAATTGATCGTTTTGAGAAAAAATCTTGTCTGTATTAAATACTAAAACATGAAAATAGTTTGACGTTTTCCAATAAAATCCGTAAATGTCTTACCGTTACGTGAATTCTATCTAATAATAAAAAACCGTAAAGAAAGTAAAAAATATTTTGAGACTAACTTGCTGTTTTTTAGATCAACAGATACATAAAGTTTGTTATATGCGCATACTACGCAGTGATATTTTTTATAAATAAATTTATAAAAAAATAATACTTGAAATAATATGAAAGAGATATAAGAGAATATAAAAGAATTCTAAAAATATTGCGAATAGAAATTTCGTAATAATGTGAAATGAACTGGAAAAATATTTTTATCAAACTAGAAGGAGTGACACAAAGGATTTAACGATTCTAAAATGTTTAAACATAAATAAATATTCATTCACTGGTTTTAAAGATTTTTCGTCCTTGCGAATAATAGGGAGTAAATCGTAGTCATTGTAAAATATTTTGAAAAAAAAAGAACTTTAGAAAAGTATTTTATATAAATATAAATGTTTCTGAAAGTGTCTTGTAATGGTGATTAAATATTCATTGTGGTAAAACTAATCTGCCTTTAAATTAAGGCTTCTGTGTTATTTTACTAAAAGACAAATATTTTTTTATTATAATAACAAATGTGGGATGTGTAATTCTTTAAACCAAAAATCATATATTTATACGAATAAATATGTTTTTACTACTTAGACTCGTTAATGATTTTTACTCCGACATAAACAAATCAAAAATTGCATTTTTTATTGCATTTATTAATAATAATTAAATATTGATAATATTATGTGATATAATTACTGTTTAAGAATTCATGATGCTTTTATAATTATAACATGGTGTGAGTCATTAATATTATGTCATTCTTTAGGTAAATTGCTTCTATGTATTTTTTTTTATATTCTTTACTTTTGTCAATTTAAAAAAGTGTAATATCTAAGTTCAGACCTGCTACCGGAACCTGCGGGTAATCATTTATTATTAAGACAAGGATGTGATTATAGCCACTGCCAGACTTCTTTGTTTGAGAAAAGTTTTGATTCTAACAATCTTTATATACATTAAAACCACTTTTATTTATTCTAGTACTAGAGAAGAATAATCTTTATAATGAAATAATTGATCCGATAATTATTACTATATATATTTTTAATGTAATGTTATTTAATGTAAAATATAAACGTTAATATTATTTTAAAATATTTAAATTATATTATAATATAGTTTAAAATTTCTTAAATTAGTAACTTTTGGGCTTTTGTTCATCATCATCTCACAAACTTTCGCTTTTATAACAGTAGTACGATCGAACTTTATACAAAATAAACGATATGAAACAATAAATATAAAATCACTATATGATATTAGATAAAGCATGCAAATTCTATCTTCAAGAGGTTTTAGAATACAAATCGCATTCAGATTTCACTCTAACTTAGTCACTTATTCACACGGCCAATGCGAAACCTAGACTAGAATATGGATGGAATATTGTTATAGGTGGAAAACTGTTCATAAACCTAATGATGCTTTTAGGACTTTGAATGGGTAAGGTAAAATAGAGATAGGTTGTATTTCGCTTGAAGCTTTAGCTTGGGTAATGGCTTTTAGAAATAGGGATTAGAAGCGCTTTATGCCAAACTCAAGAAAATGTACAGATGGAAATCGAGGTATTGATAATACAGGTTAAAGAGGGAAGAAGAACGTCAATCAAAGTGCCGATCATATATCTCGTAATGATGATCGTCTTGGATGTTGTTGAGTACGAACAACATCCTCTATAATCTGTAAAATGGTGCATAGTACTTTTTTATTATTATGTAAAAAATATGTTCAAATTTGATAACTCATTTAAAGTAATATAAACGTATATTTATAATTTCACCGAATATTACTGGTGAAGAAGGACTATAGCTGCCGATAATTTGAAACGTAAAGTCGAAATAAAATATAAATAAAAAAATATGCTAACTTCAATTACATACCTACTATATTTATATGCCAGTTTTTTAATTCTTAAAATGTTTACTTATACTTTGATTTAGAAATTAAAAGATAACATACAAAACTTTATCACTTTATTTGTAACTAGCATATCAAGCCCGCTTCGCCGGCCTTAATTTAAAGATGTATTTACTCAAAATACAGAATAAAAAATATATTAAATATAAGAACTATTAATTAATTAACTTATTGAAGAATTAACTACCGCGATAATAATTATGATTCAACTTGAATTTCATTTTCTTCTACTCGTTTCTCTAGCTTGTACATGGAAAAAACGTCATGACGTTATAACTGACCTAAAATACGTTGATGTAAAAAACAATATCAGTAGTAAAAAACTGTCACTGACAGTTTAATAAAAAATGCTCCAATCGTAACCAAACTACAGGATTACCCGCTGGGTCAATATAGGATTAATCTGAAAATTTGGTTAAAATTGGTCAAACCGTTTCGGAGTTTATCCGGAACATACATACTTTCTCTTTTATAGGTATAGCTCAAAGAGCAGGGTGCTTTTAAACGGTGCAGAGTGCAGTAAGCCTTTGTTCAAAATATTGTTTTTATGGAAATTTGTTACAATTACTATATTGTTTATAACAAAACATTGCTTTATTGTAATCCAGTTTCAAATTCAAGTAACCTTGGACAAAACAATACGAAAAATTAGTAGTTTATTGGAAAGTTCGTTTATTTATTTATTTTTTATTAAATTTCCTTATCTTATTATTTATTATTATTTTACTAAATTTGCTATCTACGTTATAAACAATATCTCCATATAAAATTAATTTGATAGACCAGATAATATATCATTATAAAAGGAATAAATTCTTCTCTTCATAATATATTCTGCTTTCATTGAACTGAATATAATAAATTTCTTCGGAATCGGTTTACTTCAATGCACTAATATAATACTTCTTCTAGACAAAGGAATATTCGATTAGAAATGCATTTACCATATTATTATTGATTGTACTTTGTACTACAGTTTAAATATTTTGTTTATTTTTTAACCTCCGGTAAAAAAGAGGGGTGTTATAAGTTTGAATTGTGGATCTATGTATCTGTGTGTCTGTCTGTGGTCTCTAGTATCATCCAAACGAGTGGACGGTTTTGATTGGTTTTTTAATGGACAACCTGTTCTTACGTTTGAAGTAAAAGCAGTCGCTTTTAAAGATCTTATGAAATATTTATAATAAACAATAATACAAGTGAATATAAGTGTGTTCGTAGATTAATTTAGTACAATATATATACTAGTAACATAATTTAAAAAGCAGAAATAAATATTTATAAACCCCCGATGCAAAAAGAAGTCTAACAAGGATAAAAATAATATACTTGACGGCGCATCGGTTAACGTCGTACATCAGGTTGAATTGTAGCTGTCAACCTAGCGAAGCGTCATGGTCGATGAGAGTGAAGGCAGCCAGCTTGACGTTTTGGTTTTTCAAGACGGCGCTTGTGCTCTAGGCTTGTGACGAATCGCTTTGATTTGCAAATATTATATGTTCTAGTATTCTAATTAATATAGTTGTGTTAATTAGACTCAATATTAATTATTTCTCTTTATATTTCTTGATTTAACTGATTAAACAACTGTGATTGAAGAAGGACTTGTGATTTCTCTTTCCACATCTATTCATCTACACGTACTACACAAGATGAGTATTAATGAAGGCTTTGCTGCCTCTTTATCAGAAGTGGGATCGGATGGTGCTAGAATTGAGCGAGAGACAACGAAATCGGATACAGAAAAGTTATTGAATAACATGGAATTGCTCTTATCTCGTGTTCTCGCAGTTCAGCAACCGCCAAATGTAAGTACTAACCAGGCAACGCATTTCTTGCCTTTTAATCCAGACGAACCGGACTGTGACATAAATGGTTGGTGTAATATTACCGAAGCGATCGTTCAAAATAAGCGCTTGGAAGGAATAGAGTTGCTCATGGCCCTTACTACTTCTTTGAAAGGGCGAGCGGCTACTTGTATCACTAAGCTAAACTTAAATGAAATGTCCTGGAGCGTTGTAAAGCAGACACTGTTAGCTAAATTTTCAAAACCAAAGCTTCTTCAGGACTACTTTGATGAGATACTGCGATTCCAAATAGGAGTTAAGGAGACAGCTTCTGAAGCTACCCTTCGTTTATGGAACCTAATCGAACTGATACCTAAGACTGTCATGCCTGAAGAAGTGGTGACTGGATTTGTTATTTCGCTGCTTTGTCAGAAAGACAGTTTGATAAGACGCGAATTGATTGCACATAACATCACAACTCGCTCTCAATTGTTTCGAATCATGGGAGGTGTGTCTCTTAAGCGACGTTCAGACGGGGTCGACGCTAACGAACCTGAGACAAAGCGTCTACGTACTACCGAAAGGTTCACTGGCAGATGTAACTTTTGTGGAATAATGGGACATCGTTTTGCGGAATGCCGAAAACGTCGTGACGAGTTTGGATCAGTTAAGCCTCAAGACACTCCGAGTTCTTCCCGTATGCTGGACAACATTTCTGCTGCAATATGCTACACGTGTGGTATGAAGGGTCATGTGACAACTAACTGTCCAAATAGAAAGAACGGTGGTAAGGCTGCGGTCAAGGAGGTCCACCATTGTGAACACCGTCCTTCAAGGGGCGTCTTGGCAACATCTTCTGGTGAGTCTGTACCCTTTTTATTTGATAGCGGATCATCGTGTTCGCTCGTAAAAGAAAGTTATCGCGATAAACTCTCGGGTACTGAGTGTAAAAGTCTCGTTTACCTTAGCGGCATTGGAGGTGATGATATACAGTGTAGGATGCAAATTAGGGCTGATGTTAAAATTGGTGATCGTTTGCTTAGTTTACTCTTTCACGTGGTCTCCGACAGTAATATATCTGAGCCTATAATTATTGGTCGAGATATTTTTGATTTAGGATTAAGTGTAAGAATCGATAATGATAACCTTGTTATACACTCCAAAAAACAATCTAATCTTTGTGTCGCAGTATCGAACCTTTTAGATTTTTCAAAAATAGACACCGATTTGCGGGAACAGAATAAATACATGTTGATTTCTATATTGAGCAAATACGCAAATAACTTTATCGAGGGTATACCTACTAACCGTGTGAGGACTGGAGTATGTGAAATTAAATTGGTAGATCCACATAAAGTTGTACAAAGATGTCCCCATAAGAGAGCGCCTATAGAGAAACAGATAATCAGGGAACAGGTTCAACAGTTGTTAGACGCAGGGGTAATTCAAGAGAGTACGTCCCCATTCGCTAGCCCCATTGTTCTCGTGAAAAAGAAGGATAATTCCGATAGACTTTGTATTGATTTTAGGGAGTTAAATTCCAACACCATACCCGAACATTATCCCTTGCCTCGAATCGAGGAACAAATAGATCAGCTTACGGGAGCTAACTTCTTCTCCTCTTTAGATATGGCTTCTGGCTTCCACCAGATCCCGCTCCATCCTGAGTCAGTGGAAAAGACAGCTTTCGTTACAAATGAAGGACAATACGAATATCTAGCGATGCCTTTTGGTTTGCGAAATGCTCCTTCGGTTTTTCAGAGATGTATCACAAAAGCTCTCGGTAATTTGAGTGACAAACCACTTATTTATATCGATGACATTTTATGTTATTCTGTGGACATCTCTGAAGGGCTGAAGCGCCTTGACTTGGTTTTAAGTGCGTTATCAGAAGCTGGGTTTACATTGAATCTTAAGAAATGTAAATTTATGAAACGACAAATTGACTACTTAGGGTATTCTATACAATCCGGTGAAATTAGACCCAACTCGCGAAAAATTCAAGCATTGGTAAACGCCCCTGAACCTAAATCAGCTACTAATGTTCGCCAATTTCTCGGCTTAGCTTCTTATTTTCGAAAATTTATTCCTGATTTTACACGTATAGTCGGACCTCTATATCCTCTTACAAAACTTAAAGGGCGAATCACTTGGACTACAGAACATGAAAAGATACGGCACAAAATTATAGGCATTCTCACGTCCGAACCAGTGCTGACTATATTCGACCCTGAACTCCAAGTGGAACTACATACCGATGCTAGCTCAGAAGGTTATGGAGCAATCCTCATTCAAAAGAAAAATAATCTTTCGCATGTTATAGAGTATTATAGCCGCCGTACAACTGACACAGAGTCTCGTTATCATTCGTACGAGTTAGAAACGTTAGCGGTTGTTAGAGCGGTAGAGCATTTTCGACATTATCTTTATGGTAGGCGATTTGTAGTAGTTACGGACTGTAATTCACTCAAGGCATCAAAATCTAAGAAAGACCTTACACCTCGCGTTTACCGATGGTGGGCTTACTTACAAGCGTATGATTTTGACATTGTATATCGCGAAGGAAGTAAAATGGAACATGCTGACTATCTCTCCCGAAACCCACTGTCAAATTCTTTCCCTATCGCCCCTGAAAAGAATCAGCCCAAAATTATTAACTATGTTGAGCTTCATCAAGGTTGGTTGTTAGTTGAACAGAAACGTGACTCAGAGATTCAAGATCTTATAGCAAAACATCAGAGTAACAGCTTCCCCGAAACCGTAAGTCAAACATACGATGTTAGAGATGGCATACTTTACAGAAAAATTACGCGTAACAAAATAGCTTCTTGGCTACCCGTAGTTCCCCGGTCTCTTATTTGGACACTAATTAATCATGTCCACAATGAACTGCAACATTTAGGTAGGGACAAAACTTTAGACAAGCTCTACGAAAAGTATTGGTTTCCAGATATGTCTAAATGTGTAAGAAAATTTATAGACTCGTGTATCATTTGTAAAGCCTCGAAAGGTCCATCCGGTGCTCAGCCCGTTCAGCTTCATCCGATTCCAAAAGTATCTGTACCTTGGCACACAATTCATATAGATTTTACGGGAAAGTTGAGCGGGAAGAGCGACCGAAAGGAATATTATTCAGTAATAATCGACGCCTTTACCAAATACGTTTTGCTCGAACATACTTTGTCGATCGATTCTAAGAGTGCAATACATTCTTTACAAAAAGCAGTTTGTCTTTTTGGAGCTCCCAAAAGAATCATCGCAGATCAGGGCCGGTGCTACGTTAGTACGGATTTCAAGACCTTTTGTCAAGAGCATAAAATAGACCTCCATTTCATTGCAACTGGCGCTAGTAGGGCTAATGGCCAGGTTGAAAGAGTGATGCGTACGCTTAAGAGCCTTTTAACTATTATTGAAAACGACCCTAACAAAGTTTGGCGTGATGAATTAGGTAATATCCAGCTGGCTCTGAATAGTTCTAAGTCTACGGTTACTAAATATTCACCATCAGAATTGATGTTTGGAATTCGTTCTGATTCTTTAGGAATGTCCAAGTTGAACGCTGATAGCAACGGTAGTGTTGTTCGCTTAAATTTAGATACGGTAAGAGCTGATGCGTCAGCACATATTGTAAAATCTGCTGAATCTGAAACCCTTCGATTTAATCGTGGTCGGGCTACAGTAAGACCTTTCTCTAAAGGAGACTTCGTGTTTATTAAAAATTGTGAACGAAATAAAACAAAATTAGATAGGAAGTTTAAAGGTCCATTTGTAATAGTAGAAGTTCTTAAAAATGACCGATACGAACTTAAAAGTATAGGTGGTTCTCATAGAACCTATAAATACTCTCACGAGAATTTACGCGCAGTGCCCCAGGGACATATTGGATTGATCGAAATAGCAACTAATATTTTAAACTGTGAAGAGGCCGAGACGGCGTCGGAAGATGAAAATAGCTTAAATAATTCAAATCATGTTAATGATAATTCTGATACCTTGGCCGCATGCTCAAATACTATTTCCGCTGATTCGAGGACGCTCACAGCAGGCTCAGATACACTCAGTATATGCTCAGATCCTGAGACCTGTGAAATTTTACATGAAGCTGATATTCATACAGAACAGGACGATTCATAATCGTAGGTAAATATAGCGACCTCGTAGAATACTTTTCCTACCAATTAGTCAGACGAAGTATGTCGTCCGAGTCAGAGCCATTTAAGTTGGATGACTTGTTTTCGATGTTTTGCTGATTCTGTTAAGACGAATTTTGTCGTCCGGGTCAGAGCCATTTAAGTTGGATGACTTGTTTTCGATGTTTTGCTGATTCTGTTAAGACGAATTTTGTCGTCCGGGTCACATCCACCAAAGGATTGACTTGTCTAATAGTAGCAATGTGTGACTAGTTAATTGTTAAACTGTTTAATTAGAAGGCTGTGTCGTCCGGCTTTAATGTAGCGAGACACTCGCCTTATTAAGTGTTTAATTACTGCGCATTATCGCAATTGAGATAATTAGTCCTTCATCAGGATGCACGAACGGACTATGTGTGATTGTAACTCTTTATTCCAGAGAATCGCCCGAGGACGGTCGAATGTCAGTCCGGCCGTGACGGCGCATCGGTTAACGTCGTACATCAGGTTGAATTGTAGCTGTCAACCTAGCGAAGCGTCATGGTCGATGAGAGTGAAGGCAGCCAGCTTGACGTTTTGGTTTTTCAAGACGGCGCTTGTGCTCTAGGCTTGTGACGAATCGCTTTGATTTGCAAATATTATATGTTCTAGTATTCTAATTAATATAGTTGTGTTAATTAGACTCAATATTAATTATTTCTCTTTATATTTCTTGATTTAACTGATTAAACAACTGTGATTGAAGAAGGACTTGTGATTTCTCTTTCCACATCTATTCATCTACACGTACTACACAAGATGAGTATTAATGAAGGCTTTGCTGCCTCTTTATACTTATGTATGCCATTTACTTCAAATGATTCACATACAGATTCAAATTTTGAAAACTCACTACTTTTAAAAGAGAGATAGTCTATAATACACAATGATAAAGGAATTTAATAGTTTCAGAGTACATCGATTACAGAAGTGACTCGTCGCCTAGATGCTGTGTTTTTTTTACAAAAATAAAATATAATATCGGGGAGCAAGTCAGTGCTCTTGCCAAGTCAAGTAAACACTCACAAAAAAAAACAAAAAGTACTTTTTTTGAGGTCAGCTTACAAGGTCATGAGAAATCGGCGTAACCAAATGATTCGAACAGCTAAACGCCGCTATATCCATTTTAATATAACTATTTCTTCTTTTTCTGACATATTTAAATTTCTCAATTCTATTGGTATATGCTAAACAACCACTTCTGATTATAGCTCTTCTAAAGCCATAAATGACATTAACAATTATTTTATCCATACTTCAAAGTTGGACCGCAAAATTCTTTCTAAAACACTGTCCTTTATTGCATTAATTCAAATTCCTTAGGTCCCCCTTTTTTATTTCTCAAACATCCATAGGGATGAAGTAAAGAAAAACATTTCTTTAATTAAATCTAAAGCCATGGGCACCATCCAAAAACACTTTAAAAAAATCAAATCAGTGTGTTAATTTGAAATGTGTATCTCACAATATAATCTTCAACATACATGATGTTATAACAACAGATATATATATATATATATATATATATATATATATATATATATATATATATATATCTTTTTGTCTCCGTCATCTTGAAGACCCCACTTTTTCTTCTTTATGGGTTTTAGTAGACACAGGAAACGAAAAAATCCTGTATTCCTGTGTTTACCGTTCACACAGCGGTGACCAGGAGACAACTAGATTATTCAAGTATCTCGGTGAGGCTGCTGATATGGCTCTGCATCAGTTCCCTTCAGCGCAGCTCGTCTTTCTGGGGGATTTTAATGCCTGTCATCAGGACTGGCTATTCCCGTACCAGAAAACCGACCATGCTGGAAGAGAAGCGCGGAACTTTGCGTTGTCCTTGGACCTCTTTCAGCTGGTGAGGCAAGCGACAAGGGTACCAGATGTGGTAGGCCATACAGCCAATTGCCTGGACCTTCTGCTGACAACTGATCCGGATAGGTATCGTGTAGAGGTAACCTCTCCCTTGGGATTCTCCGATCACTGTCTGGTGAAATCTGTGTTTACATATTCCCCACCAGCTTTTGAACCTCATGGTGTTAGGCGAGTATGGAAATAGAAATCAGCAGATTGGGATGAGATGCGGCACTTTTTTGCGTCTTATCCTTGGCGGCAGGTCTGCTTCTCTTCTTTGGATGCGTCGAGTTGCGCGGATGCTATAACCGATGTGGTGCATCAGGCAATGGAGTATTTTATTCCTTTTGCTGACGTACCCATCGGTGGCAAAGCTCGCCCATGGTTTAATGCCGAATGTGGTCATGCTCAAGACCGAAAACATTCGGCATATCTCATTTGGGCTGATGCTCGAAGCCGCAAAACTCCGGATGTAAGTTCGAAGAAGAGAGCCTTTAACCAAGCTGCCAAGTCCTACAAAAAGGCATTGCGGAAGGCTCGTCTCGATCGAATCGCTAAGAATGGCGAAAAGCTCTCTGTCAGACCAACTGGCAGTCGAGCTTTCTGGTCTCTTGCGAAAGCGATCGAGTCGAATTTCTGCCAACCCTCATTGCCTGCTCTGCTGAAGCCGGATGGATCCCTGGCCCACACAGCAACAGAGAAAGCGAATGTATTTGCTGCTCTGTTTGCTGATAACTCGCATCTAGACACTGGCAATGCTTCTCCAGCACATCTTCCTCACTGCGGTATTTCGATGCCTGAAATCCGCATCACTAACAAAGAGGTATGGAGAACATTGTGTCGTTTAGATGTGAATAAAGCCAGTGGTCCTGATGGTATACCAGCCATTCTGCTCAAGACTTGCGCAGCTGAGTTGTCT
Source organism: Napeogenes sylphis (assembly GCA_959347405.1). Classification (NCBI taxonomy): domain Eukaryota; kingdom Metazoa; phylum Arthropoda; class Insecta; order Lepidoptera; family Nymphalidae; genus Napeogenes; species Napeogenes sylphis. The sequence continues at coordinate 23,877,215 of OY365785.1, forward strand.
CCTGTAGTGACACGTCTGTATCGTCTCTCTTTCATGACTAGAATAGTGCCGAAATCCTGGAAGCTTGCTAATGTGCAACCCGTGCCCAAAAAAGGCAGCCGTGCTGACCCTGTCAATTACAGACCGATTTCAATCACCTCCATACTCTGCAAGATTATGGAGCGTGTATTGAACTCGCGCCTACTAGCATACCTAGAAGGTAACGATCTCCTCAGTGACCGACAGTACGGGTTTCGCCGTAATAGGTCTACTGGGGACCTCCTAGTGTATGCTACATACATTCTAGGCGAGGCCATCGAGAAGAACGGCGAAGCGGTCGCCGTCTCTCTGGACGTCTCGAGGGCATTTGACAGGGTCTGGCATGCGAGCCTTATAAGCAAGCTTTCAGCGTACGGTATATCTCCTGGTCTGATCGGCTGGGTAACGGACTTTTTGAGCCAGAGATCTCTTCGAGTAGTTGTTGACGAGTGTTCCTCGGAACCCTTGAAAATAAATGCTGGAGTGCCTCAGGGGTCCGTTCTTTCTGCAACTCTGTTTCTGCTGCACATTAATGATCTGTTGAAGCCCGGTATCTATGGGTATGCAGACGACAGCACAGTTGTAGAAAGATATCTGCCGAGTATACGGGCTAGTCGAGATCAAGTACAGTCTGAAAGAGAAGCCATGGTGCAACGTTTGAATGACAAACTCCAGGCAGTCTCTGCATGGAGCAATGCCAATCTTGTCAAGTTCAACGCCACCAAAACGCAGACGTGTCTATTCACCGCCAAAAGGAGCCCTTTCACCTTGGCTCCTACTTTCCAGAATGTATCCTTGGAATACAGTGACCGGCTTCAGTTGTTAGGCTTAGAGATTTCCTCGAACCTCAACTTTGGTCGGTTCATTGAGTCCAGAGCAAGAGCAGCAGCAGCAAAGCTTGCCGTTCTTGCGAAGGTTCGGCAGTACTTTACACCGGGACAGCTTCTTGTTTTATACAAAGCACAGATCCGGTCGTGTGTAGAGTACTGTGGTCACATATTTGCTGGTGCCGCAAAGTCTCATCTTGCGGTTCTGGACTCAATTGAGAAGCGAGCAAAGAGGCTTATAGGCGATCCCGAATTGGTCGGAGCCGACCTCCAAAGCCTTGAGCACAGGCGTAGAATTGCTAGCTTCTCAGTATTCTATAGGATACATTTTGGTGAGTGTGCGCAGGAATTACACGAGTTAATTCCCCCGTCCCCCTTCCATAACCGGACGTCCCGACGCACGGCAGGTTTTCATCCTTTTGTTGTGGACATTCCATCTGTCCGAACGAAGCGCTTTGCTTCCTCATTTTTACTGCGTACAGCAAAGGATTGGAACAGCTTGCCTGCGTCGGTATTTCCGACCGAATACGATGTGGTCACATTCAAGAGAAGAGTGAATAGGTTGCTAGGGTAATGCGCCTTACCACCTAAGACTACATTCTACTTACCATCAGGTGGAATGTAGTCAAGCATTGCCCTAGATCATATAGAAAAAAAAAAAAAAAATTGATATATGTATATTCAATTTATGTATATTTAAGTTAGCTTTCCTATAATTGGAGGGTAGATTTTGATAAAAAAATGAAGATAGCAGTTGATGATATGACTAAAACATATAATGTTTGTATAGAAGTTTGATTGACTAAATAAATAATTGATATATTGGACACTGATTTCATTAAAATAAGTGTATATATAAATTGTCTCCCAGGTGAGAAAGGGCAGAGAGTGTGTGATCAAAAAAGAAAAAGGCAATAATAGTAAAGAAGATAAATCTTCGTGCCGAACAACTCGCAATAAAACTCAAACATATATAAGTCTTAAAAACCCGAAAACATCTTTAATATAAATAACCTTTCTTATTTGCTACAACTTTCTAAGAAATAAATATATGATACCTACTAATAATTACTGAATCTAATATTGAGGCACGAAACACAAGTCGTTTTGTCACTTTCTCATGAGCTTAAAATTAATAAGTTTTCAATAATAGATTAATTAATAATGCTTATAATATTTACTTTGCTTTTTTTTAATTTAATGTTTTTAATATTATTTTTTTATGTAATGACTTGGCAATCGAATGGCAAAGTAATAAAATTATAATGAGACAAAAATATTACGTTAATTAATGTACATCATTAGGGCTTTCACAGATATTAACTAAAATACATCCGTTATTTAATGATTTACTAAAATTATTTATATGAGTAAAATTATTTTTGATGGCCAAGTCATTATGTTTAGCAGGTCATTCTATTAACATATACTAATTAAAATTACTTGGTTACTAAGTTTTTCGTAACATTTTATATCTTTTTTGCGATTAATGGTTAAGTTTGCTGGGTTTGAATTTTTGATGGGATCCCATTTCTTTTTTTTGTTTTTGTTTATATTCCATAAAATGTAAGTTAAAAAATATATAAAAAAACACAAGACGAATGGAATTGACATAAATCTAAATAAATAAATAAAACTACTACTATTTTTGTGTCATTATAATTTTATTACTATGCCATTCGATTGCCAAGTCATAACATAAACAAAAAATATTAAAGACATTGTATTAAAAAAATGCAAAGTAAATATTATAAGCATTATTAATGAATTTATTATTGTTAACTTATTACTTTTAAGCTCATGAGAAAGTGACAGAACGACCTGTGTTTCGTGCCTCAATATTAGATTCAGTAATTATTAATAGGCATCATATATTTATTTCTTAAAAGTTATAGCAATAAGAAAGATTATTTACATCAAATATGTTTTAGGTTTTTAAGACTTATTTATGTTTGAGTTTTATTGCGAGTTGTTCGGTACGAACATTTATCTTCTTTACTATTTTTGCCTTTTTCGAAGAAAAGGCAGTTTAATTAAAGTTCATTAAGTCATAAAAAAATCTATAAAACAAGTCATCAGTTGTTTATTATCTCAAACATACGACTCAAAATGTAAATCAAATTAATAATTGAACAAAAAAATGTGGATGTAGGTATTTATTATTTGTATATTGTATGTATAATTAATGGAACATCTCATAATATTGAAAGCACTTTTTGAATATTACAAGCCAAAGTCGTATATAAAAAATGTAAGAACGTATCCTTCCTTTCACAATGTGTTTTAACAATAGGTATATTATAACACTTAAAAGTATTTATATGGGAATATATAGAAAGCAAATGTCCAGAAATTGAGTTATATCTTTCGGTAGGTAAATATTGCATTTCGATATAACAGGTAGTTTCTGTTTTTAAAGATTTTAAATAATGACCGTCACAGCATGTCATTTTAGAATTATCTATATCTAAATATAAACACATATTATACAGTAAGCTCGGGATTGATTATACTGCTGATAGTCGTACAATACGTCCTGAAGTGCGTTTCAAAGGGATTTCTCTTGAGCCATATAGCGTTCTCTGACTCATCTCAGGTTGCGGCGCCGATATCTTAGGATGATGTTATTATTATATTTAAATTATATTATACATTTACATTTTTTCACATTATGATCATTTATATGGATATAATGCTTTTTAATGCCTTAACGAAGGAAACTAAACATATATAATACAATAATACACATTACATACAAAAAATACTAGTTCAAAAATAAATTGATTTAGAAATCATAAAACAAATGAAATAATTTTAATAAAAATGTGTTTTGTTTATTTGAAGAAACTAATTTAAAGTACTTTTTTCATGTTTCTGAAAATTGTTCAAAGAATTACCTTTTACGAACCGAGAACACAAGAGAATTAAAACTGTCAGGATGAATTGTGAGGGTCTACTTCAAACACAAATAAGTATGGCTTACAACTCCGGGTCTCTGCTGGGACAATTAAACCATACATAATTGTTTGAATAGTATTGTGTAATATACAATACTTGAGCCTTTTAATTTTCTTACTTTCTTTCATGTTTATTTTGGTATTTAATTATTTATAAAATTTCATAACTATAATTATTACAATAGCTTAGAAATACAAATATATTGAAGAACATATAAAATATTTTAGAGTATCATAAAAAAATAATTCAAATCATTAGAATCCTTACTACGATTCAATCAGCTTATCACTATAATGTCAACAATAATTAACCAGCATTAGGATATTCAAGACTCTATGAGTGAATAAATTGGAATCGAGCTCTTTATGAACAAAATTGAAACTCATAATATGTGTTACAGAACATTGGCTTAAAAATCATGTAATATTGAGAACCACTAGGTGGCTAGTTCGTTCTGTAAGGTAAATGTTATACGCGGTGGCTCTTTTGTTACTCATAACACATTTCTTACAATTTAAGGAACATAAGAATTTTGAGAGCCTCTCTGTAGAATGGACTGTTGGTATAACCTGTGTGGACTTAGAGTGTTTCATTGTTGTTAGTGTTTACAGACCTTCAAGGGCCACTAAAAGTTAGGTAGCGATCCAACCACTGGTTCGGAAGTTATGAGCTGAGAAAAAAAGTGCAACTTATGTTTCTTTTTATCAAACGTTACTTCCGTAATAATAAATAAAGCAGAAATATTTATGTGCTGTAAATTGTTAAAAGTATATTACTTAACAACAATCTTGTATGTGTATTTTTTTTTTCTTATTTTACGAATTACGAGTATAAACGGAATGTAAAAGTTATTGCAAAACCATAGATGTTTGAATGTTTTTTGAATATTATTTTTGTCTTTGTGTTGTCAACTAAACATACACGTTTCGAAGAGAATAAATGCCTCTGTTGACTTATAGCTACCCTTCTCATACCTAACTACCCTTCTCACTCGTGTTGCGTCATAAAGTGACGGGCAAATCGCTTTAAAGTAATTCTACATTTTTACTTGTCTTGAAATAATACTTCCGTCTTGACATACCATCTTTCGTCTAAGCTTCGGTGTTTAATGTATCAATATTACATTAAATACCGAAGCTAAGATATCGGTTAATAAATTAATTATAATTGGTTTTCAAGTGTGGTCTTTGAGAGATATTTCGACGACTATACAAAATTTACATCAATGCTTAAATAAAGTTAGGTTCAATAAAGTTAGAAAAATAGATTAGTAGACAACGTTCTCCTTTATGATTTGTTTATTTAATGACTAAAATTCCACAACTAGAATCAGCAATATTTTTGTAAGTAATACTCATCTTCGTTTGCAATAAATAATTTCATATCAAAGACTAAATAGTTGCCTTTTGTAGTCTTGTCAGAGGTCTGATGATATTCCTAAATCCTGCAAAACGGTATTCTCGAAAGTGGCTTTTTGTCTGAGAAGCTTTTAAAAAGCTTTTGAAAAGGTATATTAATAGCTACATTCAAATGAACATTTTTGAGATTCACTTATAATCACTTGAAAATCGTACTTTTTTGAGGTACTTACTGAAAAAATCTATACCTACTTACTGTTCAAATGTGTGAATGGTAGAACCAAGCTGTAATACTCGTTATTTTATATAAGGTCTGACTAGACGTACACGTAGGATATTTATTACCTTTGCTAAAAATTATTGTGGAGTACAATTGTATGGACTATGTTTCTTTAAATGAGTAAGGTTTGATTAAAGTTTAAACATAACAAATTTTATTACAAAGAACAACGTACTTTCAATGTAATATGATGTTCAAATAATGCATTGTTCAATTTATTTATTATTAATTTGTGAAACAATGAAGTATTAAATGGTATTTCGAACTAAAATTACGATAACAATTTGAATTAAGTCAATTAATAAAGCTAAACATTTTGGAGCGTGTTGCAATTTACCACTAGAGACGAAAAATTCAATTCTGAATTACAAATAAATACGAGGCTGTATTTTTTTATCTATAAATTTATACTTTAAACTAATGGATAAGACAAAGCCTAAGTTGTTAAATATTGTCCATCAAAATATACAAGGCTTAGGTGGCAAGGAATTGGAAGTGGAACTCTTTGTTCAAAAATATGACATAAGTTTATTGTGCATTACAGAGCACTGGTTATCAAAGAATAACAATATTATAAATGTACAAAATTATAAATTGTCAAGTTCGTTCTGTAGAGGGAAAGCTATTCGCGGTGGCTCACTTATCTTAGCTCGTAACGATGTAGTGTTAAAGTCTCGATCAGATATAGTGGCGCTCTCTGTCGAGCGAATTATTGAACTATCCTGCATTGAGCTCAATGAACATATTATTTTGTGCGTGTACCGACCCCCCTCTAGTGACTTTGATGAATTTGAAAACAAAATGGAGGATATTTTAACTAAGCTTTGTCATAAAAACAAGTCCGTGATTGTTTGCGGTGATTTCAATGTAGATATATTACAAGAAAATTCGTCTAGTGTACGTTTATTAAATTTGTTTAAATCTTTTAACTTACTGAACGTCTTTTTTGAACCTACTCGTATTACTAGTATTTCCGCGGCTTGTATTGATAATGTGTTCTGTCGCTGTAACATTTATGAAGAAACAGTAATGAAGAATTTAAGTTCAGACCACTGTGGTCTAAAATTTTCTCTATTAATTAATCACGAAAGTGAAAAGCCCCAAAAGTTTACTTGTAGACCAATTACAAAAAACCGGGTCCTAAGTTAGGACTCCTAACATTTAACGTTCAGCAAAAAGTGGGTAAAGTAGACATGAGCGATGATAATCCAAATAATTTATATAATAACATTTTCGGTTTTTGGTTACAAGAATTTAAAAATGTTTTTAAGCCAAAAACTATGACTAAATACCTAAAACTTAAATTTAGTGATTGGGCTACCGTGGGAATATATAAAAGTAGAGATAAGTTATATGATTTATATAGTGAGAGGCAATGGAATCAAGATCCAGTATTCTTGAATAAAGTTAGGATTTTTTCTAAAATATTTAAGACCGCTTGCATACAAGCTAAGTCGAATTACATAAGAAATAAAATCTTAAACTCAGAAAATAAAATAAAGGCAACTTGGGATGTTTTATCTAGTGTTTCTGGGAAAAATAGGGCTGCTAATAAACCTATTAAGTTAAAAATTGATAATATTGAAATAAATTCAAATTCAACTGTGGCGGCTATTTTTGAGACTCTTTTTAACGAAATTCTTTTAACAGTCTTCACCATGTGATGGAATCGTCGAATTAACGAATAACGTAAGAGTCAGTAATAAATGTTTTGTTTTTAAACCGGTTACATCATATGAAATTGTTAAAACTTTTAGAAATCTAAATATGAAAAAAACCAGTGATCTTTGGTGTATGTCAGTAAAATTACTAATAAGTATTATAAATGATATTGCTCCACAATTATCGTTAATTTTTAACAAATGTATTGAAACCGGTACTTTCCCAGATTTAATGAAAAATAGTAAAGTAGTTCCTTTGTTCAAAAGTGGCGATAGACTAATACCAGGCAATTATAGACCTATGTCTATTTTACCTAGTTTAAGTAAAATCTTCGAAAAAATTATACTAAACCAAATGTCAGAATTTGTTTATAGCAATGAATTCATGCATAGTGAACAATATGGTTTCACCAAAGGCAAATCAAGTGATGCGGGTGCCGCGCTTCTTAAGCACAATTACAACGCATGGGAATAGTCACAGAATGCAATCGGAGTGTTTTGTGATTTATCTAAAGCCTTTGATTGCGTGGACCATCAAACATTACTTTGCAAACTTAATCACTATGGTGTGCGTAGTGCTGCGCTTGATCTTATTGCCTCTTACTTGAATCAAAGAGTTCAGACGGTTGATGTAAATAATTGTAAATCGATTGGATCTCACCTTAAAATGGGTGTTCCACAAGGATCTATTCTAGGCCCTTTCTTATTTTTACTCTATATTAATGATTTGCCCTTTTACGTAAAAGGACTATGTGACATTGTACTTTTTGCTGATGATACCTCACTTATTTTTAAAGTTGATCGTAATAAAGCTAATTTTGACAAAGTTAACTGTGCTCTGTCACGTGTTCTTCATTGGTTTGAAATTAATAATTTGGTATTAAATACTAAGAAAACTAAATGCATGGAATTTACACTTCCTAATGTAAAAAGTCAAGATTGTAGTTTATTCCTTAACAATGAAGTGTTAGAACTGACTGAATCGACAACTTTTTTAGGTATAACTTTAGATAAAAAGCTCCAGTGGAACCCCCATCTCTCGACACTCGCAAGCAAACTTAGCTCAGCCGTCTTTGCAATTAAAAAAGTAAGACAATTAACAGATGTTAATACGGCTCGACTCGTTTATTTCAGTTATTTTCACAGTATATTGTCTTACGGTATCTTACTATGGGGCAGCGCTGCCGAAATTAATTCTATATTTATTTTACAAAAACGAGCTATACGGGCTATTTGTAACTTAAAAGCTAGAGACTCCCTAAGAGAAGTTTTTAAAGAAATCGGTATTCTTACGGTTGCTTCTCAATACATTTTTAATAACTTACTATATATACGCCAAAATTTAAATGACTATAAAAAAACAGCGACAGACATACTATCAATACAAGAAATAAAGATAGGCTGATACGCCTAAATTTCGACTTCAAAAAGTTAAGAAATCCTTCATGGGCTTGAGTATACGCATATATAATAAGATTCCACAAGATATCTTAGATCTTCCTTTTCTTGGTTTCAAATCTAAAATTTAAGGTATATTATTAAATAAATCTTACTATAACATTCAAGAGTTTTTGGTTGATCGAAATGTGTGGAACTTGGGTCATTGACTCATTTGCAGGGTTGATGTTATAATTTATAAGTCAAACATTGTTAAATTTCATTTAAAAAGAGCAACTGTTGAGTTTCTGGCCAGCTCTTCTCAGCAGAACAGCATTCCGAGCTGGTGGTAGCTTACTCACAGACTGACTATACTGACCAATTTAATGTAATTGACGAATCAAAAGTGCGTGTAAATGCCTACTTGAATAAAGATATTTTGAATTTGAATTTGAATTTAAACTTAGTTCATTATGATGCATTTTTTTAGTGTTTAAAAAAAGATACATAACGAATATTCTTAATAAATCTAGTTATATAATTTAATGACTTTCTTAGGTGTAAAGATCGAAACCGAAGGCAAAAAAAATAATATGTTACATTAAATTTCCAATGTTTTGTTTTATTGAAGTAATAATCGATATGTCGTTCAATTGAAATTAATTTGATATGATAATCATTTGAAAATGTTTGTAGTTTTACAAATGACTATAGTCAGTTTTACTTAAGCAGATTTGCATCAACCTTACCTAAGCGTTAGTTTTACCGGACATTCGTTTAAGACAAAAGTCCACTTTTTACTGATTATTAAGACTATTGCATTTTGGATAATGCAATTTTTTACAATAACGCATGGAACATCAGATAATGAATAGCTTTTCTAGACATGCAAAAAGCTTTATAATTCCCATTTTACATTATTAACAGACTACAGACGTTACAACGATTGTTTTCTTTTTGTTTCATAATACTTTGTTAGTTTATAACTCTATTAATATAAAGAACATTGTCGTCTTTGACTCTTATGTATTTAAAATACTAAATATTTTGTTTTAGCGGACGTTAAATCCTAAGACAAGTTGCAAGTCACGCAATTGTACCGCTACACTATACGCTTTCTTTAATTTAAATAAAGTTTTCTACAACACTTAAATATGTTTTCTTATTAATTTCTAATTGTTTTTTTTAACGTCTTACTATAACTATATTATTAAATGTTAAAAAATATATATTCAATTGAGCGTATGCTTTTAAAATACCTGATACATATTATGATACTGTATAAGCATTATCAATAACCAAAGCACAAAGTTTATCACCCTATATTTTCTATCAACACTGCCGCTTTTCGATCAACTACAAACAAAATAAACATTGTATGTACGCAAACATAATGTTTAGACAAAATTACAAATTACAAATTTAACGTATCGTACTAAATGTTTATTGCACATTATGCAATATATTATTGTTACGTTTACGGTCTGTCATGCTTAAGACAAGACTATATAATATACATTTCTTATATATATATATATATATATATATATATATATATATATATATATATATATATATATATATATATATATATATTGCCTTTGGAGTTGGTTTTAAGATGAACATAAATATGATATGATGTTTGTTCTTGGGATTAAATGAGTTGCTTACGATATATGTAGTAGACTAGCTATAAAAAACTACAAATCAGACAAACACGTTTTCCGGGGGAATTAAATTCACGCCCTTACTTCAAATATACTATTATACATAAGAACTTATTTAAAGTTCGTTAACGTGAAATCTATAATATAAAAAGAAATTAAAAGATTTTCGCTATTCTTTGATTTTTTTTTACCAAAAATACGCATGTTTTATAAAAAAAATATAGATTATTTCTCTTTGGTGTGTTGTTGTTTCGGATGAGCGGTATGTTTTTAGTATTCAATGATACTTAGCAAACACACATGCATTTATATGTTTATAGATAATATAGCATTCAACATTTTTTTTATTATTTATTTATTTTGCTGGAATTTTTTTTAGAGAAATATTGGTTATTTAATTTTTTTTAAACAAATTTCCTGTGTTTTAATAAATTGGATTAATGTTATTTTTACAGTGAGTAAATTACAAAATATTTATTGACATTATTTATTACATTTCATTTCTTGTTGAGAAAAGCAATAGCATTTTTTTAGTATCGTCAGTTTCCAAAAAAAGTTAAATTAAGTTTTTCCGTAGTAGGAGTTGGTAGTTTATTAGCATTATGAATATTAATTGTAAATAGTTGTATGACAAAAACAATAAAAATAAAGTCAAAAATTAAGTGGAAAATTTAAATAATCATTTTTCAAATGAAAAAAAGATAAGCATTTACATGATAGATACCGTATTTCGTTTAACATATGAAACGTTTTATATCTCAAAGCCAGATAATTCACTTTTATGTGTAAGATATGTTCTAAAAATTCATAATATAATTACTGAGTAGGTACTTGAAACATTTAACCGTCAAGAAGAATAATAGCGAGAAATAGGGTGTAAAAGGTGATTTTTTATACTGCACGTTTATGTATTTACATAACATTACATTTTTTTTTTAATTAATTATAACTCCAGTGTATACCCAAAGTATGAAAACTACATTGATACAAAGATTACTGATAATATGTAAGTACAAAGATAATAAAATAACAAATTTCTGAGGCGTAAAAGAAAAAGAAAAAAAAGTTTCGACAAGAAATTTCTTAATGAATAACTTTAAGGAGTATCAAAATATTTCTAACAAACTAAAAAACACCATCAAACATAAAAACAACTGGTTCCAAATTATTTAATCATAAATAAATATTCTATGATAAAATTGCGCTGATGGAAACGATAGTGTCTAAATATGTAGCTTATTTTTGCGGCAAACACCCGTCAATATTATATCACTAACATAATTATAGTGAGTGGCCTTTCGCGTTTACATTAGGCGTCGAAGTCTACCTTGCGCTGCTTCTAAAATTCGAGGATTTGGCGTTTCATAATCTTGCGCCACTTTGGCCGCTGTGGTGCCAAACACTTTCATTGGGAAGGTTCTATGTTGCATCTTTTCATGTGATGGTTCTGAACGGTTTTGTATCTGAGGAGTTGCCCACCATGCTTCTGCTTACCCTACATCAGCTCAAAATCAATAAAAGATGTTCTTCGCCTCTCTCTTTCCTCCATCAGTAATACATGACCACACCACTAAAGCTGTCGACGCAGTTTATGTTCAGACAGCAGTAGAACTTGAGGTATGCTTGGTGGAATGCAGTCGAAAACGGTTGCAGGCCATCTGCGGATTCTGTTAAGAAACAAAGGCCATCAGCATGCATAATCTTTATGATCAGTGCATAATACGATACTTAAGTTTGCGCCTTAAGTGTGGCTAAATTGAAAATACTGCCATCTGAGTGAAAGCCAGTGCGAACTCCCTCGGAGACAGTACCTAAAACCTCTTAGGCTACTACTGAAAAGTATAAGGTGAACAGCTAGTACGCGCCCTTATTTTATCCCACAGCTAAGAGGGAAGAGACTTGACTGTTCGCCGCCTACGCAGACGCAACGGTCAAGGGAGCCGTAAAAGAGTCCAAAATTTCTTCGTGCATTCAAACTTTCTTAGGACTGCCCCGAGAGCTTACCAATGGAAACTGTTGAATTTTTTTTCCAAGTCAACAAAGGAAAGATACAACTGATGACCATGTTCTCTACATTTTTCTTGCAGTTGACGTACTGAGAAATAGCGTCACAGGTACCTCGGTAAGAACGGGAGCCAAACTGGGTTTCAGGCAGGATCTGACAACATTTTAAGGTAGTTGCAGTCGGCACTGATGCAAGATACTTTAAAGTCATCTGGGACTGACTCCTCAACCCATATTTGAACAAAAAGTTTCCAATTAGAAGTGTGCAACTCCTCACTACCATATTTAAGAACAATGCCGACCGCCCGATTATTTTGTGGTTGTCCGATGGCATTGACGACCTCCTCACAAGACGGCTAGGTGATCATGTAAAATTGAGGCATTAAGCTGATATGTTGTAGATCGGGTGATTGATTTACGTTAAATAATATGTTAAAGTGTTCAGCCCAGTATTTTAGAATATCGTTCTTGCTAGTCAGAAGATGCATACCGCCTAAAGATTACAAAAGGTATTCTTGTTCAGTAGGACGTACCAATCAGCTTACGCAACTCGCCAAGCTGATTCATATCAGCCATTAAATGACAAGACAAAACTCGTCAGGCATCATCGACATCATCTGTCTTATTTATTAGAAACAACTGTTCAAATAAAGCTTCGGAATATTTCTCCCTAACCTCGCATCTTTCAGCCTATCCACTTTTAAGAACGCAGTTATGGTCATAATATTTATTTTTATTTATTTTATTTATTTATATCTTTTCCACTTGGAATCATAATCAGTGATCACTTGTGTACGTCAACATGGAAGTGTCAGGAGGGCCTATTACGATACTAGATTTATCGTAATAAGCCCTTCTGAGAAAGCACTTTCCATCTTAATGTTAAAGCTATGAGGGTTCCAAACGCGTCCTGGTCTGAGAAGAACCACACAACAAACTCAGCCGGATATATTTTTTGTTATTGTGATCACTGTTTCACAAACGTCAAACTTAAATGCAAATTTGGAACAACTAGAACCGTCGCAATTAATAGGAAAAGAAGCCTAATGATTTCAGGCAACGAAAATTAAATAATAATAACAGAAAATAAATCTTCGGCCTGCCACACAACCAGTCACCGCAAGCAGCACCCGTTCACGAGCATAACACAAGAGCCAGCCATCACCCCCTTCGCACATATTTGAGGGAGGGAGGCAACCCGACTCCCGATGCTACCGCAAGTAGTGACTTCTAAGGAATCGGTGTGATGCAGAAGGTCGATAAAGCAAAATTAATTTACAACAAAAAACAAATTGCGGAGATTACTAGCTATTCGCAATACAATACAGATTCATTCCCAGGCCATACCGTCATCGATGTAATCCTTTACACTATAGTAGGATTTTTTTATTAAATTATTTTTAACATATAATTTAAATTTATTTAATGATAGGCTTAAGGCTTCATTTGGGAGCTTATTATAAAAACGTATACAATTACCCTTAAAGGATTTACCTATTTTATGGAGCCTAGTGCCGGGCATAGCGAGTTTATTTTTTTGTCTTGTATTAATTTTATGTAAATCGCAATTTTTCTTGAATTTTGAAATATTTTTATGAACGTAAATTAAATTTTCATAAATATATTGATTGTAAACAGTCATAATTTTAAATTCTTTAAATTTGTTTCTTAAAGAGTCTCTTGGTCTCATATTATATATTGCGCGAACAGCCCTCTTCTGCAATGTAAATATGGTATCAATGTCAGTCGCATTGCCCCATAAGAGTATACCGTATGACATTAAGCTATGAAAGTAACTAAAGTAAACTAATCGAGCAGTTTCCATATTTGTTAATAGACGTATTTTTTTAACCGCGTATGCAGCAGAACTTAGTCTGCTTGACAAATCAAATATATGAGGACCCCATTGCAATTTTTCATCTAAAGTAATGCCCAAGAAAGTAGTAGATTTGACCAAGTCCAAATCCTCATTGTTTAATTGTACATTGGTTCTAACATTTTTAACATTTGGTAAACTAAATTTGACACATTTCGTCTTTTTTTTATTGAGCAACAAATTATTGGCGTTAAACCATTGTACAACATCTGAGAGAGCATTGTTTACATCGTCAATAACAGATTGCCGTCTATTAACTTTAAAAGTAAGAGAAGTATCATCAGCAAACAATACTATCCCATGTTTTTCCCTCACTAGGTGAGGTAAGTCATTTATGTATATGAGGAACAAGAAAGGCCCTAAGATAGAGCCCTGTGGCACACCTATTTTTACCAAAGAACCAGGGGAACGTTTTCCGTTTACATCAACTTTTTGTATTCTATCATTAAGATATGAACTAATTAAATCTAGGGACTTATTTTTAACTCCATAATGTTCTAACTTTTTTATAAGGATTTCATGTTGAACGCAGTCGAACGCCTTACATAGATCACAGAAAATGCCAAGTGCATCCTGTGATCCTTCCCAGGCTTCAAATATGTTTAGTAATAGCTCAACACCAGCATCTGTTGTAGAGCGACCGGCAGTGAAACCAAACTGGTTTTTGTGTAAGAGATTGTTTTTACTGAAATATGCCACAAGTTGATTAAGAAAAAATTAATATATCTACGTAGTCAACGTGCCGACAGTAGAAAAGCTCGATATAGCGTTAATATATCAAAACTGACCGGGATTTCAGTGTCTTTGATTTTAATATTACAAATGAGTTGTAGAAAGGGTCGCAAATTTTGAGCGTCAGTCTTCGTTTTCACCGTAAATAGTTTTTAAATAGTTTGAGAAAAGTTTTGTTTCTAAAAATCTTTATATATATTAAAACCACTTTTATTTATTCTAGTACTAGAGAAGAATAATCTTTATAATTAAATAATTGATACGATAATTATTACTATATATTTTTTAATGTAATGTTATTTAATGTAAAATATAAGTGTTAATATAATTTAAAAATATTTAAATCATATTATAATATAGTTTCAAGTTTTCTTAAATTAGTAGCTTTTGGGCAAAAGAGTAACATACAGCATCATCTCACAAAGTATCGCTTTTATAATAGTAGTACGATCGAACTTTATACATAATAAACGATATTAAAGAATAAATATAAAATCACTATATGATATAAGATAAAGCACGCAAATTCTATCTTCAAGAGGTTTCAGGATGCAAATCGCATTCAGATTTCACTCTAACTTACTCACTTATTCACACGGCCAATGCGAAACCTAGACTAGAATATGGATGGAATATTGTTTTAGGTGGAAAACTGTTCATAAACCTAATGATGCTTTTAGGACTTTGAATGGGTAAGGTAAAATAGAAATAGGTTGTATTTCGCTTGAAGCTTTAGCTTGGGTAATGGCTTTTAGAAATAGGGATTATAAGCGCTTTATGCCAAACTCAAGAAAATGTACAGATGGAAAGCGAGTTATTGATAATACAGGTTAAAGAGGGAAAAAGAACGTCAATCAAAGTGCCGATCATATATCTCGTAATTTCGCATAGTAATGTTGCATAGTACTTTTTTATTATTTTGTAAAATATGTTCAAATTTAATAACTCGTTTAAAGTAACATAAGCGTATTATAATTTCACCGGATATTACTGGTCAAAAGGAACTATTCCTGCAGATAATTTGAAACGTAAAGTCAAAATAAAATATAAATATATAAATAAAAAAATATGCTTACTTCAATTACTAACCTATCCATTTTGTAGGCCAGTTTTTAAATTCTTAAAATTTTTACGTATACTTTGATTTAGAAATATAAAGATAACATACAAAACTTTATCACTTTATTTGTAACTAGCATATCAGGCCCGCTTCGCCGGTCTTAATTTAAAGTTGTATTAACTCAAAATACAGAATATAAAATATATTAAATATAAGAACTATTAATTAATTAACTTATTGAGAAATAACTACCGCGATAATAATTATGATTCAACCTGAATTTCATTTTCTTCTACTCGTTTTTCTAGCTTGTACATGGAACAGCGTCATGAATTTATAACTGACCTTAAATAGTTTAATATAAAAACAATATTAGTAGTAAAAAAACTGTCACTGACAGTTTAATAAAAAATGCTCCAATCGTAACTAAACTGCAGGATTACCCGCTGGGTCAATATAGAGATAATCTGAAAATTTGGTTAAAATCGGTCAAACCGTTTCGGAGTTTATCCGGAACATACATACTTTCTCTTTTATAGGTATAGCTCAAAGAGCAGGGTGCTTTTAAACGGTGCAGAGTGCAGTAAGCCTTTGTTCAAAATATTGTTTTTATGGAAATTTGTTACAATTACTATATTGTTTATAACAAAACATTGCTTTATTGTAATCCAGTTTCAAATTCAAATAACCTTGGAGAAAACAATACGAAAAATTAGCAGTTTATTGGAAAGTTCGTTTATTTATTTATTTTTTATTAAATTTCCTTATATTATTATTTATTATTATTTTACTAAATTTGCTATCTACGTTATAAACAATATCTCCATATAAAATTAATTTGATAGACCAGATAATATATCATTATAAAAGGAATAAATTCTCCTCTTCATAATATATTCTGCCTTCATTGAACTGAATATAATAAATTTCTTCGGAATCGGTTTACTTCAATGCACTAATATAATACTTCTTCTAGACAAAGGAATATGCGATTAGAAATGCATTTACCATAATATTATTGATTGTACTTTATACTACAGTTTAAATATTTTGTTTATTTTTTAACCTCCGGTAAAAAAAGAGGGGTGTTATAAGTTTGAATTGTGGATGTATGTATGTGTCTGTCTGTGGTCTCTAGTAGCCAAACGAGTGGACGGATTTGGTTTTTTAATGGAAAACCTGTTCTTACGTTTGGTCGAAGTAAAAGCAGTCGCTTTTAAAGGTGTAGGTTAAAGGATCTTATGAAATATTTATAATAAACAATAATACAAGTGAATATAAGTGTGTTCGTAGAATAATTTAGTATAATATATATACTAGTAACATAATTTAAAAAGCAGAAAAAAAAATATTTATAAACCCCCGATGCAAAAAGGCCTCTAACAAGGATAAAAATAATATTATTATGTATGCCATTTACTTCAAATTATTTACATACAGATTCAAATTTTGAAAACTCACTACTTTCAAAAGAGAGATAGTCTATAATACACAATGATACAGGAATTTAATAGTTTCAGAGTCATCGATTACAAAAGTGACTCGTCGCCTAGATGCTGTGGTTTTTTTGCAAAAATATAAATATCGAAATTAATTATTATCGGGGGGCAAATCAGTGCTCTTGCCAAGTCAAGTAAACACTCACAAAAAAAAACAAAAAGTACTTTTTTTGAGGTCAGCTTACAAGGTGAGGTCAGGTACATGAGGAATCGGCGTAACCATATCATACGAACAGCTAAACGCCTCTATATCCATTTTAATATAACTAATTCTTCTTCTTCTGACATATTTAAATTTCTCAATTCTATTGGTATATGAAAAACAACCACTTCTCATTATAGTTATTCTATATATGATGACATTAACAATTACTTTATCTCTACTTCAAAGTTGGACCGCAAAATTCTTTCTGAAACACTTTCCTTTATTGCATCAATGCAAAGTCTTAAGGTCCCACTTTTTTATTTCTCAAACATCCATAGGAATGAAGTAAAGAAAACCATTTCTTCAATTAAATCTAAAGCCATGGGCACCATCCAAAAACACTTTAAGAAAACTGGTTAAAGAGCACT
Organism: Napeogenes sylphis; assembly: GCA_959347405.1. NCBI lineage: Eukaryota > Metazoa > Arthropoda > Insecta > Lepidoptera > Nymphalidae > Napeogenes > Napeogenes sylphis. Next base: position 23,895,105 of record OY365785.1, read on the forward strand.
TTTTAAAGTCACTATAATCTGTGTCTTAATTTAAAATGTGTATCTCATAATATAATCTTCGACATACATGATGTTATGATAATAGTAATATGTATATGTATGTATTTTGATAAATGTATATGTTTATTTACTTTATGTATATATAAGTTAGCTTTCCTATAATTGGAGGGTAGGTTTTGATAAAAAAATTATGATAGCAGTTGATGATATGACTAAAACATGTAATGTTTGTATAGAAGTTTGATTGACTAAATAAAATAATTGGAGAGTGATTTGATTAAAATTAGTGTATATATAAATCGTCTCCCAGGTAAGAGAAGGCAGAGAGTGTGTGAACGAGAGATTAAGTTATGTAACATAACTAGTATAGTAAAGTGTAACAGTGATAGTAAAGAGTTTAAATAGTAAATACTTAGGGTGTTTGGAAGCAGGGACTTTAAAATGTTTTCAAGAATAGAACGACTGCATTGGTGATTCTTTGCAGTAAGAGAGTTCTAATATATATATTATACGACTTTGGCTGTAATATTCATCAATTGCTTTCAATATTACAAGATTTCCATAATTATACATACGATATACAAATAATAAATATTATTTGTATATCGTATGTATAATTATGCATATATTTTTATATGCATAATTATACATACGATATATATTTTTATATTTTTTATTTTTTATTATTATTCAATTATTAAATTGATTTACATTTGAATCTTATATCTTAAATAACAAACAACTGATGTCTTGTTTTATAGATTTTTTATGACTTAATGAACTTAAATTAAGCTGCCTTTCCTTCGAAAAAGGCAATAATAGTAAAGAAGATAAATCTTCGTGCCGAACAACTCGCAATAAAACTCAAACATATATAAGTCTTAAAAACCCGAAAACATCTTTAATATAAATAACCTTTCTTATTTGCTACAACTTTCTAAGAAATAAATATATGATACCTACTAATAATTACTGAATCTAATATTGAGGCACGAAACACAGGTCGTTTTGTCACTTTCTCATGAGCTTAAAATTAATAAGTTTTCAATAATAGATTAATTAATAATGCTTATAATATTTACTTTGCTTTTTTTAAATTTAATGTCTTTAATATTATTTTTTTATGTTATGACTTGGCAATCGAATGGCAAAGTAATAAAATTATAATGACACAAAAATATTACGTTAATTTATGTACATCATTAGGGCTTTCACAGATATTAACTAAAATACATCCGTTATTTAATGATTTACTAAAATTATTTATGAGTAAAATTATTTTTGATGGCCAAGTCATTATCTTTAGCAGGTCATTCTATTAACATATACTAATTAAAATTACTTGGTTACTAAGTTTTTCGTAACATTTTATATCTTTTTTGCATTAACAAAAGGCGAACTTGCCGCAATTACTCACCATACAAAGAGAATGACATTAGGATTTAAGTTCGCCTTTTGTTAATGCAATAAAGGGTATATAAATAAAAAATAAATATTTAGGCAACTAAACTATGCTCCGACTCCTGACGCGGTCATAGTCATGTTTTATTTATTTATTAAAATTTTTGTCAATTCTATTCGTCTTGTCTTACTGTTAATTTAGGTTCATTAAGTCATAAAAAAATCTATAAAACAAGTCATCAGTTGCTTGTTATCTCAAATATACGACTCCAAATGTAAATCAAATTAATAATTGAAAAAAATATATGTTGATGTAGGTATTTATTATTTGTATATCGTATGTATAATTAATGGAACATCTCATAATATTGAAAGCACTTGTTGAATATTACAACCCACAGTCGTGCATAAAAAAATGGAAAAAAGTATTCTTCTTTTCACAAAAATGTAGATAATGTATTTCGATATAACAGGTAGTTTCGGTTTTTAAAGTTTTGTATCTAAATATAAACACATATTATACAGTAAGCTCAGGATTGATTATACTGCTGATAGTCGTACAATACGTCTTGAAGTGCGTTTCAAAAGGATCTCTCTTGAGCCATATAGCGTTCTCAGACTCATCTCAGATTGCGGCGCCGATACCTTAGGATGATGTTATTATTATATTTAAATTATATTATACATTTTCATTTTTTCTCACAATAAACATTTATGTAAATATAATGCTTTTTAATGCCTTAGCGAAGGAAACTATACATTTATAATACAATTATACACATTACATGTTACATACAAAAAATACCAGTTCAAAAATAAATTGATTTAGAAATCATAAAACAAATGAATTAATTTTAATACAAATGTGTTTTCTTTATTTGATTAAACTAATTTAAAGTACTTTTTTCATGTTTCTGAAAATTGTTCAAAGAATTACCTTTTACGTACCGAGAACACAAGAGAATTAAAACTGTCAGGATGAATTGTGAGGGTCTACTTCAAACACAAATAAGTATGGCTTACAACTCTGGGTCTCTGCTGAGACAATTAAACCATACATAATTGTTTTAATAGTATTGTGTAATATACAATACTTGAGCCTTTTAATTTTCTTTCTTTCTTTCATGTTTATTTTGGTATTTAATTATTTATAAAATTTCATAACTATCATTATTACAATAGCGTAAAAATACAAATATATTGAAGAATATATAACATATTTTAGAGTATCATAAAAAAATAATTCAAATTATTACAATCCCTACTCAATCAGCTTATCACTGTAATGTCAACAATAATTAACCAGCATTAGAATATTGAAGAAGCTATGAGTGAATAAATTGCAATTGAGCAATTTATGAAAGCAATTGAAACTCATAATATGTGTTACAGAACATTGGCTTAAAAATCATGTAATATTGAGAATCACTAGGTGGCTAGTTCGTTCTGTAAGGTAAATATTATACGGGGTGGCTCTTTTGTTACTTATAACATATTTCTTACAATTTAAGGAACACAAGAATTTTTATGAGCCTTTCTGTAGAATGGACTGTTGGTATAACCTGTGCGGACTTAGAGTGTTTCATTGTTGTTAGTATTTACAGACCTTCAAGTGCCACCGAAAGTTAGGTAGCGATCCAACCACTGCACTGGTTCGGAAGTTATGAGCTGAGAAAAAAAGTGCAACTTATGTTTTTTTTATTAAACGTTACTTCCGTAATAATAAATAAAACAGACATATTTACGTATTTCTTTAAATCTGTAAAATATATTACTTAAAAACAATCGTGTATGTGTAATTTTTATTTTACTTATTTTACGAATTACGAGTATAAATTGAATGTAAAAGTTATTGCAAAACCATAGATGTTTGAATGTTTTTTGAATATTATTTTTGTCTTTGTGTTGTCAACTAAACATACACGTTTCGAAGAGAATAAATGCCTCTGTTGACTTATAGCTACCCTTCTCATACCTAACTACCCTTCTCACTCGTGTTGCGTCATAAAGTGACGGGCAAATCGCTTTAAAGTAATTCTATATTTTTACTTGTCTTGAAATAATACGTCCGTCTTGACATACCATCTTTCGTCTAAGCTTCAATATTACATAATAAATACCGAAGCTTAGATATAGGTTAATTAATTATAATTGGTTTTCATGTGAGGTCTTTAAAACATATTTCGACGACTATACAAAATTTACATCAAGCTTAAATAAAGTTAGGCTCAATAAAGTTAGCAAAACATATAAGTAGACAACGTTCTCCTTTATGATTTGTTTATTTAATGGCTAAAATGCCACGACTAGAATCAAGTAATATTTTTGTAACTAATACTCATTTTCGTTTGCAATAAATAATTTCATATCAACGACTAAATAGTTGCCTTTTGTATAGTCTTGTTAGAGGTCTGATGATATTCCTAAATCCTGCAAAACGGTATTCTCGAAAGTGGCTTTTTGTCTGAGAAGCTTTTAAAAAGCTTTTGAAAAGGTATATATTAATAGCTACATTCAAATGAACATTTTTGAGATTCACTTATAATCACTTGAAAATCGTACTTTTTTGAGGTACTTACTGAAAAAATCTATACCTACTTACTGGTAAAATGTGTGAATGGTAGAACCAATTTAGACACGTAGACACGGTACATACTTCGAATTAGCCAGACTATTGAAATTTAAACCACTTTAATTTTAATAGAGAAGATGCTTGGAGTCTATTTATCACTTAGTAAGAACCTACTAGAAGAAAGATATAAAACCCCGTGTCTGTGGCCGCACCGATCACAGTGCGTTCAATGTGAGCAAAAGTCACTAACATTGGTTTACTCAAGATACTGTTAGTAAGGAAGACTCTACTAACAGTATCTTGAGGTTGAGACATTAAGAGTTTTGTGTGCATCTTGAACTATACGTCCGGAAACTTAGGAACCGTTGGAGGTAGATGAATAATTGATTAAATAACTGACTTAGTAACAGATATCTTAATCTTACCGTGAACACGTTTGCTGCAAAGCATACGAACTGTCGGGTTAAATTTAAAATGTAAATATAAAATATATGAATTAAATCCTTAAAAAATAGTTTTTATTTTTGAGTAGTTTTCGTGAAAATCTAAGAAAATACTATAAGTTTAAATCTTTATACTACATAAACGAAAATTTGATTTATCTATAAGTAGATAAAAAGAGAGACTGTACGTTTTCTATTCCATTAATTTTTTAAGCATTTCTCCTTATTCGAAGAAAGCAATAAATGGAGAAGATCAAACAAATTTAGATATAAACATTTACGCGAAAGGTTGATTTATAATTGTTGATATACTTCTTTTTATTTGATAACCAAATAAACAAAGTTGTTTTGGTATCCAATCTAATTTATAGTTCATTAAATTTTAACAACCATTGATTATGGATATAATTGATAAGTTTTATTTGATTTTGTATAAAAAGTCAGACTAGCGACAATATGTCTAGATGGTTAAAATATTCAAAAATCATTAACTCGATGATATTCCTAAAGAAGAGATAATTTAAAAAGTAGATATATGTTATTGCATTATACGCATGAATGCAAAAGCTTATAACACTGTATATTAAAAACACAAACGGTTCACTGTCGCTTCGATTTCACTTAATACAATCCATTATTCTATAAGCCGAACGGATTGTGCCTGTCACAATTGAATATAGCGAACAAAGCTGGTAGAAACCGAGATTTATTTCCTTTTGTAAGAACATTGTTTTGTGAATATTACTGCAAATATAATGTATATAATATATAAACACGTAGTAACTATGTTATTTAAAAAAAATGAAAAACATTATAATACTATACTTTTTATCGTATCTAAGAAAAAAGATATACGCTACTTTAATAGGACAATTTAAATGCATAGCATGTTTCCGACTTTTCAGCATGAGATGTGTTCATGGTTTAAATGTATTTTAAAGATTAGTTATTTGATAATACCCAGTAACGAACGTGCTAGGAGGCGAATTTTCTTCCTTTTATTTTTCTTTTTAATTGAATAAAACAAATATTTTTTTTTAAGTATTGATAAGAAAATTTTATATTTATTATAACAAAAGAGGTATTTAAGAGTCTAGTTGAAAATATTTGATTAGGTAAAATGTTATTATATATATATAACAAACATCCCAAGGGATCACACATTCAAGCTTAAAAAGTATTACGAACTGACCAACGAACTGTTCAGGAATAAATTTATAGTTAGCTTGTACGCGGTAGAAGTAAGAGCGAGAGGTATAACAGCAATCTTTCTATAACCTACTTAATAACCTTGGTCTTTCTAGAACAAGCATCGGTTCATTTCTAGAACGTATTTCAAAGGCGGCATTAGTAGGTTCTTTCCAAATTTGGTTAGGTAGGGAGAGGACTGTAGCGGATGAAGGCGACCGTTTTGCGCATAATATAGGGGCTCCTTAAACCTATTTCTGGGTCGCAAGTCTTAGGCTTTGTTTGCATTCCTTGCAACGCGATGGGCCCGGCATCCGCACGGTGAATCCATGAAATGCTAAAAAGCTTCGTCTTATATATCAAGCTAAACATAGACTTGCTGATAGTTTACTAGTTGACTGTTGATCAATTACATCCTTTTATAAAAATATGTATATATATAATATATGTGTCACATTACTCACAACAAGTTATATTTCAAATATAATGTAGGTAATACCTGAATTTATATCATAAAAAAACGTACGTATTAATTAAAAATATTATTATTTCTTTTAATAAACTAAATTTAAGCATCTTTTTTTATGTAAATGAAAATTAAACAAAGAATTAAACTTTACGTATACTGAGAACACAAAAGAATTAAAACTGTCAGGACGAATTGTAAGGGTCTACTTCAAACACAGATAAGTGTGGCATACAAACCCTCTGGGACTTTGTTGGGACAATTATAACATACAATAATTGTACCTTTTAATTTTCTTTCTTTCTTTCATGGTTATTTTAGTATTAATTTTTTTATAAAAAATCAATATAATAGCTATGTGATTACATAGTGAGCTAAAAAAAAAATATAGAGAAGACCTATAAAATATCTTAGAATATCATAAAAAAATATCCAACACATTCGAAGTTACGGTTTTGGGTCTCACAGCACAAGCTAGTAACCAGAAAACCATCAATTCAATGATTATTAATTTAAAAATAACAACCAATTCACCAAATCGTCACCACTCTGTACAAACAGTCCAGGTTCCTTTAAATTTAAATATTAATAAAAGACAATGTTTTGCAATCAAAAATTTTTTTTTATACTGTAACCGGGACTTAGTTTTTATACGTATTAATTATATAACGAAAATATATACAATTATAAATAATTATATGATAAATATTTTTTTTTTGTATATTGTATTTTTTGTATATAGGTTACAACATAATTTTAAATTGGTAGCAAATGCGCGAAATTATGAATAAATTGAAATTGAGCTATTTAATGCTATTATGAAAACAAATGAAATGGATGTAATGTGTGTCATATTAATTAAGAATCATGTAATAATTGTACTGAGAATTTTCAGTGGCTAGCTCATTCTGCGGGATTTAGAATTTATGTGTTGGATTTTAGTACTTTAATTAATAAAAGGGGAACCCCTTTTTCTCAAGATTCAATCTTAGTCCATTACTACAAAAATTATCTACCAACTTTTGTTGAAAAATATGATAAAATAGTGTAACAATACTACCAGTATCATCTGCAAATATGTTGATGATTCTTCTTTAATATTTAAAGAGGAACGTTTCAATAGTATATAAAAAAAAAATTTCGTATATAATACGAAAATCATTTTTTATATACTACTGGTCGATAATTATATACTACGGGACAAAGTATATGGCATAAAATCTCTTAAGAACAAGTTTACATATTACACCGAATTTTGAACGCAGAGCATGCCGACGAATATATTTTGTAATAAAATATATTTAAACTGTAGGCGCGAGACATTACAGACATAAAAAAAAACTGCAGCATGGTTATTCATTCTAATATCTCATTATTTGTAGGTCTTAGTTTATCAAACTGTTACGAATGTTTTTATATTATTACTCTCAGATATTACGATACCCAAAATTTATAGCACAATGTAATGTTTTTATATTATTACTCTCAGATATTACGATACCCAAAATTTATAGCATAATGTATAGCACAATCACATGAATGGGTATGAAATTGATATTAATAATGAATTCCAACGCTATATATGTAGCGTATTTTATTTTTGGTTAGATTGTGAGTCGGATGATATTATGTAAAAAGTGTAAATACACTTGGTTTTCCATGATGGAACAAATTAATTATATATTATGACTTTATTCAAAGACATATAAAAATGGAAAAAAATATCTCGTGAATTTTCTTCAATGCCCGTTAAAGAGCCTCTTTCAATATATTTCAATCCAATAGCTCTGACTTATCATCGAAACTCTAAATTATAAAAGCCTTTTAGGCTGAAATTGGGCACGTATTTTCCTCGCAGACATTACTCAATACAATATTTTTCTTATTTTTTTTATATGGGTATGAAAATAATACTAATTGGAAAATAAAATAAAATATACATAACTATGCAACATCAGAATAATTGAACAAATAAAATCTAAAAATATTACTATAATTATAAAATAATTTCTTTATACGTTAGGGTATACAAAAGAAAAATGGGTAAACGAATAGGTGAAGGGATGCTCGTTATTTTCAATACCTACTTTCTTATAAAATATTTAAAAAAAAATTTCAACTGAATAGCAAGGGGTGGACAAAACAAATTACAATATTAAAGGGGATAGTTCACAGACAATCGCAAGTCGAATTTAGAAAATCACAAAGGATTGAGATTTATACTTGATAGGTCTGTTTTTATTTGGTAAAAATATAAATAAAATCGTTTCTATCTTAATAAATGAAAAAAATACTATATTTTTATGTAAATGAAAATTGATCTTCGGTGACAGAAATTGAATTGAGAAAATATTGAATAAAAAATCTGAATTAGAGTTTTTCTGAAAAAATATAAAGATTCGACAAGTTAACGTGTGCCTGTCTAGACAATATAAATACTCAAAACTCGTTAACAATTTTATAACTAAGGTTGAGAAAGTAGCTGACAACAGCTAGTGTTACAATAAATTATTATAATTCACTTATATTTATAATAGTATACACATAACATATGAGTGCTATAAGACTGTAGATTTAAATCACAGCCAACGAGCTTATAAGATTGTAGATTGAAATCACAAACAATTCACTGTCGTTTCGATTTCATGTAATGCAATCCATTATTCTGTAAACCCGGAGAATTAGGGCTGTCATAATTGGAAATAACGAACAAAGCTGATACTAATATTTATTTTATTTTTTGAGTTCATTGTTTTTCAAAAAATATATTTATGTACATATTTTTAAACTTTATACTATAACAAGCATAAACGTTTTTTATAAATAAAAAATGAAAAATAAAACCGATACGGGCAGGGATTCGAAACCGCGACCTCTGGGAAACCGTCCCGTCCGTCCCAAAGGTTCGAAAACTTGGCGTATCGGTTTATTTTTCATTCAATATTTATAAAAAAATAAGTAAGTTGTAACATGGCTATACATGTTTATAGATATTTTCAAAAATCATAAACGTGTCGATGATTTGTTATAACTTCATAAGCAAAAAATAACTATTATGATTAGAAATCAATTAGAAATCAATATAGTACGAGGTTGGTGACCTGGATTTGAAATTAAATGACTACTAACTCTTTTGCAATCCAAGCGTCATTGGATAACATTCTCCAGGAATTAAGTGGACACTAGATCAATACTTTTACAAACATATTATTTAACTCAAATATACTTTATACTAACATGCTATTTTATGATACAGTTAATATATATATAAAAAAATAACAAAAAAAATTGTGTTTAAATTGAACTTTACCAAATAACCATTAAACATAAAAAAAAACAAAAAAGAATCCGCTTATAGATTAAATTATAGAGAAAGAAAAAGTAAACCAATGAAGTTAAATTAAATATGCTCTCGGCATTTTTTTAGTAATCATTTTTAATTAGCGGACACGACTAAGAAAGAAAGTACAAACAAACAAAGTTTTGTTTAAGATTGTTTGACTTGTAATCAATTTTAATATTCTCGTACTAACAACACTTACTTTTAAGTAGGATACTAGAACTAGTGAAATAAGTCTACCTTTATACTATGTATTAATTTTATAAAAAATCTTTGTAAGAACCTTTGTGGATGAGAAAATAAATGTATTATTATTATTATTATTATTATTATTATACTGAGCTATGTTTATAAGCACTGTGTTGTGGTTAACTTTATTAGATTTTAATAGAAAGTAAGTGTGTGTACAAAGTTTCATAATGATCGGTTAAGTAGTTTTCACGTGAAAGCGTAACAAACAAACTTACATTCGCATTTATAATATTACTAAGATATCGTACGTTATAATAAGATATGTGTTATGTTGTGTTCTGTTCTTTGGGTTGTGTTGTATTACGTGAAGTTTTGTGTTGTATTACGTTTTATAAGAATACATATGTACGCCTCTGTAAAACATTTTAATTACATGTCATACTAGGGGTCGCTCGCGACTCCGTCCGCTGCGGTTTTTAGTGTTTCCTCAGCGCACGCGAGGATAGCTTTCAAAAAAGAAATCTTTTCCCGTTTTTGCAGCATTTTTCATTGCTGCTCGACTTCTAAAAGTCACAGCGAGATGATATATACCCTATAGCCTTCCTCAATAAACGGACTATTCAAAACAAAAAGAATTTTTCAATTCGGGCCAGTAGTTTCAGAGATTAGTGCGTTCAAACAAACAAACTCTTCAGCTTTATAATATTAGTATAGATGTCTGACTTTACAGTTTGAGAAGTAGTAATGCTAAAAATATACTTCAAAGATTGGTTGTTTGATAAAACCAAAAAACAAATATACTGGCAGGCTTTTTCTCTTCCTTTGAGGGTTCTAATTATATAAATTATTTTTCTAAGAATAACAACTTAATTTCAGGTATAATGTAAAATGTTTATAACGTTTAAAAAATAGATATTACTCTAAGAACTTAATATCAGAAATTGCACCCAAACGGGAAAAGACCACTCAGTTATTATTTAAATAATAATTGATTGAGTTATCATGGAAATCAGTTTATTTATACTTTATTTATACTGCCATTTTCTAGTATTATTTTTCATAATGAGGTATTTATTATTACTAACTAATTAATGTTTTTGTAGAAATTTCAGTCAGACGTGTTACAGTTCACATTGTGAGGATCATTTAACATTATGGCTACGGTTTTATTTGGAATTACTTAAATCTATAGGCATTTAGATTTAAAACATCAGATTTTGGCCGAAAAACATTATAATTTATTCTGAACGTTTGGTTATATAGAATTTCATAATACTTTTTATTCTCCATAAAAATAAACAAAATTCCTCTGAGTTTTCAATCAAAAAATTGCTACGTAAAATTAAAAAAATGTAGAAAAAATTGCTGATTACAAATATATATAAAACCATTTAGCTAAAAATCGATAATCGAACCGGATCTGATACTTAATTATGTTTACAATATATACGGTTAATATTTGTAAATTTTTCTTAGTGAAAAGTAGAAAAATATCAAAGAACTTTGAATTGGATAGAAATCTAGAACCACACCACCCGCTATAAAAATGATTCATTAATTTTGTCGAATTTTACTAATAGAATTTAGATGGTGGTATTGTGAACTCAGAAAAATATAGATTGCTTTTAAAAAATAACTGTTACAGAGTTTGAGTGACATCACTTTCATACAGATACATAACAGATGTTAATGACTGACTGACTGGCTTTTTTGGTTACATTCATCTAGGTATCTGGGAGAGACTGTTGATGTTGCCAGAGCAATTACAGTTGCTTAGATAACACACATAACTAGAAAGCTGTTAAGACAGCATAGTTTATTATTTACTCTAGCTGTTGTTATTCTAAATCTTTGTCAAGTAGCCCAATAGCTGCAAACAATAATTTTATTTTAGTTATAATAAAAATCAGTTACCCAAAAGTTGTGGAGTACGATGATGGAAGACACAAAGACACTTGAAGCATCGCAAGAATATTAACTGTAGATTTTTTTATTATTCCAGTCTTCCTATGCCACCTGATGCCATTATTAAAATGTTTTAAAAAAGATTCTTAAGCATTTTGATGATTAATAATTTTTAAGCATAAAACGTCAGCAATATGAGCAGAATTCAAAAGCCGACAAATAATATAGCTTTAGTGAAAAATAATCCAAACCTATCTTAATTTAAAAAACATAGAAAAATAAAACCAACGTTAATGTTTATGTTTGTTTTTTCAAAGTTAATATAATAACTTGCTGGGTACCTAACCTTGTGCCTCAATAATTTATGAACAAAGTTAAAAGATTTCAGTTTTTTCCATTGAACTTCTCCTTCTACTTTGTTTGGGAAAAGTTGTGATTCTAAGAATCTTAATCTAATATTCTTGTAATGTAATCACCAGCTTTATATATATTTTGTTTAATATTATAATATTATATGATTTATAAGCATTTACTTTAAAGTTTATTCTTGATTCCTTTGGTAGTTTTTGTGTGCAAGAGTAACAAACATTATTTAGTTCGCACAAATTTTCGCGTTTATAACAGTAAATGATTGGATATCACATAAATAAATGAACCCTGTAGAAAAATGTAAAAACGAGCAAATTATATTTAATATAACAGGGAAATCTAAAAAAAATATATAATATTGCTCTTTGAATCCAGACTTAGTCAATCATTCATCACAGGTTATAATCCCTTCAAATAAAATATTGAATATGTAATTATTAAATAATTGAGAAAATCATTTTAACTGATTAGGTATATATGAAACATATAATATCTCTTAAATCATCAGGGGGAATTTTTAATTAGTTAAAATATTATTATAATAAAAAATGTTGTTCTTGTTTTCATTGTCAATGTTTGTCTGTTTATTTATGAATTATATAATGAATGTATATTTATGATTCAAGTTACGACATTAATAATAATAAGATAAAGGTCTAACGGATTTAAAGCTGTCACGGTGTCACGAAATGAAAAGTCCGTGCTAGAGATAAATGAGGGATGCAAACCCTAGGGACTATCTTGATATCCCAATTGTATAATATATTATTATTCTATTTATGACGTCTATATATACTTATTATGTGAAACTGGTAGCTGATATTCTGTTTTATTATTTATATTTTAAGTATAAATAATGAAAGCAAAATATTTGACTAGTAATACTAATAAAAATACATTTTACAATTATAACTTGACATTAATAAATTTGTAATCTGTTCCCAATCATTTTAATTAAAGACAATGAAGATATTTTCTGGCAAAAGATAAAAAATATATATAACACATTGTAAGGGCAAAAAAAATAGTAATTTTACACACCTGGTGTATACTCAGAAAATTTACCAAATGGGTAAAGAAAATGAAATTGAGCTCTTTAATTTATTTTTTCAATTGAAAATCACCAAGTTGTAATTTTCATTCAGTTTAATTCATTATAACTAGGTAATTAATTTATATAAACTTTATAGTTTAGCAAGTAATTAAGTATATGTTAAAGTGATCGTTTTGAGAAAAATCTTGTCTGTATTAAATACTAAAATATGAAAATAGTTCGACGTTTTCCAATAAAAACCTTAAATGTCTTACACCTTACTTTTTTACGTGAATTCTATCTAACAATAAAAAACCGTAAAGAAAGTAAAAAATATTTTGAGACTAACTTGCTGTTTTTTAGATCAACAGATACATAAAGTTGGTTATATGCGCATACTACGCAGTGATATTTTTTATAAATAAATTTATAAAAAAATAATACTTGAAATAATATGAAAGAGATATAAGAGAATATAAAAGAATACTAAAAATATCGTGAATAGAAATATCGTAATAAAGTGAAATGAAGTAGAAAAATATTTTTATCAAACTAGAAGGAGTGACACAAGGGATCTAACGATTCTAAAATGTTTAAACATAAATAAATATTCATTAACTTGTTTTAAAGATTTCGTCCTTGCGAATAATAAGGAGTAAATCGTAGTCATAGTAAAATATTTTGAAAAAAAAAAGAACTTTTGAAGGTATTTTATATAAATATAAATGTTTCTGAAAGTGTCTTGTAATGGTGATTAAATATTTATTTTGTTAAAACTAATCTGCTCTTAAATTAAGGCTTCTGTGTTAGTTTACTAAAAGACAAATAATTTTATTATAATAACAAATGTGGGATGTGTAATTTTTTAAACCAAAAATCATATATTTATACGAATAAATATGTTTTTACTACTTAGACTCGTTAATGATTTTTACTCCGACATAAACAAATCAAAAATTGCATTTATTAATAATAATGAAAAATTGATAATATTATGTGATATAATAACTATTGTTTAAAACTTCATCATGCTTTCATAATTATAACATGGTGTGAGTCATTAATATTATGTCATTCTTTAGGTAAATTATTTCTATGTTTTTTTTTTATATCCGTTACTTTTGTCAATATAAAAAAGGGTAATATCTAAGTTCAGACCTGCTACCGGAACCTGCGGGTAATCATTTATTATTAAGACAAGGTTGTGATTACATCGACTGCCAGACTTCTTTGTCTGAGAAAAAAATTGTTTCTAACAATCTTTATATACATTAAAACCACTTTTATTTATTCTAGTACTAAAGAAGAATAATCTTTATAATGAAATAATTGATACGATAATTATTACGATATGTTTTTTAATGTAATATTATTTAATGTAAAATATAAACGTTAATATTATTTTAAAATATTTAAATCGTAGTATAATATAGTTTAAAGTTTTCTTAAATTAGTAGCTTTTTGCCCAAAAGTAGTAACGTACATCATCATCTCACAAAGTTTCGCTTTAATAACAGTAGTACGATTAAACTTTATACAAAATAAATAATATGAACGAATAAATATAAAATCACTATATGATATTAGATAAAGCATGCAAATTCTATCTTCAAGAGGTTTTAGAATACAAATCGCATTCAGATTTCACTCTAACTTACTCACTTATTCACACGGCCAATGCGAAACCTAGACTAGAATATGGATGGAATATTGTTATAGGTGGAAAACTGTTCATATACCTAATGACGCTTTTAGGACTTTGGTAAGGTAAAATAGAAATAGGTTGTATTTCGCTTGAAGCTTTAGCTTGGGTAATGGCTTTTAGAAATAGGGATTAGAAGCGCTTTATGCCAAACTCAAGAAAATGTACAGATGGAAATCGAGGTATTGATAATACAGGTTAAAGAGAGAAGAAGAACGTCAATCAAAGTGCCGATCATATATCTCGTAATTTCGTACTCAACAACATCCTCTATAATCTGTAAAATGGTGCATAGTGCTTTTTTATTATTTTGTAAAATATGTACAAATTTGATAATTCGTTTAAAGTAACATAAACGTATATTTATAATTTCACCAAATATTACTGTTGAAGAAGGACTATTGCTGCCGATAATTTGAAACGTAAAGTCGAAACAAAATATAAATAAAAAAATATGCTAACTTCAATTACTAACCTATAAATTTTATATGCCAGTTTTTTAATTCTTAAAATTTTTACTTTTCATTTGATTAAGAAATGAATAGATAACATACAAAACTTTATCACTTTATTTGTAACTAGCATATCAAGCCCGCTTCGCCGGTCTTAATTTAAAGATGTATTAACTTAAAATACAGAATATAAAATATATTAAATATAAGAACTATTAATTAATTAACTACCGCGATAATAATTATGATTCAACCTCAATTTCATTTTCTTCTACTCGTTTTTCTAGCTAGAAAGCTCTAGACATGGAAAAGCGTCATGACGTTATAACTGACCTTAAATAGTTTGATGTAAAAACAATATCAGTAGTAAAAAACTGTCACTGACAGTTTAATAAAAAATGCTCCAATCGTAACCAAACTACAGTATTACCCGTTGGGTCAATATAGAGATAATCTGTAAATTTGGTTAAAATTGGTCAAACCGTTTCGGAGTTTATCCGGAACATACATACTTTCTCTTTTATAGGTATAGCTCAAAGAGCAGGGTGCTTTTAAACGGTGCAGAGTGCAATAAGCCTTTGTTCAAAATATTGTTTTTATGGAAATTTGTTACAATTACTATATTGTTTATAACAAAACATTGCTTTATTGTAATCCAGTTTCAAATTCAAGTAACCTTGGAAAAAACAATACGCAATTTTCGTATTGTTTTATCGCAGTCTATTGGAATATTGGTTTATTTAAGTTTTTTTTTTCAATTTCCTTATCTTATTATTTTTATTATTTTCCTAAATTTGCTATCTACGTTATAAACAATATCTCCATATAAAATTAATTTGATAGAAACAGATAATATACCTATAAAAGGAATAAATTCTTCTCTTAATATATTCTGCTTTCATTGAACTGAATATAATAAATTTCTTCGGAATCGGTTTACTTCAATGCACTAATATAATACTTCTTCTAGACAAAGGAATATTCGATTAGAAATGCATTTACCATAATATTATTGATTGTACTTTGTACTACAGTTTAAATATTTTGTTTATTTTTTAACCTCCGGTAAAAAAAGAGGGGTGTTATAAGTTTGACTTGTGGATCTATGTATCTGTGTATCTGTCTGTGGTCTCTAGTAGCCAAACGAGTGGACGGATTTGATTGGTTTTTTAATGGACAACCTCTTTTTACGTTTGGTCGAAGTAAAAGCAGTCGCTTTTAAAGGTGTCGGTTAAAGGATCTTATGAAATATTTATAATAAACAATAATACAAGTGAATATAAGTGTGTTCGTAGATTAATTTAGTACAATTTATATATAAGAAACATAATTTAAAAAGCAGAAAAAAAAATATTTATAAACCCCTGATGCAAAAAGGCCTCTAACAAGGATAAAAATAATATGATTATGTATGCCATTTACTTCAAATGATTCTTCACATACAGATTCAAATTTTGAAACTCACTACTTCCAAAAGAGAGATACACAATGATAAAGGAATTTAATAGTTTCAGAGTACATCGATTACAGAAGTGACTCGTCGCCTAGATGCTGTGTTTTTTTTATAAAAATAAAATATAATATCGGGGGGCAAGTTAGTGCTCTTGCCAAGTCAAGTAAACACTCACAAAAAAACCAAAAAGTACTTTTTTTGAGGTCAGCTCACAAGGTCATGAGGAATCGGCGTAACCAAATGATACGAACAGCTAAACGTCGCTATATCCATTTTAATATAACTAATTCTTCTTCTTCTGACGTATTTAAATTTCTCAATTCTATTGGTATATGCAAAACAACCACTTCTGATTATAGTTCTTCTATTTCTTCTATAGCCAATTGATGACATTAACAATTATTTTATCTCTACTTCAAAGTTGGACCGCAAAATTCTTTCTGAAACACTTTCCTTTATTGCATCAATGCAAAGTCTTTAGGTCCCACTTTTTTATTTCTCAAACATCCATAGGGATGAAGTAAAGAAAAGCATTTCTTCAATTAAATCTAAAGCCATGGGTACCAAGAGCACCATCCAAAAACACCTTTAAACAAATTCTTAAAGAGCACTCTTTAAAGTCACCATAATTCGTATGTTAATTTAAAATATGTATCTAACAATATAATGTTCAACATACATGATGTTATAATAATAGTAATATGTATATGTATGTATTTTGATATATGTATATGTTTATTGAATTTATGTATATATAAGCTAGCTTTCCTATAATTGGACGGTAGGTTTGATAAAAAAATGAAGATAGCAGTTGATGATATGACTAAAACATGTAATGTTTGTATAGAAGTTTGGTTGACTAAATAAATAATTATTAAATAAATAATTGTAATATTGGACACTGATTTGATTAAAATTTGTGTATATATAAATCGTCTCCTAGGTGAGAAAGGGCAGAGAGTGTGTGATCGAGAAACTAAGTGATGTAACATAACAAGTATAGTAAAGTGTAACAGTGATAGTAAAGAGTTTAAATAGTAAATACTTAAGGGTGTTTGGGAGCAGTGCTTTTAAAGTGTTTTAAAGAATAGATTGATTGATGTATTGGTGATTCTTTGCAGTATGAGAGTTCAAATATATATATATTATACGACTTTGGCTGTAATATTCATCAATTGCTTTCAATATTATAAAATGTTCCATAATTATACATACGATATACAAATAATAAATACCTACATCCATATATTTTTTATTCAATTATTAATTTGATTTACATTTGAGTCTTATATCTTAAATAACAAGCAACTGATGTCTTGTTTTATAGATTTTTTATGACTTAATGAACTTAAATTAAGCTGCCTTTCCTTCAAAAAAGGCAATAATAGTAAAGAAGATAAATCTTCGTGCCGAACAACTCGCAATAAAACTCAAACATATATAAGTCTTAAAAACCCGAAAACATCTTTAATATAAATAACCTTTCTTATTTGCTACAACTTTCTAAGAAATAAATAAATGATACCTACTAATAATTACTGAATCTAATATTGAGGCACGAAACACAGGTCGTTTTGTCACTTTCTCATGAGCTTAAAATTAATAAGTTTTCAATAATAGATTAATTAATAATGCTTATAATATTTATTTTGCATTTTTTTAATATAATGTCTTTAATATTATTTTTTTTATGTTATGACTTGGCAATCGAATGGCAAAGTAATAAAATTATAATGACACAAAAATATTACGTAAATTCATGTACATCATTAGGTCTTTCACAGATATTAACTAAAATACATCCGTTTTTTAATGATTTACTAAAATTATTTATATGAGTAAAGTTATTTTTATTGGCCAAGTCATTATGTTCAGCCGGTCATTCTATTAACATATACTAATTAAAATTACTTGGTTACTAAGTTTTCGTAACATTTCACATCTTTTTTGCATTAACAAAAGGCGAACTTACCACAATTACTCACCATAATAAGAGAATGCCATTAGGATTAAGGTTCGCCTTTTGTTAATGCAATAAGGGGTAAATAAATAAGAAAATAAATATTTAGGCAACTAAACTATGCTCCGTCTCCTGACGCTACCGCGTCATATTTTATTTATTTATTAAAATTTATGTCAATTCTATTCGTCTTGTGTTTTTTTATATATATATTTTACTATTAATTTAGGTTCATCAATCATGCCATTTTTAAATTATCTATATCTAAATATAAACACATATTATGCAGTAAGCTCAGGATTGATTATACTGCTGATAGTCGTACAATACGTCTTGAAGTGCGTTTCAAAAGGATCTCTCTTGAGCCATATAGCGTTCTCAGACTCATCTCAGATTGCGGCGCCGATACCTTAGGATGATGGTATTATTATATTTAAATGATAGTTTACGAACATTTTTTTGAATTGAATTATAAATTTTATCACATAATAAACATTTATGTGGATATAATGCTTTTCAAATGCCTTAGAGAAGGAAACTATACATTTATAATACAATAATACACATTACACGTTACATACAAAAAATACTAGTTCAAAAATAAATTGATTCAGTAATAATAAAACAAAAGATTAAATTCTAATAAAAATGTGTTTGGTTTATTTGAATAAACTAATTTAAAGTACTTTTTTCATGTTTCTGAAAATTGTTCAAAGAATTACCTTTTACGTACCGAGAACACAAGAGAATTAAAACTGTCAGGATGAATTGTGAGGGTCTACTTCAAACACAAATAAGTATGGCTTACAACTCCGGGTCTCCGTTGGGACAATTAAACCATACATAATTGTTTGAATAGTATTGTGTAATATACAATACTTGAGCCTTTTAATTTTCTTTCTTTCTTTCATGTTTATTTTGGTATTTAATTATTTATAAAATTTCATAACTATAATTATTACAATAGCTTATAAATACAAATATATTGAAGAATATATAACATATTTTAGAGTATCATAAAACAATAATTCAAATCATTAGAATCCTTACTACGATTCAATCAGCTTATCACTGTAATGTCAACAATAATTAACCAACATTAGAATATTCAAGAAGCTATGAGTGAATAAATTGCAATTGAGCAATTTACGAAAGCAATTGAAACTTATATGTGTTACAGAACATTGGCTTAAAAATCATGTAATATTGAGAATCACTAGGTGGCTAGTTCGTTCTGTAAGGCAAATGTTATACGCGGTGGCTCTTTTGTTACTTATAACACATTTCTTACAATTTAAGGAACATAAGAATTTTGAGAGCCTCTCTGTAGAATGGACTGTTGGTATAACCTGTGTGGACTTAGAGCGTTTCATTGTTGTTAGTGTTTACAGACCTTCAAGGGCCACTGAAAGTTAGGTAGCGATCCAACCACTGGTTCGGAAGTTATGAGCTGAGAAAAAAAGTGCAACTTATGTTTCTTTTTATCAAACGTTACTTCCGTTATAATAAATGAAGCAGAAATATTTACGTATTACTGTAAATTTGTAAAATATATTACTTAACAACAATCTTGTATGTGTATTTTTTTTTTACTTATTTTACGAATTACGAGTATAAACGGAATGTAAAAGTTATTGCAAAACCATAGATGTTTGAATGTTTTTTGAATATTATTTTTGTCTTTGTGTTGTCAACTAAACATACACGTTTCGAAGAGAATAAATGCCTCTGTTGACTTATAGCTACCCTTCTCATACCTAACTACCCTTCTCACTCGTGTTGCGTCATAAAGTGACGGGCAAATCGCTTTAAAGTAATTCTATATTTTTACTTGTCTTGAAATAATACTTCCGTCTTGACATACCATCCTTCGTCTAAGCTTCGGTGTATAAATTAAAAATATTAAATTAAATACCGAAGCTTAGATATCGGTTAATAAATTAATTATAATTGGTTTTCAAGTGTGGTCTTTGAGAGATATTTCGACGACTATACAAAATTTACATCAATGCTTAAATAAAGTTAGGTTCAATAAAGTTAGAAAAATATATTAGTAGACAACGTTCTCCTTTATGATTTGTTTATTTAATGGCTAAAATGCCACGACTAGAATCAAGTAATATTTTTGTAACTAATACTCATTTTCGTTTGCAATAAATAATTTCATATCAACGACTAAATAGTTGCCTTTTGTATAGTCTTGTTAGAGGTCTGATGATATTCCTAAATCCTGCAAAACGGTATTCTCGAAAGTGGCTTTTTGTCTGAGAAGCTTTTAAAAAGCTTTTGAAAAGGTATATTAATAGCTACATTCAAATAAACATTTTTGAGAATCACTTATAATCACTTGAAAATCGTACTTTTTTGAGGTACTTACTGAAAAAATCTATACCTACTTACTGTTCACATGTGTGAATGGTAGAACCAAGCTATAATACTCGTTATTTTATATAAGGTCTGACTAGACGTAGACGTAGGATATTTAATACCTTTGCTAAAAATTATTGTGAAGTACAATTGTATGGACTATGTTTCTTTAAATGAGTAAAATTTGACTAAAGTTTAAACATAACAAATTTTATTACAAAGAACAACATACTTTCAATGTAATATGATGTTCAAATAATGCATTGTTCAATTTATTTATTATTAATTTGTGAAACAATGAAGTATTAAATGGTATTTCGAACTAAAATTACGATTACAATTCGAATTAAGTCAATTAATAAAGCTAAACATTTTGGAGCGTGTTGCAATTTACCACTAGAGAAGAAAAATTCAATTCTGAATTACAAATAAATATGAGGCTGTATTTTTTTATCTAAACTTAGTTCATTATGATGCATTTTATTAGTGTTTAAAAAAATACATAACGCGTATTCTTTCTTAGGTGTTAAGATCGAAAACAAAGGCAAAAAAAAATATTAAATTCAATTTCCAATGTTTTGTTTTATCGAAGTAATAATCGATATGTCGTTCCATTGACATTAATTCGATATGATAATCATTTGAAAATGTTTGTAGTTTTACAAATGACTATAGACAGTTTTACTTAAGCAGATTTGCACCAACCTTACCTAAGCGTTAGTGTTACCGGACATTCGTTTAAGACAAAAGTCTCCTTTTAATTGGTTATTAAGACTATTGCATTTTGGATTTGATGGTATTTCATATAATGTTACTCAAATGCATTTTTTACAATAATGCTCCATGCATGCATACATCAGATAATGAATAGCTTTTCTAGATGTGCAAAAGCTTTATAATTCCCATTTTACATTGTTAACAGACTACAGACGTTACAACGATTGTTTTTATTTATTTCATAACACTTTGTTAGTTTATAACTCTATTAATATAAAGAACATTGTCGTCTTTGACTCTTATGTATTTATAATACTTTTGTTTTAGCGGACGTTAAATCCTTAGACTACACTATACGCTTTCTTTAATTAAATAAAGTTTTCTAAAATAATTAAATATGTTTTATTATTAATTTATAATTGTTTTTTTTTAACATCTTGCTATAACTATATTATTTAATGTTAAAAAAATACATTCAATTGAGCGTATGCTTTTAAAATACCTGATACATATTATGATACTGTATAAGCATTATCAATAACCAAAGCACAAAGTTTATCACCCTATATTTTCTATCAACACTGCCGCTTTTCGATCAACTTCAAACAAAATAAACATTGTATGTACGCAAACATAATGTTTAGACAGAATAACAAATTACAAATTTAACGTATCGTACTAAATGTTTATTGCACATTATGCAATATATTATTGTTACGTTTACGGTCTGTTATGCTTAAGACAAGAGTATATAATGTACATTTCTAATTTCAGAAATAGAATAAATATGGGGTTGGTTTTAAGATGAACTTTATATGATATGACATTTGTACTTGGGACTAAATGAGTTGCTTACAATATATTTAGTAGACTAGCTATAAAAAACTACATATCAGACAAACACATTTTCTGGGGGAATCAAATTCACGCCCTTACTTCAAATATACTATTATACATAAGGACTTATTTAAAGTTCGTTAACGTGAAATCTATAATATAAAAGAGAAATTAAAAGATTTTCGCTATTCTTTGATTTTTTTCACCAAAAATACGCATGTTTTATAAAAAAAAATATAGATTATTTCTCTTTGGTGTGTTGTTGTTTCGGATGAGCGGTATCTTTTTAGTATTAAATGACACTTTGCAAACACACATGCATTTATATGTTTATAGATAGTATAGCATTCAACATTTTTTTTATAATTTATTTATTTTGCGGGAATTTCACTTTGGTTTTTTAGATATTGGTTATTTTAAATATATTTTTTAAAGAAATTTTCTGTCTTTTAATATATCGGATTATTGTAATTTCACAATGAATATCTTCAAAATATTTATTGACATTACTTATTACATTTTATTTCTTGTTTAGAAAGCAGCAATAGCTATTTTTTTTAGTATCAACAGTTTCCAAAAAAAGTTCTATAAAATTATGTTTTTCCGTAGTCGGCAGTTGGTAGTTTGTTAGCATTATGAATATAAATTGTAAATGTAAAGTCAAAAATTAAGTGGAAAATTTAAATAATCATTTTTCAAATGAAAAAAAGATAAGCGTTTACATGATAGATACCGTATTTCGTTTAACATATAAAACGTTTCATATCTCAAAGCCAGGTAATTCACTTTTATGTGTAAGATATGTTCTAAAAATGTATAATATAATTACTGAGTACTTGAAACATTTAACCGTCGAGAAGAGTAATAGCGAGAAACAGGGTGTGAAGGGTGATTATTTAAACTGCACGTTTATGTATTTACATACTGAGGCACTTTATATATTACATACATACACGCCCAAATATAGAGCATATTATTTGAAATGGATGAGTTTTGCGCTAACTCAAGAAACTTTGTTTATTTTATTTGTTGAAAGTAACTGGAAATAATGAAAGAAATATGAGAAATAATATTTTAGTTAATATATATTTTTATGGTTCTGATAATGTAACAGTGAATATATAATCTTAAATATGACCATACAGCAACAGTAAACGCATTAATTTATGTTGTAGGATATTTCAGAGAGTTATTATTATTATTATTTGTTTTTTAAATTAATTACTAACTCCAGTGTATACCCATAGTATGAAAACTACAATCTTTCAAAGATTACTGATAATATGTATGTACAAAGATAATAAAATAACAAATTTCTGAAGTTTAAAATAAAAAGAAAAATAAAAAATTTCGACAAGAAATTTCTTAATAAATAACTTTAAGGAGTATCAAAATATTTCTAACAAACTAAAAAGCACCATCAAACATAAAAACAACTGATTCCAAATTATTTAATCATAAATAAATATTCTATGATAAAATTACGCTGATGGCTAAATATGTAGCTTATTTTTGCGGCAAACACCCGTCAATATTATAGGCATATATCACTAACATAATTATAGTGAGTGGCCTTTCGCGTTTACATTAGGCGTCGAAGTCTACCTTGCGCTGCTTCTCAAATTTGGCGTTTCATAATCTTCTTCCATTCCAACCACTTCCATTGAGAAGGTTCTATTTTGCATCTTTTCATGTGATGGTTCTGAACGGTTTTGTATCTGAGGAGTTGTCCACCATGCTTCTACTTGCCCTACATCAGCTCAAAATCAATAAAAGATGTTCTTCGCCTCTCTCTTTCCTTCATCAGTAATACATGACCACACCACTAAAGCTGTCAACGCAATGTATCTTATCTTATCGCAGTAGAACTTGAGGTATGCTTGGTGGAATGCAGTCAAAAACTGTTGCAGGCCATCTGCGGATTCTGTTAAGAAACAAAGGCCATCAGCATGCATGATCTTTATGATCAGTGCATCATACGATACTTAAGTTTGCGCCTTAAGTGTGGCTAAAATGAAAATACTACCATCTGAGCGAAAGCCGGTGCGAACTCCCTCGGAGACAGTACCTAAAACCTCTTAGGCTACTACTGAAAAGTATAAGGTGAACAGCTAGTACGCGCCCTTATTTCATCCCACATGTAATAGGGAAGAGACTTGACTGTTCGCCGTCTACGCAGACGCAACAGTCAAGGGAGCCGTAAAAGAGTCCAAAATTTCTTCGTGCATTCAAACTTTCCTAGGACTGCCCCGAGAGCTTACCAATGGACACTGTTGAATTTTTTTCCAAGTCAACAAAGCAAAGATACAACTGATGACCATGTTCTCTACATTTTTCTTGCAGTTGACGTACTGAGAAATAGCGTCACAAGTACCTCGGTAAGAACGGAAGCCAAACTGGGTTTCAGACAGTATCTGCTCTGACAACACTTTAAGGTAGTTCAAAAGAACTTTTGCAAATGCTTTCCCGGGGGAGATAATAAAATTGAATAACCGAGTTGCAGTCGGATCGGTAACCTTGTTTTTGTAGAGGGCACTGATGCGAGATACTTTAAAGTCATCTAGGACTGACTCCTCAACCCATATTTGAACAAAAATTTTACAATTAGAAGTGTGCAACTCCTCACTATTTATAAATATGGATTTAAGAAGCTCACATCGGGCGGTCAATGCCGACCACCCGATTATTTTGTGGTTGTCTGATGGCATTGACGACCTCCTCACAAGACAGCTTGGGGATCATGTAAAATTGAGGCATTATGTAGATCGGGTGATCGATTTACGTTAAATAATATGTTAAAGTGTTCAGCCCAACATTTTAGAACGTCGTTCGTCCTAGTCAGGAGGTGCATACCATCTTAAGACTTCAAAGATATTCTTATTCGGTGGGACGTACCAATCAGCCATTAGTTGACAAGACAAAACTCGTCAGGCATCATCGACATCATCTGTCTTTTTTATTAGAAATAACTGTTCAAATAAAGCTTCGGAATATTTCTCCCTAACCTCGCATCTTTCAGCCTTATCACTTTTAAGAACGCAGGTATGGTCATAATATATCTACGTAGTCGACGTGCCGACAGAAGAAAAGCTCGATATAGCGTTAATATATCAAAACTGACCGGGATTTCAGTGTCTTTGATTTTAATATTACAAAGGAGTTGTAGAAAACAAGTTGTAAAATTTTGAGCGTCATTCTTCGTTTTCACCTGTAAATAGTTTTTAAATAACGGGTCACCTTAATATGTACGAGAGTCTATCGGACTTAAAATAATAGGTCGTATTGGCCAATCGAGTTTTGTTTTAGAAGTCCATACAACTTTTGAGGAGTGGGGTTTATTGAACTTAATGTGGTAATGTCCTGTGACAATGTTTTAAGTATATTTACAGTTGCAGTGGGATCGTACTTTACTTTCTTGGAGGTGTAATTTACTTTGCCGGAGTCCTAGTGTTGACATTATTAAGACACATACCAACAAAGCTGTAGCCACAGAATAGTTATTTGTCTCTTCTGTTATTTATTTTTGCTGTTTTCGTTTCCAGTATAATTTTATAGTGACCCTCACTGAATGTATTACACAAAGTTTCATATTCTTTCAATTAATTAACTAAATTTAATAAGGTTTTATTTTTGTTTGGTGTTTGATTAGCTTTGCAAAATTATATTGTTAGAAAATAACATGCCTTATTTTTATTTACCTAACCAATGTTTCTAACTTTGCAGTATAGATAAACTTAATAAAATAAATAATTTTTTTTACATTCTATATTTATATAAATTTAAATAAGCTTAACATGGTTATACATGTTTTAAGATATTTTCAAACATTGATTTCGGTAGTGGCATCTTTTCAACGTTTATCTATACTGCAAAGTTAGAAACATTGGTTAGGATTTTCGAAAGAAACCTAATAGATGTCACCACCGTCCCGATAAAGGCGATCACATATAGAATGCTTAATTCACCGAAACGGACAGCGATACGGTAGCTCAGTTGGTAGAGCCACGGGACGGTTTCCCAGTAGTCGCGGGTTCGAATCCCTGCCCGTATCGGTTTTTTACATTCTATATTTATATAAATTTAAATAAGCTTAATATGGCTATACATGTTTTAAGATATTTTCAAACATTGATTTCGGTAGTGGCATCTTTTCAATGTTTATCTATACTGCAAAGTTAGAAACATTGGTTAGGATTTTCGAAAGAAACCTAATAGATGTCACCACCGTCCCGATAAAGACGATCACATATAGAATGCTTAATTCACCGAAACGGACAGCGATACGGTAGCTCAGTTGGTAGAGCGACGGGACGGTTTCCCAGTAGTCGCGGGTTCGAATCCCTGCCCGTATCGGTTTTTTACATTCTATATTTATATAAATTTAAATAAGCTTAACATGGCTATACATGTTTTAAGATATTTTCAAAAATTGCTTCTATGTATTTTTTTTTAATATTCTTTACTTTTGTCAGTTTAAAAAAGGGTAATATCTAAGTTCAGACTTGCTACCGGAACCTGCGGATAATCATTTATTATTAAGACAAGGCACATCCTTGTCATAACATCCATTGAAAGACTTCTTTGTTTGAGAAAAGTTTTGATTCTTACAATCTTTATATATATTAAAACCAATTTTATTTATTCTAGTACTAGAGAAGAAGAATTTTTATAATGAAATACGATAATTATTACTATAATTTTTTAATGTACTGTTATTTAATGTAAAATATAAATGTCTATATATTTTAAAAATATTTAAATAATATTATAACATAGTTTTTCTTAAATTTATAGCTTTTGGACTTTTGAACATCATCATCTCACAAACTTTCGCTTTTATAACAGTAGTACGATTGAACTTTATACAAAATAAACGATATTAAAGAATAAATATAAAATCACTATATGATATTAGATAAAGCATTCAAATTCTATCTTCAAGAGGTTTCAGGATGCAAATCGCATTCAGATTTCACTCTAACTTACTCACTTATTCACACGGCCAATGCGAAACCTAGACTAGAATATGGATGGAATATTGTTATAGGTGGAAAACTGTTCATAAACCTAATGATGCTTTTAGGACTTTGAATGGGTAAGGTAAAATAGAGATAGGTTGTATTTCGCTTGAAGCTTTAGCTCGGGTAATGGCTTTTAGAAATAGGGATTAGAAGCGCTTTATGCCAAACTCAAGAAAATGAACAGATGGAAATCGAGGTAGGTATTGATAATACAGGTTAAAGAAGGAAGAAGAACGTCAATCAAAGTGCCCATCATATATCTCGTTATTTCGTACTCAACAACATCCTCTATAATCTGTAAAATGTTGCATAGTACTTTTTTATTATTTTGTAAAATATGTACAAATTTAATAATTCGTTTAAAGTAACATAAACGTATATTTATAATTTCACCAAATATTACTGTTGAAGAAGGACTATTGCTGCCGATAATTTGAAACATAAAGTCAAAATAAAATATAAATAAAAAAATATGCTAACTTCAATTACATACCTACTATATTTATATGCCAGTTTTTTAATTCTTAAAATGTTTACTTATACTTTGATTTAGAAATTAAAAGATAACATACAAAACTTTATCACTTTATTTGTAACTAGCATATCAAGCCCGCTTCGCCGGCCTTAATTTAAAGATGTATTTACTCAAAATACAGAATAAAAAATATATTAAATATAAGAACTATTAATTAATTAACTTATTGAAGAATTAACTACCGCGATAATAATTATGATTCAACTTGAATTTCATTTTCTTCTACTCGTTTCTCTAGCTTGTACATGGAAAAACGTCATGACGTTATAACTGACCTAAAATACGTTGATGTAAAAAACAATATCAGTAGTAAAAAACTGTCCCTGACAGTTTAATAAAAAATGCTTCAATCGTAACCAAACTACAGGATTACCCGCTGGGTCAATATAGGGTTAATCTGAAAATTTGGTTAAAATTGGTCAAACCGTTTCGGAGTTTATGCGGAACATACATACTTTCTCTTTTATAGGTATAGCTCAAAGAGCAGGGTGCTTTTAAACGGTGCAGAGTGGAGTAAGCCTTTGTTCAAAATATTGTTTTTATGGAAATTTGTTAAAATTACTATATTGTTTATAACAAAACATTGCTTTATTGTAATCCAGTTTCAAATTCAAGTAACCTTGGAGAAAACAATACGAAAATTGGCAGTCTATTGGAAAATTGGTTTATTTAAGTTTTTTTTTCAATTTCCTTATCTTATTATTTTTATTATTTTACTAAATTTGCTATCTACGTTATAAACAATATCTCCATATAAAATTAATTTGATAGACCAGATAATATATCATTATAAAAGGAATAAATTCTTCTCTTCATAATATATTCTGCTTTCATTGAACTGAATATAATAAATTTCTTCGGAATCGGTTTACTTCAATGCACTAATATAATACTTCTTCTAGACAAAGGAATATTCGATTAGAAATGCATTTACCATAATATTATTGATTGTACTTTGTACTACAGTTTAAATATTTTGTTTATTTTTTAACCTCCGGTAAAAAAAGAGGGGTGTTATAAGTTTGACTTGTGGATCTATGTATCTGTGTGTCTGTCTGTGCCAAACGAGTGGACGGATTTGATTGGTTTTTTAATGGACAACCTCTTCTTTCGTTTGGTCGAAGTAAAAGCAGTCGCTTTTAAAGGTGTCGGTTAAAGGATCTTATGAAATATTTATAATAAACAATAATACAAGTGAATATAAGCGTGTTCGTAGATTAATTTAGTACAATTTATATATTAGAAACATAATTTAAAAAGCAGAAAAAAAAATATTTATAAACCCCTGATGCAAAAAGGCCTCTAACAAGGATAAAAATAATATGATTATGTATGCCATTTACTTCAAATGATTCTTCACATACAGATTCAAATTTTGAAAACTCACTACTTCCAAAAGAGAGATACACAATGATAAAGGAATTTAATAGTTTCAGAGTACATCGATTACAGAAGTGACTCGTCGCCTAGATGCTGTGTTTTTTTATAATAATAAAATATAATATCGGGGGGCAAGTTAGTGCTCTTGCCAAGTCAAGTAAACACTCACAAAAAAACCAAAAAGTACTTTTTTTGAGGTCAGCTCACAAGGTCATGAGGAATCGGCGTAACCAAATGATACGAACAGCTAAACGCCGCTATATCCATTTTAATATAACTAATTCTTCTTCTTCTGACATATTTAAATTTCTCAATTCTATTGGTATATGCAAAACAACCTCTTCTAATTATAGCTCTTCTAAAACCATAAATGACATTAACAATTATATTATCTCTACCTCAAAGTTGGACCGCAAAATTCTTTCTGAAACACTTTCCTTTATTGCATCAATTCAAAGTCCTTAGGTTCCCCTTTTTTATTTCTCAAACATCCATAGGGATGAAGTAAAGAAAAGCATTTCTTCAATTAAATCTAAAGCCAAGAGCACCATCCAAAAACACCTTTAAACAAATTCTTAAAGAGCACTCTTTAAAGTCACTATAATTCGTATGTTAATTTAAAATGTGTATCTAACAATATAATCTTCAACATACATGATGTTATAATAATAGTAATATGTAAATGTATGTATTTTGATATATGTATATGTTTATTGAATTTATGTATATATAAGTTAGCTGTCCTATAATTGGACGGTAGGTTTGATAAAAAAATGAAGATAGCAGTTGATGATATGACTAAAACATGTAATGTTTGTATAGAAGTTTGGTTGACTAAATAAATAATTATTAAATAAATAATTGTAATATTGGACACTGATTTGATTAAAATTTGTGTATATATAAATCGTCTCCTAGGTGAGAAAGGGCAGAGAGTGTGTGATCGAGAAACTAAGTGATGTAACATAACAAGTATAGTAAAGTGTAACAGTGATAGTAAAGAGTTTAAATAGTAAAAACTTAAGGGTGTTTGGGAGCAGCGCCTTTAAAGTGTTTTAAAGAATAGATTGATTGATGTATTGGTGATTCTTTGCAGTATGAGAGTTCAAATATATATATTATACGACTTTGGCTGTAATATTCATCAATTGCTTTCAATATTATAAGATGTTCCATAATTATACATACGATATACAAATAATAAATACCTACATCCATATATTTTTTATTCAATTATTAATTTGATTTACATTTGAGTCTTATATCTTAAATAACAAGCAACTGATGTCTTGTTTTATAGATTTTTTATGACTTAATGAACTTAAATTAAGCTGCCTTTCCTTCAAAAAAGGCAATAATAGTAAAGAAGATAAATCTTCGTGCCGAACAACTCGCAATAAAACTCAAACATATATAAGTCTTAAAAACCCGAAAACATCTTTAATATAAATAACCTTTCTTTTTTGCTACAGCTTTCTAAGAAATAAATATATGATACCTAGTAATAATTACTGAATCTAATATTGAGGCACGAAACACAGGTCTTTGTCACTTTCTCATGAGCTTAAAATTAATAAGTTTTCAATAATAGATTATTTAATAATGCTTATAATATTTACTTTGCTTTTTTTTAATTTAATGTCTTTAATATTATTTTTTTATGTAATGACTTGGCAATCGAATGGCAAAGTAGTAAAATTATAATGACACAAAAATATTACGTTAATTCATGTACATCATTAGGGCTTTCACAGATATTAACTAAAATACATCCGTTATTTTAATGATTTACTAAAATTATTTATGAGTAAAATTATTTTTGATGGCCAAGTCATTATCTTTAGCAGGTCATTCTATTAACATATTCTAATTAAAATTACTTGGTTACTAAGTTTTTCGTAACATTTCATATCTTTTTTGCATTAAAAAAGGCGAACTTACCACAATTACTCACCATAATAAGAGAATGCTATTAGAATTTAAATTCGCCTTTTATTAATGCAATAAAGGGTAAATAAATAAAAAAAAAATATTTAGGCAACTAAACTACGCCCCGACTCCTGACGGTAGTCATGTTTTATTTATTTATTTAAATTTATGTCAATTCTATTCGTCTTGTGTTTTTATATAAGTATATATATATTTTACTATTAACTTAGGTTCATTAAGTCATAAAAAATCTATAAAACAAGTCATCAGTTGCTTGTTATCTCAAATATACGACTCCAAATGTAAATCAAATTAATAATTGAAAAAAATATATGTTGATGTAGGTATTTATTATTTGTATATCGTATGTATAATTAATGGAACATCTCATAATATTGAAAGCACTTGTTGAATATTACAATCCATAGTCGTGCATAAAAAAATGTAAGAAAGTATCCTTTTTTTCACAATGGGTTTTAATAATAGGTATATTATAACACTAAAAAAATATTTATATGGAAATATAGAAAGCAAATGTCCACAAATTAAGTTATATCTTTCGGTAGGTAGATAATGCATTTCTATATAACAGGTAGTTTCTGTTTTTAAAGATTTTAAATAATAACCGTCACAGCATATCATTTTTAAAATATCTATATCTAAATATAAACATATATTATACTATAAGCTTAGGATTGATTATACTGCTGATAGTCGTACAATACGTCATGAAGTGCGTTTCAAAAGGATTTCTCTTAAGCCATATAGCGTTCTCAGACTCATCTCAGGTTGCGGCGCCGATATCTTAGGATGATGGTATTATTATATTTAAATTATATTATACATTTACATTTTTTCACATAATAAACATTTATATGGATATAATGCTTTTTAATGCCTTAGCGAAGGAAACTATACATATATTATACAATAATACATATTACATACAAAAAATACTAGTTCAAAAATAAATTGATATAGAAATGATAAAACAAATGAATTAATTATAATAAAAATGTGTTTGGTTTATTTGAATAAACTAATTTAAAGTACTTTTTTCATGTTTCTGAAAATTGTTCAAAGAATTACCTTTTACGTACCGAGAACACAAGAGAATTAAAACTGTCAGGATGAATTGTGAGGGTCTACTTCAAACACAAATAAGTATAGCTTACAACTCCGGGTCTCTGTTGGGACAATTAAACCATACATAATTGTTTGAATAGTATTGTGTAATATACAATACTTGAGCCTTTTAATTTTCTTTCTTTCTTTCATGTTTATTTTGGTATTTACTTATTTATAAAATTTTATTACTAAAATTATTGCAATAGCTTAAAAATACAAATATGTTGAAGAACATATAAAATATTTTAGAGTATCATAAATAAATAATTCAAATCATTAGAATCCTTACTACGATTCAATCAGCTTATCACTGTAATGTCAACAATAATTAACCAACATTAGAATATTCAAGAAGCTATGAGTGAATAAATTGCAATTGAGCAATTTATGAAAGCAATTGAAACTCATGATATGTGTTACAGAACATTGGCTTAAAAAATCATGTAATATTGAGAATCACTAGGTGGCTAGTTCGTTCTGTAGAGTAAATGTTATACGCGGTGGCTCTTTTGTTACTCATAACATTTCTTACAATTTAAGGAACATAAGAATTTTGTGAGCCTCTCTGTAGAATAGACTGTTGGTATAACCTGTGGGGACTTAGAGCGTTTCATTGTTGTTAGTGTTTACAGACCTTCAAGGACCACTGAAAGTTAGGTAGCGGTCCAACCTGCACTGGTTCGGAAGTTATGAGCTGAGAAAAAAAGTGCAATTTTTATCAAACGTTACTTTCGTAATAATAAATAAAGCAGAAATATTTATTTACTGTAAATTATTAAAAATATATTACTTAACAACAATCTTGTACGTGTAATTTTTTTTTTACTTATTTTACGAATTACGAGTATAAACGGAATGTAAAAGTTATTGTAAAACCATCGATGTTTGAATGTTTTTTGAATATTATTTTTGTCTTTGTGTTGTCAACTAAACATACACGTTTCAAAGAGAATAAATGCCTCTGTTGACTTATAGCTACCCTTCTCATACCTAACTACCCTTCTCACTCGTGTTGCGTCATAAAGTGACGGGCAAATCGCTTTAAAGTAATTCTATATTTTTACTTGTCTTGAAATAATATTTCCTTCTTGACATACCATCCTTCGTCTAAGCTTCGGTGTATAAATTAAAAATATTAAATTAAATACCGAAGCTTTAGATATACAAAATTTACATCGATGCTTAAATAAAGTTAGGTTTAATAAAGTTAGAAAAATATATTAGTAAACAACGTTCTCCTTTATGATTTGTTTATTTAATGACTAAAATTCCACAACTAGAATCAGCAATATTTTTGTAAGTAATACTCATTTTTGTTTGCAATAAATAAATTTATATCAAAGACTAAATAGTTGCCTTTTGTATAGTCTTGTCAGAGGTCTGATGATATTCCTAAATCCTGCAAAACGGTATTCTCGAAAGTGGCTTTTTGTCTGAGAAGCTTTTAAAAAGCTTTTGAAGAGGTATATTAATAGCTACATTCAAATGAACATTTTTGAGATTCACTTATAATCACTTGAATATCGTACTTTTTTGAGGTACTTACTGAAAAAATCTATACCTACTTACTGGTCAAATGTGTGAATGGTAGAACAAAGCTGTAATACTCGTTATTTTATGTAAGGTCTGACTAGACGTAGACGTAGGGTACTTATTACCTTTGCTAAAAATTATTGTGAAGTACAATTGTATGGACTATGTTTCTTTAAATGAGTAAAGTTTGACTAAAGTTTAAACATAACAAATTTTATTACAAAGAACAACATACTTTCAATGTAATATGATGTTCAAATAATGTCTTGTTCAATTTATTTATTATTAATTTGTGAAACAATGAAGTATTAAATGGTATTTCGAACTAAAATTACGATAACAATTTGAATTAAGTCAATTAATAAAGCTAAACATTTTGGAGCGTGTTGCAATTTACCACTAGAGAGGAAAAAATCAATGCTGAATTACAAATAAATATGAGGCTGTATTTTTTTATCTAAACTTAGTTCATTATGATGCATTTTTTAGTGTTTAAAAAAATATACATAACGAGTGTTCTTAATAAATCTAGTAATATAATTTAATGACTTTCTTAGGTGTAAAGATCGAAAACGAAGGCAAAAAAATATATTAAATTCAATTTCCAATGTTTTGATTTATTGAAGTAATAATCGATATGTCGTTTCATTGACATTAATTAGATATGGTAATCATTTGAAAATGTTTGTAGTTTTACAAATGACTATGGTCAGTTTTACTTAAGCAGATTTGCATCAACCTCATCTACTTAGGTTAGTGTCACCGGACATTTGTTTAAGACAAAAGTCCACTTTTAACTGATTACTAAGACATTTGGATTTGATGGTATTTCATATATTGTTAATCAAATGCAATTTTTTACAATAATGCATGGAACATCAGATAATGAATAACTTTTCTAGACATGCAAAAGCTTTATAATTCCCATTTTACATTGTTAACAGACTACAGACGTTAGAACGATTGTTTTTATTTGTTTCATAACACTTTGTTAGTTTATAACTCTATTAATATAAAGAACATTGTCGTCTTTGACTCCTATGTATTTATAACGTTTTAGCGGACGTTAAATCCTAAGACAAGCTACACTATACGCTTTCTTTAATTTAAATAAAGTTTTCTACAACACTTAAATATTTTTTCTTATTAATTTTTAATTGTGTTTTTTAACGTCTTGCTATAACTATATTATGCTTCACATCTTCATTCTAGCGATTTAGGTTTAACATATTGTAGTAACACATCCAAGCTTTCAGCCTTGCACGGATTTATAAAGTAAAAACAAGTAAAAGGTTGGCAACACTGGTACTACCTGCGCTCCCGTCATTTGTTATCTTTCTTACATTCGACATTTCCGTGCTCAAGCCTTCGCACGTACTAGTTCCTAAAATATCTTTCTTTGTTTGTTGAAAATTGTTCATATTAGTAATTATATTTTATTAATATGGGAAATAAAAGGAAACTCAAGGATTCAGAAGATAAAATTCGGAAAAAGGTTAGAAAGCTGGAGAAGAAATTAACGTACAAAAAACGGATCAGACGTTTATCTTCTAGTTCGAGTGACGAAAACAATGGTAAGCCTTATTTAAATGATTTTTGGGATGCGAGATACTACTAG
Source organism: Napeogenes sylphis (assembly GCA_959347405.1). Lineage (NCBI taxonomy): Eukaryota > Metazoa > Arthropoda > Insecta > Lepidoptera > Nymphalidae > Napeogenes > Napeogenes sylphis. The sequence continues at coordinate 23,930,646 of OY365785.1, forward strand.
GGTTCCCTCTGTCCCTATAAAACAAATAATAAATATTTTTTATAAGCAATGTGATGCGAGACACCATAAGGGTTATCTCTGTCACGTAATAATTTAAAGATAGAACCGTGTTGCGAGATGTCATAAGGACTACCTCTGACACGTCGTTATAGCCAATAAATTTATTCTGTAATATAATGTTACAGAGGATGTCACCCTGGTTAGTTGTAACCAAGACAAAATTGAATATGCAATAGTCACGGCCGCGCCGAACAAAGGAAACACTGAGTGCGCGCGGGACTACCCGCTTTCGAAAAATGTTATCGCCGCCGCCGTGGCGCCGCCAGTTACTAACTCAGACTTACAACCATCTTTTGACCCTGTGACAGAGGATGAATTGGATGAATCTATCCTTAATTTATTAGGAGATGCTCCACAAAACAATATTGAGCTAGGACCACCTGTACATAAAGATATCGCTTTACGTTGGGAAGAAATTTTAAATAAGGGGCTCAAGGAAGAAATAAAAAAGAAAATTTTAAGTGATCACTTAATACCTAATAATATTGATAAGCTTGTGCCGCCAATTTTGAATGCTGAAGTTCGAGCTGCATTGCCTGATACGTTGATTAAACGAGATTTTTCTATACAGCAACGACAAAAGCAAATAGCGATAAGTTTGTCTGCACTTAGCAAATCTATGACTACATTTTTAACAGATAAAAGTTTGACATTGTCTCAACCTGAGATATTAAAGTCACTTAGTGATGCTGGCCGGTTACTTTGTGATACCTTTCATAATGAAAGTAGAATAAGACGAATGTTTATTATTAATGCTATAAATATCCAGATGAAAAATGCTATTATAGATACAACACCAGATAAGTACTTGTTTGGAGAGAATTTGTGTGAAAAATTGAAAGCAGCCCAAAATATAAAGAAGTCAAGTGACGTTTTGAAACCAATTCTAAAGTCTAATATTTTTAACAAGAATAATTTTGTAAGAGGTGGACCATCACCAAGCAACTTTAATAAGAATTTAAACCAGAGAGGCCCATATCGGAGGACAGCTGCCCGCCCCGACATGGGCCGGCCCCGGCCCCCTGCTCGGACAGCGCCAGGCACGCCAGCCCCGAGCGCGCCTCCCCGAGCCCGCCGCCGCAGCTCGCCGCCGCCGCCGCCACCGCCATCCCGTCCCCGATACCATCAACAGAGATGGTAAACATCGAGGTACGTTATGCTGGGCGATTGTCCTACTTCTCTAAACAATGGGAGACTATCACGAAGGACAAGCGTGTATTATCGTGGCTGAAAGGTTACAAAATCCCCTTTATTAGTGAACCTATAAGACATAATAATCCTCACACAATAACTACTTCACAAGATCAATTAAATGATTTTGATGTTTGTGTAAAAAAGTTAATTACTATTGGTGCAATTTCTAAGTCTCAACACGAATCAGAGGAGTTTATTTCTCCCGTATTTTTAGTTCCAAAACCAAATGGTGAGAACAGGTTTATCTTAAATTTAAAATGTTTAAATAAGTATATTGAGACCAATCACTTTAAATTAGAAGATTACCGTACTGCTTTAAAGTTGGTAACACCTGGCTGTTTTATGGCATCGATTGATCTCAAGGACGCTTATTTTTTATTGCCTATTCATAACTTGCACAAAAAATATTTGAAATTTAAATTAAACGAAATAATTTACGCCTTTAATTGCTTACCTTTTGGCTTATCAACTGCACCATATGTTTTCACTAAATTATTAAAGCCTATTGTAGAATTTCTTAGAATTAATAACATATTAACGGTACAATATTTGGATGATTTTTTGTGTTTTGGAGATTCTTTTAAGGAATGTAATAGAAACGTACTATTTATTAAGCAGTTGTTTGAGAGTTTAGGTTTTTTAATTAATCATGAAAAAAGTCAATTAACACCTTCTAAGGAATGCAAGTTTTTAGGGTTCATTTTTGATTCATACAGTATGAGACTTAAATTACCAAACGAAAAGAAAAGTAAAATCTATGATATAATTCAAACATTCTTAGAAATGAAAAAATGCAAATTGAGAGTTTTAGCAAAATTTTTAGGCACTTTAATATCGGCTTGTCCCGCACTAGAATATTCATGGCTATACACAAAACGATTCGAACGTTTTAAATATTTGTGTTTATTAAACAACCCATCTTACGATCAAACTGTTACAATTTCAGAATATTTTAGAGAGGATACGCTATGGTGGTTAAGTCATATTAATATTGGTTATTCTTATATGAAATTACAACAATATAAAATTGAAATTTTTTCTGACGCCTCCTTAACTGGCTGGGGTGGATATTGTAATAATAAAAGAATATTTGGATATTGGAAAGAAAGTGAAATAACAGATCATATTAATATATTAGAATTAAAGGCGGCTTTCTTTGCACTAAAAGCCTTTGCTCAAAATTACAATAATATCGAAATACTGCTTAGAATAGATAACACTACTGCCATTGCCTGCATTAATAAGATGGGTAGTGTCCAATATCCACACCTAGAAAATATTACTCGACAAATATGGCAATGGTGTGAAAAAAGAAAACTTTTTATTTTTGCTTCTTATATAAATACAACAGAAAATATAGAAGCAGATAAACTTTCTAGGAAAGCATTTCGAGACACCGAGTGGGAACTTGCTGAATATGCATTCCTAGAAATAATTAATAACTTTGGTTTGCCTTCAATTGACTTATTTGCTAGTCGACAAAATGCAAAATGTAATAGTTTCGTGTCCTGGAAACAGGAACCAGACGCTTACGCTGTGGACGCGTTTACAATTTCATGGAGCGACATGAATTTTTACGCCTTTCCACCTTTTTGCCTAATTTTAAAAACGCTTCAAAAAATTATACGCGACAAAGCTGAAGGCATTATTGTAGTACCTAATTGGCCCACTCAGCCATGGTTCCCCTTACTAAAGAAACTTAAATCTTCCAATGTAATTTATTTCTATCCTGATAAAAAATTACTTAAATCTCCTTTCAGGTGTCACCACAGTCTGTACAAATCCCTAGAAATGATTGCCGTAAAATTATCGGCGAAACGTTAACAAGACGCCACCTCTCAGTACGAACAGTAGAGATTATGTTGTCTGCCCTCTCAGACAACACCTACAAACAGTACAATGGATGTATACAATCTTGGATTCTTTACTGTAAGAGATATAATTATTGCTACTCATCGGCTTCCGTCCCGGTCATTTTACACTACCTCTCCGAACTTTTCGATCAAGGTGCAATGTATGGCACAATTAATTCTCATAAATCAGCCATTAAACTTTTAGTACAAAACGATTTGGATGATGAAAGAATTAAAAGATTCATGAAAGGGGTTTATAGACTACGGCCACCCAAGCCTAAATATGACCTAATGTGGGACCCCAATGTAGTCTTAAATTATCTTGAAAAGTTTTGGCCCAATACAGATTTAAATTTAGAAAATTTAACCAGAAAATCTATTACCTTATTAGCTCTTACAACAGCACAAAGAGTACAGACTCTATCAAAAATTAAAATAACTAATATAATTATAAAAAATAATAACACTATAATAATAAAAATACCTGATTTCATAAAAACTTCCAGAATTAATTCAAATCAACCAATCTTAAATTTACCCTATTTTAATCAAAAGCCCCAAATATGTCCAGCCACTTGCCTAATTGAATATATCAACAGAACTAATCCTCTCCGTCTCAGCAATCAAGATTCATTATTTCTTAGTTTTAAAAAACCTTATCTAGCGGTGTCCTCGCAATCACTAAGTCGCTGGATCAAATCCACGTTATGTGACAGTGGAGTGGATACATCTATCTTTAGTGCACATAGTACTAGGCATGCATCCACTTCATCTGCAAACAAATTGGGTGTTAGCATAGATGTTATAATGAAAACAGCCGGCTGGAGTAGAACATCAGGTGTTTTTGCGAGACATTATAACAAAAATATCATAGATAGTCAGAGCTCATTTGCACAAACAATATTATCTAATAATTTATAAGATAATAAAGTCTATTTTTAAGTTATGTATATAACGTTATGTAAGTAAATGATAAGTTTGTAAATTTGTAAAATATAATGATAATTAATCAATTAAATTTATTTTGTTTTACATTAAAATGATACTCTAAACATCTACAATATGTTAAACCTAAATCGCTAGAATGAAGATGTGAAGCATAATTGATGATCAAACGAACTTGTGAAGTTCGATCAAAATTATGCGAACAGCTTCATTCTAGCGATTTAGATGGAACCCACCCATTATGTTCCAGTGAAAGACAGTATGGTATCTATTGTAATGAAGTTTCATAACCCAACCCCTAATTTAATTGATAATTTGAAACAATTATTCAGTATGTTTATGTATATACATTATGTTCTATAATTATATAACCTACTGAATAAGAATTTTGCTTTAAACTAATGAAAGATAACAAATGACGGGAGCGCAGGTAGTACCAGTGTTGCCAACCTTTTACTTGTTTTTACTTTATAAATCCGTGCAAGGCTGAAAGCTTGGATGTGTTACTACAATATGTTAAACCTAAATCGCTAGAATGAAGCTGTTCGCATAATTTTGATCGAACTTCACAAGTTCGTTTGATCATCAATTATTAAATGTTAAAAAAATACATTCAATTTAGCGTATGCTTTTAAAATACCTGATACATATTATGATACTGTATAAGCATTATCAATAACCAAAGCACAAAGTTTATCACCCTATATTTTCTATCAACACTGCCGCTTTTCGATCAACTTCAAACAAAATAAACATTGTATGTACGCAAACATAATGTTTAGACAGAATAACAAATTACAAATTTAACGTATCGTACTAAATGTTTATTGCACATTATGCAATATATTATTGTTACGTTTACGGTCTGTTATGCTTAAGACAAGAGTATATAATGTACATTTCTTATATATATATATATATATATAATGGCTTTGGAGTTGGTTTTAAGATGAACATAATTATGATATGACGTTTGTACTTGGGATTAAATGAGTTGCTTACAATATATGTAGTAGACTAGCTATAAAAACTACATATCAGACAAACACGTTTTCTGGGGGAATCAAATTCACGCCCTTACTTCAAATATACTATTATACATAAGAACTTATGTATAATTCGTTAACGTGAAGGCTATAATATAAAAGAGGAAATGAAACATTTTCGTTTTTCTTTGTTTTTGTTTTGCACCTAAAATACGCATGTTTAATAAAAAAAATATAGATTATTTATCTTTGGTGTGTTGTTGTTTCGGATGAGCGGTATGTTTTTAGTATTCAATGATACTTAGCAAACACACATGCATTTATATGTGTATAGATACTATAGCATTCAACATTTTTTTTTATTATTTATTTATTTTGCTGGTATTTTTTTTTAGAGAAATATTGGTTATTTTTTTTTTTAACTAATTTCCTGTGTTTTAATAAATTGGATTAATGTTATTTTTACAGTGAGTAATCTACAAAATATTTATTGACATTATTTATTACATTTCATTTCTTGTTGAGAAAAGCAATAGTATTTTTTTAGTATCGTCAGTTTCAAAAAAAAAATCTATAAAATGATGTTTTTTCCGTAATCGGCAGTTGACACTTTGTTATCATTATGAATATTTGTAAATAGTTGTATGACAAAAATAATAAAATTAAAGTCAAAAATTAAGTGGAAAATTTAAATAATCTTTTTAAAATGAAAAAAAGATAAGCGTTTACATGATAGATACCGTATTTCGTTTAACATATAGAACGTTTCATATCTCAAAGTCAGGTAATTCACTTTTATGTGTAAGATATGTTCTAAAAATGTATAATATAATTACTGAGTACTTGAAACATTTAACCGTCGAGAAGAGTAATAGCGAGAAACAGGGTGTGAAAGGTGATTATTTAAACTGCACGTTTATGTATTTACATACTGAGGCACTTTATATATTACATACATACACGATGCATACAATACAATACAATATAGAGCATATTATTTGAAATGGATGGATTGCACTAAATCAAGAAACTTTGTTTATTTTATTTGTTGAAAGTAACTGGAAGTAATGAAAGAGATATGAGAAATAATATTTTAGTTAATATATATTTTTATGGTTCTGATACTGTAACAGTGAATATATAATCTTAAATATGACCATACAGCAAAAGTAAACGCATTAATATTATGTTGTAGGATATTTCAGAGAGTTATTATTATTATTATCATTTATTTCATATTAATCTTATTATTTACATTTATACATATAACATTAAAAAAAACAACATTATAAATATAAATATAAAAAACAGTATCCTGCCGACGTGGGCCTTACGACCAGTCCGTCTGTGGTTAGGGCGCCAGCGAAAGAAACTTCCTCACAATGCGTGCCGTACCCAAAACTGCTGCTCTTTGCATCCGACCCTTGATCCAGTTTTTTAGTGAGAGCCTCTTGAGATGATGATCGAGACTCTTCGCTATAAGACCATTGACGGAAACTACCATCGGGACAATTATTGTTGAGTCAACATCCCACATGTCGGTAATCTCGTGAGCTAAGTCCAAGTATTTTGACAGTTTGTCCTTCTCAGCTTTCACAAGATTAGCGTCACACGGGACACTGATATCAACAAGAAATGCCCGGCGCTCTAACCGATCTACCAGCACGATATCAGGCTTATTGGCTGCAATAGTCCTGTCCGTTATGATAGATCGGTCCCAATAGAGCTTAGCATGACCATTTTCCAAAACTGGCTTCGGTGAGTACTTATAATACGGCACTTCAAAAGGTACAAGACCGTATCGAAGAGCAAGTTCTTGGTGGATAATCTTGGCTACTTGGTTGTGCCTGTGCAAATACTCTCCATTGGCAAGATGACAACAACCGGAAATAACATGTCTGATGGATTCTCCAGGTTGGTGGCACGCACGACATATATCAACAGTGCCATCCTTTATTATGTATTTCCGATAGTTGTTCGTCTTGACAACTTCGTCAGCAATTGCACAAGCAAAACCTTCGGTTTCTCCAAAGAGATCACCAAATCGTAGTCAAGCCACGGACGCCAGAAGGTCTACATCAGGCCCATAGAGTGCCTGGTGGAACCGTCCATGAAGCTCCTTACTCTTCCATATATTTATACGGTCGTCAGTGCTAAGTACTACCGGTTTATGCTAGTTATCTTTGGCTAAGGAGAGCGGTGTGAGGCCTTTATCTACTGCAACAATGTCCCGATGCATTCCACACTCAGCATGAAGGAAATATTCTCTAAGATTGCATACCTCACGGTTGTGTAAGTTTTTGGCATTAAGGAAGCCGCGACCCCCACACTTCCGTGGAATATACAATCTCATCACTGATGAGCGCGGATGACGCATGCGATACATTGTCAATAGTTTTCGGGCCTTTCGGTCCAGGGCATCTAATTCAGTCTGAGTCCACCTTAATATGCCGAAAGTATACATCAGCAGGGGCATTACCCAACTGTTGAATGCACGCACTTTGTTACCTCCTGACAAAAGACTTTTTAGGACTTTTGTCAAGCGGTTAAAGAAGCGTTCATTCACTAGCTGTTTAATGTCCCCACTTAGTATGCCTAAGCATTCCGATATACCAAGGTATTTGTAGGATTCGGTTTCAGAGAGGGATCTGAGGGACATTGTCTCCGAGAGTTGTAAATATTCGCTATTTACAACTCGGCCATTCTGCACATGTGCAACCGCGCATTTATCTACACCAAACTCCATCCTAATGTCATTACTAAACGTTTGCGTAACGCTTAGTAATGATACCAGATCTGCTTTATTTGGTGCAAATAATTTGAGATCGTCCATGTACAAAAGATGTGAAATGATCTCACCCCCTCTGCGAAAGCGAAATCCCAGTTTTGAATCCCTAAGCAACGTGCTTAAGGGGTTCAAAGCCAGGCAAAACCACAAAGGACTCAAGCTATCACCCTGGAAAATACCTCGCTCAAACCTTACAGGTTCGGAAGTAAGAAGACTTCCTCCGCCCGCAGGGAAGACAAAGGACCGTTGTCCATTGCCTCATACATGAATCAAGAAAAGCGCATAAATCTGTGTCAATCTTATACACTTCTAGTACTCGTCTTAACCATGTATGAGGCACCGAATCATAGGCCTTTTTATAATCAATCCAGGCGGCGGAGAGACCCTTCTTACCTCGGCGAACCTTTTCATTAATGGCCATGTCAATAAGGAGGAGCTCCTTAGTACCACGAGACCCAATCTTACATCCATTTTGAGCGGGATCTAAAATGCTATTTGCATACAAATGTGTGTTTAATTTTGAAGTCAAAATGGATGTAAGAAGCTTATAAATTGTTGGTAAGCACGTGATAGGTCGAAAATTCTTTGGATCCGTGATACTATCAGACTTGTGGAGCAGAAAGGTGATTCCTGTCGTCATAAAAGATGGTAGGGATCGGGACACGATGGCTTCCTGGAATTGCCCAGCCAAACGTTAATGTGAAGACCGCAGCCATTTGAGCCAAAAGTTATGTAATCCGTCCGGCCCAGGACTTTTCCAATTATGGGTCAAACGGATCGCATCCCTGACATTGTCTGGGCTTATAAATATAGTCCCCATTGGCTGCAAGTGTTCACACGCGCGCTCAACAACACGCATCCAGCCACCATCGTTGTGGTTAATAGGCACCGACCAAATATTTTTCCAAAATGTGAACATTTCTTCCATATTTGGTAACTGCCCATCAATCACACTCGTAGCAGATTCCTCCCAGCTTCTATAAACCTTTCTTTGGTCACTTTGGAATATGCGATTCTGCTTATACCTATTTACACGTTGTTTATAACGACGGATACGATTTGCCCACGCACAAACTTTCTGCTTCAGGTAGTCTATACGTTCTGTTACATAGGCCATGTAATCCTGAGGTCTAATGCCAGTACCGGCAAAGGCCTGTGTAACATAACGCATGACTCTCGGCCGGATGTTTCCCGATCTGAAGCAGATTAACTTGCCAATAATGACCCTAGCTGCGCTGATACGCCGTTCAATCCTCATCTGCCATGCGGGTGTGTCCTCAGTAGACCGCACCACCCTATCAGGCTCAGGAAATCTGACACGGGCGGAGCGGCACGCTGCAACAGCTGCACAATAAAGAATTGATTGGGTATCAGTGAGACTATTGCTAGAACGAAGATAAGAGTCTAGCATGCAGTCTAGAGCCATTACTAGCGACATATTACGTCTATGCGTGGGAAAACGGGGTAACCGTGGCCTGTCGCGGGCTGGTATGTCTTTAAATTCCAAAATCGCATCCTCCAAAGTCCTCCTTAATTGCTCATTATCTTGGGTACTTACGGTTGTAATCTCAACGCCCCCCACATCAGCATCTCCAACCACTAACCTTGCCACCGAAGGAGCGGACGATAACTGGGCTCGCGAATGGATGCTTTCGGTGGTGGATGCAGAGACTGTCACCTCGGAGCGAAGCCGGTCAAGTGCGGAGTCATCCAACGCACGATTACGTTGAATAAACCGCACCTGATCCGATAGTCGTTGGGCCGAAACGGTCAACTCTGGTTCAAGGGCCTGAAACAAAGACAGCAAACGGGTTCGCCACGCAGTGAGGTTAGTGCCACCCTCTGTCGCCCTATAGTACGCTCGCATGACATTTTCGTTCATATTTTGCGTCCATTTCATGCGGCGCACTGCACCACCGACGGCGGGGGCCGAACGCGGGGCGGATGCCCCAGTAGGCCCTAAGCGCGGCAGCGGTGGCCTCCCACGGCGCGGCGCTGGTGCTCGGAGCGGCGCTGGAGGCGGCAGCTCGTCGTCACTGCTCGACACGATTTCCTCAGGAGGAGTTGCGTACTCCTCCTCTGATGTCGTGCGCCGGGTGCGACGGGCTGCGGTGGTGGGCGTGCGTTGACAATTTTACTCCTGGTGATCATCGGATCATCGAGTGCCAATTGCCACAGTTCTCTTATTTTTACTTATTTTTGGTTGTTCGTTTTGGTAACATTTTTGTTTGGTTTGGTTTTTTCTTTTTGTTTTTCATGTTGCATTACTGAATTAATTAATTTTAATATTGTAAAAACTTGATTAAGCTTAAAAGAAAAAGAAAAAAAAGTTTTGACAAGAAATTTCTTAATGAATAAATTTAAGGAGTATCAAAATATTTCTAACAAACTAAAAAACACCATCAAACATAAAAACAACTGATTCCAAATTATTTAATCATAAATAAATATTCTATGATAAAATTGCGCTGATGGAAACGATAGTGGCTAAATATGTAGCTTATTTTTGCGGCAAACACCCGTCAATATTATATCACTAACATAATTATAGTGAGTGGCCTTTCGCGTTTACATTAGGTGTCGAAGTCTACCTTGCGCTGCTTCTCAAATTCGAGGATTTGGCGTTTCATAATCTTGCGCCACTCTGGCCTGCATGGTTCTATGTTGCATCTTTTTATGTAATGGTTCTGAACGGTTTTGTATCTGAGGAGTTGTCCACCATGCTTCTGCTTACCCTACATCAGCTCAAAATCAATAAAATATGTTCTTCGCCTCTCTCTTTCCTCCATCAGTAATACATGACCACACCACTAAAGCTGTCGACGCAGTTTATGTTCAGACAGCAGTAGAACTTGAGGTATGCTTGGTGGAATGCAGTCGAAAACGGTTGCAGGCCATCTGCGGATTCTGTTTAGAAACAAAGGCCATCAGCATGCATAATCTTTATGATCAGTGCATAATACGATACTTAAGTTTTGCGTCTTAAGTGTGGCTAAATTGAAAATACTGCCATCTGAGTGAAAGCCAGTGCGAACTCCCTCGGAGACAGTACCTAAAACCTCTTAGGCTACTACTGAAAAGTATAAGGTGAACAGCTAGTACGCGCCCTTATTTTATCCCACAGGTAATAGGGAAGAGACTTGACTGTTCGCCGCCTACGCAGACGCAACAGTAAGGGAGCCGTAAAAGAGTCCAAAATTTCTTCGTGCATTCAAACTTTCTTAGGACTGCCCCGAGAGCTTACCAATGGAAACTGTTGAATTTTTTTTCCAAGTCAACAAAGCAAAGATACAACTGATGACCATGTTCTCTACATTTTTCTTGCAGTTGACGTACTGAGAAATAGCGTCACAGGTACCTCGGTAAGAACGGGAGCCAAACTGGGTTTCAGGCAGGATCTTCTCTGACAACATTTTAAGGTAGTTGCAGTCGGCACTGATGCTAGATACTTTAAAGTCATCTGGGATTGACTCCTCAACCCATATTTGTACAAAAAGTTTCCAATTAGAAGTGTGCAACTCCTCACTACCATATTTAAGAAGCTCACATCGGGCGGTCAATGCCGACCGCCCGATTATTTTGTGGTTGTCCGATGGCATTGACGACCTCCTCACAAGACGGCTTGGTGATCATGTAAAATTGAGGCATTAAGCTGATATGTTGTAGATCGGGTGATTGATTTACGTTAAATAATATGTTAAAGTGTTCAGCCCAATATTTTAAAACGTCGTTCTTGCTAGTCAGAAGATGCATACCGCCTAAAAACTACAAAAGATATTCTTGCCAGTAGGACGTACCAATCAGCTATTTTTTTTTATTTTTTTATATGATCTAGGGCAATGCTTGACTACATTCCACCTGATGGTAAGTGGAATGTAGTCTTAGATGGTAAGTCGCATTGCCCTAGCAACCTATTCACTCTTCTCTTGAAGACACCCACATTATATGTGGCCGGAAATACCGACGCAGGCAAATTGTTCCAGTCCTTCGCTGTACGCAGTAAAAATGAGGAAGCAAAGCGCTTCGTTCGGACAGGTAGAATGTCCACAACAAAAGGATGGATACCTGCCGTGCGTCGGGACGTCCGGTGATGGAAGGGGGACGGGGGAATTAACTCGTGTAATTCCTGCGCACACTCACCAAAATGTATCCTATAGAATACTGAGAGGCTAGCAATTTTACGCCTGTGTTCAAGGCTTTGGAGGTCGGCTTCGACCAATTCGGGATCGCCTATAAGCCTCTTTGCTCGCCTCTCAATTGAGTCCAGAACCGCAAGATGAGACTTTACGGCACCAGCAAATATGTGTCCACAGTACTCTACACACGACCGGATCTGTGCTTTGTATAAAACAAGAAGCTGTTCCCGGTGTAAAGTACTGCCGAACCTTCGCAAGAACGGCAAGCTTTGCTGCTGCTGCTCTTGCTCTGGACTCAATAAACCCACCAAAGTTGAGGTTCGAGGAAATCTCTAAGCCTAACAACTGAAGCCGGTCACTGTATTCCAAGGATACATTCTGGAAAGTAGGAGCCAAGGTGAAAGAGCTCCTTTTGGCGGTGAATAGACACGTCTGCGTTTTGGTGGCGTTGAACTTGACAAGATTGGCATTGCTCCATGCGGAGACTGCCTGAAGTTTGTCATTCAAACGTTGCACCATGGCTTCTCTTTCAGACTGTACTTGATCTCGACTAGCCCGAGTACTCGGCAGATATCTTTCTACAACTGTGCTGTCGTCTGCATACCCATAGATACCGGGCTTCAACAGATCATTAATGTGCAGCAAAAAAAGAGTTGCAGAAAGAACGGACCCCTGAGGCACTCCGGCATTTATTGTCAAGGGTTCCGAGGTACACCCGTCGACAACTACTCGGAGAGATCTGTGGCTCAGAAAGTCCGTTACCCAGCCGATCAGACCAGGAGATATACCGTACGCTGAAAGCTTGCATATAAGGCTCGCATGCCAGACCCTGTCAAATGCCCTCGAGACGTCCAGAGAGACGGCGACCGCTTCTCCGTTCTTCTCGATGGCCTCGCCTAAAATGTGAGTAGCATGCACTAGGAGGTCCCCAGTAGACCTATTACGGCGAAACCCGTACTGTCGGTCACTGAGGAGATCGTTACCTTCTAGGTATGCTAGTAGGCGCGAGTTCAATACACGCTCCATAATTTTGCAGAGTATGGAGGTGATTGAAATCGGTCTGTAATTGACAGGGTCGGCACGGCTGCCTTTTTTGGGCACGGGTTGCACATTAGCAAGCTTCCAGGATTTCGGCACTATTCCAGTCATGAAAGAGAGGCGATACAGACGTGTCAGTACAGGAGACAACTCAGCTGCGCATGTCTTGAGTAGAATGGCTGGTATACCATCAGGACCACTGGCTTTATTCACATCTAAACGACACAATGTTCTCCATACCTCTTTGTTAGTGATGCGTATTTCAGGCATCGAAATACCGCAGTGAGGAAGATGTGCTGGAGAAGCATTGCCAGTGTCTAGATGCGAATTATCAGCAAACAGAGAAGCAAGTACATTCGCTTTCTCTGTTGCTGTGTGGGCCAGGGATCCATCCGGCTTCAGCAGAGCAGGCAGTGAGGGTTGGCAGAAATTCGACTCGATCGCTTTCGCAAGAGACCAGAAAGCTCGACTGCCAGTTGGTCTGATAGAGAGCTTTTCGCCATTCTTAGCGATTCGATCGAGACGAGCCTTCCGCAATGCATTTTTGTAGGACTTGGCAGCTTGGTTAAAGGCTCTCTTCTTCAAACTTACATCCGGAGTTTTGCGGGTTCGAGCATCAGCCCAAATTAGATATGCCGAATGTTTTCGGTCTTGAGCATGACGACATTCGGCATTAAACCATGGGCGAGCTTTGCCAGCGATGGGTACGTCAGCAAAAGGAATAAAATACTCCATTGCCTGATGCACCACATCGGTTATAGCATCCGCGCAACTCGACGGATCCAAAGAAGAGAAGCAGACCTGCCGCCAAGGATAAGACGCAAAAAAGTGTCGCATCTCATCCCAATCTGCTGACTTATATTTCCATACTCGCCTAACACCATGAGGTTCGAAAGCTGGTGGGGAATATGTAAACACAGATTTCACCAGACAGTGATCGGAGGTTCCCAAGGGGGAGGTAACCTCTACACGATACCTGTCCGGATCAGTTGTCAGCAGAAGGTCCAGGCAATTGGCTGTATGGCCTACCACATCTGGTACCCTTGTCGCTTGCTTCACCAGCTGAAAGAGGTCCAAGGACAACGCAAATTTCCGCGCTTCTTTTCCAGCATGGTCGGTCTTCTGGTACCGGAACAGCCAGTCCTGATGACAGGCATTAAAGTCCCTTAGATAGACGAGCTGCGCCGAAGGGTACTGATACAGAGCCATATCTGCAGCCTCACTGAGATACTCAAATAAACGAGTTGTCTCCTGGTCACCGCTGTGCGAACGGTAGACACAGGAATACAGGATTTTTTCGTTTCCTGTGTCTACTATAACCCATAGGGAAGAAAAAGTGGGGTCTTCAAGGTGACGGAGACGCTGAATACAGAGGTCGTTCCGCGCGTACATACTGACTCCGGCCCGTGAGCGAAAGTTGTGCTCCAACGAGTAACCGGGATAATCCAAGTATGTAGAGCTCAAAGGACATTGTATCTGCGTCTCCGTCAAAAAGAGCAAGTGCGGCTGCTCTGTCTCCAGGTGGTGGTGGACAGCTAAAAGATTTGAGTGCAAACCCCTTATATTAGTGAGGTGCACTTTGTATGAGGAGGAGTGCAACCGCTGTGTCAACTTGTTTCTTTTTTTTACCTTTTTCATAATAAAAAATAAATAAGAGTGAATAGGGATGGGAAATGGCAGTTGAACGAGGCGGTACGTATCAAACCCGACTTCGAAATTGGTGATGTCTTGTCGCTGGGAGGCTAGCCTGGAGACTGCGGGGACGCCCGAACCCCCCCAGGGATCGCCATCGGGCCTCCTCGCCTGGTCGCCAACCAGCACGATGGAGCCACCCTGGGATTTTTCGCAGCTAGCGGGGCAGCCTTTCGTGGGTGGCTAACCCACTAATTGGGCCCCCAACTATCTGCGGGCGGCCAGCGGAAAGCCGTCGCTTCGGATCCCGCTACCCTCCTCGACTAGACACCCGACAAAACAAACACCAACTCGACGTCAACCGGTTCGCCAACGTACCGCAGCTGTTCAGACCCATTTCCCATAAACGGCTTCATCGAGCAACGTGCCGGAACACGACTATGTCGCTTTGCGGCACGACTTTGCCCGATGGGTGGTAACTTTGCCGGCGACCCGATGTTATGGTCTACCACCACGAAAAGCTTACGCAATTCGCCAAGCTGATTCATATCAGCCATTAAATGATAAGACAAAACTCGTCAGGCATCATCGACATCATCTGTCTTATTTATTAGAAACAACTGTTCAAATAAAGCTTTGGAATATTTCTCCCTAACCTCGAATCTTTCAGCCTATCCACTTTTAAGAACGCAGGTATGGTCATAATATATCTACGTAGTCGACGTGCTGACAGTAGAAAAGCTCGATATAGCGTTAATATATCAAAACTGACCGGGATTTCAGTGTCTTTGATTTTAATATTACAAATGAGTTGTAGAAAGGGTCGCAAATTTTGAGCGTCAGTGTTCGTTTTCACCGTAAATAGTCTTTAAATAACGGATCACCTAATATGTACGAGAGTCTATCGGACTTATAATAATAGGTCTTATTGGCCAATCGAGTTTTGTTTTAGAAGTCCATACAACTTTTGAGGAGTGGGGTTTATTGAACTTAATGTTGTAATGTCCTGTGACAATGTTCTTAGTATATTTACAGTTGCAGTGGGGTCGTACTTTACTTTCTTGGAGGTGTAATTTACTTTACCGGAGTCCTAGTGTTGACATTATTAAGACACATATCAACAAAGCTGTCGCCACAGAATAGTTATTTGTCTTTTCTGTTATTTATTTTTGCTGTTTTCGTTTTAAAGTCGTTTCCAGTATAATTTTATAGTGACCCTCACTGAATGTATTACACAAAGTTTCATCTTCTTTCAATTAATTAATTAAAATTAATGATAAAGTTACTAAATTTAATAAGGGTTTATTTTTGTTTGGTGTTTGATTAGCTTTGCAAAATTACATTGTTAGAAAATAACATGCCTTATTTTTATTTACCTACTACATATGAGTATCGAGAACTTTTTTTAGGTCTAAAGAAGATTTTTTTAGAATGTTGCATCAACGTATCATCTATTATGACGCCTGCGCAAATTCCGATTTACTTTGTGCAGTAAAAAATAGACTATGTCCTTTTTCAACATCTTATCTATGTTTATTCTAAGTTTCAACAAACTCGGTTCAGTGACTTAAGCTTGAAAGCGTAACAGACCGACAGAGTTACTTTCGATGACATTAATTAGTATGGGTTTATAATTGTATAGATATTTCTGTTTTTATTATATTCATGTATACTTTGTTATTACTAAACATTTTATTTATTTAGTTCTTGATTCTTTCTTTTAAGCAATTCCAGCAATGGTCTTTTCATATAATTTCTAATTACCTTGTAGTGCAAAATATATTGATTAAATACAATATACTTTAATGTATTATATTTGCTTTTATTATTGTAGAAACTTATAAAATCTAACACGTATATTTTTAGTGTTAATATAGCTAAATAGATGGCGCTACAAGTATGTATTATTGGAGTAAAATTGGATAAAGCAAAACTTTTCTAGTCTAGTTCATAGAACATTAAGTAATGTAGGTATGCTTAAAGTAAAGATATTCTTAGTTACTTCGGCAACAATTCAATAATTTACAGCAAAATTTTTATACCAGAAAGCAAAAAAATAATGCAATAATCTTGTATGTTTATGACTGATTGGTGTGACAAGGGAAAGGAACGATCTCGATAGCATGACATAAGAACAATAAACGATACGTGTGGAGGAAAATTACTGGTTTTCTGTCAACTTCACACAAAACAGACAAACGAAATGATCTGTTCATAACTAAACAAAAATGGAATAGTATTTTTCAAAATAAATTCTTTATCAAATTATTTTCGTTAGAGGATTGAAATATTTTGTATATTTATTACTATAAAAAGGCATTAAAAAAATTGTAAACCTGTACTAACTAATCTAATTGTTTTTCCAAATTTGGTTCTACTCCTCGATACCATAAATGTAGCCTCTGAGGATTACAAAAAAAATAGTAATAATCGGGGCTTAAATTTTTGATCATATTTGAAATACTCACGTCAATACTTTAATACATTGTCAGGTTTTTTATTTATTTATATAAAAAAAATACATTACAGAGTACACTACACATTACAATGTATTCCAATAAATTACGTAAGCCATCTAAGGAATCCCTGGAAAGGCAAGAATACCCTTTGCTGAAATATTTAGGAAACTCTAACGTCCTTGCAAATACAAATGCATTTTTTGATTATTGATTATTGTTTTAAATTACCCTTTTGCGAATTAAATGATATAGAATGTATACATGTTAATATCAGACACGTATATTGTGAATGTTTTTTATAAAACAAATTAAAATAATATATCATATAATAAAATTAAATACATTATATTTCAAAATTTTTACATATTCCTATTTATCAACAAATAATTGCTGTAACTTTGTTCTGGACATATTATAGAAAAAACTATTTTTTAAAGCTTTTCTTAGACTTTACAACTCAGTTTATAATAATTTTATATAAAAGATGTAATAAAATTTTATAAGTAAGAATTCAGAAATAGCATAAGTATAATTATACATACCTACAACATACCTGTTTATTTTTGTATGTGAAAAATAAGTTGAATTAATAACTGTTCTCATTTTAATTAAAATCTAATGAAAAGACATTATGTTCATAAATTATTAATACTAAAATATAACCATATGAAAATTCGTTATTAATTTTCCCTATACAATAGCATATTCAGGCAAGAATTAATTTGGCATAGAGTAAAAATTTATTTTTGATTTATATATTATAGAGCACTCTCCGAAAATAAAAAACATTCAACAACTTTAATCGAATCTCAGCGATTTGTTTTGTCTTTATCCTTTAAACAAATTAAATAATATAGTTATTTCATATTGCTTTATTTTATTTGGAAACAAAAACCAACTCAAAAGTGTCAAATGTTTTTCATAGTATTTTTTTTTACGAAAATGTGTATGAATTATTAAACCCATACTTTAGAATTTAATACTAAAGCTAAAATTCATTGCTTGATTCCCTAGTGCTCCGTCTGTGTGAGATTTGTGCATGGTTTCTGAATATTTAAAATTTATAACACTATTACTACTTGTAACAGGCTATTTATATTTAAAGTAACAATGCTTTTGTGAATGTACGTTACATTTTTCATTTGTAGAACTGTATAAAATAAATGTACTATTAATTTATATATAGACTGAGTATATAAGATATAGTTTTAGTAACTTTTTTATCGGAATGAGAGAGATATATTTTAGGCTCTTTTGAAATTCCTAAACAATGTTTCATTTGCCGTTTAGAATAACATGAATAGCAAACCACAATCGAAATTGTATAAAAACATGCTTCATGTACAATTATCTAAAATTTAAATCACCTAAATAAATCAACGTAAATAATCACTTTTACAGTTCGTATGTTATATGTTTTTATGATTTTTTTGTTTATATAAAAGTTAATACTTTTGCAATATTTGGTAGGATCTCAGCAGAGTCACATACTCGTAATAATAATTTATGAGATTAAACTAACATATATATTTTACGCTAAAGTTCTTTTATGAGAATGCAATGAACATTCATAACATTTGATACGTAAAGGTAAAATTTTAAATATTAATTTACTTTCTTATTAAATTAAGTTATATGCAAAAAAGTAAGTTTTTGCTTTAACTTGCTTTAGCTTATTTAGGCAGAGGGCCTAAATAATTGTAGGCAATATATATAGGCAGGATGTTGTACAATAATGATATCACATATAAGAACATTGGATTTCAGTATCAAATTACAGTATTTCGGTGAACAAATCACAAAATTTTTCTAAATGTAATTTCAAATAAGATACTTTTCCTAATACAAAATATCTTATTTGAAAATGAGATATATACTTTTACTGGCACAATCTTCTTTAAGAATATTTTTTGTGTCCACCGGGCCCCAAAATATCATACACACCTCGGAAAGTAAAATAAGAAAGCCTCAGATCACATGTTAGTTGACCTTGGTTCCACCTCGGTCGACTATTACATGTGATCTGAGACATTTTTTTTTTCCTCCCTAGGTGTGTATCATACTATTTCAATATCCCACTTTTAGATCTAGATATTATTAAGTTAAAAAAAAAAACGTAAGGCATAAAATCCCTTAGAATAACTTTAACATACTTTAGGGAATCTTGAATTGCATGCTGAAGAAGAAATTTAGTGGTCATCTTTGATTGATATTTAAATTGTAAACACAATTCGAGTCAGAGCTCCAAGAACTGCAGCATACAAAAATATAGTTATTAATTTAGATATCACATTATTTATATGTCTGAAGTCTAATCAGGAAGTTTGTCACGCTGTTATAGAGTTTTATATACTACAGACTAGAGATGTAGTGGTATCCAAAATTCATAGCACGATAGCTTTGTAAGCTCACTTGAATGGGAATAAAATCGATTTTAGAAATGAATTCTGACGGCAAGTCACGAGTAGCTACGCTAAATAGCCGTAGCGAAAGTTTATTATATTTTTCGGTTGGATAGCACACCGAATGATATGTAAAAAGAGTATATATACTTAGTTTAACACGTCGGAATATATATACATTTAAATGGTTTATTCCAAGACACATAAGACGCGAAAATAAATTGTTACCCAGTAAGTTTCTTTCATTGCCCTCTAAGTGACTCTTTCAATAAACTGTAATCAAATAGCTTTTATCATCTAAATTCCATAATATTAAAAGCTTTTTAAGCCGGCACGTAATTTGGCACGTATTTTTCTCTTGGACGTTACTTAAAATAATATTTATCTACGTATATGCTTCTGATAATACTTAATAGGATTATTTAACTTTATCCGTGTGCTTTCATTTGGAATACGTAAATCTATCGGCATTTAGAACGAACCTTAGGCTAAAATAACTTTGACTAGATATCCTATCACGTTTTTTATTCTATATTCTATCACATATTTTATTATTCCTTGATTATTGTCTTACTTTAATTTTTTTTTATTATTATCTATGTTTATTCCCTACCACTTGTTACCAGTGCCTATATTTGCCTCGCCCCTACTTATATTGACAGGCAACTATAGCTGTACCTACTAAATTTCATCAAATATACCTACTTAGCAATTTTTTCGTGACATTTATCAAACCTGTAGTACTTTGTTTTTTTAGCATTTAATGCACAGATTTTGACTCAACACTATTTTATTTATTTTTATTATTAAATTTATACTAACATTTTAAATTATTAAATTGGATTAAAGATTGTTAATAAGATTGTAGATAATATAGATAAAAAAAGACAGATAAAATAAGATAGATAATTACAATAATATATTATCATTATTGTGACAAATTACAAGTTTTGTACTTTTCAAGGCTTAATTTAATTATTTATTAAAATAAAATAATAATGATTTTTTAATAGATTATCATAGTTTCTAAAAGCTCTCCATTTTAATTACTTTTTATACATATACAGCTAAACAGTAAAATTTTCTTCGACATACATATATTGAAAATACTTAATTTATTTTATTTATTTATTTATTTATATCTTTTCCACTTAGAATCATAATCAGTGATCACTTGTGTACGTCAACATGGAAGTGTCAGGAGGGCCTATTACGATACTAGATTTATCGTAATAAGCCCTTCTGAGAAAGCACTTTCCATCTTAATGTTAAAGCTATGAGGGTTCCAAACGCGTCCTGGTCTGAGAAGAACCACACAACAAACTCAGCCGGATATATTTTTTGTTATTGTGATCACTGTTTCACAAACGTCAAACTTAAATGCAAATTTGGAACAACTAGAACCGTCGCAATTAATAGGAAAAGAAGCCTAATGATTTCAGGCAACGAAAATTAAATAATAATAACAGAAAATAAATCTTCGGCCTGCCACACAACCAGTCACCGCAAGCAGCACCCGTTCACGAGCATAACACAAGAGCCAGCCATCACCCCCTTCGCACATATTTGAGGGAGGGAGGCAACCCGACTCCCGATGCTACCGCAAGTAGTGACTTCTAAGGAATCGGTGTGATGCAGAAGGTCGATAAAGCAAAATTAATTTACAACAAAAAACAAATTGCGGAGATTACTAGCTATTCGCAATACAATACAGATTCATTCCCAGGCCATACCGTCGTCGATGTAATCCTTTACACTATAGTAGGATTTTTTTATTAAATTATTTTTAACATATAATTTAAATTTATTTAATGAGAGGCTTAAGGCTTCATTTGGGAGCTTATTATAAAAACGTATACAATTACCCTTAAAGGATTTACCTATTTTATGGAGCCTAGTGCCGGGCATAGCGAGTTTATTTTTTTGTCTTGTATTAATTTTATGTAAATCACAATTTTTCTTGAACTTTGAAATATTTTTATGAACGTAAATTAGATTTTCATAAATATATTGATTGTAAACAGTCATAATTTTAAATTCTTTAAATTTGTTTCTTAAAGAGTCTCTTGGTCTCATATTATATATTGCGCGAACAGCTCTCTTCTGCAATGTAAATATGGTATCAATGTCGGCCGCATTGCCCCATAAGAGTATACCGTATGACATTAAGCTATGAAAGTAACTAAAGTAAACTAATCGAGCAGTTTCCATATTTGTTAATAGACGTATTTTTTTAACCGCGTATGCAGCAGAACTTAGTCTGCTTGACAAATCAAATATATGAGGACCCCATTGCAATTTTTCATCTAAAGTAATGCCCAAGAAAGTAGTAGATTTGACCAAGTCCAAATCCTCATTATTTAATTGTACATTGGTTCTAACATTTTTAACATTTGGTAAACTAAATTTGATACATTTCGTCTTTTTTTTATTGAGCAACAAATTATTGGCGTTAAACCATTGTACAACATCTGAGAGAGCATTGTTTACATCGTCAATAACAGATTGCCGTCTATTAACTTTAAAAGTAAGAGAAGTATCATCAGCAAACAACACTATCCCATGTTTTTCCCTCACTAGGTGAGGTAAGTCATTTATGTAAATGAGGAACAAGAAAGGCCCTAAGATAGAGCCCTGTGGCACACCTATTTTTACCAAAGAACCAGGGGAACGTTTTCCGTTTACATCAACTTTTTGTATTCTATCATTAAGATATGAACTAATTAAATCTAGGGACTTATTTTTAACTCCATAATGTTCTAACTTTTTTATAAGGATTTCATGTTGAACGCAGTCAAACGCCTTAGATAGATCACAGAAAATGCCAAGTGCATCCTGTGATCCTTCCCAGGCTTCAAATATGTTTAGTAATAGCTCAACACCAGCATCTGTTGTAGAGCGACCGGCAGTGAAACCAAACTGGTTTTTGTGTAAGAGATTGTTTTTACTGAAATATGCCACAAGTTGATTAAGAATTATTTTCTCAAAAATCTTACTAAAAGTGGGTAAGACTGAAATAGGTCTATAGTTACTAGGATCTAATGAACAGCCGGATTTGAATAATGGAGTTATTTTACTTTGTTTCATTAGATCAGGAAATATACCATATTCTAAACAATTATTAAATATTAATGCTAAGTCTGGCGCTACAATGTCAATTATGGACTTAAGTATGTCAACAGAAAACCCCCAAAGATCACTAGTCTTTTTAACGCAAATTGATCTAAATACTTTGATTACTTCTTGAGCATTAACTTTTTCAAACTTAAAACTACTAACACATTGATCTACATTCTCTCTAAGTAAACCCATAGCTGCAGCGGTAGAAGAATTTAAAGATAACGTTGTAGTCACTGGAATATTAGTAAAAAAGGTTTCAAAAGCAGTAGCAACCTCGAGGTCAGACGTGACATATTTATTATCTATATTTAATTTAAAGTCGATCCTCTGGGATTTAGCTTTTCCAGTTTCCTCATTAATTATTTTCCAAGTTGTTTTTATTTTATTAATGCTATTTCCTATTTTATTTTGAATATGTTGATTTTTTGCTATTTTACATTGTTTTTTAAAAGATTTGGAAAATAATTTTACCTCATCCCTAAACTCATTACTAGTATTAAACATCAATTCCGCATACATATTATATAATTTTTCTCTATTTTTGTGTAACTCAGCAGATGCCCAATCACTAAACACTAATTTATCATTAACAACCACTGTTTTAGGAGTAAATATAAAGTTAAATAATTTAGTGAAAGTACTAAAAAAGTCATTATACATAATATTGGGGTTTGAATTTTTCATCAAAGGCAAATAGCGTACTAACCCATTTTTAATTTGTTCGATACGTTCTACAGTCACTGGTATAAAACTTATTTTCTGTTTTGATTTTTCTCTCTTGCTACAACTAAATTTAATAAATTGGCCATAGTGGTCAGAATCTAATGTATTGAATAAACATTTAAAATTTGGAATAACACTTGTAAAAATGTTATCAATACAAGTGGCACTAGTGGTTGTGACTCTAGTAGGCTCCATAAATATGTGTAAAAGATTATAAGATTTGAACAAATTTAAAAACTTTATACTTATTGAATTTTGTTCAAGAATATTAATATTGAAGTCTCCACAAATGATTACCTTTTTACTAGAATGTGATAGTTTATACAATACCTCATCCATAATCTTTTCAAAATGTTCAAAGTTAGATGACGGTGGCCTATAAACATTTACAATTATGAACTCTTCTAATTCAACTGAAGCAAGTTCAGTTGTCCGCTCAACAGAGTGGCTCACTATGTCCTTGCGTTCTTTGAATTTTAGCTGTTTATTTAAAATAACTAAAGAGCCACCATGTATGGAATTAACTCTGTTGAACGAACTACCAACCTGGTGGTTATTGAAATTAAATATTAATTCATCATTCTTAAGCCAATGCTCAGTGACACAAAAAACACTAATATTAAAAGTATTTAAAAACAATTCAATTTCTAATTCCTTATTTCTAATACACTGAATGTTCTGATGCACCAGGTTGATACAGTTTATATTATGTTTTTTATTATTTATTTTAACAATTTTTGTATTTCTATAATGAGCATTAATATCATTATTTGATATCTTAATTATTTGGCTAGAGGATATCTCTACTGTCTTAATGACTAGTTTAAACTACTACTAATACTACTATTACTAGTTGGATTTATTTCCAAGCTGTTTTTACTTATACAAGTAACTGAATGTTGTTCAATAGAAACAATTTTAGCCAAATTATTGGCTGTCATAGTAAAATAATATAATAGCGATGAAGCTACCTGTCTTTTAATATATGGAGATAGGTAATACCTACCATTAGTCAAATTATAAAAGTTACTAACATTAGTGTTAGTGTCAATCACATGAAATTTGTCATTATACAAACATAAATTATATATCAGTAAATTTATCTTATATCTAATTTTATTTTCGGCCTGTGGCAAACCTTGATTATAGGGTAATGAAAACCAGACAATTTTATTGACATCTAAGTTACTTATAGTTTCAAAACATTTTTTAAATTCCAAATGATTTACATTATCTCTATTTCCTACAAAAATTATTATATTTGTTGACTTAGTAAATTGTTGACTTGAATTTTTTATTTGTCTAGTAATATTCATTAAATTATTGTCAGGTGAACAGCTGTTGAATACTTTTTGTTTTACAAAATAAGAATTTAGTACAGATCCCATTCCTTTTCCAATATAATGTCAAAGTTATCTGGGACCAAGAAATCTAAGGATAAGAAAGTACCTATTAGTAATAGTTTATATACGACCATGAATAATAACAATGTCTATCTACGAATACAATAATTACTATTGCTTTTGTTGCATTCGTAAATAAATAAAGGTAACAATAATCATATCTTTTTATGTTTAAAATTGATTTTTAATGTATATATTGTATGTTTTATATGTAAATAAGTCACGGTCGTTTCCTTTCAAGAAACAAATATATAGTTCTACTAACAGTTAACTAGTCGACTATATCGACAGCTGTGATTGGTGTATTGTATTCGTGACAGGTGTAGGTTTTATAGTCTTAATCGGGTTGTAGAGTCATTATATTCCACACTACAGTTCAGTTTTAGTTCGTGCTACTAAAGAAAAAAAGTAATTTTATGTAAGGTAAGGTTTTTACCTTACATAATATTAAGTATTTCAGTTTTGGTTAAAAACAATGTGTCATTTAAAAGTATCCAATAGGCCATTAAAGTATAAAATGTAGTCTAATAGTTTATCAATAATAAAAAGATCTAAACACACACACACACAAATTTAAATACGTACATAATTTAAACCCAGTATCGGTTTATTTATATTTCGAGAAACAGAAATAAACGTCTAAAAAGCTCAGGAATAATTATACATTAGATAGTTAAAAAATACGTTTCGACGTTAATTTTAAGTGGACTTCAAGCTACATAGAGCTCTCAGACTCATCTATGGTTACGGCGCCGATATCACAGGATGATGATATTAATAGATTTATTTTAATTATATATTTTTTTTTATCTGTTTTGTGTTAAATATGTTTCCATTAATAGATACTTATGAGGATATTATCTTATTAAAGTTTGTGGTCAAAGAAGTTCAATATACATGTAATACAATAATATAATTTAACATACAATATACTTAAATATATGATTTAAAAATTATAAATAAATTCAGAAATAAATCTGTATTTTGTCTATTTAAGTTACCTTATAAAGCAGCTATATCATTTGTATAAACGAAATTTACAAAGAATTGGCTTATTCGTAAACCAAACACAAGAGAATTAAAACTTTCTGGATAAATCGTAAGGGTCTACTTCAAATAGATACAAACCCTGCGGGTGTCTGTAGGGATAATTGTATCATACATAATTGTCTCGGTAGTATTGTTTAATATACAATACTTTGAATTTGTATTCATCTTTCTTTCTTTCATATTTGTTCAAATGATAAACGATTTATAAAATATTAAAAGATTAATTGTGTTACAACCCTCTAAAGATATTAGAAATCAGAAAAATCACAGATTTCAAATACGTGCATAAATCCTTTTTGCTAAAATTAATATTTAATACAACTGTCGTGTTCTGGCTTTATTATTGTGATGACTATCTTGTACCAAGGACACATATTCATGTTTATTTTTCTTGGGTTGAAAATCTAACCGCGGGCGCAAATTCGAATTCAAGTCCTTAGAAGTACTTTTTGTCGATCCGATTGGTGGATAAATATCTCTGCATGTTTGTTCCGGGAATTGGAAGGTTTAACATTCCTAGGACCTTGGTATTCTGTTACAAGTTTTCGGAATGTTGCGGTGGGAAACTGGTAAAATTCTTCAAGTAAGTTTTCTGTTTGGATAATAGTTATGCATAAACTGGTATTTTTGATGTTTTGCTTTTAGGTAAAAATTCATAAAATAGGTTTATCCCTCGCCGCCGTAGTTTATCTATTTTTGAAAACAGTGCATTTCCAAAATATTACTGCAAAATACTTAAACTAATTGAGGATTTAATTTCGTATGATATTAACAAATTTTGGCTCAGAATCTCAGACCTTTTCTTTGTACAATCCTGTTTACTTTTGTTTATGCTACGTAAAAAAATAGAAGTCAAAATACTTTTTCAGAGCTGTAAAAAGTCTTAATCATGGGCCATAAGTAATGGTAAATATATTTTTGTATCTACCTTTTAACCCCCGACCCAAAAAGGAGGGTGTTATAAGTTTGACCTGCTTATCTGTGTATCGTGTTGCGTCGGGGGACCGCTAATTATAAAAATATATATATTAAAATGCAAGTTAAATAAAGCCAAGGTAAATAACGAAATAACAACTTCAAATCGTATAATGTAAGTCTTCTTTCATTAGCTCATTTTTTGTAAAATAGACACCATAGGCAACGTACGTTTTTAGACGTCGTTTTCTATCGGGGGTTTTTTTATATACTTTCAGTATATTGCATAATTATTATACAAATTTGCATTCGTGTAGTAGCACACTTAAGTAATTAGATTATGTATAATAGAAAATAAATAATACTGTTAATCTAATATAAGAATATTTGCATTAATATTGGTAATAATATGTTTTTAACATATTCTTGTAATTACTTTTATTGTATAAAAATATTTTTTATGGAAATTGGATTTGATACTACTTTAAAATCAAGATTTTAATTGTTTTTGAAATAATATATGAGTATAATAAAAACAAACAGGCAAAACAAATAAAACCTCAAAAATATTCTTGTTTCATGAACTTTAAACCACTTAGCTCAATCATTCATGCCATTTAATGCCATTTATCATTTTATTTGTATTTTATAGTTTTTTTAGCGTTTTTTAATTATCAAATAATTTGTTATATATTTTTTTGAACTTAATAAATTTATTGTAATAATAATCATATTTGTACCTGATTAGATAACTATTATCGATTATTAATCACCAAAAAGCGTCTAAAAACTGTTACCACCTTGAAATATAGTCTTGTGTTTCATTTGGTTTTACAAGAGTATGTGGAAGAATCACTTGTCACTGTCTTGGTAGATGGTAAACGTGAAACGCTCATTACGAGACCTTTTTTATGTAATAGAAATAAATTCATATCCGGTTAACCACTTGGCAAACTGATGTCATTAACACTTGGATCTTATCATCACCCCGGTCCCTTTAAAACCATAGCTTGCTATGGTAGCCCTTATCAATAACGTCACACAATACGTCAATATTCTATTGTGGGTTTCAATTACGTCAATCATTCCGTGCGAAACTAGTATCACCGCCAATAGGGAACATTAAAAAAATTTAAATGGTCTCAAATATTTTTTTTTCGATTACTTTTTATCATCTTATTATAATAAAATCATTTTTTTTTAATTTAGTAATCATTTAAGGCCATAAAATAATTTATGAAAAGTGTAACTTTAGGGAGCGAAATTCAAAATTCCAAAACGCGCCACCATTGGTCGAAAGGAAATGTGACGTCATATGACACACCATTCAATATATCGGCGTTTAAGTTCATACTGTGGTATCAGTGTGACTGAGAAAAATAAATAATTTAAACCTATATTTTCGTGCTTAAAGGTTTTATTAAATGATACAATTGTTTAGGTAATCTTAAAAACATTTTCTAAATACTCAAACAACTCTAACAAAACAAATACCTACAAACTCTTTTTGAATAGCAGTTAGCATGCTACTACACAATACATTTTTAAAATGTTTCTGCCTCTGAATCATTTTTCACTTCACTTGACTCTGATAAATAACTTGGTTGATAATCAGCAGATATAGAAGATATAAGATGCTATAGAAGTATTATCAGCTGTGTTTTCAGTAAACAATTTTCTTTTTAAAACAGATAGTTTTACTTTTAAAACTGTTGTGTAACAATGTTGTGTGTTAAATAATGAAATGGTGACAATGCTACATTTTGTTTTTCAGCAGGTATATTTACATTGACACCTTTACTTCCATACTTCGGTTTAATATTAACTTGCACAGCCTAGTCACTTGGTAATTTATCTTTAATATGCGAAAAGCAAGGCTCTGCCTTATGATCATCACATTCAATAGGAGAAGTACTGAGTCTTGGCTGATTAATATCACAGACATTTGTATGGGCAGTACTAGGACTTACTACCTATATCACTTCTTCGTAAAGGTCACCATTTTTTTTAAACACTACTTTTGATAGCTAACTCTTAAAAGGCTTTATTAACCGATGTCAATCTTTGCCTTTTGACTATGCACATTCTCATTCTATCAGCTGTTGTTTTTGCCACAAAAATATATAAGGAACAACTCCTTTCTTCAAAATTAGATTACATCTTTCTCCTTGTTGTTTCGTTACACATATTATATTCAATACAATTTGCTGTATCTTCCTTAACCTGAAATAAATCGACAGACCATAAAAATTGCGTAAAACAAAAAAAGATTACGGTTTTTATAGAAAGTTATACTGAAATTTGTAAGATAGGTTAGGTTAATTTTAAACTCAAATTTTATAATGTTTAATACTTACTATAAATTTAAACTATTAGATTAAACTTATTATAAATAAAGTATACTTACGTTAAATTGATCTTCACAACCATATAAACACGATTTAGGACATATATTATCCCTTTTAATTACCGTACACCATTGTTTTTGTATTTTCGCATCTCTTGGAATCCAAAAAACACTTTGTCGGGTGTTTTTCTAATACTATTTTTGCACTCCGGTACTATACAATACTCGTAAGATGATTTTTATCTTCTATGACTTGTAAAGCAATTAAAACTTAAAATATCTATGAAATTGCTAAAAAGTTCATAGTAAACATTCACTGGATGTATCATTTGACGTCACGCAAAGCGCGCGCAAAATGGCGGTGTTTAAACGGGTCAAATTTACTCAATGTTTTAATTTTCACTTTGAAAAAAAACTAGAATCTTTTCAAGCCTGTTAATATTTTTTTCTACGATATAGAGAGGTAAATGATTAATTTACGTCAAAAAAAAAATACGTGAATGTTCCCTATTATGAACATTTAAATTAGACACTTTGGAAGATTGCACCTGTAATAAGCAGTTATTAATTGTCACACTAATCTACAAACATAAACTAGTAAATCCATACTAGTGACCTCAACATTTTAAATTGAACTAGAGAGCTGACAATTAGAATAAAAAAAATATATATTTATTTTATATATATATAGTATTTTAATTTCATTGAAAATATATTTGCAAATTGTTCAAAAATTGCTCACAGGAGGACAATAAAGAAACCCTGAAGCTGCGAAGTCTTATTTGTTTTTTTTATTTAGAACTTTATTTTATTACATATTATTTTGTTTTTAAATATGACATTAAAAAATTCATTTCTCTTACAAAAATCAAAGAAGACAAAGTAATAAGTGTAAAGTACATCTAAATAACTATCTTGCATGTTTTCATTTTAAAACAACAAAACAAAATTTCAACATGAAAATTCCGATATATTTAATCAGAGACGAAGCTTCTTAGCATTCCATGTATTCACCGTGCGGGTGCATGTATTCACCGTGCGGGTGCCGGGCCCATCACGTTGAAAGGAGAGGAGTGCAAGCAGTGCCTGGGACTTGCGACCCTGGAGTAGGTTTAAGGGGCCCCTTTAGGTTTAAGTTTTCAAAAAGCGTTTTTGTATATTAAATTTAAATTCCATATTCGTCGTGTATATAAAACAAGAAAAATGTATAAATATATTATCTCCACTAACTAAAATGCCTTTAAATATATTTTATCTAAGTAATCTATTTATCTTTTATTTATGAATACATTATCAACATGGCATTGGTACAATCCAAGCTAAAGAATTATAACATTAAGAAATATGAGGCATTTCAAAACAATTTCTAAAATAAATCAATTTTATACCTTTGTCTATTTTTTAGGGAATCAAACTATGCCAAGCATTATTTATTCTTTTAATTCAGTGACCGACAGTACGGGTTTCAAAGTCAAAGTCAAAATATTTTTATTTCGTAGGTAATTTAAATACACTTGAAACAAGTCATTGGTTTTTTTTTTTATAACTACAGCTGATTCGGAAGGCAGATTTTCCCGGGAGAAGAACCAGCAAGAAACTCAGGGATTGCTCTTTTCAAAACATTGTTATACATATACATCTGACTATTAAGCTTAAAATGTTATTACCTACAACAACCCTGGAACGTAAGATAGCCCGCGTCTAGCTAAACAATTCAGTCCCATAGGTTCTTATCGTCTAAATATTCAGACACTGTATAGTAATCCTTTGTATACAACTTCTTTTCAAAACTGATTTAAATTTATTAATTTTGAATATCAAGTGGGATCTTGTTGTAAAAACGTATACAGAGACCCCTGAATGAGCTAGTGACTTTGTGAAGCCTACTTACATGACTAGCTAGCTTCTGGTTATTCCTAGTGTTTATATTATGAGTGTCGCAGTTTCTTTTAAATGATCCTATATTTTTTCTAACGTACAGAAGGTTTTCAAAAATGTACTGCGATGTAAGAGTTGATACATTTATTTCTGTCGCGGTCGGGGGCTGCGGTCTTAGAAGACCGGAGCGGCGTTACGCCGAGGTCGCTAGATTGGACCTCAGCTACCGCACCCTTCCGCTTTTGTAGGGCGAAACGAACCCTGTCCGCAGGAGTGACGTCAAGTCGGGTGACTAATGATCACTCCTAACGGGCGCCGGTGATTCGTCTCTCATGGATATAAGGGTCTCGACTCGAAGGGGTAATTAAAACGAGCATGTAAGGACACTCAATTAACCTAGTCACGAGTAGCTCTTTCGATCGGGCTCTTCTACGATCCTCCCGTACAATATTAGGGCTCTTCTACGATAATCCCTCACGACGTTGTTATACAGGGCTCTTCTACGATAATCCCTCACGATGTTAAGATTCAGGGCTCTTCTACGATCCTCCCTGTTCTTCTTTCTTCAATGTTGCGGTCCGAGGCGAATGGAATACCTCATCCCCGCGCTAGCCGTTTATTAACTAGCCGGATTTACCGTAAAGAGAGCCGCTGAATAACAACGCATTTTACGCGTATTTCTACTATGCCCCCGTGACTAAGTTTCATATAACTTTATTCGTTCTATATACACAGACATTACAATGCAATATTA
This sequence comes from Napeogenes sylphis, assembly GCA_959347405.1. Classification (NCBI taxonomy): domain Eukaryota; kingdom Metazoa; phylum Arthropoda; class Insecta; order Lepidoptera; family Nymphalidae; genus Napeogenes; species Napeogenes sylphis. The sequence continues at coordinate 23,962,329 of OY365785.1, forward strand.
AAAAAGGTTACAAAATTATCTTTACATACACATATAATGGTTAATGAAAACTATATAAATACAAAAGTTACAAAGAATGAAATAGTAAAAATATAAGAAATTCTATACAATATAAATCGCTTTAAAGTCTTATTTCTTATAAACTATTATTCTTTCACATAAAGTGTAATACCATATTACGTTCGTCCCGTTATGTACTATCTATTTAATTTACTTTAAACAAGTTTTACATAATTTTCTATTCATTCGGGGTATATTGAGAGCGAAAGAGATAGCCTTCGAATGCTATCTCTCTCTTTCTTAGTGTTGCACAAAAGAATGCTCCGTAGCGAGTGCGACAAACGCTTACTATTTAATGTTTCTAAATGATTTTAAATTTCTAACAAGTTATATGAATTAATGAATTATGATTAAAACAATGAAATATTATTAATTAAATAGTATTGAGAATTGTCGCCGACAATTTCCTTAAATTTATTTCTTAAAGATACTCCTGGTTCTAATCTATAAATAGCACGAATAGCTCGTTTCTGCAGTACGAAAATTGCATTGACATTAGCTGCATGGCCCCGGAGCAAAATTCCATACGACATCAAATATGGTAATAACTAAAATATACCAACCTCGCGGTGGCTTCATCTGTAAGTTGCCGAATTTTTTTAACTGCGTATGCTGCAGAACTGAGTTTTTTCGTTAAACTACAAATATGAGGACCCCATTGAAGTTTAGTATCTAATGTGATTCCTAGAAATATTGCTGAGTCCACTGGTTTTACGTCATCACTTTTTATTACAATATTTGTGTCAACCTGTCTTACGTTAAGTAAACAAAATTTGGGGGCGAACGCCGGGAACCTCCTCGTGGTGCTCCCTGGGCAACAACGGTTACTGAGAACCTTCGGGTTCTCCCGTTGGCTAATACCCGGCGCGGTGGGGGTCGGTCATGAGGGGTTTGTGCCCAGTCCATGGCTGACGGGGGCGGGTGGCCCTCCGGGGTGGCCTGTCTGCGAGGGGGCGGCTTGGACCTCTTTTCGCCGAGCAGTTAATCGCTGCTCGACGGTGAGATGGTCTGGGCAACTTGCGGTGCCTGGGATTTCGGTTGCCGTTGCGGTGCTGGGGCGCATTCGGTGGCGGAGGTTTCGGGGGCAGTCACGGGTGCCTCCCCAGGTATCCAGCATCGCCGGGAGGTATCCCGTGGCTGTCTGATAGGGGGCGTGTGGGGTAGAGTGGGCCGAACTTCTTGCTCCAGGTGCGGTGCTGGGGCGCACTTGGTTGCGGGGGATTCGGGAACAGTGATGGATTCCTCCTCAGGTATCTAGCATCGCCGGGAGGAATTCCGTGGCTGTCGTGGGAGGAGTGCGTGGGAGCACGTGTAGTGTTCGGGGGTTCGGGGCTCTTTCCAACGTGTGTTCACGTTGGAAAGTAGACCTGGGCGTTGGGGGTGGGAGGGGGCAGGCCCTCTTTTCCGAGGTAGCAGGATCGCTTCTGGTACTTCTCTGATAGCAGAGTTGACTGTGGAGTGGTTCCGTCGCTGTATGGGGGATGCGTATACAGCGTGGGAGGTTGGGAAGGAGAAGGGTTCAGCTCATTCCTTCCCAGCCGTAGGCCTAGGTGCGAGGGGGGGGCGACCTCTCTCGTCATTGCACAGGTCTATGACGTAGGGGTACTCCGGTTGCCTGGAATACCCTTATCAGGGGGGTTCCGCTGAGGCGTCGCGGTGAATGCTTACGCTATCCTGTGGCCTCTCATTGTAGCGATGAGGGCAACCGTTGGTTTTTTTAGTGGGGTGCCTTAAAAATGGCAGTTGCCGGGTCCGCTCATACCACCCGGCCATCGCCTTCCTGGCTGGTGTGACGATGCGGAAACGCATTTTTTCCAACGGACAAAAGAAAAAAAAAAAAAGTTAAACAAAATTTAACACATTTAGTTTTTTTCTCATTAAGGAGAAGATTATTAATTGTAAACCAATGCACCACTTTAAAAATGGCATCATTAATATCATTAAAATTACTTTTCTGCCTAGGTATCTTAAAAAGTAATGAAGTATCGTCAGCAAACAATACTATTTCATGTTTATCCTTTATAAGGTGCGGCAAATCATTAATAGAAATTAGAAATAGGAATGGTCCAAGAATCGAACCCTGTGGCACTCCCATGTTAACAACAGATCCGGATGATTTTTTACCATTAATCTCAACCCTCTGAATTCTGTTGCCCAAGTAAGACTTCAGAAGGCTAAGTGCCCCATCCCTTACTCCATAATGATTCAATTTCCTGATCAAGATGTCATGATGAACGCAATCAAAAGCCCTGGATAAATCACAAAATACCCCAAGGGCATCCTGTGAATCCTCCCAGGCTCCAAAAATTTGCTCAATAAGTTCAACACCAGCATCGGTAGTGGAGCGACCCTTCGAAAATCCAAATTGTTTTGCATTCATTAGATTATTACAGTAAAAATGATTTTGTAACTGTTGTAAAATAAGCTTCTCAAATATTTTACTGAGTACCGGTAGAATGGATATAGGTCTAAAGTTTGTGGGGTCAGACCTAGTACCGGCTTTGAATAGTGGAATGACTTTACTCTCTTTTATAAGATCAGGAAATGTACCACTCTAAACACATTTATTAAATTTTACAGCCAAGTATGGAGCAATATAATCAACGATGGAATTAATTATTATAGCTGAGAAACCATGAATATCATTGGATTTTTTCATTTCTAAGGATTTAAAGGACTTAACTATGTAATTATGATCAATATAAGTAAAATTAAACCTCAATTTACATTCGTCTACATTAGATTTAATCATTGATTCAGCTATGGTGGGAGATGAGACAAGATGCTTAGTAGTAGAAACTGGAATTTCAGAAAAGAATTTTTCAAATGCATCTGCAACTTTTTGGTCAGCAGTCACGCTTTCATTATTTATATTTAATTTAAAGTTCAAATTATGAGGTTTGTCTCTTCCAGTTTCACTATTAATCATTTGCCACGTAGATTTTATTTTATTAGAGCTGTTTTTAATTTTGTTACTTATGTACATTGATTTTGCTAACCCACAGATACGTTTAAATAATTTAGAATAATTTTTGACATATTCAGTAAATTTGTCCGAATGGACATAAACTCTCTCTTCATAAAGGGAATACAATCTGGTTCTGCTGATATGAATTCCTACTGTGGCCCAATCACTAAACACTAGAGATTTATTAATTGTTTTATTTTTGGATTTAAATGACAATTCATATTCATTTTTTAATAAATTGAAAACTGAATTATACAGCTTATTGGGGTCCTCATAATAAGGTAAAAGAGGTAATTTCGTTGATATGTTCATTCTAAACTGATTAAGTCGACTAGCGTTCACAGGTACATATTTAATACTATATTTCATACATTTATTTTCATTAAAGCTAAAAATTATTTGTTGACCGCAGTGGTCAGAATCTAATTTGTTTATAATTGAACTAGACAGTGGAACTACATTAGTGAAAATGTTGTCAATACAGGTTGATGTTGTAGCTGTGACTCTAGTTGGCTCAAAAAATAAATTAACCAAGTTGTAATTCTGGAATAATGACATTAATCTGTTGCACAGTATTGATTCTTCTAACAAGTTAATATTAAAATCTCCACACACAATTATGTTCTTGTTATTATTATTATTGATTTTGAATAATGCTTCATCCATAACCTTTACAAAGAGATCATAAGAAGCTGTGGGGGGTCTGTATACGCTTATTACAACATGCTGCCCAAGCTCAACGCAAGCCATCTCAATAGTTCGTTCAACAGACAGGCTCACAATATCTGACCGATCCTTGTATTTCAAGGTGTTTAGAATGATAATCAAAGAGTCCCCATGTATTAATTTTTGTCTGGTGAACGAACTAGCAACCTGGTGATTACTAAGGATAATTTAGCACATGTCCTAATTGTCGAATAGCATACCGGGTAAGATAATAAGTGTCTTTCGTCAAATAAAAATATTTACCAATAAATATATTGGTGTCCATGAAATGGAAGCGAGTATGACAGCTTGTCAAATGCTGCATATATTAATTAAGCTTATGTCTACAGTTATTTTCTCGTTCCGGCAAACTTTGGCTGAACGGTAAAGCAAATAAAATTACTTTAACTACATTTTCTAAACTATTAAGCTGATTAAAATAGTTGATCATAGCCTTATTATTAGCTTTACCTCTTCTACTTATCAAAATTATTATTGTTGTATTTCTTGTAAACTTTCTAGAGACTATTCTATCAACAATATCTATATAAGCGGCCCCAGGCATACAGTTATTTACTATAGTCTGATTAAACAGTAGGTTTAGCCGCAAACTAATATTGTTTCCAATCTCATCACTGTACATAATTATATCATGTTTAGACTTATTATCTATAACACATTGATTAGAGAAGGAAATGTTTGAAGAGTCCAATGAGATATATGGGCTCTGCGCTTGAGGAATCAGAGAATCATTCTGTGGCTGTTGGCAATCTGTTTGAGATAACTCACAGTTAAAGGTGGTTTTTGCCACCAGCGATTCAAATCTTTCATAGTTATACTGACTAGATTTTAAAAGATCATCCAAGCCAAGGTATGTTCCCTTATTTCCTTTTGCGCTAGCTCATATTTACAAGTTATAGCCGAAATAGGTTCGCTGGGGACCTCATAGCGTACGCTACCTAGCACATTTTACACGCTACGTTTTAGACAAGGCCATCGAGAGGAACAGAGAAGCGGTCGCCGTATCTCTGGACGTCTCGAAGGCATCTGACAGGGTCTGGCGTGCAAGCCTTTTACGTAAGCTTTCAGCGTTCAGTATATCTCCTGGTCTGATTGGCTATATAACGGACTTTCTGAGCCAGAGATCCCTTCGAGTAGTTGTCGACGGGTTTTCCTCGGAATCCTTGACAATAAATTCCGGAATGCCTATGGGGTCCGTTCTTTCTGCAACTTTTTTTCTGCTGCATTTTAACGATCTGCTGGAGTCCGGTATCTATGGGTATGCAGACGACAGCCCAGTTGTAGATATCTGCTCAGCACTCGTGCTAGTAAAGATCAAGTTTAGTCTGAAAGAGAAGCCATGGTGCAACGTTTGAATGACAAATTTCAAGCAGTCTCCACGTAGAGCAATGCCAATTTTGTCAGATTCAATGCCACCAAAACGCAGACGTGTTTGTTCACCGCCAAAAGGAGCCCTTTCGCCTTGGCTCCTACTTTTCAGAGAATATCCTTGAAATACACCGGTTTCAGTTGTTAGGCTTAAAGATTTCCTCGAACCTCAACTTTAGTCGGTACATTGAGTCCATAGCAAGAGCAGCTGCAGGTAAGCTTGCCGTTCTTGAGATGGTTCGACAGTATTTTACACCGGGACAGCTACTTGTATTATACAAAGCACAGATCCGGTCGTGTGTGGATTCTGTGGTCACATATTTGCTGGTGCCGCAAAGTCTCATCTTGCGATTCTGGACTCAATTGAGAGGCGAGCAAAGAGGCTTATAGGCGATCCCTAATTGACCGAAGCCAACCTCCTCATCCTTGAACGCAGGCGTAGAATTGCTAGCCACTCAGTATTCTATAAGATACATTTTGGGGAGTGTGCGCAGGAATTACACGACCTAATTCCGCCATCCCCGTTCCATTACCGGACGTGCCGACGCACGGCAGGTATCCATCCTTACGTTGTGGACACTCCACCTGTCCGAACGAAGCGCTATGCTTTGTCTTTTTTAGTGCGTACAGCGAAGGACTGGAACAGCTTGCTTGCGTCTGTATTTCCGGCCGAATACAATGTGGGTGTCTTCAAAAGAAGAGTGAATAGGTTGCTAGGTTAATGCGCCTTACCACCTATGACTACATCTCCACTCTCCATCAGGTGGAATGTAGTCAAGCTATAACCTAGTTTTGTATAAGAAAAATAACCAACTACACTATAACATTATTTTTGAAACTTCTACTTAAAAACTTGAAAAATATGCTAGTTTATATAAATGACTCGGGAGTTAGTTTCCTAACCTTTTAAGATGTTAAGCTTTGACGCGATCGTAAGTATTGCAGAACGGGATTTCTCAAAGCAACTTTTTGATGAGAAGCTTTTTAATAATCAACTGTACGAGTATATTAAAAAGCCACATTAAAATTAACTCTTTTGGAAATTTTCTTTTTTTCTTTTTTTATTGGAAATATTCTGTACTTACTGGTAAAAGCTATTAATGGTACAGACTGGCTGAAGTCATTTGAATGCATCTCAAATACACGCACTAGCTCGAGGGAGCTATAATTCACCTTCACAAAAGGTCGACTGAAATAACTATTATAGCTACATTTTGTTCGATGAGTATGTCAGCCTGAAATTGGTCATATTTACAAAAGTCAAATATATACCTAGACAAGTATAACCAAGACATAAATTGTATAAGAGCTCAAGTTTGTCTGACTGCTTTCTGGATTATCAAGATAGGAAGTTTCATCGTAGTTAAGAAAAGGTAAGATAAAAACATGAGAATAATAATGCAGTTACTAGAGAATTCACTAATTCAATTTAAGTCAAACATCAAAACATACATATTATTTGATAGAATTTTGAAATAGAATTATGATAAAAATACATCAATAACTCATTGTAATATTTGTAGTTTTACAAATGACCTTAGTCATTCAGTTAAAGTAACATTAGATCAGAATACTTACATATTAATGTAATTAGTAATTTATCAAAGACTGTTCCAAAGTACTATCTTAAGTGGTTATTAAGGTTATGGCCTATTGATTTGATTAGTTTTTCGTATATTAATAGCAGTAATTCCCCAAATGTAGTTTGTAACAACGACGGAAGGACATTAGGTTATATAATTGCTTATCAAGTCACGCCAGAGCTTAAAAATTCATATTTGTTATTTTAACAGCCTTTCAATTTTATGGTATCATTAGGTTTTTTGTTTGGGTTTTTGTTATCTCAGAATAGCATAAAATATATCGCTAAAATGGCTTAGTTGAATAAACGTTTTTAAAGTTATGTTACTGGTTTCTTTATTGTACTAAATGAACCTACGGATACACAAATTTTCAGTTGTTTAAGTATTTCCATCAATCTATCCTAATATTATAATGATTAAAGATTTGCTTGTTTGTTTTAATGGAATAGAATCCGAAACTACTCGACCGATATAATAAAATCTTTTATATCTATTAGGATCCTACATTATACCTGATAAACATAAGCTATATTTTATCATTATCATTATAATCACTAATATTTTAAATAGGAAAGATTTGATTGTTTGTTTGTTTGAATTGAATAGGCTCCGAAACTACTGCACCGATAAAAAAAATATTTTAGCTTTAGAATTCTACATTATACCTCTGATGAATATAGGCTAGAGTTTGTATTAAATATATTTAATACGGGAAAAATAAGGATCCGCGTGATCATTTCGACAAAGTAATAAATTATAATTCTATTAAGAAACATGATTGAAGACTTTTCATATTATATTATTATTTAAGAAATTGGGAATTAACGCGTAAGAATAGGTAACACATATCTTTTATTTGCCTGACGTTTTGACCAGGTTGCACCGGCCGTGGTCACAGGCTGACTGTCTTAGCGGTGCAGGCTGTCCGTCGTCGAATCCGTGGGGAAGAAATTTCTTCTTCTACCCGCACATCTTCATTATTATTAGTATTGTCTGTCCGCCACGTACCGTCAAACTACACTCATAGTAACCCTATCCAGGTGTTTAACAGAAATCGTAAAAAAGCGAGGTGTTATGGTCTCTATCACTGGGTTCCACGATGCCGATAACTTAAATCCATCTCTCCGATTGAAAGTCATGTTTTTCTTGATTTCAATCGCTTCACGTACAACTCGAGCATAAAAGTGTCGTTCTGTGGAGAAGAACTGGGTACGATGAAATTCAATCCAATGATTGGTTCCTGCTTCCAATGCATGTTCTGCGATCGCTGATTTATTCGTCTGTCGGTTCTTTACAGAAGCAATATGTTCTTTGATCCTTTCCGAAATAGAGCGCTTTGTTTGGCCTACGTAAAAACTACCGCAGCTGCAGTTTATTTTATAAGAACCTGGAGTTTGTAGCGGTAGTTCCTTTCGTGTGGCTACAATGTTGTGAACCTTTATGCCCGGTTTATAAACGGTCGGGATGGAGTATTTCTTTAAGATGGAGCCGATCTTATCCGTTACTCTTTTGACATAAGGTATATTGGCTGGCTGTCTGTTCACCTCTGGATGCTTACGTCTTCTGGAAGAATTGTTTTAATGGTTCCCTAACCTGATATCCGTTAATTTTGAGTACCTCTTTCATATTATTAAATTAAATTTGAATATTATTAAATATAAGAATTTAGAGTCAAATTGATTTACAATCACTAATAACACTATGATGAAGGGATTTATATTATCACTAGCTGTTGCCTGTGGCTCTTTATGACTACTATCATAAGCCATATAAATATAATTTTTACAGTCTACGTGGACGCATTCACGGGCAACAGCTATCCCTAAAAAAGTACGTGAGTAAGTGTAAAAACCTTTTAGCCTCCAAAACAAGGATTTTTTCCTATAAAGCAAAGCCGCTGGTAACAGCTAGTATGGCTTAAGAACCGGTCACCAATAAAACGTCAATATTTTGGAGACTAATGTTTCTATTTCAACCAATCATAACCAAGAACCATCTCGACGAACATGGCTTTCGATTAAAAAAAACCGCATTCATATCTGTCCACGCGTTTGGCCACAAATTTGCCACAGATAGACACGCAGGTACACAGGTACACAGGTCAAACTCTTAACACCCCTCTTTTTAGTCGGGGGTTAAAAAAAGAGGTTTACACACTTTTCGGCAGAATGGTAAATTCTTCTATTTATTATTCTATCATAAAATTATCCCACACAAAAGTTGTAGATAAAGTAATTATCTACAAGAAAAGTCTATCTATTTTTTTTTCCTAAAACATTGAACATTGAACTTTTCCTGAATTAACCGATTAGAAACTATTTTTTTTAATAGGTTCCATTATGTCTTAAATTCATTTTTGATTCATTTTTTTATTTTTTGTACAAGAGAACGACATCGCTTTTTACTTACAAAATTTATTAATTTGCTTATAACAATTATTCAGTTTATCATAAGTTCAAGTGGTAAATAATACTATTAATCGTAAATACACTATTCTTTTACATAAATTGAACATAATATTTCAAAATATAAATTATAATCTGAATGTATGTACAATTGTTTCAAAACCTTTATATTAATCATGTAGACTCCATATCCATAGTTTATGATGAATAAAGAGTTCTCTCTAAAGTATACATCGTCTTAATAATCGCTTTTCTGGAATTGTTACCCGCTGTTAATATTTCTCTAAGGTTAGTATTTATCTTTATAAAATGTGTTTAATAATTTTATCTATTAATTTGTGCACCAGATAGTATTTAAAAAGCTTTTAATGTAGATATAAAGATACAAAATAGTTTTCTTTACCTTGAAGCTGACGCTATCTTACAGTCAAGGAAAGTTTTAAATATTTATAAATTGTACAAAATTTACACTTTCGGTTTATTCTTAGACACAAAAATATATTTTCCTTTAACATTAAGACTTACATATTATTGCGTGTTACACAAATAAGATATACTCTACCAAAAAGCTAAGCGATGTATCATAGTTCTAACAAGTCCGTTCGCGTGATACGTTACAATAAACCTATTTGGTAGTAGTCGATGACAAATGTACACATTTATGCTAATATTCGGTAAACACGAAATGAAACGTTAAGATATGAGATGCAATTTATAACCGTTAAATATTTTGAAAATAAATAAAAGATTCTGATTTCTTGATCGGTGTTTACAATTATTAGTATAATTGTCAAATTTTAAAAACATTTACGAGTGTAATGAAATTAGTGAATATCGCAACTACTTGTAAGTAATTCCACTTAGCAAAACGGTGATACACATTTTAACAAAACGCGTCATTTATCATGATAAGCAGCGAAAGTAGTTCATTCTTGAAGATTGAATTTGTGTTATGAAGTACCTACTCAATTTTGTGACCTTCAAAAACAATAGTCAGAATCGTGTATTTTAGGTAGAATTTTTTTGATGACGTTTTGTATGTTTTTTTTTTTTGTAAGACTAATGGTTTTGTGGTCTCTCAGAATTTTTAATCGTTTCAACAGTTTTAACTCGAACTTTTAAACTCTCTCAACTTTCAAACTCGAGTAACACGAAACACAAGATCGAGATAACAGAAGGTCCCAAGAGCATTCCGTGATTTTACTCAGACCTCATACATATGCTTTATAAAAAAGACATAACCGTTAGCAGTACAGCAACCTCTTGTGAAACAGTACTGTTTATTCTAAAGCACTTATTTTGAGTAAAAAAGTATTCTTTTAGTAAATAACTCAATTTACGACAGTGACAATAATTATATTAATAATAAAATAATAGTAAGATAAAATTATGACAAAGTTAAAACTGTCTGAATGAAAAGTTAAAACGAAAAATAAATTAAGGCAAAACTCTAAACGCGGAAGCATTCTGCAAAATAATTTCTTTTATAATGTTACATATAAATCAGTTCTTCCCCTTTTTGTACCGATCTACTGATAAGAAATCGATTTAATTCTAATTCATGTTGGCTAATGTATAAACCAACATACACTTTTTAAGGTGGCATTACGCTAGTAACTACAGTTTATTTTTTGTTTATTAAAATATTAAAATGTGTTGAAATTATATTAGACCATTAGTTTATATATAATGAAAAAAAAAATTAAGTTAGTTTCCGTTACTTCATTGAATAAAATTAGAATGATGTATCTGAGGATCTAAAAAAGTTAAATAAGGTTTTTCCTTCAACGCTTATTAAACTTCCTCTTAATAGACTATAATCAATAGCTCTGATTCATCAACGACAACAACTCCAAAATATGAAAGCCTTCTAACCTGCAAATCAGCACGTATTTGGTTCATCAACTAATACAATCTTATGACTTATACCCTAATTATAATAGTAGTAAGTCAAATGAAATACTTATCTGCATAACTCTACAATTTTATAATAATTTAACAAATAAAACCTCCGTATAATTGTACCTATAAAATATTTTTAATTATGTAAATTATATAAAACAAATTAACAATAGATTAATTAATAATCGATAGGTAAATGATATCTTTTTTTATATTTTAAACATTTTTAGAGAAAAGAGAAATAGTTCATATATAATGAAAAGTAGAATTTGGAGATTATTGCCATCGCTAAGTATATTCCTTGATATTATAGTTTTATTTGGTGTATAAGAATAATAATATACTTGAAATTATCTAAACTTCTGTAATATAATATAGTTCAACTCCTAAGTAAGTTAAGTGTGATAAGATATACATTACTGCATTATAATCCTAAGTATGATAAGATATATATTACTGAATTATACATGTGAATGCAACTGTTTATAACATTGCAGTTTAAAATCACAATCACTTGACTGACGTTTTGATTCTAACTAATATAAACTTTATCCATTTTCCTATAAACCAAACAGATTTTGACTGTTATAATATCAATAATGAATCAATAGATGAAAAACCTTATAATATTATGTTCCAAAAAATATCGATGAATCGTTATTACTAAACAAGCAATGGAAAACTATTATTGTGAAAAATCGATATAGTTCGAGGTCAGTGACCTGAATTTGAAATTGAATAACTCTTTACTCTATTGCATTCAAGTATCATTGAACACTATTTACCTTCATGAAATAAGTAGACACTAGGTCTATGTTTATACAAATGTATTATTTTAATTAAATATACTTAATTATGTGCTATTTTGATTGACGTTAATATTTTTTTTTTACTTATTTTTTTTTTTAATAATATATATTTTTTTCCTTTAAACCGTAGGTAATCCTTTTTATTTAGCAGACAAGAATTCGAAAGAAACTAGAAAGAATAAAAAACTATTCAAAATACTGTACCATAGCCCTATAACCTAAGTATCTTTTAATTTTTACGTTTGGAAAGGTACATGGAATAGTAAAGCAATATATGTATAAATTATCACATTGTGCAATTTTTCATCACTAAATTTAGTTTTCAATTTCTTAAATAAACAATAGACCGTTTTGCCTGTATATCATTACAGACTTTGTAATGATGTACAAAAAAAAATCTAGTTAGGATATACTTCGGAATTCGATCCGGCATTGATTATGTACCTAACCAAAATAACATGAACAGCGGCTCTTCCATACTTTACAAGATATAGGAGGTTGAATATTTTTTTTTGTATTCAAATTTACATGGACTTATGAAATATGAATTTCTTTATGATTCATGAGTTGAAACTCATCATCGTATATATTATATTTAAGCAACCAGCTCACACTAAATAAAAAGGTTTCTGAAGTGGCAGTGTTCATCAGCTGACCGAACTATTGCAATCATCAAGTTATGACTGCCGGTAGGATATGCTAAGGAAAACTCTGTATTAAAAAATAAAACCTTACGTAATGTAAACAAGTTAATTAGTTTGAAATGCCCTGAAATAAACTTGAATGACCTTGAAAAACAATGAATTAAATTTATTAACGCAACACATGCTATGTGTTGTCTAGTTTTATAAGCAGCGGCTGTATTTTGTTTTGTGATTGAAAAATTTACAAAATTACCTTATACGTTTTTTTTTTTTTTTTTTTTTACGTAACTTATACGTAAACCGAGAACTAAAACTGACTTACTTGTAAGTATGGTAAACAAACCCTGTACGTCACTGTTGATTAAATATCAGGCTAAATCCTCAGATGATATTTAATAAGTAAATGTTAGTATACATTTTTAACCAATTACTTTTATATGAGTAGAAAATTGTGATATGATTCTATTATTTCGTAATATTTTTAAGGATCACACACTTTTTCATATTTTTTGGTTCAATTATAACTGAATAATGTATACGAAATATACATTTCTCTTATTGGTTAACAAATATTCCCAATATAATTAAATAAAAACTTGTCCTCGTCTACGTTTTTAAGTATTCCATCCATTTAACTTTTTAAATTTTAAAACGTTCCTATTGTCCAATATTTTATCGTCGAGAGTTCAAGCCATTAAGTTACGAACTGAGCTCTCAATTTCGTATGTAACAACGATTCTTGGCTGAATCCCAAACTTTTTACTTCTCTTAATCGAGGTTTCTTTAGTTTCAGCTATTTTTTGTTAAAAAAAAATGGAAGCCAATAACACCTTTCAAACGCTGTTATGAAGTCTTCGTCGTGGATTTAGGGATAATGATATTATTTTTTATCTAACCACAATTAGGTACATATATTTCTTAACTACTTTTAGTATGTAAGTACACTATTCTTTTCATTCTTAACATAATTAGATTATGTAAAATAAAAAGTAATAACTCTTCTAAAAAAAAATATGCTCATAATAGAATTTTTTATTAAGTATAAAATATTTTGAACATGTTTTTATAAATACTTTTACTGTTAAAAATACTATCATTCAAATTTAGTTTGCAAATATTTTTAGCTCTTGATTAAACATTTTATTGAAAAAATATATGTATGTCATGAAAATAATAATTGAAAAGTAAAATAACGCCAATAATATATTTTTTGCACTAATTTCAATACAATCAGAAGCCCAAATATCAAAATGGCGGATGCCATTTTTTATTATAAGTTCTTTGTTACTCTTTATATTCTTTCATTAATCAAAGCGATTATTTGTATATATATAATTTTGAATTTAATAAAGTTGGCATAAGCTTGTACATTTGCTTTTGTACTTGTTTCAGAAACAAACATTGCTCCGTGTGATTCCCCAATTATAACTGTTTCAATCATACATCTGATAACATCGATATTAGTAATTCTTCGAAAGAAATATGCTAAAGAAAATACGATCTTTAGAAATAATTAAAATTAAGTGAGTGATGATAGAATTTCTTGACTTACATTTTAAATATTGCCTGATACATTGCACATCTTACGGATTGAGGCAAGAAGTTTAGGCAGTTTAAACCGTGAAGGAGTTTATGTAAAAAAGAAAGAATGGGAAGGTGAAGTAAATTTATCCTTTATTTTAAGCCCAAGCAGAATGGAATAAAAAGTATTCCTGCGAAGACGAATCAATTTTCGATTCGATTTTCACTTGGGCATAACATGAAAATGGAAAGCATGTCTATATTTAACCAGATCAGAATCGTATATCGTTCCGTAAGCTCTTGAGTATGTTTATCAGGTCCTCACTTGGGTCAAGATAAAATATGTATGAATAATCAAAATTGCTAATTTTGTAGAGGTTGCAAGAAAGTAGTGCAAGTTGTTCAACGACGCAGGTATGGCAAAAAATTTCCTATTAAAGTAGGTTACGGATCCCGTCTAAAATACTGGTCAAATGTGACACCCAATCCTACAACTGAGTTACTGTTTGGAATATTTTATATAGCTTTTATATTATTTAACAGCAACCAAAAAATTATCAAAGTTCGTTTTTGAAAGGGTTGATATTCATATTATGATTTTTAAACCATCTATGCTATGATCTGTAGATCTCAATTAATCCAACTGATATTAAAAAGAAATTATGTTATATTAATTGTTACGGTAATATATGTATATATCTAGAGATCGTCAGAATACAAATGATAAGAGATAATAGAGTTTTATTTAATGTATTTATAAATATACAAAATAAAATAGCAAAAGAGATCATAAGTCACCTTAACGAACACCCTTTTTGCTAAAACTCTTTGCCAGCGTCCATAATAGTAACTACGAAACCAATTAGATACGGACAAAATTGAAGAAATTATTCAAGACGCTTAAGATAATGAAAGATGTACTGCATCCTTCTGCTGACTTTGCTGACATGAGCTATCCAAGAAAGGTTCTTATCAAAAATTAAGCCTAGATTTCTCACTTTGTCGCAGTAAGGTATCGGTGTACCATAGCACAAGATATAGTTCTTTACACCAAGGTCTTTGTCATGTCATAAATATTTAGACTATGAATTATGTAATAATTATTTTAAGTAAATATTATATGGTCAAGCTGTTTTTGCTTAAGAACTAATAACATTTTTTTTTGGAAATTTATTCTATAATTTAAACTTTGAATCTTTAATTTTACTTACTTTAAATATTTCCGTTTCTTCAGATTTTCGTTGAAAACCATTCATTCGTTCATTCAATCATATTCGTTATCACTATTCTTATAAAAATATTTTATTTGCTGTTGATAAAAAGCTTATGCAAGGAGCATATTGAATAAAATCTTGAACAGGTGCTTTAAAAAAAAACAGGTGGAGTAAGACTGTTGAACACGTAACAAACTAAAAAAAGTAACGTGGAAGGTAAAGTATTGCCTCAACAGGATAATGTTTTGAATGAAGCTGCAAAGGAACAGATTTTGTACTCAATCGAAAGTCGATTGACATAAGTCATGTTGTGACTTATTGCAGGCAACTCGATCTTTGAATACAATTCACTCCACGGAAAAAAAAACATATTTAAAAAAAAAAAAAAATTACTAGCTTATTCAAATTGACCAGCTTTCAAATCTGTCCTTCATGCTTAAGGCATATTTTAATCTTTATGACGTACTGAAAAGTGGGCAGTTTGAAAATAGTTATTAATAATTTTGTAATTATATTGATTTACATCTGAGCATTGCAATTATATATGAGATATATACAATTACATACTAATTCGTTAAGAAAACAATTGAGCATCAGGCTGGTTACGCACGATTGAATCTTTAAGCGGACGATTGTTAATGAATACATTTGCAATAACCTCATGTTAATTGAAGGATTATGTAAATGTGGGTACAATATAGCTTCATAGTACAATTTTATCTATAAGAATCATTATTATTACTAATAGGTAAAAATACAAAAATGTATCTATTATCTATAAAATTATTTCTTGGAGCCCAATTTATTAGAAATCTTGATTCTTATAAAAATGTTAGTCCCATTTCAACTTGATACAATATTGTTGCAAATGTTTAGCTTAGGAAATGTATCACTTAAAAAACTGACATAATTGTAAAACTAAAAAAAAAAAATAATCTTTGCCGGTCTTTATTTTAACATGTATTGTATCTTAAACATACCGCAATCAAACTCTTTTCTTTATTCAAAACAAAGAGTGGGATTACTATTACATTATTGGTCTGAGTAAGGAAGATAAAAAGAGAACCAAAATAAAAAAAACCTTTAATATCAAAACGCCCACAGAAATAATCACTGCTTACTAAAACTTCTATCACAATAAAAAATGACGTCACGTTCTGAATAATTCATAATCCGTTTTGTTAGTGCTATGTCTGTCTATTCATGGTATGACCTTGAACTTGCTTCCAAGGTCACGTTTGTCATTGACAAATGATTCTTTCCAAACAAATAGGGGGAAATTCAGCGTAAACGCTTTTGCAACATAGAAAATGTTTATGTAAAGGCAACCAAGATTAATTTCTGCTTTGACGTCATAGTTCCCCATCGCACTCAAATGTATGAATCATGGTTCATTCAAGTTTATATATTTTTACTTGAGATGAAAAATTTTTGTTTCGTATTATTTTGAATTGGAAAAAAAATTTAAGTAATTTTATTCTCCGCAAGTGCTACGAAATTCTATGTCAATTTTTATCATAATCTATAACTTTAGCTGTAGCTTTATTGATTATAATCTTTTTCCAAAATAACTCATTTTAAATAATATTTTTTTAATAAAACATTTTGCACTAAGTTTAAGGACAGTTTGATAATTTAGTATATTTTTAATGAAATTGAATTTAATGCAACATGTTTATATATTGCAATACTTTCTTAAAGTAAAAAAGGAACATATTTTTATACATTCATACTTTACATTTAATAAAAAAATACTATGTCTATATCTTATATTAAAAAAATAAATAAATGCCACCCATTTCTATATTCAAATAAATCATCTTTTCATCTCCTGCCTACACAATATCTTGATGAATTATATTTCAAGATAAACAAGATTTATAGCACATTGCACTTAAACACTTTAAACATATTTTTTCCGGTAACCGACAAATATACTGTAAGAAATTAATATTATTTACTATTTTATACAATAATAAATTAAATTTGGTTGTTTTAATAGTATTTTTTTTTTGTCAAAATATAATGACAATAATTATAAAAATAATGTAGAACATATGAACATTGTTATACATTTTTTGCACCCTACATTTTTATTACTTTCTTTCGCAACGAATTTTTGTAAGAAAAGATAATAAAAAACAAGTATTACTATATTTCTTAAAAAATATCGTCAGTTCAAAATAATAGTTACAAACTATATATCACACTACGAAGTACGTGTCATCACAGTTGATTTCCCAAGTAGACCATTCGCCGCTTTTTGCAGCCCCAATTCACGATTTTGCAGCTGACATCATTTGCTATAGCACGAATATTGTCTTCCACTCGTTTATCACCACCGCTTATCATTTATAAACTGTAATATAGAGCATTCTAGTATATTTTATCCAAATAAATCATTATATTATCATGTTTCGGTTGTATATGGCCTTATCTCTTATATTTAAAATAAATGTTCTATTGTTTCTATCCATCACATAAATAATGCTATTATGTTGGTAAGCCACGATCTTTAGTTCCAAATTTAAATTTACTAACCACTATTCTAAAAACTCATTGAATGAATTCTGAATACGTAAACCGCAATATTTGTGGACCAGATCTAGCTTTGGCATAGTGCCAAATTAAATTGTAATATATTTTCAATTTATGGCTATAAATTTTTATCTAAACAATTTAACTATTATCAACATAGAAATTAAGTATTATATCGTTTGAAT
The DNA here is from genome assembly GCA_959347405.1 of Napeogenes sylphis. Lineage (NCBI taxonomy): Eukaryota > Metazoa > Arthropoda > Insecta > Lepidoptera > Nymphalidae > Napeogenes > Napeogenes sylphis. The sequence continues at coordinate 23,980,252 of OY365785.1, forward strand.
TTTTTGTATTTTCACCATTCGGAAAATCATCAATTATCATATATTATTTTTAAGTAAAACTTTTTGATGGCTATCTTTTACTTAACAAAATTCAAAAAAGGAACACCCAAAAGTTTTTGCAATTTTGTATGAAATAAACAATGTAATTTTGTAGAAATTAGACCCTTTTTTGTGGCCCCAATCCCGTTTGTTCCTGCTTCTGACATTCGATTGTCTCATGCTCGTTTATCAGTGACACTGACCGATCGTCCGTTTGTACAAGTTTGCAGAATCTGCGTGGCTAGCTTTTGTATTATTGTCAGTAATTTGAACTGTTCATGTATAAAGGTACACTTTATAACTCGAAGACCCTTTTACTAAACTCTAAACTGAAATTAATATATGATTAAATTGAATACAATTATAATAATCAATTTTATTATCGAATCTAAAACAAAGGTAATTTATAAACGTTTGTTGTAACTAAGTAATACTGTAATCACTCTTCGTTATAACAATGTTATAATGATGTTTTTGATTGTTATTTTTTTTGGAAGTCAAAATTAAATATAATCTTTAAATCAAATATTCTTTGTAGGACCTGAATAAATTTTACTTTACGAATTTCGATAACCTTTAAGAAGAGTTAACAATTGACTTGAATCAATTTTTTTAAAATATTATTTGATACCTACATTAAACAATTTCATCGCAACTCATATACTTATTCTCAAACGACTAGAGAGTAGCTAGTAAAGTTATCGTAAGGTGAGTGAGCGAGCCGGGTGTATAAACCTCTCTCTTCCTCTTCATGTCTTCTGCATCCCTCCCCATTCTTTAAAGGTGGAAACGATGTCTGCGCTTCCTTTAAAAAAAAAGATAACATACCCTTTTAGGTCTTGAATGTATTTTCCTGTTCTCGTGATCTGTGATTTTCTCAATTACGTAATGAGCGCTATTTTGTATGGTACCTGTTATATATATACAAAATATCTATATGGCTTTCATGTAAGAGATATTGTTTGTAACAAATAGGATATGGTTTGTCTTTATACCATGTTGCTTTGTTCATTAGTTAATCTTAATACTGCTTTAGATATTTGTCATTATATATTGTATATCTCAAGGCGTGAAAGATGATAACATGAGATCAATACTCAGAACATTTAGTATTGTTTAAGACAATAAAATTAATGACATTAAGATTGGATTAAATTTACTTTGTAATGGAACATTCCTTTATAAAGTTTTTAATTTATTCTTACTTATTGTTGAATTACGTTTATCGTTTTAACAGCTGTTTGTGAAATTAAATTTATTTACATTAAAACGAGTGCAATATTTGTTTTAACGCTCACGTAAATGAATTGGTCGTGAAACAAGTTTTATAAACAATTTGTTTTAATAAATTTATCTACAAATATCTGAATTAATTATGAAGAGCAATAAATATAAGGGTTTTTAGTATTATAAATTCACGAAATTTAATTCCTAGATTAAATATACCAAATTAAATTATTAATTTAAAAATTTAAATATTAGTCTTTAAATACAACGATTTATAGAAGGGGCATGGAATCTATTGGTAGAACATAATATCCGTTGAGCAGTTAGAATAATAAAAAAATCGATAAATACAAATCTGAAATATAAACTATTTACTATAGCTTCCGTAAAGCAAAAAATATAAGAACTCTGATAAATACCTACAAAGATATGCCACAAACAATAGATTAATAAAATAACATATCCTAATTCAATTTGTATAATATTTTTGCGAATGTAATTACAAAGCTACGTTTGGGAGAACTTAATCAAAACAAGATGTGGTTAAAATCCCCTTGGGTCCGGGCATCAGATATGAACCCCAGGCTATAAGGGTATTACAATATTACGTTTAAGGGTGAGTGCACATGTGGCGAACACAATAAACCAGACAGGTATTATAATGACATTTACCTTACGGCTGACGACTACGGTAAATAAATAATAGTTTATTATATTTATCCTAAATGGAGAAATTGATATTACAAGATAAAATAACGAAGTCATATTTCTTACATTATGTTTAATGTTTATATTATGTTCATTTCAAAATTACTTAGTAGATTTGAAATCAATTTTTACTTTTAACTCTAAAATAAAAATAATAATATACGGGTACAAATTTTAAAAGTTTAAGCAATTAGGAGTATTTTTTTTTATTAAAGAACTTTAAATACCGAAACCCTTTACATAGAAGTAATATTACAAATATTAATATTAATAATAAGTACGTCTGAAACAGTAGACATTCATACGTAAAGTAATTTTTTTATCACATCAATCTCTACAAATGTTTTTATTTATAGCCTGTATTATTGCATTTTTTTTATAAATTTATAAGTTAAAGGGCCTTGATGTAGACAATTCAAGAAAAGGTTTCTTAGTGACGGCTTATATTAAAAAATAAACTTATGTGTTATTATTTTCAGAATCAGTTGTTTTCAGTCAGTTTGAACCAACGTTGTCATATTTATAAGTTAGTTGTGTTCTTACAGTTGAGTATGCACATATGTCACATTGTCAAATGTCACATTGTCAAATGTGACATTACAAGTGACATTATACGAAATATAAAGATTTTATATGATTTGAAATGGTTTTTCTTTTAATTAAAATTAAAAAAACATGATGTCAAAATGGTCATGGCTTTATATGTAATGATTTAAATCTTTTTTGTCCTGTCATAATAAAGTTACGAGGGTCCAAGATATAATCTTGATCACGCTTTTATGTCCAATGACTAAATTCTGATAAAGTATATAGATATATTTATGTTTTATGACACGATATTTAATGAGAACAATACGTCTTCTTAAATAACCAAATATTAATACAAGTAGAATATATTGATATACATCTGACACGAATTTGTATTGTTTCGAACCAACGTTACAGATTAGGAACACTAGTTCAGGACATTTAATCAAAACCTTGATGTATTAATATTATAACTGCTTCTACGGGTTATAACAGCCTGTATATGTGTATTTTCTAGTATTGCCAGAGGTCAGTCTTCAAAGTTCGAGTAAACATTTTTATTATTTCAAATAGGCATATGGTACGTCGGGCACTGATGATACGTCAGGTATTTATTATAATCTTTCTTTCTTCATGTTCTGGAGAAAGACGTGCAAGATGCCATTTATTTTTTTTTATATATAAAATATAGATAAGGCATCAACTACTACTGAATTCTTGTTCTAAATTATTGTAAACAGAGGGTGTGTTACTTGAAAGGCGGCTTATCTCAAATGATTGATAACGTCTAATGGACCGTTGCAAAATGTTAACACTTGAGAAAATTACTTGATTGATTTGAATATTCATAGGATTATCACTTCCCAGGTCTTATTTCAGGGTTACAATTTGCATTCATTCTACCTATAATACTTTGTTAAATAGAGTATTTTTTTATGAATTTCCCCTGATATTCAATAAAATCAATACGGAAATTGCTGGAATCTCTAAAACAGATCTCACCTAAAAGTAGATAAAGAACGTTATTGGCCCCATAATCTTTTCTTTATTGTTTGAGAGAATTTGTGGAGAAAAGTTATTATAAATAAGAATTTAGACATTTGTGAACACAATAATTATATCCATAAGTTAACGCTTTTGTAATTGATTTTATGCTAATAAATGTTAATAAGATATAGCATTGACAAAGATCATTTTTGTAGTACCCGTTGTCTTCGGTAACAGATCAACACTCAACTACTGACCAACACTTGTATCTCGTAGAGCCGGCGCAGGTTTCCGTATATTTTTAGTACACACAAATAGTCTTTTAGTGATGTTAATTATTTAAATAAATAGATTATATATAATAAATATAACAGGACAAATTACACTCATTAATCTTACCCACAAGTAAGCAAAATTATTTGCTTGTGTTAAGGGTGTTGGACAACGATACTAATACATATAAATACACATTATAAATACTGAGAATATAATTAATTAACGACGAAACCCAGAAATGTAGATATTTATGCTCATTACATACATGCTTGTCCCTGTCGGGAATCGAACCCGAGTTCCATTGAGCCTCTATACGTTAGGCGTATGCGCTAACCACGCGACCAACAGGGTGGTTCGAACTTTAAGATTTATTGCTTGTAGCTAGTAATCATACATATATGATCAAAATATGTTCTAATTATTACAATCAGCAAAAGATAATAAAAATTTTAAAACGTTTTGGATCATATAAACAACGATGAAACAACAAATAAAACATTACGTACCAAGAAAAAGTTTGTGTTGAAATTGAAGGGCCAATATTGGAAAATAAAAACAAAAGTTTCCCCAATCTACGTTTATTTCATCACTTTACATAAGAAAAATATAATAATGTCTAGTTGAAGGGATCTACAGTTTCACAAATTGTTTTACAAATATACAATTTTTAACATGTTTGAAAATTAATGACAAAGATAAATATTTTTTTTGCATTATACGACCTCATTACATGTATTGTAACACACGTAATTTTATAATTACGCTAACTTTTATTTACTTGTTGTATGTAATAACAAAAAAACACAAAAAATATATTTTTAATCCTCTATTATTGATTTTTTTAGATAGACTGACCAATATTTTAGACAACATATTAAATTAATTACATTTATTGTATTATTTATAAGGTTTTATACGAAAAAAACCACATGTATAGGCCATTTGGTATATATTTATTATAAATTATTGCACATTTATAATTAAGTCTTGAGCTACATAGTTTTGTAACGATTTACGACCAAAGTGCTTAATACTAAAATTATTTAACACTCAAACCTTAAAAGACATAGAACGGATACACAAATAGTTGTTCATTACAAATATTAAATATGTAAGCTTTTCTGCAAACCTTCACAAGTAACATATATAAGTAGATAAAATAAAATTATTATTCACAACTCTGTAACAAATTAGGTTCTTCAACACGTATGTCTAGTATCTGCATATGGTTATTTTAACACTTTATTTTGATAGTACTCAAATGTTGTAAATGTGAAATATTTGTTATTTGGTAACCAATCACGGTTTAAAAACAATGGCATATAAATTTGGTATCTAATTTATTTTTATTTCTTATTTCATAATTTGCTAATAATAATTTATTTAATTTAATTTATACTTTTATTTAAAACGACCACAACTTAATTGTACAACTAAATTATTTTCAAATTTAATTATATAAGGAAGATAGCACACGCTATCTAGAGCCATATGGATTAAGATTTGTAAATATTTTGTTTAAGAATGAAACTATTACAGGAACGATTATTTGAATGCGATATGACTGATATGGTCCCGAAAAATTTAAATTGAATTAACAGTTTTTGTCACTTCAATGAATTATGTTTGAGGTATTCATCAAAATCATATTTTATATTGCAATTTTATGTATCTGCTTTTATAGTTAGTTACAAAACTCAAGACTCTTTTATCATAGTTTTGTTAGTCGTAGAGTTCGTAGAAACTAAAGTAAGCAACCCGCATGCACATGTTGTATGTTATATATAATCTTGATATTTAACAAACAATCAGTTTATATAACTCTTAGGGTATTTGGGGAACAGATCGAATTACACTTTTTTATTTTAACAATATTGTGTTTTTTTTTAGAAAACAATACAGTGACACATTCTATGTGATTAATTTAAAATATAGGCCATTTTAAATAACTCAAATATTGGAAGCTATCCAAAAGTATATTAATGACAAAACTATATTCCTCATTCGCATTTTCGTGAAGAAATTGTCTATGAAATACAGCTTGTTAGAACGATTTATGTGTTATTAATAGTTCGTAAAATAAATTTTAAATAAAAGTTTGTTCATAGTCTTGTTAACACTGATATAAAAATGTTTGTTCATAAATAGGAAGCGCATTTTTACCATACGAATACATTGTTTCAATTAATATAATTATCAAAACAAATTACTATTGAAAGGTGGTGTTAATTCTAAATATAAATCACTTTACTTTTTGAAGTTCAGAAAAGTCTTTGAAAATAATTATATTTAGAGTACTAACAACATACTTGGGGTAAGATTATTATTTAAAATGTCTTAAACGCAGACGACGCACAGCTTTTATAATAATGTTTTATCTACATAAATATTATATCACACAGTGTGATAATAATCTATGGAAAGAAACTACATCAAAGAAATTTATTTTTAATCCATTAAATACAACATCGAATTCAACTGTCAAATTATTATTTTTTCCAAGCGTAGTTTCCCCACACGGTTTGCGATATTTTACTAATATTATATTATGTACATTAATTTTAATTTTGGTTTAAAATTACAATGATATTTACAATACTGGCTTTGTTCTATATATTTTTTTCTAAACTTTAAAAATATCGAAGCGCAAATGACTAAAAAAATAATAAATTATAAATTTACAAAACATTGTATTGCTGAAGCTAAAAAAATCCTGTTACCATTATAAATAATATTTGGATCACTGTTATTTCTAAATATATATTTACATACAAAACACTTTATAAAGTTTCAATATCTTCTATAATTTATTTACAAATATAATTATGATGATGGGCACGATAAATACAAATCTATTTCTTTTTAGTTGCTATGCTGTTATGACATTAATATATGTTAAGTGTTTGTATTTGAGATCCTACTTAATTATATTTTATTAAATGTAATTATTACTTTATCTGGCAGTGCCAATTTTTATAATGTGTCAATTTATTATATTTTTTATGCTGAATACGCAAAACAATATATGAAAATCAATAATACAAAATAAAATAAATTTAATCGTATTCATAATTCAGGTAAAATTTTAAACGCATTAAAATAAGTATTTTAATTAACAAAATAAAATGGCGCTATCCTACTATCACATGTATTAAAATACTGGCTAACATTGATGCTCAGTACATTACAATACAACAATATTAAATACAAATTAATACCATTTCAATAAATTCACAACTTTTAACTTTATAAATTCTTTTATTTTATAGACTCTTTGGTCACTCCGCAATACTAACTACCTTACAACAATATTAATCGTAACTCAATGTTATCTACATTTTCCTACGATTTTATTTTTCACTTATTATTTAAACAAAGAGTTTACGGACAGAATGTGACAAGAAATACGGTGTACAGTTAAAAAGACGACTAGTTCGCTCGTACGTTAGGCTTTTAATATCATTACCTATAGACAAATGTTATCACTCACACCTTGGTATAGTTAGTCTTAATTAAATCACAGTATCCAGGTCTTTATTGACCTTGGGTATTGACAATCATAGAAAACTTTCCGACGCTCTCGTTTCCTCTCTGTCTACAGCGGAAACTATTTCGACTCCTTCTTCATAATGTGGAACTTTTGATGAGTTATTGACACAGTAATGTGTATCCGGTCCGCCATATTGACTGTGATAAAACTCTTCCCTCATCATGTGGTTCAAATTAGAACATCTAAAGAATAATATTTCCTGAAATGGCTTTCTAAAGTCTCTGTTCAAAGTTGCGTAAATTATTGGGTTGAGAAGACTGTTTAAATAGCCTAGCCATAGAAAGAGTGCACTCACAGCGTCAGGGATAGTATCTTCTGCTACAAATGGCCTTATTAGAGCTAGAACAAAAAACGGCAGCCAACAAATAATAAACGCTGACATTATAATGCCTAGCGTCGTCGAGGCTTTACGTTCCTTAGCCAGCTGGAATCTTAACTTTTTCTGATGCGGGGAGTGAGTTGGCTGTAATAAGTCTTTAGCGAAATGGCTTTTTTGTGCAAAACTAGATAATGATGATCGGATTCTACTTGTAGTTAATTTGTTATTGCTCTCGGAAGATTGCCTTCGCCTTTCTTTGGCGGGGTGTTTAATTTCCGGCACGGGACCCATTTGAGGGTTTGGGCGGTTTATTGTATGAATAGGTTTTGATGGAGTTTTTTGAACTGTTAACATAGGACACTGTGACTCGTTTGATTTTCGTTGTCCCGTGAAACATCTTCCTATTGAACTTTCCGTTTTTTCTATACTACACTGTAACAAAAAAAAACCATTTTAATATGAATGTAGAAGCTATAAGGCTTTGATACGTTTATATTATATTTTTTTTATAATTCATTCAAAAATGTTAACGTTAGAAAGGTTAACTGGTATTGTGCATTCGTTTTTCGCCACTGTATAAAATTTTGCAACAAATTTGTTTTATTGCTATATCAGATTATTGAAAAACTAATCAAATAACATTAGAAAAGTTTGATATTACGATTTGAAGATATTTGTGAAGTTAATTCTATCAAAATGGAATATGTAATGGTTTTTTTTATGAAAAAACATTCATACTTTAGATGATACATCCAAAAATTTTGACATTCTTTATAGGCATGCAGTAAAGTTATGTTTCGTATATAAAAATAGTGAGTACAACTAACAATGGATATCCTTCTTTAAAATTGTGCATAACTTACTGTAGTATTAGTGCTTCCAGTAGAACCCCGATTAGGAAGTGTAGGGGGCTGACTTCCTAATAGTTTCGCTTCGGCTCCGCCCCCATTTTTTACATTTATCTCTAAATAACAATGCGTCTCTAAATGTGACTGAGCACGTTTCTCGTCTTTAACTATTTTTCTTGCTGCACTAAATATTTTATAGTACACTACCACCATTACTGTAAGTGGCAAATAAAAGGAACCAAAGGTAGCATATATCTGATAACCCTGGTTTTGAGAAACTGAACACGAAGTTTCAGATTTTTCATTACCCAATACTAACAAAGGCGGCAGAGATATAAAAGCAGCACTCATCCAGACTATAAAAACACAAAAAAGCATTCGCCGGGGTGTTCTCTTTACACCGTATTCCAAAGGTTTTGTGATTGCATAATATCGATCAACTGATATCATGCATAGATTTAGAATACTTGCCGCGCATGATAATACATCACTGGATACCCAAAAATCACAAACCACTGGTCCAAACGGCCACGATCCTAATAAGTCATAAACCATTGCTACTGGCATTACTAACATGGCAACACAAAGATCACTTACAGCCAGCGAAACAATCAAATAATTACTAGGCCGTCTCAATTTTCGGACTAAGCAAACCGCAACACAAACTAATATGTTACCGACAATAGTGCCAAAAATAACTATCATAAATATGGCCGCTAAAAGAACTGTGACAACCGTCGAATATTTAGAATGTTTTATATGTAATGGTTTAATAGACGTCGTATTAGTGTCATAAAAAGTCCAGTTAAATGTTGAATTTAAAGTGGAATTGAAAATAGAAAGTTCTGAATCATTGAAATCGATTGATAGTGCCAATTCTGCTTGCAGTAAAAAAGATACTAGTATGAGAAGACACGAAGGTAAAGTAACAAAGCTAGGCCATGAACAGTGGAAATTATGATTTTGAGCCGCCATACGAGTCCCTGGCGTGGGTGACGATTAAACTTGTTCTGACGTTACCATGCATTGGGTTTTTATATTTCTTAATATATCTCTTTCTTAATTCAATAATTTACGGACAAAATTAAACTCAAATAAATTATGAAGTCAAGTTTGAAAAACCACTTCGTCATGTAATTCCTTCGTCTTAGAGTGGCGCAACTGATTACAATCAAGAATAGGTTTTAATTGACATATCGCCTGGATCGTCCCTCCAATTCCAAAAAGAGCCATTGGATTGTGTGATTCGTTGGTCACACTCCTTTTTCTTTCAGGTAATAAAGTTTATTTTCAATTGTTCGTGTCCTTGGGTAAGCGTGTTGTTTTATTGCAATAGAAAGGTGGTTGGAGTGGCTGCTAGTTCAATATCCCGCTTGCGGATTGTTTCATTAGTGTCAGCGGTTGTAGAAAATTTCCGATCTGAAAAGATAAAAACAGCTTTAAAGTTTTATTTTCGTCTAGTCTTGTTTTTCTAGTACATTTTTGTGTTTAGCTAAAATTTGAAGGTAATGAAATAACTCTTTAGGAATCATTAAATATATGTTCATATATTTTTTAATTATAACATAATAGAATTGTCCATATTCCATAAGTATGTTTTATGACCACAATTAAGGCATAACAAATATAAAATTAAAGTAATAAAACATTCAAGAGACATGTGTTAATAAAGACAAACTATAAAACAATCATAAAATAATAGGCCAGCAACCATTCACGAGCAGTAACGACATCCTAAAACACTAACAACCCATTTTATATCTTATATGGTCATGCGTCCATAAACCTAAATGATAACCGTACACTAATAACAATACTTTATCTTATTCCTTAAACGTATTATGACGCATACGAAGTTCAAATCCAACTAAGTCCATAAATTTTTTTTTCGACATCTATGTGTTTTTATATTCTTATTTTTTTTTTATTATTGTGGTGCTCACTATGGCCTGGCGCCAGGTGCGGTTGCTCTGTTTGCCATATAGTGCCTGCACAGAGTAAAAAATCAAATATTTATTTATTATTAATTTGATTAAATTTATATATTTGTGACGGTATTTGTCTTTGTTTTTTTTTTATAAACTAAAAATGTTTATAATCACAAATTCAGTCCAGATTGTTAATTATCATACTTACGTTCGTCAAAACTATTTTCATTTATTTTTCATATTATTAATAATATTTATGCTATATTATTGTCTTTCATTTATAATCAATTTCCAATAGATAATATAGTTTCAGATACCATAACTAGACAGTGAATAAACTAAAATATATAGTAAATAACTTTCAAAATTGATTTCTTCAAAGTGCCTATAAGCAAAATCTTTAAATTTAAATATATAATAAAGTTAAATATCGTCCTATTCGTGAAAGGAAAAACGTATTTTAATATTGTTTGAAATAGCAACGTCATTTCAAGTCATTATAGTAATAAGGAAATAATAATGGACCTAATATATTACCCAAAGGTAGTTTGCATAACATTTTAATATGTTCAAAGGTAAGTAGGATTAACAATGACGTGAGAGTTTATTAATACCATGAATACTTAGATCTGTATCACTGGTGTCAAAAGCAGTGTACAATAAAAGCAGTGTATATTATTTACAATCCTTGGAATTTGTTTTACCTTAAGGTAATGAATTATTATATAATACATTGTTATTTTGATTTATGATAAGACATGTCGCTTACACAATTTAAATGGATTTTTATAAAAGTTTCCTTTTATAGCATCTATTCATTATTAATATTAAGAACTAAGCATATTTTCTATAAATGTGTATATGTTTGAATACACTTACACATTTAAGTGTCTTTATCCTTTTTTGGTTCGAAATTATCTTAATAAAAAAAAACACAATTCTGTATTACATGTTAATATATTATTTACTATTATATCATTTAAGAGAAACAAAATAACTTAATTTAATATCCAAAGCGGTAACATCAGAAAGAAATTTCAAAACATATAGGAAAAATATGTAAATTCAATTCCCTTCGTACATTTTCGGATTCTTTAGATGTAATCTAATCGTTTTGAAGGTTATCGTTCTTGGATTTGTTCATTTCTTTTATGGAAATTCGTAGATGAATAAAGTAATTTTTCGTCTTTTTATAGTGATGTTAATTAATGATTGTATATACTTTATAATTAGAAATTATAATACACACTAAATTAAAGTTAGAGATGGAATTTAAGTATTTATGATGACTCTTATAAAATAAATATCATTTCGTATTAAATTCCCTTTTTTGTTTTTAATTTCTTTTGTGTTGAGAATGGTGATCATTTTTTTTTTTTTTGGAAATTAAAAAAATATCAACTGGATGTAATTATTTTTAACAAAGTTCAGGAAATTTAAAACATATTTAATATCAATTCTACTTTACCGTAACTGTAAGAAACTAATTAGAGCTATAATTAATCTGCAAATTATACCAAAAAAGTCTTTGCTCAAATTAAAACACTTTTTCCGACACCCTGGACATATCCATTAGGTATATAATTGATCGCGATATGTCTGGGCTATAGAACTTTTGTTAAGAACAAAAATCTACGTTATACATTTAAAATGAATATAGTTAGACTTATTGAAAGTAAAATAATAATTCATCTTTATAAGTACAATAAAAACTACAATCACAAACATAATAAAACTACAATTACGAATAAACTAAATGTTCTTTAGGATAGTTATATCTTTATGCGACTTAAAATTAAAATAAACTAAAGCGCCTTGCGGTATTTGTCTCTCTGAGCTTATGTTGTCAGAAGTGTATCGATAGCTTATGCTATACTGATAAAGATATCACAATTAGAAAATCAAGGTTACAGCTATCGAGTGCAGTGAGTTCCAGCTCATAGTGGTGTACCAGGTTACCAAGAGGAGTATATATTGGCAAAGTAGGATTTACTGAAGGTACTATTTCCAAAATTGACAATAATAGACATTTTGTAACACTTATGTTAAGGTTAAGATCTGGGCACATACCATCAAACAAATTTTCGTTTTTAATAAAAAAAAAACATATTCTCCTAACTGCAGTTTGTGTGGTGTTGAAGAAAATGTAAATCATGTATTGATGGAATGGCAAAAATCAAATTAAAAGGCAACTGAAATTTAATCAATACGACGTTGGTATTTCGCAAACTATTTTATCAAAACCAAAATCAGAAGCGGCTAGATTATTTTGCAGATTTGCGTCATGTTTAAACAGTGATTGTTAAATAGTTTAAGATTTGAATTGTTGTTATCATACATATTAATGTAGGATGGTCACTATGGGGTTGATATATCCTAAGAAGGAAAAAACCTCAAATTTAAAATAAAGATAATAAAAAAATATAAAAAAAACATAATTTAGTCGAGTTATTAAAACTACAATTATGAAGAAAAGTATACACATAAGACAGGGACGGACGAAGCAAACTTTTTAACAATATGATATAAAACAATAAATTTACGTCATATTTAAAGATCCATGAATTACAATACAATGACAATAAAAGAAAAGTACGAAGTATTTTAATAGAGGTCACATGGAATTAGTGAAAACACTTGAATAATTAATAAAGACCGATTGATACTAAATTGGTAAATCACTGATAGTGGTCTCTTATCAGGTGCCTATTTTATCATCATGATAAAGTTATGTTATTAAATATATTATTTTATACCAAGTTTTGAGGGTATGCTTTTTTGTTTTCGTTTATGAAAATAGAAAAAAAATAATCAAATTTTAAAAAGAATATCAATCAATCAAGAATCAACTTTTAAATAGAATAATAAATAAATTCAAATATTTAAAACAGCAGCTATAAATTCAATTTTTATTTAAAAGTTTTGCGCATTGCACCACAAAACCTAGTAAACGATTTGAATATCATTACCTACTATAGGAAATAAATTGAAGTATCAAAACTAGTTTTTCTTGAAATTCGAACGATAACGTTCCTTTAACAAAGTTAGTATGCTTTGTGTCTTCGCGTTCAGAAATTGTTGTAATAAAGCGAGCAGTTGGTATAATAGGCACTGTTTGTGACGGCAATATTTTTTTTATAATAGCGAGAAATTCTACAGCTCAAGTGAACAAATTCCTAGAGAACCCTACAGAAAAGATCGTCAACTATATTATGGTTAACAAACACTAGAGTAGGATATTTAGCCAAATATAAAAAAAATGTAATTAAATTTTACAGTTAAATTATCAGTGACTTTCTTTCATTTTTAAACTGATATTGATAAACAATAAAAATAAAAGTTATCCATTTTAAGTTATAAACACTACTACCGTATACCTACTACCAATAATTAATGTTGGTTGATATTTTCTATATCTCTATATATTTTTTTAAGTGTAAATCCTTTCTTTTTCTGAAATGAGACCCTGACAAAATAAAAAAGAAACGTATTTTATATTTGCTTATATGACGTGACGGTCATCATGAAGACATACTATATATACATATTTCATAAAAAAAATCCTAAACATAGTAAAATAAAATCTCTTATTCCAATATTACTTATTTATGAATAAGCCATCTAATTATGTATGTAGGCTCTCTAATGCCTAATATCAAAGGGAAAACTAATCTCGCATTTTAAGTGACCCTTATGCGATCCAACTTTACCCAAAGCATTAGAATAATATACTTGAATTCTCAAGATAATATAGAGGATTGGAGGAAATAGTTTCCTTAACAGATTTTTTATATGAATATTAGCTGGGATCAATGGGTCAACCTGATGATTAAAATCGCCAAGATAAGGTGGCGTGGCGTGGCATTTACATTATAGTTATAATACATTTCGTATAATTACTTGAATGTTAAATAAACAAAATTGCTTAAGTTCCAGCACTCTCCAAAAATAAATATCTAGATTATAATACTTCTTATATATTTGTTGCATAAAAACAACCCTATCTTTTGTTTTTTGTTGTTTTTAAGAAAATATACGTAGAATATATGTTACAAAAGAAACTTGAAATTATACTGAACAAACTTTGAAATATCGTAAGTTCAAGTTACGAATATGTAACCGCAGTCATGATATGCCCTTGACTATGAGAAAGTTGACGGAAGAGATTAATTATAGGTTTAAACTTATAGCTTTAACTAAGATGTGTAGAAGATAAACAATACCAAATTGGTTCATTGTTCGTTCGGAAAGGTATTGTTAAAAGTAAGAATATTTAATTTAAATTCCACTACTTCAGGTGGTCTGGAAACCTTTTGTTGAGGGAAAATATCTTGGAATTGAAAGAAGATTGCTTTTATTCTTTGTATTCAAAAGCGCTGGTTACACTGTTAAATGTTTTAAGGGATTTACGAATTAAATTCTTTTGTACTGAACGGGAATGTGAATTCGTATGTTACTTAGGAAATTTTAGAAACGCTTTATATTTTAAATACAAATTAATGATTAAAATGTTACTATTTTTATGTGTGTTAAATTTTTATTTGTTGGGAAACAAACAAACAGGCAACGTACCTAAGTATTAAAATATGTCGTATTAAGAAAATATGACAAGTGGATTAAAATTATATTTTTTATTTTTTGTACTTACAAAACATATTAATATGACAAAATGATAGATGACATGGACATCCTATATCATACTTTAAGCACCTACCAAAATTGTGTTACTTAAATAACTTCTTCCTTAAATTATTTTTCGTGTTATTTTCCTTAAATTATTACTAACCTCGGCGTTATACGAATCCAATATAACGATTTCTTCTGACTAAATTGCTTTCGAAGCTTTATTTCAATTGATAATAGAATGCCATCCTTTTATATGTTCAGTAAAATTGATACTCATATGAATAAATAGGTAAGTGTAGATAAAAAAAATACATAAACGGAAAAAACTCAAGCTTATTTTTTAATTCAAGCTTAATTTTTATTTCACCGCCCTCTTGGTCGAGTGGTTAGCGCAGACGCCTAACGTGTCACGACGCAATGGGGCTCAGGTTCGATTCCCGTAGGAGACAGGCATTTATGTGATGAGCATAGATATCTATGTTTCTGGCTTTGGTCGTTTATTAAATATATTCTCAGTATTTATATGTGTATTTCTATGTATTTGTATCGTTGTCTAACACCCTTAACACAAGCAAATAATTTGCTTACTTAGGGGTTAGATCAATGTGTGTAATTTGTCCTGATATTATTATCATTATAATTCTTCTTTTTTTTCTACATAATTTATAATAATTCTTGAAAGATATCTGGTTCCTTTATCCAATTAGTTTTATGACTGGAAGCTGAATTTAAGTATATGAAATGCATGCCCTGTATTGTATTGTACTGTATTGATAAGACTTTGCATAAAGAATTAAAATAAATTATGGATACAGATAAAATAGATAATCTTTATAAATATTTGCAGGTTTACAATTCAGCGATATAAAGTTATAACGGTGTTTGAGCGTCAAATCTTATTAAAATTTATGCTAACATAAATTTCAGTACGGCGTAATCCTTCAAGACAGGATGTGCTTCGCCGAGCGGAAGGATACTTATAATATTCTGTAATAATAATAATAATTTACCGTCCCATTGGTCGAGTGGTTAACGAAGACGCCTAACGTATAGCGACGCAATCGGGTTCAGGTTCGATTCCCGACAGAGACAAGCATGTATGTGATGAGCATAAATGTCTATTTTTCTAGGTTTGGTTGTTTGTTAACTACATTTGTAGTATTTATAATGTGTGTTTCTATGTATTTGTATCGTTATATAACACCCTTAACACAAGCAAATAATTTGCTTACTTACGAGTTAGATCAATGTGTGTAATGTGTTCTGTGATATTATTATTATTAAGATTAAGATTATATCTGGTTGTAGTAAGTACAGACATTTCGAATCAAATACAAAAACAAAACAATATTAAATATGCCCAGAAACAGATACATATGGGGCAAAAGTTTAAAAAACATTTTAATTAAAACCACGAAAATACCCAATTATCCCATTAAAAATAATTTACTACATTAGAATGCAAAAAAAAAGAAATTATTTTTCTTAATTATAAAACATGAATTTTTGAAGTGCTGATCATAAACATATAATCAACATAAATAAACTATATAAATTAGGTGAATACGTCCGTTTCAAGTGCATAAACAATGTAGCGTTGCTACGAGCTAAGTACTAGCACATTTCCTGTATGGTTGTATGCCGGATCTTGATAAATGCTGCCTTTCCTTACAGGGCAGTATTTATAGGCATATAGTTAATAAGTAATCTAATAGGAATCCTAATTTCGATGTTGTGAATACAACATTTGTAGATGTGATTACGTTTTACATACATAAATGACAATTTAATTGCTAATTTTATAAGATTTACAAATTGAAATTAAAATTTATAAGTTAGGTATAACTTAAGGAGTTTAATTAGTTTAGTTTTTAGTTAAGGAGATTAAGACAAAATAACATAAAATACTGTTTTCAAAATAAATACATTACACATGTTTGTATAATAAAGTTATAACAAAACACGAAAAGTTTGCTTATATTTAGCTTAAAGCGATGTAAGAACAAAAGAGAATAAATCCCAAAGTAGATGTTCAATTAAGGAACGATAATGTAGAAAATAAAAGTTTTTACAAAAGATTAAATATCAAGGATACTTAAGAGGTTACTGGAGCTATATTCTAAAAAGCTAACACGTCTTCTATCATGAAATTATTAACTACTAGATTTAGTTCGCGGCTTTGCTTTAGTAGAATGGATTATAGCTACAAAGTGGTATGTATCACGATCCCTGGTGACAAGTAGTAGTAACTCTTTTTCCCCATGGTAACGTTTACTTATGATTTAAGAATAAAATGGAACAGTTTATGTTATATTATAAAAAATGGTCAGTATAAAAAAAAATCCAAGTAATTAATGCTTATTGGACAAAAAACCAAATTTTTTGACTTATAAAATTTCAGTACCTTTCCATGTTCAAAGATTGAGAAAGCCGAAAGCATATACGTAAACCTTTGCTGTCTTATAGCTTCAGCTTCTATCACGTTATCCCTCCATTTCACAAAGGTGGCTAAGGATACGCACTTTTTAACCAGGTAGATGCTCATTTGCCACTATATCCTATAAAATAAAAAATAGATAAGGAAATAAAGCATGCAGGTCAGCTTGTGGTAAATGATAACCGCAGATCACACAGTTTGAACGGATTCACAAAACCTTTGCCTTCCTTTAATCTGTGTAGTTGGAATCGCGAGCTAAAAATATAAAAAACAAGTGAATGGTCATATATAAAACAATATATTTTTTTAAGCAAAACTATTGTTAGTTTTTTATTTATAAAGTCGCTTTACGAATTTCATAAAATATTCAACGTGTCTTATTATAGATCTTTGCACAATCTAATCATTCCCAAGACAATTTACTATTTAATCAACAAACATAATTGGTTCAAAGGTTTTTTAAAAATACAAAGAGAAATAGAAGCCTCCATTATTTCTCTTGAATTTCAATGTTATCGTATAGACGACAAGCAACGTTGAATAAAATAAATATATTTTGATTCCTTTTAAGTTTCTCGCTCAAAATAATATGTTTAACCTTTTAATATTGTTATATCCAAAACTGTGTTTGCTTTTAATTGATAAATATCAATAATGTTCACTAAATCTAAAATACAAGTGTTAGAAGTTTTAACAAAAACAAACTAGCAAACTGTTTATTGCTCCCTAAAGAACATACTGGTTTACTTATTCATTTAATTATAACGGCCGGTTTCTGAACGGATGGATTGACCTCAAATTATTTGACAGCACTTTCAAGAGTCGTGAAGGTTAACTTTACCGCTTTTGAAAACAAATAAGTTTTTTTAATTAATCGGTATTTAAAAAACTGGGGGTAAAGCTGTCGTTCTCTACAGAAACAAAAACATTTTAGCTTCTGAATATAATAGAAAATAATTATTCGGTGAACATGTCACGTCATGAAATTATTGTGTCGAAAAACAACCTCTGACGCGTTTTAATTACGCTCCGTTAAATTTTACTCCATTTAATGATTGAATTTTGTTTTATAAATTAAAAGTATATAAAATACAGTTTTTTTGGCGGAAAACTGATTGTTATTAGTAATTTAATTATTATTCGTTATTCTTGTAATCAATTTAGTATATAGAAGATTGGATGCTCATATGTACGAAACCTAAATAAATAAGTAATGTTTACAAAATAATTAAAAAACAATATTCATATATTTTATTACGTATTATAGTAATTATATCATTATACTACAATTTGCAAAAAATATACATACAATGTACAATACCTCAAACAATAATTACTAAGACTAAATATACTAAGTATAATATATAAACAATTTATTTAAATATTATTAATATATACACACACATACACACGAAACACACAACACGTATCCCTTCCTCCCTAAGTATTCCTTTGAGGGATTGAGACTTGAGTTTTTCATTCATTTGCATATAGGACAGAAACTTGTTGAATTATTTAAACGTGGGACCGTTCTTTGTCTGCTGAATGTTATCTTGTCATCTCCAGGAACTTTGAGAACCATTGTTCTGCTAGGACTGGAGAATAAAATTTTTGTAATGAAACCGCAAGCATGAAATTTTTTTTTTATTTTTTGAGATCATGTAGAAGAATATTTTTGATTTTCTTGAAGTAAAACTATGCATGCAAACTTTCTTTGAAGTAAAACTATGCAACGTTCTCTACGTTTTACTTTGGTTTAATACACTTCCCTCCCTGATTGTGAACATTAATCATATATGTTTGATTTATACCTATCCTACTGGTGTAGGTTTTGTTACTGTATTTTACCCTAATCTTTTTAGGGTTCTTAGTTCTTGTCTGGTCAAACTCGTCTATACGAGACGCAGTCATACATCTTTTATATAATATCACCTAAAAATAGTTAGCTACATATGTATCAATGATGTACTCGTATATGTAAAGATAGATTCGGTTTCTTATTTTAAAATTAAAAATTTAATTCAATAATGTCATGTACAAATTCCAGATTCACAAAAAATGTTGATCTAAAATAAAAAGCCTATTTAAATAAGTCACGTTTCCCATTAAAATGTTTTAGGACTTTACTGAATACTTGGTGAATCTATTACTTTCAAGGGATTCAGAAATTTAAATACTTATTTAACATAATAAAATTGCTGCATTATTAAACTAAGAGTGCTTTGTTTGGTTAGTATTAATTAATAAATTAAAATGTAATGATATAATTTTCGTACTTATGTTAAACACTTGTATCGTTGAATTAAATGGCATGATAATAATTAGACACTAATTCTAATTACAATTAATTTATGGAAATTACTGTATCTCGGTGTTATTACAGTAACTGGTTTGTAGTATCATAATTATTGACATAAAGAAGGTGCAAAAAAACGAACTATTTTCCTAGTAATCTTATTAAATGTCTCTCATTTTTGTATAACCAACACTCGGAACTAATTATTATGAAAATGATGACAAGTATGAACTAAATAATTTCTTCACCAGTAACAAGTAATTACTACAATTTCGAAGCCTTCATTAATATCTGACAAGTGATTCGGTAACATTTTAGGCCACCACATATTAAAACGACATTTGGATTTAAATATTTAAAACGTTTACGTTGACTCGAATTTGTTACGGTTCTTTTAACGGTTTGTAAATTTTATTTTTTTTTTTTTTAACTCTTTTGTAAATTTTATTAATGTAACAGCAACTCAGCGCCCTGGTCTTAGTTGTACATTTATGTGAATCAAGCCTAATGGTTCTTCTATGCTGTATCCAATAAACAGACTGACAGTGAGGCAGGGCTTATTAGAAACGTTTCTATTACGCTGATTGATTGATTTTGGCCGTAATAAGTATTGTCGATCAATCCACTTTTGGTTTTATTTTGGTAGACGTATACGATATATTTGTCATTGTAACGTTTCAATGAAACATTATCAATTATGTGGTGTTCGTTATAATACTGTCGAATTATATTAAGAGTAATAAATAAGTTATCTATAATAAAATAAGTCTAGGGAATGCACCTATAAATATTTATATAAGTGTATATACACTTACTGATAATTGTGCACTACCTTATGTAAACTTTATTTAATATATTTATAATTTATATTATTACATTTCCCCATTAAAAGAACTCTTTACTGTGAGGCGTATAATTTATACATAATTTTAAATTAATACCAAAAATAACGAAAATTCGATAATACTATACAAAATGTTACAAATACCTACAACTTACAGAAAGTCTATAAGTATACAAACCACTCAAGTGATGGTAATAAGACAGATCATTAATGAGGCCGACATCCAAGTTGGACATTAGTGGCTATACAGAAAATAAATAGTTCCTTACTTTGGGAGCTCACATATATTTAGTTATCTGTTTATTAGTTGTTTTCTGTGAATAAGGTGAAAATAGTACATAACTTATTATCAGCTGATCTACCACATTTTACAGTACCAATCTAATATTAATTAATAAATTCATTTGATGAATTTGTTTTCATTTTTAATATTTTATTTATCTATCAATAACAGTAAGCGAAATATTTCGGGATACCTGACTTTAATAATTTCGTGTTAAGGATACTTGTGATGTAAAAGCTATCTCAATGATACTTTTTCAAAGCAGCTGAGACAGACAGATAATAATTAATATTTGGTACATCATAGACATAATATAAAAAAACCTGCAGATCGAAAATGAATGTAACTTACTATTACGTAATGTGTATAAAAGTATAATAAATAAAATTACATTTTATGTTCTTTCATAAACACATTTAGGGCTGTATGTAATTCTACGGTGTTATTGCTATTGGATATACAAAATCAGATGTTATCTAGTGCGATAATTTCTAGTCTAGTCATGGCATGGAGGCCACTGAAAATCAGCACTGGAGTTATGTATTTTAGCAACAGCTTGAATGGTCAACCTTTTTGGATGTCGCAGTTACTATTTTTAAGAGTTTATTAGTTTTATTTTTATTAGTTTCACGTGTATGTTTGCTTGTTATTTGGTTGTAACAGAATTTTTCGAATGCGATTGTGCCTCATTCCACGGACCGATTTTGTTTAAACTTTGTACATATATCAAAGACCAATAGTAAATTAATTCAGGATTATCTCATTATCCTGATTCGGATCTCCAGGATTCAAGATTATCTTAAGCTAATTTGGTGTGTTTTTTAGTTTTTTTAAACTATTTGTTCTTCAATAGTTTTATTTGACTTTGCCCATGATTCATTCTCATTCATCATTTCATCAATCATTTATTACTTTATAGTTCGATTCATTTTAAAAGCGTGTTTTTAGTTTTTGTAAACTATATTTATTAGGTACTATTAGTTCTTGACTTCATTTATTTTTTTCTGTTGTATAATAATGTATGTGCTGTCGAAATAAAGTTTATTTAATTTAATTTTTACTTACAATATAGATTTTTTACACAGTTTCTGAGTTGATACTTGACATGGCTAGTTAGCTATTCTATTTTCTATAAATGAAAAACTTAACAGTTGTTAAGTAATTTTTAGACTACTAAAAGTTTAAAAAAATATAAAGCTATTTGGAATGTTAATAATTATATATCGCTCATATGAACATCATTTCAGTTCTTGGTAAAGTTTTATTATATTTAATTAATCTAAAAGTAAACATTTCATAAAGATTGTAAATTTATATTTTTAATGTGATCCCAAAGTCAAATTTCGAACAATCAATATATTTTTAAATAAAGTGTTAGTAATTTTAGAACAGTTTGGCAACACCTATTGCCAAGATTGTGTCAGCGATATTTAGTTTTTACAAATTGAAAGACCCGAAAAATCTATAATATTAATATTACACTTAATATTATTCTAATGCAGCGATGACAATAAAAAAACAGATGAGCTACTATAATATTTATTACACGGATACTAATAATTACAATAGACATGACGTTACATTTTCCATCACGATTATATAAACTAGCGGCATTGAAGATATTATAAATACTACAAATGAAAGTTAAATAAAACGAATGACAAAAAGTGTACACAAAATAAGTATTTCAATAAATTCACACATATTTAAATACATTGTAATAGTTAAATATAAATATAATAAAGTCCATATATAAATGTTAATAATTTTTTTAAATATAATCCGTTGTGTCCTTCAAACTATCTTCAACTACTTATAAAGCGGTTTATTTTTAACAAACATCCTAACTCAATTAATTATACTAAGGTATATTACATAATTTCAGTCACGTAGAGGTCGACTGTCTATTACAAGATTGATTGACTAACTTTTCTTTAAATTAGAGAACTATTCTATTGCGTTATCGAAACTTTAAAAGAAAGCTTTCTAAAGTCTTGAGTTTCCATTGGATAATCGTATTTACTGCTCCTAATGTATTTGTTCTTCGAAACGGACGTGGACTTAAGACTACAATTCCTTAGCACCTATCCATTTTTAGACCAAATACAATAAAGGTTCATTGAGTTCATTAATGAGTATTTTAAAAATAAAATTCTGTTGAATAGAATGATCTTGAATTTAAATCGACATTCTTAAGAAAAACAACGCAACCATATTGATTGCAACTTAGACCAAGTGCAGGTTGAACTAGAGCAACAAGAATTTTGAATTTTATTCTTGTTTTTGTGACGTAGTAACAAATTTACGATTTTCGGATATTTTTCTTTGATTACACCTTAAGTCAGTGCTTCTGGAGAATTTTAGCTTTATATTAAATATACATACTTTATACATTACTATCACTATATTAGAAAAAATATAGGGGTATAGTTTAAAATGAATAAATTAAAATTTGCCAGTCAATAATAACTTCAACTATATTCTTATTAGGAAATAAAAATTATAAAAACGTTTATTTTGATTTGATTATCTTAACTTTATGATTCAGAAACATGTAAAGCAGTCAAATATTTTCATCTTCATACAATTGAAATGAAAATTTGTGATCGTAGACTACGTCATCGTAATTAAACCGTCGTTTGTTCATGTCTGTGGAAGTGTCATTATTGATGCAGCGTCGGTATTTAATAGGGTTGTCACTTAAATTTTTTTTTTCCAAGTGAGCCTTTGTAAAGTAAACAAAATGGTTAAAACCATATCTCTTTTAGTAATCAATTATACATGTCTTACATTTTATTCACAATATTTATTTAATTCTTAAAAAGCTAACTCTTAAGAAAGACTAGGTAGAATTCATTTGACCTAAGAACATATTTGACTTAATATATGATGTATCACTTCATTTTGTGAAAATACACAAACCCACCAACCAACGGTAGAATTATCTAGGTTTATAAAAAAACATTACTATATTGAAATTGAAAGTGATATTTTTATGGATTACATATACATAACCCGTGGATGAATATTAAATGCAGTCATGAAAATGTTTTCGAAAATTTTACCTCAAATCCTTGTACATATTAAGAATCTAAAAAGAATTTTTTTTTTCAGCATTTATTAGATATCTTTTAATTTTTTTTTCTACTTTCACAGTTACAGCCACAACTACTGAGTTTGAAATTAGAAACATTGTTTGATATTACAACTTTAGGGGATAGAAAATGAAAGGGTATTTTTTATGAAAGACTAGATTAGTCTTAATCTTGATTAGTCTTTTTATGAATATTGACTTACTTATCGATACTGACTAATGAACCCATATGAAATATTTACAAATTTCGAAAGATTATTTTTGTTATTATTATTAGTATCGAATAGAGATGTACAATTTAACCCTAGGGATAAACGACACCTTTTAAAAACAGTAGATAAGATATTTATGATATTCATTACAAATAAAAACTCTTCAGGCATTCAGCATTGTAAAAACATTTTTAAATTCCACATTCTGACAATGTGGAATTTGCTTTTTGTGAAATGAAACCGGTAAAATAATTAAACTAGAATATATTCACAAAAAAAAATAAATATCTCTTATCATAGATAAGACAATTTTATTATATGTATATATATAATATAATATCTCTTATCATAGATAAGAGATATTATATTATATATATACATATAATAAAATTGTCACTGAAGTATGTGTATGTACGTACATGGAAAAAATTAAAAAAAAACATCAATGGGGGGCATTATAAGAGCAAGAGAATCCAAAGCGATGATTTTTCAGTTTGTCTGTATGTCTGTATGTTTGTGCACGCTAATCTCAGAAACGCAATTGAATGCGGTCAGAAATATATTATCACAGTTTTCATTTAACATTTAGTGTTTATTTCATCTGCATCAGTTAAGAAATAAAAAAGTTATGTCAATTTATGTCAATCACGTACCATGCAAATCTTATTCTATACATGTAATAAATCTGTAGAGAAGTAGTCTTTGAACATTGAAAATATCTTCACTTAACACCTAGGACTACATTCCACCAGATAGAGAGTGGAGATGTAGTCATAGATAAGGAGCATTAACCTAGCAATCTATTCACTCTTCTCTTGAAGACACCCACATTGTAATCGGACGTAATTACCGACGCAGGCAAACTGTTCCAGGCCTTCGCTGTACGAAGTAAAAAAGACGAAACAAGGCGCTTCGTTCGGACAGAGGGAATGTCCACAACGTAAGGATGGCTACCTGCCGTGGGTCGGAGTGTCCGATGATGGAACGGGGACAGGGAAATTAGATCGTGTAATTCCTGCGCACACTCACCAAAATATATTCTATAGAATATTGAGTGGCTAGCAATTCTACGTCTGTGTTCAAGGCTGTGGAGGTTGGCTTCGCCAATTAAGAATTGCCTATAAGGCTCTTTGCTCGCCTCTCAATTGAGTCCAGAACCGCAAGATGAGATTTTGCAGCACCAGCAAATATGTGACCACACACGACTGGATCTGTGCTTTGTACAATACAAGTAGCTGTCCCGGTGTAAAGTACTGTCGGACCTTCTCAAGAACGGCACGCTTTGCTGCTGCTGCTCTTGCTCTGGACTCAATGTACCGACCAAAGTTGAGGGTCGAGGAAATCTTTAAGCCTAACAACTGAAGCCGGTCACTGTATTCCAAAGAAACTTTCTGGAAAGTAGGAGCCAAGGTAAAAAGGCTCCTTTTGGCGGTGAACAGACATGTCTGCGTTTTGGTGGCGTTGCATTTGACAAGATTGGCATTGCCCAATGCGGAGACTGCCTGAAGTTTGTCATTCAAACGTTGCACCATGGCTTCTCTTTCAGATTGTACTTGATATGTAGACAGCCTGAGTACTCGGCAGATACCTTTCTACAGCTGTGCTGTCGTCTGCATAGCCATAGATACCGAACTTCACTTTACATTTTTTTTTTTTTACCAATCGGTTAACAAATAAAGTTGTCGTACTATTGCTGCTTACCAGTTTGAAGAATTATAGTTATTACGTACATTGGTAAGTACAAAGGGTACTTTTTATCAAAATCGAAATCTACGCGTTCGAAGTCGCAGGCCCAGCTAATACAAACATAAATATAATATAAAATGTGTATTTTATACTCTTTTTTGGACTGAAATTATTATTCAGTATTAGTTTTATTTATTAATCTTAACTTTTAAAATATACCGCCATGTACTAAAATTATGAATCAAAACCCCGGATAGGATCAAAACTAGTTGATTAAATTCCGAAATAATTAACGCTTTTAGCCAGATATGAAATAAGCATATTATTGAATAATATTAAGATTTTTTTATAATGCTGCTTATTCACTATACCTACATGCTTTATTGTTTAATATTATCGTTAACTAGAATACCTAAATTCTTGGAAGCTATTTTTTATTGCAATTGTTGACTGAAATGTCTTTGAATGTGACAGCTGACAACCCTAAATTGTAAGTGAATTGGCAGTTTGTATCTGACTTGGTTCTGTGGGGCGTAAGGACCAGTGCCGTTTGACCTCCGGCTGGCCAAACAATTCGTGTTATTTTTAGGTGAGTGAGTAGAGACCCTATAATAGCACGAGCCTAAAGAATAATACAATTTCGTTGTATTATTCTTTAATAAACATATTGTTTAAATTCTTAACTTATTGATACTTGAAAATTTTGTTTTAATAATTATAGAGTTGAAATAAAACTATTTTTACAGATTTAACTCGCGATTTAAAATGTAAATTTAAAATTTTATTTATAATATATTATATAAATAAAATTTGTTAGTATAAATAAAACGGTAAGACGAGATGGAGGTGTCTTACATATCTGATCAATGTGTAGTACTCGTGAAAGCCTTAGAAAACACTAATTATATAGTTATTATAAAGTTCAGTTTAGTTTTCCTTAATATATTTTTCCAAACTTTATTACAAGAATCTTATTTAAAATCAAAAACAAGAATAAATAAGTCATCTTCAATATAAGAAGACTTACAATACAAAAACGAAACAATAATTCCTTATTTTATTATCCACTTACCAGAAGTGTAATAAAGTATCAAAATGCTCAATATTTACTAAGCCGTCATTACAGATAATAAACAAATAAGTGATAATAATAGAAATTGTACGAAGTACCAGGCTTGGTTATTGTCTGTATAATTTATATTGTGTTGAAACAATATTTTGTGAATCACAACTAATCTATTGTTTGTATTGAGTTTTATTTAATTTTATTTCAATCCGGGTTTTGTTACTAACTTGAAATATACTGTTAAAAGTTTTTAATTTGCAAGTTACTGGCGTGTTAACTTTTCTGATTGGTTGATGAAGTAATAGACAATCAATAACAATTTCTTATCCCAACTCTTGTCAATCCTGTTAAATAATTTTGAATTTTAATCATTCTACCACAAACATTAATTTCCTGTGTTCTTTTGTTAGCACCACCATGTACAAGTATTTCTTAGCTTCTGATCAAACTGTATATAAAAAAGTACATTTTCTTTTTCCGAAAATAAGAAAAGGGTAAAGAATAGGCTTTCCCGTAAGTCACAATCATGATACTGTAAAAATATCCCTTTAAAGTGTTTTCTGGGCACATACAAAAGAAAATGTTTTTTCTTCAGTGATCTCTTGGGCGATATATATCATGATCAGCTCAGAAATGTATTCTAGTAAGACAAATAATGTGGTACAATAATTAAAAAAATAATACCATAAAGTCTTCAATTACTATTTAAACCGAAATTTAAAAACATATTCTGAATCAGTTAACAAGTTCCACACAATTTCATAGTGTAATGAGGATCATCACAATATACCCAATGACTTGCTTAAAACCAAGGACTCATTTCAGCTCATTTCGTATGTTGTGTTCAATATCGACCGTCTCTTTTATTATACGACTGTATGGACTGTTACAAATTAAACGGCCCTACCGTTTCCATTGTGATGACTACGCTAAAATAAATTACGCCGCAGGGAACCGAATTTTCATGTTTTGTATACGAAAATTATTATCAATAACCAGCAGTACTCGAAAGATACTGTTCTATGTATAACAGTTTTTTTGTAATAATATTATATAATACTTAAATACAGACTTATGTAATTTTGACGATGTAAACAACAGAACCAGCTGAACGAAAATGAATGACTCATTTAAAGTGAACGAAATATCCTGAGGTATAAGGAATAATCTTAATAGATCAAGGCGTTTTCAAGTGAATAAAATTATCGTAATACATAACATAACAAGTTGTTTTTTAATACAGCTCCCGAAAAAGAGATCATATTATCCATGTTTCCAAAGGATATAAAGAGCACCAGTTGCATTAAGAATTTATTGTTTAAATATATTTATATTATATAACACTTCCTTACTTTTTATTTATGTGACTGTCATTTGGTTCTTGTAGCTGTAAACTTTAGAATTAAGTTAAGGTAATTAATTTTAACAAGTCGCGTTTACGTAAACGCTTATGACAGTTTCCGAGACTCTTAAACTTGTTAATTTACTTGAGCTATTTAGTACTTAAATAATGTGCGTCATATTCAGTGCCATTCTTAAGAACCTTGTTCACAAGTACATGTTCTTATAATCGAGATAAGATTATTTTTATTCGAATAAAATATTTATGTCTATTGCGTTCTTTGTTACGAAAAATAGGATGACGATTTTATTTTATTATGATGTGTTTGAAGCAATATAAAATATAAAGGTTAATATTAATAATAATATTTTTAACTTTTATACCTAACTCAGTGGATTTATAGAAAATTACCTTTTATATATTCATTACTAGGTACTAGATATATTTAGTATTTTTTTTGATCAGTTTAACCCGTGAATATAAACGTATAGTCAGAAAAATAACATTGTTTTGAATTGTTGTTGTAAAGTGTAATTTTTATGATCAGTAATCTCGAGTGATGATAAACATCAGTAAGTACTTATGTTACTATTATCTTATAGTAAATGACTAGCAACTTTCAATATATATATATATATATATATATATATATATATATTGATATATTGAGAACTATGCATAAAATTAATATTAAAATGGATCAATATATATCTCCACTGAGCCTGTTCGTCTTCAAAAATGAATTTGTTTTAGAAGAAGTAAACAAAATATTCCTATATATTAATAGAGTTCTTCCAAATTATCTTAACTGAATTATTAGAAATAATTCTGCTATCGGCGTTGTTGGTGCAAGCTACAATATAAATGTTATATGCTAGAACGAAATGTTGGTATATTTTAAAAGTAATCAAACTAAAACACAAACAAATGACTAAAACGACTGCAACGAGTGGAAAATAAGGTGTTGGAAAAAGACATTACATTTTATTTTAACAAATGAAGAAAAATGTCCTGATTCCTGTCTACATGTTCTTTGCTTAAAGTTATGGAAAGATATCTTATCCAATATTTAAAACAATTTAAATGTGAAAATGTAATTTTTTTAAATGTTGAACCATTTGAAGAGTTTCTTGTATTGATTCAATACGTCGATGAACCTTTTTGTTTTACGTAAATGCGGGTATTAAGAGTATATTTCATAAATAAAAAAATACGGGATACTTTTCTTGGTTAAATTCACTAAATACAGAGTGAATTTTTATTCTTTACTTTACTGAAATATAAATACATTCAGTGAAATTTAAGTGGATCTTAAAAATGGAGAACGGTCGAAATAAAGATTCATGACTGAGACAGACCGCGCAGACCGGGCTACTTCATCTACAGTTAAACAATATCGAGGAATCAATATTTGCGTTACCTAAAAGCTTTTTCTTTAACAGAATAACAACTTTCTTATAATATATGTACGATTGATCGAACCGTT
The DNA here is from genome assembly GCA_959347405.1 of Napeogenes sylphis. Lineage (NCBI taxonomy): Eukaryota > Metazoa > Arthropoda > Insecta > Lepidoptera > Nymphalidae > Napeogenes > Napeogenes sylphis. Next base: position 24,010,034 of record OY365785.1, read on the forward strand.
AACATGCTTTACGTAGACATAGAAAAGGTACAGTAGTATTAGTGGTATACCTAAGTCTGGTGCACCTATTACCTCGTTCTTATATTATTATTTTTAATTAATGTTATTATTAAATTAGTGTTGTCCAAATAAATTGGAAATAAAAATAAATAAATAACAGGAATCCTTTAGTTTAGTGTGTAAAGCGAGCATTTCTTGAATAATACTATTAAGAAAGTTACAAACGTGATAATTGAGAAAATTATTAAAGCGGTACTAATATTCCAAAAAGCAAAGTTAAGGCCTTTCGTTAACTTTTGCACTTAATTTAATCTGTGTAAATTTATGAGTATAGTTAATAGAAACGTTATTATGTAAATAACACATAATTTATATATTTTTTAATAACACTAGAACAACTTTTAATACTTAATAACATTAATATTATAAAGAATATAATATGTAAGTTTTAATGAAATATCGTTATTATATATATATCTATCGTCTATTATATCGTATTATCGTATATTAATATATATCGTCTTTCATTTCACAAAACCAACATTGCTTTGAATATATATAACATTAATAATTCATTCTCACTTGAATCCAGTTTCGAGTTACTTGAAATCTGAAGTGTAAATTGAGTTTTCTTTTGAAGTTACACATCTCAATGTCGTATAGAAAGATGAAGTTACATAATATATACATATTTTTATCTTTTGCACTATCGCTACCTTTGGCTGTTTGAATTTACTTGTGTTCATTTTTTAAACATTCTGAATATAGATAATGTAATATCAGTGTAATCTTTATGCTGTAGCATTTTATTCCTTTTTGTTATATATTAGCGTTCTTAGTTCACAAATAAGAAAATAAATAATTACTATCATTTCAAATGTTCAAAGTTCAAAAACTGTTGAACCCTTTTAATGGCATCGTTAGTTATTCCACTATTAATTTCGTATCATGATTTAATTTTAATCTGTACTCATATATCAGTTTTGACCGTGACTTTATAGATATATAAAGTAATAAAATAATAAACTATAAATTTATGATTTAATAGAGTATCCACGGAGTTTTTTTATCGATTCTCTCCATCCTCCCTTTAAAACGTATAACAAGTATTTGAAAGCTAATAAGTAAATAAATTTGAATAATAAAATATTATTATAGCTTCGACTTTACTTAACTGAGAGAAGATATTTTTGAGAAACTAAAATGTACATAAAATGTAGGTATAATTTATTTATTATTATAAACATAACCCAATCTGATTAAAAAAAGAATATACCTAAATTATTTGAATAAAAGAAAACCTAATTATATCTAATAAAATAAATCTACCTGAAGCTCCGGAGAACTATATTTTTATAATCATAATTCGATTATAGTAATATAATTTAAGTATCCATCCATTTGCATCTCATATCACGTTATAAGTAATGAGTATGAGTGACAGAAACACTTTCATTACACAAAGTGCGTTTCATACATCACGTAAATGCCTTGAAACATGTTTTAAAAATAATGTTAATATGCACTTCATAAATGCACTGATCAGTAAAAAAAAAAGTAATATTCTTTGTTAATAAATCTTTTATTTAACAAAACATGAAAGCCAATATATCTTCTGAAGCATTCTTTATGAATTATGTATTATCTGTACGTTATAAAAAAAACTTTTAAATATACACTCATGAATATGTTTATGCTTTGTGTTGAAAGCTGGGTATTTATTAAATATAAATTCAAATGTGCTCAGAAAATTTATAAAGCACGATACATTAGAATGAGAGGAAGTAAAGTGATTGTTTAATAAAAACTTATATTGTATGTAAAATTTTATTACAAAGTATTATTCTAGGAATGTTTGTATGTTGTTATGGAATTTAAAAAAATACATATTAATTTTGTTGTAACAAAAATTCTTCAGGATGCATTTTTGCATTTTCATATACCCATTTTTTTTTGTTTTGATATTTATAAAAACCTTTATTATAACTACTGAGACTAAAATTAAATAAGACAGCACATACTCGTATTTCACTCAAAATTAGTTAAAAGGCCTAAGCGCAATTCTACAATCAAATGTTTGCTCATCCAACATCTACATGATCAGTGACGTCACAAATTTTACATGAAGATTCAGATATTAGTAATTTAATTTATTTGAGACTCAAATGAAGATCTTAAAATGAACTTAGTATCTTAATAAACCATCCAGTGTTGCATAGACAGTTGAAACTTGAAATCTACCAACGGACTAAGATCGTTTTTGATTCTAATCTAACACGTAGTACCTGAGTTGAGAACTTCCCTAACTAGGTCCTTCTATTATGAAAGGTGTAGACTTGTTCTGAGTTAGTGAGGGAATTACAGAATCACCACTATTCTTATTATATAATATATAATCTTTCTCTTTATTTATTTTAAACAGGTTTTCGATTTATATCCTAATCTACAGGCGAAGTTAGTTAATTGTGGGTATTATAATTTAGCTAATTTCACATATTCTAGGAATTAAAATATTGATGTAAACGTTACATTGTATTTTGTGTATGTGTTCGTATTTGGACGACTTTACACGAAAAAACTAAATATATTTTAACAGATCTTATAAAGAAAAAAAAATAAAAATATCAAATACATTTTCTGATAAAATCTTATCTGTGGACGAAAAAAATATCATTAAACATACATTTTATAAATCATTATTACATACAGTCTTATCTATAAAATCAGTCTTACGCATCAGTAAATTCATGATGACATAAAATCTAATGACGTATGAGATTAGCAATGACGAAATCGTGTTAATATACTAACAACATTTTGTAAACAACCAACTAAGTAAACTGCAATAAGTACAATTAAAACTAGTATATTAAAAAACATACCGAAGATAACGAAGGTTACAATTTAAAAAAAGTAAAAAGTTGTAAAATATATGTAATATGTAATTATATATATATATATATATATATATATATATATATATATATATATTTGATAAAATAGTTATACAACTTTACCAGACAAAGTTGAATTGAATATCACGTCTACTCGAATATCGACAAGTATGCCGGGTGCAATACCAAGACTTAGAGGTTATTCTTTGAGCGAAAAATTGCTAGCTGGAAAATATACTGTACATTTAATATGGTTTCCTAACATAACATAACTCTTTCTCCATATCCTCGAAAAATTTTAGATAGATAAATAATTTATATATAATATTATGACTGAAGCAAAAATAGACACGTAATATTTTGGTATTCCTTTACGCCGCGTATCTATTATAATTATCGGGGTAAGCTGTATAATTTAATTAAATTATAATCAGTTTATTATTAAAATATATTAAAGATATTATATTACAAAATATATATTAATGCAAAAATATATGTTAATACATGTTTAGTTAAGGATAACAAGGACTCAAATTATTAATTGAACGAAAATTTTAAACTATTAAAGATCAGTGGATTTTATTTGAACCCATTGATTCTTAAACAAGTTATAAAATCAAAATACATTTATAATTGGAGTAGGGTATGTGTACATAATATTTGACCTTCACTTTCAAGGGTAATATTTACGCGTGTCTAATTCAACTAAAATAGAACCATACAATAATAATCCCATGTCCGTCTGTCAGTGCCAATTTGTCTTTCATATCCCACGGTACATATCTCCGGTCATAAATAACATATCAGATGGATTCTTCCACGAGTAAATTTAGAACCGCTCTTGCGTAATTTGCTTCTGTTATTTATAATGTTTATTGTTTTGAAATGTTCAAATATTTTCAATTCTATCTCTATGTTAAGATCCATTTTTTTACAATTAAAAATTTTATGCTCATGTTGTTTATGTAAATAGCAATAAATTCGTTGCAAGTTTGACGGTTAATAAAACATCAACTAGTTTATTTAAAAATAAAAAACTTGCCAATCATAGATAATATATTTGGTTGTAACATTACACAAAACAAATACTTAAATCATAAATTCCATTTTTAATACATTAACTTTTATTTGTTTTTCTACGTTGGTTGAAAGCTTGTAAAAGTAAATCATTGTTATTTACTTTCCAATACTGGCTTACGTATATTATAAATATGTACCGGTGTTTGATAATCAAATTCATAAATACTAAAGTGACAGTTGCCCGATAACATATCAACATTATATAAATACTTTAGGCATAGGATGTTATTACGATATGATGGTAAACTGTCAAACATAGGATATGAGGTTTCAACAAAATGCTTTTACGTATTTACGAACTACGACGTATTATAATATATATTTTACGTATATACGAAATATACGGCTCTTTTTATGGCTTAAGGAATTTACATTATTTATAATATATTTATACGCAATAAATATTATCAAAATACAAAAAATACATAAAGCCAGAAATCGAACCTAGTTTTCGAGTTATCTTCATAAACCAATTTCTTATTAGTGTCGATACTCACCATAATAAATGATAAGATCTTTGTTTTACCTGCAACCAAAATATACACATTTAGGAAATATGTTTTACATATAAAATTAGCCTTAATGTACATACAATTGACTTTTGTTTCATTAGAAACAGAAGTGGACAGCTTTATTATAATACTAGTTCTTACAGAAGCTGCGCCCGCTAATATTGTATAAGTTTATCTTTATTTCTTATACAAGTTCTACTTAGAGACAATTTTTCAACCTAACCTTTAAGTTTCAGGCGAAATTTGATTTGAGTTTTCAAGAAAACGAACAGACGGTTGACCAGACGTACAAAAATAAAATTGGTTAAATAAATCTTAAAAGAATCATATATTTCAAAAATATGAAAGTAGCAAATAATGTAAAGATAGAAAATATAGATTTATAGGGTAGAGTTGTATTGATAGAGATATATTGTAATAAAACTATAAATAAGAATTATATAGCTACAGAACTATATAATTCTTATTTATATTTTTGAAAATATCTTTAAACATGTATAGCCATGTTAAGCTTATTTAAATTTATATAAATATAGAATGTAAAAAACCGATACGGGCAGGGATTCGAACCCGCGACTACTGGGAAACCGTCCCGTAGTCACACAGAACAGTAGTCGCGGGTTCGAATCCCTGCCCGTATCGGTTTTTTACATTCTATATTTATATAAATTTCTTATTTATAGTTTTATTATAAGTACAGACTTATACCCGTCATTTGCACAGGATGTTTAGTCGTTCATTTTATTGTAATTGGATAGTTTTCCTTGCGTTAACATTTAGGGTGTGTAAATGCTCTAAACGACTACTACAAAAGGAATCTACTACATTCTCAGTTTATGAGATACACATTCTTGTGATTCTCTTATGATTTTTATACATACACAACTAACCTTATTGCTTTTAACATGTTTTTGTTCTTACATACATTCTTATTATATAAGGTTTTTCTTTATTTCAACATACGGGTAGTAATTCTAAGTTTTAACTAAAGCCGGTATTCTCAATAAGATTAACTAACTGCGTAAGTTAACACCATAATAATTACGATTAAACACAATTTTTACTTTCTTGTACAAAGTTCCACTTTTTTTAAATATGTGACACCATAATAGATTATTTAATAAATTATTTAACATATATTCTATTTTATAAGCAGATAACAAAATTCACGGACGGATGCGAATCATATATTAATATATCACAATATCATAAATCATCACTTTCTATCTTATCAATGTGTTGTTTGTCAAATTTCAGAATTGACTATCTCGTATCATAGTACCTAAGGGATAAATTTATTTACTTTATTACAATACTAACGATACTGAAACTCGATATAAGATTTCATACATGACGGGATATTATAAATTAAATTAATGTATTAATTAGTCAGAAAAAATAAATTTAAATAAAATATAAATTTATTACAATTACAAATATTTACTTAAATTAATATTCTAATATTATGAAAAAATTTTTTTTTCCTTTTTTAAAATATGGAAAAAAAAGATATTTACTATAATACCGAACAGATGTTTAAATGTTAGCAGAAATATATAAATTTACATTCTATATTAATACATTATATGCGTACCAGTTATATAGCTAAGAACAATCATATATTCTCGTGAGAAATACTATTTTGCAATTACTTGTACAAGCATTGAATAAAGCTTTATCAAAGAAGCTCCTGTTCATTGTTTTTGTGAAAACCAATCCCCTATGATAGAAGTGTAATGATTAACAATTTATAAAAAAAAAGAAATATCTTTAAAGATATATTGTATCTTTATCTTTAGGAGGTTATATTAAAAAGGTTTTATTAGTAACCAAAAACCACACCAATAAACCTTGTAAAGTTTCGTACCTCCCTAAACTTTATTAGACCGGGGTGACGTCATTTGAGTCGCAAGGGTTAACATAACAGTTGACCTTTTGAAGGGCTGCTTGTTAGTGTTTGAATTATGACTCCTCACATTCATTTGCATATATGACTTGGAACTTCGTTGTTATACCCCAATGATAAGACCCAATGAGGCTTTCCTATGCTTATGAGGGGTCATTAATAGTTATCTATTGTAAGTTTAGAACCTTCTAAAATATTTGATTAAAATAGAAATTGTCTCCCATTTATAAACTATCAAACGTGGCATAGAAATAGCGACGACATAAACTAAAATATTACCAATATGGAACATAACAATTTTAATAACAAGAGAAAATAGTACCACTATGTTTTCGGTCTAGCAAAATAAAACTCGTACCATATATTATTCAATCAAACCCTTCTCATTTTTTTTTACATTTAACATTTATTTTTTTATAGTGATTTGGTGGCTAACAACGCCAGGGTGATCTCGTGATGGTAAGTTGTCCGTGGATATACATTGACAATAGTCTTACAAGACACATTTAACTGTAACATACATTATTAAATGCAAATTCAGGTCTGAAAGGACCTTGTACGTTTTAAAGCCTTTTGATGTGAAAAGCGATACGTCAATGAAACTGGTAAAATTAAATTCTCATTACAATTTTGTGTCATAGAAAAATCATTATCTTTTGTGATTGTGATAAAATCACATTTATTGTATGAATAAAAAATTGTAAACATGGTTATGTTTTAAAATTTTTTTATCATACAATAAATTATGGTCATAAACAAGAAAAATGTTTGTGATGACATCACTTTATATTTTTTTATATCTTTATAAATATTTCTACAACCAGTTAAATATTAAGTAAATAAAATAGAATAGTAATTTAATGATGTAATTACAATTAATCCTTAAACGAAACAGGGTAAAATAAACCCATTGTTTCAATATTCACTCTTAACTTTTACTCAAAGCATTTAAAACAGATATTTCTCGTAAAACGTGATTTAATATTAACATCTATCCTTTCACGAATTAATTGTCAAACACGCAATCGAGAATGTATAAAACATAATTACATTTTATTGTACATATTTAATTATAAATTAAGAGTTTGGGATTTTAAATATATTTTCTAAAAATGTTTTAAAATCAATCAAAATTATTTGTAATGAACATTGTTACATGTATGATATTCTTGTTGTGTACTTGAGAATATGTGCAATATTTAAAAGATTGATGTAAATCAAAATAAAGTCTATTATAAAGTAACAAAAGCTGTACATTTTAATTTCGCCAAAAGAGGGTTAACGCTAGTATTACAGAATAAACGGTATGTAGCCCTCATTTACCCGTTCACCACAAATTCAACCGGATATCCGGCGAAGCATTTCTGTCTAACGAAATTTTTACCCGCATAAATTAAACTCGGTTTTGTAAAATTAAGCGATAAATGAGATGTAAGTGTAAGCAATCCTAATTTATCACTTCATTAGTTAACCTTTTTTAATACGTTTTAAATGTTTTAATTGGTATGTATTGTTTTATAATAAGGATTATAACGCGGGGGTAACAAAATGTCTATTGCTTTTGATTAAAGTACTTTCCTTGGCTTTCAAGAAAAAAACCTTGAGGAAGATTCGGATAAATAACAAGATAGAGTAGAGCCAAGACCTAAGGCTAATTAATACCTTAGGCTCTTACAGTACCTATTACATTAGTGTTAGGATCGTGCTGATATAAATGTTACCATCACGAAGAAACTTCAAACCAGAATTTGTGATAGCAACAATAAAGTCGTTCTACATAATTTTTAACATAATATACGTTAGCATAAATAAAAGGCAATACGTAAAAATAAATATGTAGTGAATTTATTCGATTGGATTTATTATTTATTACATACAAAATAATGAATACTATGACTAATTTTAAATTTGTCTCAAAAGTCAAGTGATTTTTAACTTAAAAAATGTATCTCGTATAGCACCTAAAAGAGTCTTCATAGCAGAATTTCACAAACTACTTTTGAAGTGGATCATCTTCCACGCGTTCTGTTAAAATTGGGTTTTCAGATCTTCAGTCCAAAGTTGTTGCTTAAAGAGACTGTTTTAAAATAACAAAATAGAGCATTCGCGAAACCAACTTTATTTATATATTCGCGAGAATATATAAATAAAGTTGGTTTTAGAGACAGTAAGTTTATAGCTATCGATTTCGAATGTTCTAAAATATTTGCTATTCAAAAGCTAACAGTATGTAACGATATGAAAAAAGTAACATAAGCTATGCAAAAAAATACAAAGAATTCGAGCCTATAAATTTTGAAATCTGTAAAACGTTTACTGGATATCCTGCATCATTTCTAGTACCAATACAAAGAATATACCACTTACATTTTTATGAGAAATACTCCGTCTCCAAAGAGCAATAAAGTTTTTAAGTTGAACCTTTCAAGATATGAATGTTCAGATGGCGTTTGTTATGGCTCTTGCGTTTTATACCTAAGTACTGCGTAAGCAGATATATTGCTTTACTTTTGGGAAATCTGGTAAGTAATATAAGTCATTTTATCCGATTTTACGAGTTCATTTGAGTTCAAAAGTAATACACAATTTATTCAGAAACATTTTCAACATGCGGTCAAAATGGCAATAACAATTTTATGAAGTCTTCATAAATATTAATGTACTGTTGTGAATTCCTCTTAATATATATTTTAATTTAAAATCATATTTTATTACTTCCAAATTAATAAATGTCATACTTCATTCAAATAATTCACTCTAAATAACTAAAGGTAGGCATTATCTTCCTCTAATTAAAGTACCTTATGAAAATTAAAATTGCTGTATTACGCCCTTGGTTTAATTAAACGGAACAAAGGGTCTTAATGGCTACCTACTTTTAAATAATTACGAATTGAGGATTTGGGAATTCTGTAATATTTCAGTGATATAATTTCTCCATTATTTAATAAAACAATTTTCCTGTTTCAATTGTTTTCTGTGTAATGATAAGTAATTGCTAGTTACCTAAGAGTAATTACTCTTTGAATATAATTCAGCTGATGATTTTTTTTTTAATATATCTCTTTATATATATTTAGTAGAATTTTATTAACCTAATTATGTTTTAAGTACAGTAGATGTAATAGTTGTATTTAATGGCACCCTCTAAAAAATACATCTAACTTTTAGCAGCTATTAAGAAAACGTTTAATGCGATGAATAATAGAAAGGGATAACCGAACCCTATTTTCTCTCTACTTTTTGCTTTACATAAATTCCGCATTCTTCGAAGGTGATATTTTTTTTAACCTGTTCACTTTTTCAGAAGTTCAGCGCGATGTTTTACCTGATGTCTTGTCAGATGCCATTAAAATCATCAAGATGAATTTAAAAACTAAGTACAGAATAAGAATAAGAATTTAAAACTAAGTACAAATATGTAAAGGTACACGCAGTTAAGAATAATTATGTACTGTATATGATTTTTAATCAGGTACTTCAATTAATCTTGAGCCATGTTGTAAGACACCATAATATAAAAATCTAATTTATTAAGTAATCCATCTTAAGTAAGGTTCGAAATATCATAATGCACCAATTTCAAAAATACTTACATATAATCATAAAAGCAAGATGATTTAAGACATTGGAAAATCAGCTTTATATTTTTAGAATAAGGTGGGAATTTCACAAATTCTTCATCTAACCAGGGTGTTAGCAGCGATAATATTCAGGTTAAATACATCACCGGACTAAGGGGTAGACATGATTGATGGACCATGACTATGCGTATATAAACGGGGTAGTAACCGATGTAAAATCTATATTGTTTTGTGCGTGTGCAAAAACATAGTAGAATATCTTACCATAACAATAGTTATTTTTATAGAAAAGTTATTTTCTTAGCTTGAGTTGATCAAGCATACAAGTAAAATTAAAATAAACTGACATAGTTTCGGCTTTGTGTGATTTACGATGGCATAAACAAAACACAGGTACTTTACATCTTAGATGTAAGATATCCCCCTGTCTGTTTAGAAGAAATAACATTTTAAATATCATTTGATACTGGGATGGGTAGTTAGTTGGCTATTTTATAATAATATTAAAGCAATACTCATTTGTTATATATTTAGGTTGGTATTTTATAACATAACAAAGTGTTCAATATAAATATACACTCTATATGAATAAATTAAATGTCTTAAAAAGCCACCCAAGTGGCAGTTATTAGAAGCAACGGTGGTTACAACACGCCACGCTATTTGAGGCAAGATGGCTGCCAAATTACAATTACAAACTGAATTATAGGTTCAACAAATGATATTTTCTCACGGAATTTGTAATATCTGGGTGTATTGTTAAAATGAAATGAATTTCTTGTTTCTGTAATATTGGATCTTTGTTCCAATACATTAAATTAATTAAATACCCCTTGTTATTTCTAAAGTAAGACATAGAGCAATTAATTACAAACAATACAAAAAGAACTTCTTAGAATTTTCAAATAAAATATTGTTTTTCTTCTACACTAACAGCAATAAAAGTAAAGCAGAGCTATGACCATTTCATCGTCAGTAAAATATAAACTGGCCCTGATTTTCCCTAACAAATTAGAATTTATTATAGCATCACCCAAAATTATAAAAAGTTTTTCTTAAAAAGTATTTATATAACTTGCCAGAGACATAAGCTGAGTTAAAATGTAATGGAATATAAATACACATTAGTGTTAGTTGAAGTAATTCACCGGCGCCAGCTGTTTTTATCAGGCCTTTATATCACGTCTCTAATCAAATGCATAGATTTTTTTGTAAACTTTAATTAAATGCCACATTAACTTAATTTTTATGTTATTAACTACAAAAATGCAGTAAATACGTTTTCAAGTTCAAAGTAAGAGCGCCAATGGGTTTTAAGGTTCACAATGTAAACATATTACACAGTTAAACCGCCCCGTTGGTTGAGTGGTTAGCGCAGACGCCTAACGTATATAAACGCAATGAGGCTCGGGTTCGATCCCCGACAGGGACAGGCCTGTATGTGATGAGCATAGATGTCTGTATTTCTAGGTTTGGTCGTTTATTAAATATATTCTCATTATTTACTTATATATGTGTATTTCTATGTATTTGTATCGTTGTCTAACACCCTTAACACAAGCAAATAATTTGCTTATTTAGGAGTTAGATCAATGTGTGTAACTTGTCCTGTATTATTATTAATGTTCAATATTATTAATAAAAAAGAAAAATAGTTTTTTTTTAAATTCTAACTGGGAGTTTGATAGGTTCGCGCTCTTCAACCATCTCAATAAAAATCACAATAAAAAAAATCAAAATAACATACATACAGTAATAATTATATTACACACATAAGTGTATGTAATATAATTATTACAAAGATTGATTGTTCATACTTCATACAAGTGTGATTAAAATTGATACATTTAATGCAGGTGGTAGTTAATTGATGTTGATATCAAACATGCGGTGAACAGGTGTAAGGTAAACACTCAAGACTAGATTATATTGAAAAATTGTTTATGTTATGTAAAATACGAGCAAACTATACTATACTTAAGATAACCGACTAATAACTTAAAATTATCACTTGAAAACTAATTACTTTTAACTCATTACTAACGAGGCTAATAACGGATAATGGTAAAAAATAATTCCAGATTAATAGAAACGAAGATTATGGAATGCCATGGATTCCTTGCGAGAACTTATCACGTAATCAGTAAAAATATAAAAATATTATTTTATGATATACATATCTTTTACATAATAAAACACAATATTTTAAATTTTATTCTTAAGCAAATAAAATGTTAAACTAAACTCATTTTAAATTAGAATGTATGTATGTCGTTTTTGTTTAATAAACAATACTTAAAAAACCATAGACTAATGTATTTAATATACTCGTATTTGTGACTAGCAACACCAATCAAAAACAATTGCGGTCGTAATTACACTATCATTTGTCTTAATTATTTGTTTCAAACGTCATCACAAGTTATGTGTATGAATTAAATTTGTAGGTATATTGGTTTATATTTTACAGTTTATTAAGAGCTAATGATAAACACGTGTAATAACATTTCTAATATTTTGTGTTAGAGCTATATATAATATTTTACAATCTATTTCATATGTATGTTACATATAATGAGAATTTAATCATTTTTAAATTTCAGTTGTAGAGAACGTTCCTAAAATGACATAATATTTAATTGGAAAGTCATTATGTAGATTAAAAAATTGGTTTTTATATAAATACACGAGAAAGCTTTATACGATGCTGTGTTAATTTTGTTTTCGTAAGATGAATCGAATCATGATTAATGGATGCTTTATTTAATAATGGCTGCATCCCACGTCTTCTAACTCTGAAGTGTATTATTATCATGCACAAAATGTATTATTTTTTATTATTTTTAGTTTAAAATTTTAATTTAAATATTAAAATTTAAAATTATGAAAATTAAACTTTCCTGGCTACCAGTAAAGTTTAATTTTCACAAATTCTCAGTGGATTATTGCATCCTAAAATGGACTCCAACCCATTAACGTCAGAGCATAGCTATTATTTTTAGAGCTTTTATTATTAGTCAGAGAGTGGTATTTCGCTTTTATATATCACGAAATGTGGCTTAGCTTAACGGCGTTAACTAATTCTGTACTTAAAACGCGCATCTACCTGAAAATTGAATTTTTAAACTAAGGTCTTTTTTGAGAATTACAAGAAAATAATAAATTTAGAAAAATGACACAAATATCCTATTATATATATTATAGATATTTTCAATTTTATGATTAATTAAATTGTTAATCAATCATCTTATCATCAATAACGGATAAGTGTTATCACTAAATTATTAATCTCTTTTACAAAGGTACATATACATATAAAAATCAGTAACAAAGAACCATATTATAAAAAGGTCAATAAATTTATTTAAAGTCAAATACTGCATATGCAATGCTCGAATTTTTATCTACATCATTTTCCTTTGCAATGTTGAAATAAGGTTGAATTCGAGAGAAATGATCAATATACAGAAAAAAGGTTCTAACAAGGCTAAGACTGATATGTGTATTAAAACTGGAAGTGAAAAGAGCTTGGCACTGCTGATAAAATCATATAATAAATTAACTGCTACTTAAACATAGATACTACTTTATTTTATTTTATTTTATTACAGCTACCCCCACTCGGTCACTCCGGTTCTTTTATAATTTGATTTCTGTACTACAATTGGTATTGAAGTATATTTAAACTTAACGTAAATTAGTAATTTCTAAGACTTTCATGAGTAGGTACTACGACTTAAATTATTTTTACAGATTTAACTCGCGTATAATTAATTAAATTTTAAATTTACATTTTAAATTTAACCCGACGCGACGTTTCGAATGCTTTGCAGCAATCGTGTTAATGCTATTAAATAGTAGATTTTATTCATAAACAAAAACCGAAGGTACTTGTTTGTAGATAAAGATAATTTGAACAGTGAAAATATGTTATTACCAATATTATAGGCTGTGCGTTAAAATATCGTCAATCATTTTATAGTATTTGAAGTCTTGGGCAAAAGATAGTTCATAAATAAAGTTTAACAATACGTTATCCGCAAAATCATTGTGAGGTACTTCTCTTTGAACGAGCTAGATAGCTTTTCCTTTGAATTGGATGGACCCTTTATTAAGTATGTATCGTCTGACAAAGTATTGTATGAGTTGAGTTCGAAATTTTGATAAAAGAATTTTCATGTAATACAATTTCAATTTGGATTCTATTTCAACATTTCATTGATAAATTTATTGAAACATAATATTTTATTATATATTTCTATGTAACATATATTGTTTTTACAATAGTTGCTTGCCTTTTAAGTAATTTCAAAATAGTAAAATAAAGTGTTGTAATTCTTAATTCCTGTGTATATTTTTATTTCATGCATAACCTTATGGGAACATTACTCAATCTCTGTTTTGGCTTTATTGTGGACAAACATAAGTATCTGTTATAATCTTTACTACATTAAATGACGTAATAATATGTCTGCCTTTTAACACATAAAGACATTTTACTTGTATTATAGTCTGAAACTACGATTATTATTATTCAGCATCAACGTTAGGAATATTATTATTTTATAATGACCTAGTTAGTATGAGCATACCGGTATATTAACTATAATATTATTTCTTAATTAAACTTACAGGAAACATACTGTAATATGCATATTACTATATAATATGTTACTTATATAATTTATATATAAACTATTGGTTGAAGAAACTTTTGCACGCCGTTAAAGTTAAGGTTATTAAAATAAATGTCATATATTGGCTGTGAATAATTAGGTTTATTACCAGATAACTAACATAGATGAAGATGGCTGCTGGTCATTATTATGTACATCGATAAGAATTATTTAGTGTAAACGAGTAGCTTAGCTACTCGTTTCATTAGTCTCCAAAATCAAGGTCAATAAATATAAAAATAATCAATGTTATATACAATGTAACCTTTATATATTACTTACATTATAATTATTTGACTACCTGCTTATTACTACAGCTAAGTAATAATAAACGTCATTTACACACTTTTGTTCAAAAAGTTTTATTTTTTTCTTAACATAATCACTAAAATTAGTAAATAATATACTGTGAATAACTTTTTCATGTTGTTTATACTTTATAGTCAGACGTTATCACTAAATTTAATAAATAATATGCTGTTAATAACTTTTTTTGTTGTTTATAGTCAGTCAGCTTTATTGTCTCTCTAAATGATCTTCCAGAATTCTAAGCATTAGGAACAAGATATATATTTTTTTGCTCATTCAAATTATCATACTAAGTACCTCACACCATTACCTGAATAAACCAGTCAAAAGTGTTCTTCAACATAAAACGTCTATTATTTTCCTTAATACTATTCAGGCGGACCTTCACAGATTTATCCATTATTCATAGCTGGCGTTTACCCAAAATGACTTATCAGTGACACCCCACATCGTGCCAATATCAAGATGTAGCCATGAGACTAAAATTAAGCGTGAAAGAGGAGTTGCTATTAACGCTGACGTTGACTTTGACAGGTGATCCGTAATGACACTGATAGTACTAAAATATAATATGGTGGTTCCAGCTAGGAAAAAGGAAACAATACATTCATTATGGCCAATCAAAGCCGTACAAACGACATAAAAATCGTTCGATTTTTAAAAGTAAAAAATATTTTTTTATATCCACTGTTATTTTAATAATTACAATTTATTAGGTCCATGTTTTTGTGTATAGATCTCTTTTGAAATATAATTCTTTTAGAAAAATACTGCTGAACCTGGTTGAGAACCAATATTTCATTCTAAATCATACTAATTGACAACTACATTTTACATAAGAAGCGGTTCATTGTCCTGTATTGACGTATTTATAAAAACAACTCATGACATTTACTATAATAACCTTGTCATAAGACATGTCTTTGAAAGATTAAATGTTTTTACAATATTAAACATACAGTAAGCTTCATTACCATAACATATTATAGTCCATATATTCGCTTTGTTATACTAAACTCGAATGAGAAATAATTAAGGCTTATACTGCTCTGTTATATAATGTATACGTGTTATAAGGGGTGGCTATTATATATACGACATGAGGTACTCGGCATTGAGTCGACGACTTGTTAATAATTCCAGGATTACTTGGAAATTTTCAATATTCATTCTGTAAATTACACGCCATATTTGATATTTTTTTATATAATATATCATTTAAAAATATGTTTAAGTGGTTGTAAGAGATCGATTAAAATTATATAAATGTTTATTTCATGTCTTTAATTAAATACAGTAAGATAACTACAGTACCTACGTAGGTAACTGCTTAAATTTCATGTTTTTCAAAACAATAAATAATAATGAGTTTAAATTAAAAACTAACCTTTATATATTTATATTGAAACAATCTTCCTTATAAATGTTTTCTTGTAAATTTATTCCCTTATTGAATAATAGTAGTATGCATTTCATTAAAGAAATTCTATTACAGAGAGATAATACATAATACATTCCTTAACAAATAAGTTTTTTGAAAGGAGGGAATTATTAATGATAATCCAGAAGTGTTCGTGGAATATCTTCGAGACGACAACATAATAATAACCGTTTCGAGTAAGGTTCAGACTATAATGTAAGTAAAGTACATTATTATAACCATAAAAGGTTGTGAAATATGATTACTTACATAAATATAATAAGGAAAATAGAAAACAAAATGAGAAATATATGACAATCCATATTGAAGACAACAAAACTAGAGTCTGACTTCAATTCTCACTAAACTAAGAAGCTTACTTCAATTTTATTCAAAAAAGACAAAATTAATAAAAACATTGTACAAAATGAAATTTGATATTTAATCCTTACAGTAACTTGACAATAAGTATGTAATGAAAAGACATATTGTAGAAAGAAGTACGAAATAGTTTTATGGTAATATTGTAACTATAAAAAGTTAAATTTTTCCTTTTTATATGTGTTCGTATAAAAGTGAGAAAAATCAACTTTTTTTAATACAATAGTATAATAAACGCCGGTCTCTTGTATTACTTTTTCAATGTAGTAAGGCCTTGGAAGAAAACCTCTAAGAATCTACGTGATTTAGGAAATATATCATATAAGGAACGGTAATAAATTTATAGAAATATTAAATGAAAAATAAACCGATACGGGCAGGGATTCGAACGCAGGACCTCTAGGAAACCGTCCTGTCGCTTCCCAGAGGTAGCGGGTTCAAATCCCTGTCGGTAACAGTTTATTTTTCATTCTTTATTTATATAAATTTAAATAAGCTGAACATGGCTATACATGTTTATAGATATTTTCAAACAAGAACAGAAATAATCTAATCGAAACTTAACTGAATGTGAAGACAATGAAAAAAAATCTTGTTCTTGCAGCATAAGAGACCATAGAATGTCTTACATTTTTGAAAAATAAAACATAATTAAAAAACGAAACAACATCTAAGTATTTTTCTAAAAAAGTCGCTTCTTTAGCACAGCTGCGTCACACAGTTTTTACGGTTAACTTTACAAAGAAATAATTTACATTGTTAGAAATTACGTTGTATGGTTCACGACTTTTAAACATCAGAAGGAATTTGAACTTTTTTTCATACTTCTAAAGAGAAACTTTCTTCTGAAAACCAAAAATTCATTCAGAAAGTAGCCTTTTGAAAGAGCTAACGTAAAAAGAATATATAAAAATACGTCTTGGGGTTTGTATGTAAATTTGAGGCATATAAATAACGACAACAGAAACGACAAACGACATATGAAGAATGTTAAAACTTTTTACATAATACTATTATACGTTTCTATTTTTCAAAGGATATTTAAATTTTCAATTATAGATCTAATATTTTCTATACATTAAATTATTAAGATAAATGTATTGAAATAAGTTAAGGCGTAGGTAAAAAACTTATCGCTTCTCATTAAATTGTTTCCTTCAAATAGAAATTGTACCAATATGGTAAAAAATCATTCCGTAGCACTTTTGCATACCTACTGATCGCAGCCTCACAGCTTAATAACTTTGGCCCATAAAAAACGATTTATTAATAAGTTGACTCTCAACACCACCTTTTTAAAACTTTATCCGATTGTCTCAATAAATGTTTCATATGAATTTACAGAGGCAAACTTATATAAAACATATATTTATTTACGTTATCTATAAACGATTGATTTGTAATGCTATTAAAATTCCAATCTAAGTATGATAATATCTGTAGATCTTGTCATACATAATGGCATTATTTTTCTTTTGTCATCCTAGTAGGGATAGAAAATTCTAATCTAATTCTAATCTATACATTGAGATAACATCCAAATATTTTTTTTATTTCACGACATTTTAGTCAGTGATGTTTTCTTTAATATACAGAGGTCGTTTTTTGAAAATCATTATATAATAATTTATGTCAAAAATAATTAGTAAACAACAACCAGAGGATGGATTGAGTAATTAATGGAATTAAGTTCTTATTAAGTGTTTTCAGCCAATTGAGATTAGTGGTTTGTTAATGATAACTATTTAAGCAATGCCAGTTTATTATAATGTTCCAACTTATCATTGTACAATCAAAATAAACTATTAACGTGACAATTATTTAAATTTATATAAATATAGAATAAAAATAAACCGATACGGGCAGGGATTCGAACCCGCGACTACTGGGAAACCGTTCCGTCGCTCTACCAACTGAGCTACCGTATCGCTGTCCGTCTCGTTGAATTGAGCATTCTGTGTTCGTCTTTATCGGGACGGTGTGACAATTATTGTCAATAAAATATCAAGGATTATATAAAAGATTTTCTTGAACCTAGAAAATATAAATTTGTACAGTGTTGTTGTATAAATCACTTGAAGTAATAAAAGTGATATATTACTTTACAAATTACAGGGATGGAATGTTAGATGCGCAAGCTTGGCTCTCAGCGGTCGATTTTATTACCTGTAAAAGTTATGGTGAAGGCACTTCGTTATTACTTATACTCAAGAAAATGTTTCAAACTATTTAATTGATAGGTAAAACAATATGATACAAATATTAAATGTCCATCCCATTAAAAATTGTGTAATATACAAAAGGTCAAGTCAAGTTTTTTAATATTATTTTTGTTTTTATTAAATGATGATACAAATTAAATTAATTAGTTAATTTGAGTTATTTGCCCTCTGAAGGATACAAACTTTAATATTTATAACTATAAGTATAGCAAAACAACTAAACCAGTAAGTTTAAGATTGGTTGAACCACAGTATATTAAATTAGAGTGAGAACTTAGTTCGCCAAGTTGGCAGTAAACAATGTATACCAACTTTCTAAGAAATGCCTACATAGTTCTGTTTGTTTGTCTTAACTTACTTAAATTACTAAGTATAGTGTAAATGTTAGTCTATATGTAGAGTTATTTTATTTTAGCAAACAACTTTCAAGATAACTTTAGAACAAAATCTATTTTGATCTACATTCTAACCTTTAGAATGTTATTTTTAGATTGCTTTCGTGATTTTTATGACATCATTTATAAATTATTTATACAAATATTATTTCCAGGCAAATATTTGGTTAATCTTTTTTAGCCTACAAATAGTATAATATTTCACGCTCAATTTATACCTATTACATCAAAAAGTTATCAATTGCATTTTCAACTAATATACATTACACAAAAGTTTTACTAAATTAGTAATCTTATACTTATTTAAAATTATATAAATTATAGAATGAAAAATAAACCCGACGGGACGAGACGGTTTCCCAGAGGTCGCGGGTTCGAATCTCTGCCCGTATGGGTTTATTTTTCATTCTATATTAATATAAATTTAAATAAGCTTCACATGGCTATATCTGTTTATAGATATTTTCAACCATCTTATTCTTGTTTATAAAACGAAAGATTTGACTTAATTATCAAAACAAAAACATAAATATTATAGTTCAATCAAACAACAATAGAAAACATTCAAAATAATTTACAGCTAAGTAACAGTGTAAAGGAAGTCTTATCCTACTCGGGCGTTATTGTCTTAACTGTACTCAGATAGAACATTGGTTCTGATATACGAAGGAAAGCCTACGATATTGAAGTAGAAGGATCTCAGGTATTGAGGATGGGAATTCCATTAGTGCTTTGGAATGCAATTCTGTATTATCTTCACTCTCCATTGACTCGCTCTTAGAACGTGTCGCAATAAACCTTAAGAAGAACCCTTAGTAATAATCTACAAATTGTTTTCAAAATTGTATCTATACATATGTTAGTAATATCATATTTTTTTAATTTTATATCTAATATGTTAAGCTATGTTTGTATAAAAAAAATAGTTTTTTTTAAATCCAAATAGGCTGAATTTAAATGAATGTAGCAATGATATCGGTTTATATGTGGGTCATGTTAGCCAATAAAGCTGGGTTCATAATATTTTAGGAGGTCTTTATCTTATAATGTAAGTACGCAATAAAAAGGAATAAAACGTTCCATATATGTATTGTTTCTCTCTTTAAAAACATGTCAAGTGGTAGAGTTGTAAGAAATATACTTTTTAATATAACGTAGATGGAGCTCATAGCTGAAAATAGAAAAATATTTTCTGTTTATTTGTGGCTGTATTAATATTTATTTGTTGTTGACTATAACAACAAGAAAATAATTTATGAAGTAAATTTGCCAGAAACTATAAGTTCTTCGTTACTAATGCTATAATGTAGAACGGAGATCGTCATTACTTGTTTGATGTTATTTTAATAATTCCAAAAAAAACTTGATGGTTACGTAATTTAACTTATTAAATGACTGTACTAATAATATTGAGATAAATGAAGAGACAAGATTCATTTGTTTTACATACTATACCTACTTGAATATTCTTGAAATTTGAATAGGGGATGATACTATTAACTCTTCGTTTAAGGTTGGAAGCAGTTAAATATTCAACATATGTAGCAAGTACCCCAATTGTTGATACCTTAGGGATCTTGAGACGCTAAAACCGTCTATGAAAGGTTTGGTCAAAGCCATTGTTACTTTAATATGTTAATATTTTATACTAGTATCTTATAATAGACGTAGAAGTACCTTATAATACATATTATATTTAAGTTGAGTGAACATACGAAAAATATTTGTAAATTCTATTTGTATATACAGACATATAATACATTAGAAATAAAAATCTTCAAAACAGTTAATTTTTTTTTCTTACTTTAACAACTATATAGCAACAGTGTGAAGCACGACATTTTTAAATTAAGGGTTTTGATGGAGGTTAAAATGGAAATGTGGTTTGAAGGGTTTAAGTGTTGCCTTTGTTATGAGAGTGGCATATAGATTGCACTTAGGCACCGTAGGTCCATAAAGTAAAAGATTATTTAAAATGTTTATGTTAGCCATAACATTAGAGGTGAGATAGTCAATGTTTAGATAATATTCATTAATGTAGAATAGATAAAACTAAGGAATATTTATAAATTTTATAAAAGTTTAAAAGTAATGAAAATTGTTTACCTTTTGTGAAAGATTAACTGATGTTTATTCTTTCTTCAGATATATTCGCTATACTATAAATATATAGATACAGGTAGAATAAAATATTTTTATAGATAACTGTAATTTTAATATGTTGAAATGACGCAATGAATGTAAAACTTAAAGTTCTATCTATACATATAATAAAATGGTCACTGATCCATTTCTGTATATGGATATATTAAAAAAAAAACATTATAAGGGGCCTTTATAGTCTCAAAAGAAACGAAAACAATGGTTTTACAGTTTGTCTGTTTGTCTGTATATCTGTATGTTTGTGCACGCTAATCTCAGAAATTTCTTAACCAATTTTAATGCTTTTTTCAGGAATATATTATCACAGTCTTCACTTAATATTTAGTCTTTATTTCATCTAATCCGGTTATGAAATAAAATACTTATGTTCATTTATGGCAATCACGTAATAGGTACCATGCAAATCTTATTCTATACATCTATCTGTAGAGGAGTAGTCTTTGTACGTTGAAAATATAAAAAAATATATACCAGGATATGAAGTGATAATTAACAGAATCCATTTTCAGCATTTTTAAAATCTTCGTCTGTTTATCTGTTTGTCTTTTAGTTGTGCACCCAACAGGAAAAAAAATATTTTCCAAAATTCATACGGGGGGATCTTTATATAAGCAAGAGAACCCAAAACAATGTTTTTTCATTTTGTCTGTATGTCTGTATGTTTGTGCACGCTAATCTCAGAAACGAGTTAATCGATTTGGATGCAGTTGTCGGGAATATATCGTCATGGGATTAACTTTACATTTTGTTTTTCAACAATCGGTAAACAAATAAAGAAGTTAATAATCTCTTGTTGTCGTAGCATTGCTACTTACCAGTTTAAAGGTTTATAGTTTTTACATACATTGGTAAGTACAAAGGGTACGTTTTTATCAAAATCGAAATCTACGCGTACGAAGTTGCAGCCACAGCTAGTTTTAAAATAAATATAACAATGTCTATCTTACATAAAGATAAAAATGGGGATTTTTATAATATTATGGTTATGTTTTTATATATTTGTAAATAATATCAAGGAATTTATCATAACATAATGCGATTTGTTCAATGTTATCAAAATATTTTAAACTAGTTAAAGAAATGTCAACATTCTTATTATCAGAAGTCATTCCTCCTATAATCATTCATTTCATAAAAGAGTTATAAATTAATAACAGTTTAAAAATAATCATATAAATCGATTATGAAATTTGTAACATAATTATTTAATTATAATTTGTTATTTAAGAGCTATTGTTACCTACGAAATGTTAGTGTTGGCGGCTATATTCTTAGCGGATGATTGAGGGGACAAAAGATTTGACAGCTCTGTTAATAGTTGTAATCGGTTATGTATCACGCAATCAACCAATCAAAAAGGCTAACACGGGGTATGACACCAAATAAGGTTTAAATCAATCTCCAAGAAACTGGGTTTGGGAGAAACTATACTATATATAAGTGAGATAGTTGGATTGCTTGTTAGTACTCTCGATTTAGATTACTGCTATTCATATGTTCCAACCTCATATAAACCAGCCTTTGATCACCACAAAGGGCTAAAACTTTACAGGAAATTGCCTATTTGCTCTCTATTTGCATTTTCATAAAGTATATATCACTTTCGTTGCTACGAAACGAAATAATAGTCTGTTCAAATTCGGAACAGATGCGATGTAAGTGTAATTTGATATTAAATACTTTTTCAAAAAAAAAAATGTAGCTACCAATCAAAATTTACAGATATGCTATACCATTTTCTTGTTCTACGAAAAAGATGTTAGTCGCAAATGGTCAGACTAAAGTTAATAATTTTTATAAAACATCTAACAGCTGAATCAATATTGCGACTCAATTTTTATATTTAGTTTAGGTGAACTAGTAAATGCAAATAATTGAAAAATAAGTGTTTTCCAGACTGTCGGGTCTTAAACTGTAAAATACGCTTGTAAACGACTTGAAGACTGAAGTAAATGAAATAAACCAGTTCACTTTTCAGCAGACAGTTTATTTTGTTTTAGATTTGCAATATTTTTCTTTTAGATTTCTTGAGGTTAAAAAGGAAAAATGTAAGTGCATATCTTTATTGCATATTATTAACTGAAGCTAAAACTGAAAACAAATGTATGAAGTACTATATAAAATTTTATTACGCAAATATTCAAATATTGTAGAATTGACGAGCTGGTACTAATTAATATTCCTCAGTCGTCGCACCAATATTTCAAGTGATCAAAACTTTTAATGATCTTGTTCACCTTAATCACACAAATTATGCAAAAGGCCATTGAACTAAATATATTTCATATGAATGAAAAGAATGTAACGACTGCGATAGGTAAAAACTTTACGATTTTGGTTAACTTCCACGAACTGGTAAATTATTCACAAATATTTATATTATAAATATTTACATATAACAAATATCTTAACTCAATTATGAATTACCAAAAAAATTATAGCGAACCGATAAATTAAAAATTTTATCAAAAATTTATTTATTTTGACAACGTAGTTGCATTTTGTAACATAAAATTAAAATATCACGACGAAAACTTGTATGAATATGAAAACGAATTTTAATTAAAATAAAATTCAATTATTTATATGTAAGGGTACGTCAATATGCTTTATTATAAAAATATCAATATGAAATATTAACATTCTATAAAAATTAATTTAGTTTTTCATTATTAAACAGGTTATTCCTTTATTATCCAACATACATACATACATACATACTGAAAGTAATGAAAGTTCAACCACAATCATCAATATTCAATTTCGAAATTTGAAGAGTGCATTCAATCATGAAATGAACGAATGATTCATTTGAACTACATCATTGGTATATGAGAGTTCTAAAACTTAATAGCTCACTAATAACAAACTGTGACAAACTGACTTTTCAAAATCAATCAATACATACTACAAAGGGAATTCCCTAGAGAAGGTCTATCTCTTTGTTCGTACTAATCTTAGGAACTTCGAACGATTTTAATGGACGGAGAACGCAATCTATTTTCTGAAAAGGTTTATTTTATTATTTTTCCTTTTATTTATATTTCCTTATTTTCTATTGTCTGTCGTCAATATTATAGTTTGGTTTTTATTTATTGAATATTAGATGGCCAATTTAATGGTCTCAGTTCATAGTTTAATAACGATACTACCTTATTATTAAAAAAATAAATCATATAAGACGAATAAACATAGTATAACCATTATTACTATTTTCAGATACAAAATCCTTTTGATTTAAAATAAGAAACAAAGAGCAAAATTTGTACAAATTGAAAAACTTCAAATAATTTCATACGTAAATAATGAACGACAATTATGTAATGGTGATTTGTTTATAACAAAACTCTACCAGATTTATTTACATTTACAAATTTAACTAAGACGCATTCATCATGGCTACTTCTTGTAAAAGTAGCCATTTATAAAAATCAAGCTCATCACTTTTCACTCCGTACTAATCTTGAGAGTGAAGACTGATGAGAGTAATTATTTTTCTTATAAACTCCGTTGTATAAAACACTTCAAAGAAACTATAAATAAATCTATAAAAGATCATTTTCAAAAAGAGAATTGTTTACGCCAACAGCCTCAAAGAATATTTACATTATAGTCAAAACACTCTGTAATTTGTTAACAAAATTCTACTATATTTTTAGCACACAGGAGATAATTATCGCTAAAATATAATATACATCTTATATATACAAACATAACATATTAGTACGATAACACGTTAATCTTGCTAATCTTTTAAAGCGAGAACAAAATTAGAAATGGGTGAAATAAAATACCCAATCATTTAATAATTCGTATATTTACCAAATTCCTAATAACTCAGATAATAATACAATCTGTGGGTTATATTTTAATAATAAATCAATTTGTACCCCAAACTATGAAATCTGATATATCTGATCTCAATAAAAAGGAATCCAATAACGTTGGATAAAATCTCTTGTTTCTGATGTAAATAGATTTTGGATAACGAGTTGGAAGAAGAAACGTCTTCTAAATTCGGTCATCCCTTGTACTTCTGTACTTTATTTGATATAACAAAATTTGAGCCCAACAAAACAAACATAACACTAACAAAACAAACATAACACTAACATAAGACTAAAGTTTTCTATATACCCAACACTAAATTAACAAGTAATTATGTATTTTTTTTTCTACAGTGGTTCAAAGAGTTACCGCCATAATAATTTTGTTTGCAATCATAGTTTTATACACAATAATCTTTTAAAATGTCATCGTATGTATGTATACATACATACCTATACATATTATGTGTTTTTATTTCTTTATGTATCTTGGATATCCTGGAATCACGTGATTTGCAGGAACACCTTACGGAAGCCCGTGAAGCGTTAGTCGGAAAAATCTGACCCTTATCCGCAGAAATCTCAATTACGAATGTTCTTCGATTAAGTGTACAAATTTACAGTTCAATAGATTTTTATTCAAACTATTTATTTAAACTTGCGGTTATAACAAAAGAAAAAAAAACAACTTAAAGGTTGGTATTGTTTTTCAAAATACAGAATAATGATAGGCTTCTCTGCACTTTTCTTTACTGCGAGAAACAGTGACCTGTTCTGATTTTGAAACCTACAATTTCAATAACTCTAACTCGTGAGGCCAAGAATTTTACTCGGAGTACCGGGTTGGTTTTACCGTTCCTTGATACATTTTTGTCTTATAATCTGAAAAATGTAGACCATTCCCTCACGGTTAGGCTTTTTTCACTTTGGTACGGAATTCTTTAGAAGGAAATATCCCAAGAACCCAACGCATTTTTATCCTTCCCGTCAAAAATACTAACCGAAATCTATTGAATTGTAATCACATTGTATCGTTCCATATTGTATTATAATATTTATCGTAAACGGACATGTAATAGGAGTTTTAATATTAATTTAAACCACCGTAAAGTGTCAAACAAAACTGATAAATATACTAAGAATTTCATATGTGATGCTGCTCTGTTGTTAAATTTCTCGCATAATTGGGCAGTTTCAATGACAGAATGTTGTATGTAACTTTCATACACGGAATATTTGAACTGTATGAAATATTTATATATATTAAAAACCTAACTGGATCAGTGCCACTTTTTTAAATTATGAACTTTAACACCAGTTGTAAAAAAAAGGTACGCCAACAGAGTCAAATTAAATAAATAATTTTGGTCTCAAAAAAGATTGGTTAAACTAAAATGCCTATGATATTAAGCTTTCAGTAGTCAGTGTATATTATGAACTATTTTTGAAATATTTAAACCAATTTATTATTTATATTAAGATTTATAATAAAATGTATTTTTAAATACTTTTGACACTTGTGAAAGGATTAGTTGCAAAAATATTTTTTTAACAAATTTACAGAAAGGAAAGACTTTAAAGACTACTTATTATTTTTAACAAGTTTCAGTTTTAGACATAGCCAATATTCGATAATTCGAAACGACAAATTACTTTCAAAAAAACTCTTGAAATTTTCATTTAAAAATCCCCTGATTCAATTTTGATTAAAATATATAAAAATATTTAAGTGATTGCCATGATTCTGTTTCTCTAAATTCAATATTCTATATATAAAACATTATAAAACTGTAACTCTTCAAACATTTTAGCATGTAACTAAAAAAAATTATCATGATTTAAATAAAATTAAAATTAATATCAGCCAAGTGTAAATCGGACTCACACACGTAGGGTTCCGCACCAATTTATATTAAAAAAATGTAATAAAAAATGTAAATTCCTTTGTTTTTCTTTAATATATACTATAAAAGATTGCTTTGGTTGCAAAAAGGGTTTTATTGTCCGTGGATAACAAAGTGATTCTAAAAAGGTTTCGTTGTTGCCTTTCGAGATGCGGAACCCTAAAAGATACTATTAAAGAGATCTCACATAATATTAATTCAGAAATATATATTGTAAAATAAACAAAACTGGTCACAAAGGTTAAATAAAGACGTTCATTGAAAATGCACCGCCAAATCAGTTCAAGGTTGAATATTTGATAGCCGCCGATCACTTGATAGTTCTCACTATACATCATTTATGACCAAGAATACAGAAATAGTCGATGAAAATAGAAATAAGAATTGTATATATTTGAATAATTTTGGCATTTGACCTTGAATCTTTACATAAAAAATATATAGCGCTTTCTGCTTCATATTCTTAATCTCATGTTTTATTTATGAGAATATTCCAAATTTTATATTTGTAAGCGATATTTACTAAATTATTTCAAATATTAATACAAAGAGGTTTCATATAGTTTTGGTTTACAAATATTATTAATCATATTACACCAAAGTATTCGATAAAAAAACTGTTGTTTATTTTTACGTAATATTGCTTAAATAATAATATAATATAATCAGTTCGTAATCAATGTTAAAGACACACAGTTATATATTTATATATTATATATAAACAGATTTATATAGGAGTATACACTCGCAGAGGGCGTAATTGTTTGAAACAATTATTAATGGTAATTCCATCTGTTTGTCTTATTATGAGATATATGCATCCATATATATAAGTTAAACGAACTATATTTATATTACTTGCCTGAAATTATGTCAAATACATTCTGTCATTTTATAAATATTAATTAAACTAAAATTTATTTAGTTATATAATATAACTGTAGATATTGAACATTAATAAAGTAAATATTAGTCTAATAAGTGAAATTTAATACTACAGTTAAATTGAATAAACAGACTCCATAATATGTTTTACTATTATTATATTACAAGTGATTTTATAATGATTGTAAAATTTATAATACAAGTTTATTAATATTTTACAAACGCAAAGTTTGAGAACCCAATCTGTGTGTTTGATAGATTGACGCTATCTTAAATTTGATAAATATTTCCCTGACATTTTGGAAGTTATAGAGATAATATTTAAACAATATTGTTAAAGGAAAATCTTCAAATATGGAATCTTAATATAAATTAAATAATATTTTTTTTATAAAGATCAAATGTGGTTAGTTGTGCTATGATCACGGAATGCAAGGAGTTATGAAAAGAATATAAAGAGAGAAGTCTTAAGGATGAAAGCGTATAAGAGAAGATAAAGTGGATGAAGTAAAAATTATATGGCAAATAATCATGTCTGCATTGAGATGCCTTATAATGGGAATCTTGAAGACATTTCACTTAAGACCCTAATAGAAAAAGTGCGAGTAAATAAATATAATGCCAAAATAACAAATTCATAACATAATATATTACATATACGTGTCCACACAACTATGGGACATAAAATACTGTAACTTACACTTCAAGAGGCTGTGGTACATTGTAGTACATTGTAGTACAGAATCCAATAAAAGTACAGGTAATTTATGATACCAGGGCCATCGCAATATACATTAAACCATTGTAAGATGGCGCACAAAATATATTGTGCGAGTAAGAAAATTTTGTTTAAGTTCAACCATCTTTTTAAACAAATTGTATCTTTATAAAGAGTTTAGTAGGTTTACATTACAGTAAATTTAAATATATAATATAATTTAATTATAAATTGAAATTAATTATGATTGTTTTAAAATTAATATTGTTTAAAAATTATCTTAATCACTTTATATACTACTCACTATATTCTAGTGAGTATGTTAACAAATCCGTGGCTAATATATTATAAATAACATATAATTAACAGCTGAAATTTTGTTACCATACAAACATTTCTTTCTCCACCGACGCTTGTATAAGTATTGTTTTTAAAATACAAAATATTAATTAAATTACAGAATTTAATACTTTAAACTTCCTCTTATTTAATTTCGAAGTATTTTTATTTTAAAGTACCTTATTCAAGACTGATAACAATGAAATATTAATAATAGTTTTGAACTCTAAGACACTTTAATATCGTAACTTTACAGTAAGTTTGCGCGTCTTAAGTTATTAGTTGTACTTTACTCTGATTTTACATTTAAATTACGATGAATTGTAGAGTAGTCATATGACTCTACATTTAAATGTTATTACTGAATTATATAATTAACAATATATTTAGGCATAATCCCTGTCATCTGTAAAGAAAAGGTATTTAAATACCTTGTATATCTCGAAATAAATTATATGATAATATTTTTTTCAATCATTAAGAAATAAAGTAATGTAGTTAGTTATTGTAACGTGTAAAATAAAGCATAGTACCCAATAGCCTACTCCTAATAATAATCAATGTAATGAGTCATTTAACGCTTACCTTATATTTTTTGTGACGATTATAGTACGAACAAAAAAAAATCATTTTATATTTAATTTCCTAACCCAATTTATTTTTATATGTGTTTTTAACGTTAACATTATTTCCTACAACTGAAGTACTTATTAAGTAGTAGACTTTATTCAACTTTTGATAAAAGAAGTATCTTAATTCAGTTTTGACTTAGATTTTACTTAAGGTTATCTGCTAATTATATTTTGCTTGTTAGAATGATCAGGAAGCCGATTCAGACTGATTTATAAAAAATACAGGCACCTACGCAAAACAGGCATTATACTAACAGAGCTCATATAGCTTCTTTGTCAATTGAACGTAAACACGCGGAAGTCCATAATATAACTTGAAATTCAAATTAGATCGTGAGTAAAGAAAGCGTGCGGGCTTTATAGGCAAGGTTGTAAGGCTCTTTACATAACTATTGTTCTTAATTACTGTATGGTTGTTTGTTTAAAAATATTCTATACAAATACTAAATGGCTCTTGAAACGTCAACACAACATTTGCGTCAGAAATATATCTGTGTTACCACATTTATTCTAATTCATTTTTAATGATTCATATATATTTAATTATTATATAATTGCTCCTTGCAAATATAAAACGTGTCTATAAAATAAAAATATATCAAATGTTTAAATTTACAAGTTTTATATGTACCAATTTACATGTATGTTTATGAAGTCACATAGCCGTGTAACATAAATCTCAAACGTGGAAGCAATGACAATAAACGAAATTGTAGAGCTTTTAACATTGAGAACATCTTGCGGTATCAAATCCTCCAGTTAATATATACTCTTATGTCTTGGTTTTGGTAAATGTTTAGTGTAGGAAGGTTTGCAATACTGCTTACTTGTTTGCATAATATATATATGGTGTATAAAATCGTCATCGGCACCAGTGACTCACCAGTAGTTAAACGATTTTGCTAACTTAACCAAAACCGGCACTTATACAGAATATGTGATTTCATCTTGTAAAAGTATTTACAATTACTACAAATTGAAAAAAAAAACTATCGGAGATGTTCATCATGTCTTGTCAAAGCATTTGAAACTTCGGGCTAAGTTTAAAATATAAATTTTAATTAACTATACGCGAGTTAAATGCATAAAAATAGTTTTATTTCAATCTTGTAGAAGCTTAAAAAAATTGTCTATGTCGTTTTAGACATGAAACTATCAAATGTCATCACAATCAGCTCACTAAAATTAATTCTATTTTAAAAATAATTTTTATTGGGTGGATAATATTTTTTTGTTAAATATATTATTAAACGAAATGTCCTAAGAAATACTAAAATGATTGCTTGTGTTTTGTATATATTATATTGTATGCTTGCTCTGTAACCATAAATGTAAAAAAATAGAATCCAATGCAAAACAATATCGAAACAAGAACTTATAAATTACTCCCAAATAACATCAAGTTTGAAACTATAGAATAAATTTTACAGTTATCAGTAGTTTGACACATATATCTTATTTATTGAGCATATATGTTATCGTTTATCTACTCTTTTGGTTTTTCCCGCTTAAATAGTTACATAATAGAACTAATTCATAATTTCATTTTTTTTTTACATTTTATAAGTGACGTACTAAGTATATTTTAAAAATGCTTTGGTAAATA
This sequence comes from Napeogenes sylphis, assembly GCA_959347405.1. Lineage (NCBI taxonomy): Eukaryota > Metazoa > Arthropoda > Insecta > Lepidoptera > Nymphalidae > Napeogenes > Napeogenes sylphis. The sequence goes on from OY365785.1 coordinate 24,041,487, forward strand.
TTAACATTTTACACCCTTAAAAAATTATCATATTCGATATTAATCTATGATTATTTATTATTTTAATGAATGAATATATTATTGATTTGTTCACACCTAAAACCTAAGTAGGTAAAGTTAAATTGACTTTGACAAAGTTATGTGACATCTGAATGTTTTAAAATTAAATTTACATTTTAATAAAATATGGAAAAATCATTCCTTGCCTATCTTTGTAAACATGGTTTTTCACGAAATTATCGATGATATGATATCTGGAGTATGGATAAATTTTTCATCGGATAAAATATTTTCTGCAGCAAAGCAAATAAAAGTTGTTAGTATGTATTGAATATAATTACAGTAGAATTATGAATCATAGAATTTTAGTTTTGAAAGACGCTAATTTTGAGGGAAAAAACTTTTGCAATCGGGAATGTCCCAAACATAGATATTCTAATTGTGTGCACTTAGACAAGTAGAGTTAAAAAAATAAAAACACAGCGTATAAATTGATCTTAATATTTAAGTTAATATGGTTATGTGATTTCGTTCTTGAATGTATATATACATTAAACTGTATATATGTGTATATACATTGTATGTATAATATAACATTGTTTCTGTTATTAAATTCGAGGCATAAATATGACAAAAAAGTAATATCATTGAATAGTCCACTCTCTAACCTTACTTTAGGAAGACGGAACCGATTAGTAAGCATGCTTATTAGTCCATTGCGGAATCAATAGTCCAAATGGTAAATAAGCAGCAAGTACAGGACAAAATGACGCAATTGTTCTCATCACACTTATAGTCACTAACAGATCAATTGAAACTTCCTCTGTGTGACCATGACACCTGTTTAGACTTTAGGTATGGTATTAAGGTTTATCACCTTTCATTTCAAATTAGAAATATCCTTTTTGACTAATAATAATAATAATAATATCCGGACAAATTACACACATTGATCTAACCCCTAAGTAAGCAAATTATTTGCTTGTGTTAAGGGTGTTAGACAACGATACAAATACATATAAATACTGAGAATATATTTAATAAACGACCAAACCCAGAAACACAGACGTCTATGCTCATCACATAAATGCCTGTCTCTGCCGCTAATCGAACCCGACTTTTTGACTGATCCTTTTTCCTGACCAGATTCCTGACCGATCTTTTTTGACTGTTTAGTTAATACTGATGATCCTTCGATAATTTTTTAAAGTAAACTATAAATAACTAAAAGCTATAGTTTTAGTTAAAAGCTATTAATGACTTTATGTTAAAAGTCATAGTAGTAAGTGTTCTTGGAAAACTAATTTGAAAACACTAACCCCTTACCTGGAAATTGTTGATTAGAATTTAATGAACGTTTTAATATTGCTGAAAAAATGTATACGAACTATAACTAAACTAATATTTTGAATAAATTTAGAAATAAAATCGTTGAACGGTGTTTTATTTTTAACTAGCTTTTGGCCGCGGCTTCGCACGCCTTAAATTCGTAGTAAAACAATTCCTACGTCTCTTTTTTTGTATTGGCTTCTATACGACTTATTTTAAGTGAAACAATCAAAATTACGACAACGGCAGACATCGCTCACTGTCAAAAGTATATTTAAAGTTTTTAATAAGGATACAATATTAGGTACTGTAATTATTTTTATACCTCTCTTGTTTTTACTTAAACGTCCATTTAAATACTTCTTAAACAGACTACTTAATAACAATTCTAACCATATATCACACTTACAGATTTTTATTAAACATAGTCAAAATATTACCATGTAAACTTGAGAAATTCTGAGCTACACAATCGAAGTTATTTTCACTATCAACTTGCAGGTCTAGTTTTATTAAAAAAAAATCTATTTTAAATGATAAACGTTCAATTAGATATATGCATTAACAAAATTTTTTATACTGAACAATCACAAAAGCCATTTTTGAGACGGTTTGCACGGTTCCATACCAGAGTGCGCCGGTAGACCGTACGGCCGCAAACGCGAGGACCCTATGTTTTAAATCTGTAATATCTTCGAAAATATTCAACAAAATTACATGCTGTAAGGGGCTATATTTTTCCATATTAAATGTAAAATGTATTTAAATTACTTAATTAGATACGGATTTAAGCTGTATGTCTTAAAGTCGCTTCGTAAATTACTTATTATTTTTCGTAAAAAGTTAAGAATTAAAATTTGCTATTGTGGGTTATCACTAAGAGATAAACATATATCATCGCAGATTTTCTTGTAGAACTATTTAAGGTATACAATACTTAGTACATTATTTTGATCTATCTCGTGGAGCTTAACCAGCGTTTACATTGTAAGCGCAAACAAAAAGACAAACAGATAAACAGACAAAAATTTTAAAAATGCTGAAAGAATGGATTCTGTTAGTTATTACTTCACATCCTTCTTATTTTTTAATATTTTTGTTGTACAAAGACTACTCCTCTACAGATTTATTACATGTATAGCATAAGATTTTCATGGTATCTATTACGTCATTGGCATAAATAGTCATAACTTTTTTATTTCTTAACCGATTTAGATAAAATAAACACTAAATATTAAATGAAGACTGTGATAATATATTATATGACATACAGACATACAGACATACAGACATACAGACATACAGACATACAGACATACAGACAAACAGACAAATTGAAAAACCATTGTTTTGGGTTCGCTTGCTCTTATAAAGCTTCCCTATGATGTTTTTATTTTTGATTCCATGTACAGAAATGGCTCAGTGACGATTTTATTATAGGTATGCATAGATATAAATGAAAGGTTCTCAACAAATTTGTAGCACTTAGCGATTTATCAAATAATCATCTAAGCCTAAATTATATGAACTAAAGCGATAACTTAAGAGGTTTAACATTTATCAACGATTATTCAACATAAATTTGTGCAGCCGAGATCAAAATTATCCAGTCAACCCTTGTCAGCAAAATTCATGGGAAGAGAAGCTTTGAAAGACATTTCGTGAAAATTTTAGTAGATAGACGTAGACGTAGATATCCGCTTTGCCAACTGAGCCATCGCGTGTTACTTTGCACTGATGAAATCGATTATCAGAAATCGTGTTTTCAGAATATATGTAATATTATTCTGGTTATTTTATCAGAATACAATAAAATTCAAATATTTTGATTAACGCAGCGGCTCAGTTAGGTATACAATTAAGATTAATACTCGTTATGTTTTTAAAACGAAACTAATTAACTTTTTTTGGAATAAGAAACTGAATGTAACAAAAATAATTTTTGGACTCATTGATACAATATTTTTATAAAAAAACTATATGCAATGTTAATAAAAACAAAACATAACGTAACATTTATTTGACCTTCAAAGAGTTTAAGGAAAAAATACTCAAATAACGCTAATTAAATAAAAAACAAATTAAATGAACGGTCAAATGTAATTGCAAATTCAAATAGTATCTTAAACGTGCTAACAATTATATTCAATGGAATACAAAACACAATATATAGTATATAAATGTCTTCACAGCTCATAGCAATGGACTTTTAAAAGAACACCCTGTAATGAGGACGATTACGTAGATCTACGTTTTAGTAAAACACATTTTATACAATTTTCATGTCATAAACAATTCTAGCCACTATGTTTTGTTATAAACATTAAATCTAATTTTATTTAATAAATTTGAAATAGAACAAATCAACAAACTACAACTTTTATGATGGCTATTAATCTTTAAAACTGTTATAAATTATAATTAGGGGAAAATAACAATCTCGCCCTAATTATAATTTATCACGTAACGTCACCGCAACGATCTTCACAAAACCATAACTATAACATCATTTGCTTATGTCATTTGGATTTTATTATATCCTCAGAACAATAACTAACATAGAAGTAGCCTAAATTTGGAGACTTAATTGTGCGTAACAAATTTCCTCATTTTTCATACTGTGAAAACATAATGATGAAAGAAACAAATATAAAGTTGTCAGAACAGCAAAATGTACACTTCGTGACCATTGTCACCATTATATTATTTATATCACCATTATGATGGTAAATTGGAAAGTATAATTCATATTTGATTTATTGGGCATACCCGACACAACCAAAATGTGTAAACGTAGACAACGTTTACACATTTGTGTTTGATGTCGGCTGTCAGTGGTGTGCTCTTATTTAGTTATATTTCCAAATCATATAGTTATTTACAAATTTTCTCCATTTCGTGAGAGAAAATATAACCTAATGGCATGAACAATGTCCTACATTATGAGGGGATGTAAATGTCATTCTTCCCGGAGAGAAAATTAAGTTCAAAAGTAACCTTCCATCGGTAAGTGATCTAACATGGTATTTTTTTGCGTTTTTCTTCGTTACAATACAACTATTTGTGTTTTTTAACTGGTTCACAAATTATAAAGAGAAAATTGCTAAAACAATTATAAGACTGCTTATAGAATGCAAGTTTGCTATATATATTTTGCAATAGTCTTGTAAAAAGCACAGTTATCGATAATTTGATGTCGATATTGCTGATAAGTTAACACAATGTCACATCACTAGAAAAAAATTTGTTGTCTACGACAGTGTACACTTTAAAAATATGAAGATCCTTCTATGTTTAGTTATTATTCTGAGATTCTATCTTAGACAAGAGACCAAAAGCAAATCAAACGTGGACGAAAGATCCGGGATTTTTTAAATTAATATATTTATATAGGTACTGGTTGAATATTTCTTTAAATCCTTAAAGTCATAAAAATGATTTAATGTTGATTAATATTTTATCTATTAAATATTTTTAAAGAAGGAAAAAATAATTTTGTTTTGACAATTTGTGCATTTTTTTTAAATGTTTTTACGTACTTTTTTATTGTCTCTACTATACAACCTCGTTTAAAATAAAGAACATTAAGAAATTCGGAGAAGTTTAATTAAATACATATATTTTCTATTATTATCCACGTAAATGATTAAAATGGAATATGAATATTGAATTCAAAACATTCTAGAATCTTATGATAATATATAATTAAAATGGTAAATCGTACTGGCAACATTAGAAAAAGTTATAAAAAATGCAAAATGTTTTATTTAACATAATCTCAAAGGATTCCAACATCATATTAATTTAAAAACTGAATAGCGTAATAACAATAAGTAGAAAGAATCGTTTTACATAAGATTAATTGGATTGACTTCAAAAGAATACATCATTATGTATATATAAATCTTTTTTCCTGGCTTTTTTGTTCTTCTATTAATGTTCCTATTCATAATAAAAGGAACATTAATAGAAGAATATATTATTTTTCCATTATACGTTTATACGTAAAATGGAAAATGGGGTTGCAAAATTAAAAGGTTAAAAATACAATACATTTAGTATCAATAACGGCTTAAACCACAAGATTTAAGGGCGGCCACCGTTCAGGTCTGACTTGGAACTTATGTGGCCCGTAACTGACATTTGTGGTCTAGATTTTGATGTGAAATCTGGTACTATGTGTTTGTAATCTGAAATTAGTATAATCTGGCTTAAAGCGGTTGACTAATGTTTATAGTGAGTTTCTAATATTTTTACGACAAAAAATGTAGAGTTCGTTAATTTGTAATAGTTTTCGGTATGTGTAGGGTTCTACATTAGTTATATTTTTTAACGAAAACGTTTATTTTTTTTAAATGAAAGTCAAATGTCAAAAAAGTAGTTAAAGTTTTGACAATGTGCATATATAATTGTAAAACTATAACCATAGAGTTATTATACATAGAGTAGGACAGCCATAGGCTGACCTGTCAGTGTAAGATTTTAACAAATAATATAAGAAGAAAGGTGAAAGACCCACACTTATCTTTGTTTACCTTTGTGACCTTTATTTTTTCAATGGAGACATTTTAGGCTGGCTTCCCTGCTCTATGTGTAATGACTCTCATGGTTATCACAAGGTCAGTCATTTCACAAAACGCGAACAAGTGAATAACATACCTACGCATAGCAAATATACTTATGTCATGCATGCAAAAAATGGGTTTTTTGGTATATGTGAAATAAACGTATTTCTATTACTCATCATATATTTAGAAACCATTTATAAGAAATATTAAGGAATCATTTATATTAAACTTTCTACAAATAAAAATATAAGAACAGTAACTACAATGTTACCTCAATAAACTACTGTACATCGTATATTGCATACTTAAGACGTACATCTCGAATGCATAATAATCTGCAGATTATTATACATTTAATATTGAGAATTTAAAAAAAACCGGCCAAGTGCGAGTAGGGTACGCACGAAGGGTTCAGTACTATCATCATCATCTATAATAGAAAATCACGTTGTAGTTTGGTAAAATCTATTGCTCAATTCGAAATTGTGTCCATAAAGGGCTATGGTAACTAAATAGTGCATAGTACGCGCTAACATTTTAGTTAATATCGCTAAACACGTTATCTATTTGAGTATAACCCGTTGTGGTAACAACATGAGAGAAAAACTTTTTTTAAGTTTATTGTATGGGAACCCACCTCAATATATATATTTTTTTAATTTTTAGTATTTGTTGTTATAGCGGCAACGGAAATACATCATTTCTGAAAATTTCAGCTTTCTAGCTATCACGGTTTATGAGATACAGCCTGGAGACAGACAGACAGACGGACAGACAGCGGAGTCTTAGTAATAGGGTTCCGTTTTACCCTTTGGGTACGGAACCCTAAAAACAAAAGAATGGTATGTCTTAAGATGAGTTAGAAACCCTAATTACTACTGATATCATTACCACCATAACAATATTATTTTTGAGAATGAATAAAAATATAATTTTAAATTAGATATTTTGCGTAGATATTATCTCCAGGCTCCTTGTAAAGAGCCGACGGAGCCTAACGTTATTTCCATAAAGTCGTATAGGTTTGTAGGTTTGTTTAACTAAAGCTGACAACTACACACATATTGCCAAGCAGTGCTGTCAGTGTGTGCTTGTTATGACGTAATACTACAGCGTGAATAAAATTCTCTTTCGTACGCGTATATGCTTAGTTAAAGAGAGTGACAGGGACCGCTATTGTTTACTATATTTTCTAACGGTACGAAATGTAGTGTGTTTTTCTAAGGTTTACGTCGATTATCAGTTAGCTTTCGTTCAGTCATCGGAAAACTACTTATTTTTGGTATAGCGTGTAAATATTTATCAAAAACCTATAACATATTGTTGAAATGGAATAGTAGTGTATTTATATTGTTTTTCATATTCACATATACAAACATACATAGATATTTATGTTAACAGTTTTCTAAATACCTGTAGATTCTCCTAGAAAATCGTTTTTCCGGACTAACAGCAGGAAAAACGATTCAATGCCCAGCCAAATATACTAAGGATTTGTATCCTTGTTATAATATATTGTTGTTATTCCTTGTTGGAATATAGCTTTATTTCACAATGTAATTTACCAAAAATATATTTTGGATAAAATACCTCTGAAAAAAAATTATAAGATTTTTTTTAAGGTTTGAAAAAACAAAATTTGTATCAAACTCTTTAATTTTCAAAATAATCGATAAAAAATGGATTTCCAATTTTGTTAAATATTTGAGGGTTTCTATTTCCACATATTTTCATTTCAACAAGAAATATCCCAAATTATACCGCAACGAAGCCGAACCATTTTAGCTGTTTGTATAAAAAGATAAAACAGTGTCCACACATTACGTGAATTTTAAAGATTTTAAGATTAAACAGTGAATTTTATTAAACATACTGTGATTACGCATAATACGTAAGTAACAGAAGGTGTTTTCAGATACGCTTGTAAGTACTAAAAGAGTATATTAAAATATTGTTTGTATATCGTTTTGTCATTCTAAACACAACATTCGGTTTGTATCGAACATTATTTATATAATCGAGTTGGATGACAAATGGCCAAAAGTTTGATAATTGATGACGATTCATTTGTTTGAATATAAAATGATCTCACAATCATGACTGAACAATTTTTATTTTGTGAAAATGTCATAACCGTAAAAAAATTACAAAAAACGATTTTAATGGCAGTTTTTTTATTTTTTCTCATGAACCCTTCCCCTTTAAATCAGTGCAAAGGAGTTTGACATCTCATAGATGCAAGTATGTCTGTATACCTATATAATAAAAAAAATATTTATATGATAAAAGAACTTAGGTATGGTAAGGTTGAGGTACAGCAAGGTATAGCTTAGTTCATAATATTTATTTTTTATTTGTACTTTCTACTCAGAATTTATTCAAAACTGATACCAAAATGAATATATAAAATCGGACGAGGATGGGTGCAACAATTAGTATGTATATATTTTTATATTGTAAACGTCCTTCACCTTATATAAAAGTATTTAAATAAACTTGATATATAAGTATCCCGGATACTTAAAATGAATTAATAATTATTTGATTATAATAGTTTCTATACTTTTGATAGAACTAAATTAAATAAATATTATTTTATAAATTTAACGCTCTATTTTGATTGTTCATAAAAAAATATATATAATTCACAACAACGGCAAAAACAAAAAATAATATAAAAAATAAATAATTAATTAATTAAATTATATTATAATACAGAGATAATTTATTAAATAATATTTTATTAGAGATAAATACTTTTGCTTCCAACTAGTTCTGTTATATAATAAAACAAATAATTAAGTATGAAATACTTAATGACCAACCATACAATTATATAACCAAAAGTTGGTGGGACAGAATGAAAAAAAAATCTTTTTAAATAAATTTATCAATATTAATCTTAACTTATCTTATTGTGATAAGTGATAACAATACGTTTACTAAAAAATCAACGAATTGTAATTCATTGATTGTGATCTGTCAATGACGTAGGTGTTTAAATTCTTAAATAAACAAAGTCAAATTGAATTAACACCTATTTTATTTTATTAATGATTTAGTATTGAAGAGAATAAATTGAAATAAGAACTAACCATGCTCAATATTTCACCTTGATCATTGCGAAGAACTATCATCTATGAAGAGTGAGACTGAAAGACATATAGTTATAAAATTTCTTAGATAACTTATTATATCGTACGTAGGTATGTACGTAAAAAAAAGCTTCCTACAATAAAACTATCCTAAGAAGATTTTTAAATTAACTAATTAAATAACGAAATTTTAATAAAGAAAATAATTAACAAAAACAATTCATAGCCTACGTACATAAATAACGTTTAAAAAAATGAAGCGATATTTTTTTTAAAGCATAGACAAACTATAATATGTACCTATAATGGTTTTCGTATTTTGTAAGGTGTAAAATCCTTAATCAGAATTTTACATAAAACAAATGTGAACAAGTGTCGATGGATAAACCCGGTCTGTAAAACCCGAACAAACAAAAAACTCAGTTTTATAACAAAAAACAATATTGGCTTGATTGAACTTTGTTTGCACTCCCATCAAAAATATCGGTTCACGATATATCTAAGTATGTATTTTGTTTATAGAAATAAACTGCAAACAAATATGAACTTTAATTGAACAGACGTGCGGCTTTTCTTTGTTATATATCTGCAATTCCTATTTTTAGTAGATCAATTTAGCTCAATCATTCTTACTTTTATGATTCTTCATATATAACCACAACATTTTATTCTCATATAATATTATTTCAACTGTAAAGTCATTAAAATTTTTATGGGTTATTTCTAAAACTTAAAAAAAAAATCCTGTTTTTTTTTTAATTTTAACAAAAAAGTAAGAAGAAAATAGAAAAAAAACAAATGATATATTTTCAGTAAATTTAAAACATAAGATCTTATGTACTATTTCCACATTGCAATATTACTATAATATTTTACTTTAATACGAAGTCGTTGACTTTTAGCAATCCGTCAAAATTTTACGTAATCATCCAAAGTACATAATCATTTATAATAAATTATAGTCAGTGTATAAATTATAATGCTTACGTCAATGACGCAAAAAGTAATCACAATTCAAATAAGAAGCCATTGTTTTAAGTAACATTACTTGTTTTAAGAACGTTATACAGTTCTTGTTATATGCATTATATAATATTAATGTCTTTTTAAAACAATATCAACTATATAAAATAGCTCTACAATAGAATTTAATCGGCTTACGTCATTTATGTGCGATAATTAATCTAGTTAAGATATTATCATTAATAATACTAGTTATCTTTGAAAGCCAAGATTTATTCAGTAAACCATCAGATATCGTGTACCTAAGTGTATTTTGAAGATTGTGTTATAAAATTACACTGCACTATCACACTAACGACTTGAAGGCAAACAGTGACTATTATAAAAGAAATATTATTATAAAATTGTAAAAATATATTATTTTTGATACTCAAAATCCTGTTGCATAGCGGTATTTTGTTTAAAAGGGTTATTAAAATCCTTTTCAGACACGTAAGTTTAACAATAATATAACGGAATGGGTTGACAGCTTTAGTGAATCCTTGTCGATTCCATACAGTCTGCCATTTTAAACATTTATCGCCGAAACTGTCAAGTACATCAAACATTAAAAGATGGTGCTCTAGTATTTCGTTTAGAAATTTAGAATTATATTTACTATTATACCGTTGTGATTTTCTCCCATTATTTTTAAAGATAATACTATATTATAATAGATATATAATATTAATATATTTCCTTACACTTATATAAGTGTAATTTTATTATAGTGTAATAAAATATATTATATTTAATTTTAATTATGAAGTCATAGTTCATAAATATTATTTATATTTATCTCAGCTATATATAGGGACAGAAAAAAGTAGTGTTTATTTTATTTAGATTGTTGTGTTTAGAATACTCTTCACAAGTAATGGTAAAATAACTATTTTGACACTTCCGGGACAATGGTGCTGATGGAACACATTGGCTCAGACAGAGTTTATTTGCGAAGCGTAATGATAAAAAAACTCAGAAAAAAAAAAAATACTTGAAAACCTTACATAAATGTTTAGTAAATAAATAAAATACACGAGAAGATTAATCAAACAACTGTCAAATTCTTTATTAGTTTATTGAGTTGGATGATTACTACGAAATGGGATTCAAAACCTTCTTTTTTTTAATTGTTTAAACAATATAATACAAACACGTTACAATATACAAACTCCGCCAAACTACTGACTATCCTAGGTTAAACCATCAATTGTTAACCGTTTCTTTATATTTTAGTGCTATAAACTTTTTAAATATAATAAAATATTTCAATCAAGATACTTATCATTTATCCCTACTATTCTTTGTTATAAGCTTCTTTGTTTACATTACATACAGAATGAATTCTTAAGTGTTTAGTTCTATAAAGTAGTTTCATATCAATTAAAAAAAAAATGATCTAGTTTTTCAGTTTTAATAATACTTAGTTCTTTTTATTTAGTGGAATAGGAGTGACACTTTTAAACTTAAATTTTAAAAAACATTACAGATTCGTAATTTATACCGGATTATTTAAAATGATATCTTATCCATAGACACTTACGAAACGTCTTAGTTATATTGATACCACGTTTAATATTAAGATTATTTGTATGAACAAAAGATATAAAAAGAAATATAAAGAGAAAAATAAAAGTATATATATTTATATGTAGGTATAACGCAGGAAACACTATTAAAAAATGAAAATTAACGTTTATTTATTCCTTGAATTTTGGCTATTTTATATGATTAATTTTTGTAACAAATATTTAACAAGTACCTACATTGTAGATTGGGTTACAGACAGATTATTTTGATTGTAACAGGAAAAAATATGTCATTATTATTTATCAAAATGAAGTAGGTTTGAAATAATAATAATATACTACAAGTTAAGGAACACAAGAAATTTATGGTATTTAATATTTTGATATATTGTATATGACTTTATTAACAATAAATAATAACCATTTCCTGGGTTCAAACTATGCTTTTTGTGAGTTGAATAAATATATTTAACCTTCGACTGTAGTATCGCTAGTTGAGATTTACGATGTTCTTCCTCAACAGATCAACGGACGAAAACTGATAATGAATTTTCTAAGCAAGGACACTGTATTTGGCAAATCATCACATTTTCTGGCCGTCTCTATGTATTTTGTAGAGTCACTATTTCTTCTACGATTTTTTAACTAGTTTTTTCTTTTTAATCTTGATCTCTCGAATATTTTTTTATTTTATTTTCGTGCAAATATATAATTATCTATATGCTTTATAATATATGTAAACTTGTTTTATGTTAGCGAAGGGTAAATATTTGGTCTTACATAAATTACTTAGTCTATTTGTTTAATGTACTGCAAATAACACTTTGTATATTAAATATATGTTGAGTATTAACACATTTTCATTTTAATAAAGAAAAGAATCAATTGCATATATAATATTGCATTCATTCCTTATAATATAAATTGATCAATTCTTTAATATTTTCCATTAATTTAGTACTTATTTTTTTTACTTACTTTATTCAAAAGAGGATTCCGACGGTAGAATATAAGTCCAACTTTACCAATTGTTTTTTAACAATATTCCAACAACTTTAGGCACAGTAAAGAAACTTATGAACAAACGTCACAAAGTTTATATTTTTAGTTATCGTTTGTTGATTGTGAGTAAATAATAAGTCACTAAATTAATTAAAAAAAAACACCATTGCACTTCACAAGTGTGTACAACTTGTTTATAACGGCCATTTCTTTTTGAAACGTCGTATTTTCGACTGCATATCGGAACGTTTTCAACTAAAACACGGACGTCTATCCAGCGTGAGGACCGCGTTCCAACTGACGCGGGTTCGTCAGCTAGGTCAGCGCGCACCTGTAGCTCTAACAGATATTAAAAAAATATATAACATTTTTGTTTTAATTTAAAAAATATTTTTTGTATAATTAATTAATCTTGATTTCAAAGAATGAATTTTATTTTTTTTTCTCCAATATTCAATACATACATATACCATAAATTATAAATAACTAATTATTATATTATAAAAACATTTTATAAAATGGCGTACCACGGAGATAAGATAACGATATCTTTTTTAAATAATAATCATTGAACCGCGAGATAACCTCAAGTGTAATAAATTGTAAATTATTATTATCTTGTTAATAATTATGAAGTAGTTTTATTAAAACATGATTAAAATGCACAAGTGTTAGAAATATTAAAAAGGAGAGACTTCTCTATATAGATTATTTTGTACTCGACTATAATGTAATATTTGTTATAAGGATAAGTTAGAAAATATTTATTTATAAAACTTTTTATACTTTATGATTATAGCGCTCGTACTACATTAATTTACTTAGGATAAATCAGGTTTTGAGCGTTTATAGTGACTGTTGAATGCCCCTCCATTTATTTTAGTCCAAACAAAGTATTTGTTAACTGAGTTACATTTTAAGAGCATTGTGATTAATAAAGAAAAGCGTTAAATAAATATATATAATTATATTATTACTATAAAGGTTGATATAAGTTCTGTTATGGTAATATTAAGGAGAGCAGCTCTATACTAGCACCACACTCCACACCAGATAGGCCTGATCATATTATTCCATTATTCTAACTATTTGGGTTAGGTTACCTAACCTGATAAATGGTCGGCTATACAGAATAGGACCACGATAGAATATGTCTAGCATGTTGCAAGACATATGGCAAAAGTTTTAAGGTTTAGCCGCCTGACGTTAATCCTTCTTTGGTAAGATGGCCGCCACCTATCGGATAAGAGTTGTACTATGTTATCCACTTTTTTTACGGCACCCCTGGGAACATATGCCAGCGATCTTATTCAAGCTGAACATCGATAAGGACTTTGGAATTCAAAATCACACTTCAATTTATTATGTAGTAATCAATTGTGGTCATAAATTTGTGATTATACGTCATAAAAGGCACCAACATGCGATATAGGTATTAGTAGTTATCATACAAATCAAAGAATTGACGACAAAAAAGCGTCGTTAGTAACGAAAAAATTTAGTTATTTCGATTAATATTTTCCTTTCGTGAGAAATTAAATCCATTTGTCAAAGGTTTATCAATACATAGGCACAAATGACTTCTTTAAAATCATAAGTGGCCTTCTAAAAGTATTGGGAAGATTGATGTTTTATGAAAATTATGTTAGAGTTCATGTTCGTGACGTCATGACTTTTTTAACATAGTAACTGCCTAAGTCTGAATGAATTTAAGTAATAACCCCCGAAATAATTTATCTATCGTTTCCTGGTTATAACATAATCTTAATACTAACTTCTAATGTATATTCCTTAAATCAGTTATATGTCAAAAAATCTAATTTTATTTTTATTTTATTTTTACTAAACATTTTTAGTTTGGGTTATTGTACTAATAACCCATGCTTAAAATGCTTAGTCTCTGAAACAATCTATATAAATGTTATTTTATAATAGTTAGAAGTAAAAATTTCAATTAAACAAACATGGCGCATGCTCGAAACACTGAAGATAAAACAAAATTTGAAAATAGAGTAATCTATTAAATATTAGTGATAAAATAAGTATCCATTTTTAACCACATTTGAAAGAGTGTTTTAAGATTAATAATGCAAATGTTTGTAAGTTTAACTGTGAGAGCTATGTTCAAATATTTATATGCACAAATATTCAAACGTCAGCTATCTTTGTATAATAGGTTAGTTCTACTTATCTTAAGTATTCTTCACTTTATGCCTTATATTTATGAAATATATTTAAAAAAAACAAGCAATATTTTAAAATATATTTTTTTTATATTATAAAATTAAACTTGAAAATATCTATGAACATGTATAGCCATGTTACGCTTATTTAAATTTATATGAATATAGAATTTAAATTTATATAAATATAATAATAAAAAATAAAGAAGCCTAATAGATGTCATCACCGTCCCGATAAAGACGATCACATATATAATGCTTAATTCACCGAGGCGGTCAGCGATACGGTAGCTCAGTTGGTAGAGCGACGGGACGGTTTCCCATTAGTCGCGGGTTCGAGTCCCTGCCCGTATCGGTTTATTTTTCATTCTATATTTATATAAATTTAAAATAAAACTTTTTTATATTATAAAATAAAAATATATAGAATGAACATTAAAACAAAACGTAACTAACAAAAATGAAAAATTTTGTGTAACTTACTTAGAAAAATATAATTCTCGGATAAATTCTAAATATATAGGCATATGTTACATGTCACATACATACACATGTTACATACACTTGCTACATCATTTCGTACACGGTTATTTTTATATTTTTATACAGGAAATGAAGCTTCATTTCCAGAAAATTGAGAAAAATATTAATGAATTAAATTAAAACCTATCTCTTCTCAGTATTTATAATTGAATTTGATGAGTTCATTTATTAAGTTCTATTATTATAGAGTTTTATTTGATTTGAAATTTTGTTTGAAAAAAAAATTGTTAACTTAAACTTTTATATTCTTTGTCATAATAATTAATTATAAGGTTAAGAAAGACGTTTTTCTTCTCGTAGGAATGATGATTGTATTATATTATGTTGTAGCAGTCCGTGTTTAAGATAATATTTTATACTTATATACAGACATACAGATTGTGATGTGGATGTAATAATTACTTGCATTAAATTTGACTTTTATGTGGACAATAATTTTAAGTTTCTATTTTTCTCTTTGGATTATTCTAATTTCGGAGATTAATTATTTTTTTTATAGTAAGGCAGTATTTATATTAAACTAATATTGTTATTTAGTTCGGATAGATAAAAAGATATCTCGCATAGATAAAAAAAAAACTTTTTTTAAAACTAAACTGTTCCAGTTCTACATCGATTGCATTTTCTTTTGTGTGTGTTTATATAAATTTTATGACCACACAGACAAATTATAAAATATACTTATTATTTCTTATATTTATACTAAGGCACTACTTATTCCAAAATGAAATATCTTCCAGCAGACCTATGAAAGGAGAGTATTAAAATGGGTTTCAGTATATATGCGCGCTATATGAAAATATGAAAAAAAAAAGTAATAAACAAAATCTATATATATTACAAGTAATTACAACTCTTAAATAAAATAATATAATCATACCAACGCTAAATATTTATTAAACAGATAATGTTATATTACTCGTTTTTTAATGATTGAAACAGATTTAGAAGACCGTATGGTGTACGATATTGTGTTTCACAACCTCACTGCTTGAACCGTAAAAGAATGATCTTAAATATATTTTTATTTCAATTTACATATCAATGTATAAAAACCTTTATTAATATAATTTGCATTATCGATGAAGATGTATTATAACTAGTTCTTAATAGACCTCCTTTAAAAAATATGACAGCGCGTATAAAAAGCCTAAAAAATGCAGTAAATTTTTTTTATCGTTTTTTTGCAGTGATTTTAACGCGTCAAGATGTTCTTTATACAAATATAAAAGATCATACAACGACGGTGTAAAGTTTCATACAAAATAAGGAAAAAATAAACATTTACACAATCATTGCTCATTTTAGCAAATATAGTATAAATTACGACTTCTATTTATCATCGTCTGACCTTAAACTTTGATCCTATTTATAATTAGTAATGGTTGTAAAGTCACTTTATTATTGTATTATATTAACACAATTTAATAATAAAAAAATAGATATTAAATAAAAAAATATATTTAACTTTAATTTATTTTTAGAAAGTAAATAAAAAATACTATAAGCGTTATATAGGTCTTGTAGAATTGACATAGATTTTTATAACATTTTTTTATCAATATTGATATAAACCGAACAATTGTGATTGATCAAGCATCAATTAAGAAAACATTTTTGGTTACGTAACATCAATATCGGTTAATATAATGTGTTTAAAACTAGAACACATTACGATAATGATGTAGGTTAAAATAATCGTTCCATAAAAAATGATTTGAAGAATTGATACAAGTACAAAGAAATATAAACTTTACTCTGAAAACATATCTCACAAAATTGGCTGCCTTTTTTAAGTTGGTAATATATTTTTAGAAGCCCTCGATAACTTTAATGTATTAATGGTTACTTTTTATCGGATCTCTTTGTAGATAATTCATAGAGCTAGTGGAAAAGTATAATTTAAAGAAATAATATGTCAAGCATTTTGTTTGTATATGTCATCCATATTTATTTATCGTTAATTCTTTTTTAGTTCTTAAGTAGACCATAACATCCGGTCGCCGGCAAAGTTACCACCCATCGGGCAGAGTCGTGCCGCAAAGCGACCTAGTCGTGTTCCGGCACGTTGCTCGATGAAGCCGTTTATGGGAAATGGGTCTAAACAGTTGCGGTGCGTTGGCGAACCGGTCTGACGTCGGGTTGGTGTTTGTTTTGTCGGGCGTCTAGTCGAGGAGGGTAGCGGGATCCGAAGCGACGGCTTTCCGCTGGCCGCCCGCAGATAGTTGGGGGCCCAATTAGTGGGATAGCCAACCACGAAAGGCTGCCCCGCCAGCTGTGAAAAATCCCAGGGTGGCTCCATCGTGCTGGTTGGCGACCAGACGAGGAGGCCCGATGGCGATGCCTAGGGGGGTTCGGGCGTCCCCGCAGTCTCCAGACTAGCCTTCCAGTGGCAAGACATCACCAATTTCGACGTCGGGTTCGATACGTACCGTCTCGTTCAACTGCCATTTCCCATCCCTATTCACTTTTATTTTATTTTTTTATGAGGAAAGTTAAAAAGAAGAAAATGTTTTTACAGCGGTTGCACTCCTCCTCATTTAAAGTGCACCTCACTAATATCAGGGGTTTGCACTCAAATCTTTTAGCTGTCCACCACCACCTGGAGACAGAGCAGCCGCACTTGCTCTTTTTGACGGAGACGCAGATACAATGTCCTTTGAGCGCTGCATACTTGGATTATCCCGGTTACTCGTTGGAGCACAACTTTCGCTCACGGGCCGGAGTCAGTGTGTACGCGCGGAACGACCTCTGTGTCCAGCGTCTCCGTCACCTTGAAGACCCCACTTTTTCTTCCCTATGGGTTTTAGTGGACACAGGAAACGAAAAAATCCTGTATTCCTGTGTCTACCGTTCGCACAGCGGTGACCAGGAGACAACTCGTTTATTTGAGTATCTCAGTGAGGCTGCAGATATGGCTCTGTATCAGTATCCTTCGGCGCAGCTCGTCTTTCTGGGGGACTTTAATGCCTGTCATCAGGACTGGCTGTTCCCGTACCAGAAGACCGACCATGCTGGAAGAGAAGCGCGGAACTTTGCGTTGTTCTTGGACCTCTTTCAGCTGGTGAGGCAAGCGACAAGGGTACCAGATGTGGTAGGCCATACAGCCAATTGCCTGGACCTTCTGCTGACAACTGATCCGGACAGGTATCGTGTAGAGGTCACGTCCCCCTTGGGAACCTCCGATCACTGTCTGGTGAAATCTGTATTTACATATTCCCCACCAGCTTTCGAACCACATGGTGTTAGGCGAGTATGGAAATACAAGTCAGCAGATTGGGATGAGATGCGGCACTTTTTTGCGTCTTATCCTCGGCGGCAGGTCTGCTTCTCTTCTTTGGATCCGTCGAGTTGCGCGGATGCTATAACCGATGTGGTGCATCAGGCAATGGAGTATTTTATTCCTTTTGCTGACGTACCCATCGGTGGCAAAGCTCGCCCATGGTTTAATGCCGAATGTCGTCATGCACATGACCGAAAACATTCGGCATACCTCATTTGGGCTGATGCTCGAAGCCGCAAAACTCCGGATGTAAGTACAAAGAAGAGAGCCTTTAACCAAGCTGCCAAGTCTTATAAAAAGGCATTGCGGAAGGCTCGTCTTGATCGGATCGTTAAGAATGGCGAAAAGTTCTCTGTCAGACCAACTGGCAGTCGAGCTTTCTGGTCTCTTGCCAAAGCGATCGAGTCGAACTTCTGCCAACCCTCACTGCCTGCTCTGCTGAAGCCGGATGGATCCCTGGCCCACACAGCAACAGAGAAAGCGAATGTATTTGCTTCTCTGTTTGCTGAGAATTCGCATCTAGACACTGGCAATGCTTCTCCAGAACATCTTCCTCACTGCGGTATTTCGATGCCTGAAATCCGCATCACTAACAAAGAGGTATGGAGAACATTGTGTCGTTTAGATGTGAATAAAGCCAGTGGTCCTGATGGTATACCAGCCATTCTGCTCAAGACATGCGCAGCTGAGTTGTCTCCTGTACTGACACGTCTGTATCGTCTCTCTTTCATGACTGGAATAGTGACGAAATCCTGGAAGCTTGCTAATGTGCAACCCGTGCCCAAAAAAGGCAGCCGTGCCGACCCTGTCAATTATAGACCGATTTCAATCACCTCCATACTCTGCAAGATTATGGAGCGTGTATTGAACTCGCGCCTACTAGCATACCTAGAAGGTAACGATCTCCTCAGTGACCGACAATACGGGTTTCGCCGTAATAGGTCTAATGGGGACCTCCTAGTGTATGCTACACACATTTTAGGCGAGGCCATCGAGAAGAACGGAGAAGCGGTCGCCGTCTCTCTGGACGTCTCGAGGGCATTTGACAGGGTCTGGCATGCGAGCCTTATAAACAAGCTTTCAGCGTACGGTATATCTCCTGGTCTGATCGGCTGGGTAACGGACTTTTTGAGCCAGAGATCTCTCCGAGTAGTTGTTGACGGGTGTTACTCGGAACCCTTGAAAATAAATGCCGGAGTGCCTCAGGGGTCCGTTCTTTCTGCAACTCTTTTTTTGCTGCACATTAATGATCTGTTGAAGCCCGGTATCTATGGGTATGCAGACGACAGCACAGTTGTAGAAAGATCTGCCGAGTACTCGGGCTAGTCGAGATCAAGTACAGTCTGAAAGAGAAGCCATGGTGCAACGTTTGAATGACAAACTTCAGGCAGTCTCCGCATGGAGCAATGCCAATCTTGTCAAGTTCAACGCCACCAAAACGCAGACGTGTCTGTTCACCGCCAAAAAGAGCCCTTTCACCTTGGCTCCTACTTTCCAGAATGTATCCTTGGAATACAGTGACCGGCTTCAGTTGTTAGGTTTAGAGATTTCCTCGAACCTCAACTTTGGTCGGTTCATTGAGTCCAGAGCAAGAGCAGCAGCAGCAAAGCTTGCCGTTCTTGCGAAGGTTCGGCAGTACTTTACACCGGGACAGCTTCTTGTTCTATACAAAGCACAGATCCTGTCGTGTGTGGAGTACTGTGGTCACATATTTGCTGGTGCCGCAAAGTCTCATCTTGCGGTTCTGGACTCAATTGAGAGGCGAGCAAAGAGGCTTATCGGCGATCCCGAATTGGTCGAAGCCGACCTCCAAAGCCTTGAACACAGGCGTAAAATTGCTAGTCTCTCAGTATTCTATAGGATACATTTTGGTGAGTGTGCGCAGGAACTACACGACTTAGTTCCCCCGTCCCCCTTCCATCACCGGACGACCCGACGCACGGCAGGTATCCATCCTTTTGTTGTGGACATTCCCTCTGTCCGAACGAAGCGCTTTGCTTCCTCATTTTTATTGCGTACAGCGAAGGACTGGAACAATCTGCCTGCGTCGGTATTTCCGAAAGAATACAATGTGGTTAAATTCAAGAGAAGAGTGAATAGGCTGCTAGGTTAATGCGCTTTACCACCTAAGACTACATTTCACTTACCATCAGGTGAAATGTAGTCAAGCATTAACCTAGTTTAAAAAATAAAATAAAAAAAAAAAAGTTTTAAAAGGTCATTAGAAGTTTTGCTAAAATTAGAATGCAAGTTTATCAAACT
Source organism: Napeogenes sylphis (assembly GCA_959347405.1). Lineage (NCBI taxonomy): Eukaryota > Metazoa > Arthropoda > Insecta > Lepidoptera > Nymphalidae > Napeogenes > Napeogenes sylphis. The sequence continues at coordinate 24,062,283 of OY365785.1, forward strand.
TTGACTTGAGATTTTCGTCACATGGCATAGACACTTTGGCTATTAACTTCATAATATATATATATTTTTAATTAATTGACCACCTTTTGTAGCAGCCTCTCTGCATGAATTCCAACAACATTTGTAATACGACTTATTAAAAATCTTGATAAACAACACACAAAATACGAAACAAACAAAAAAATATATTTTGTATTGAATTTTGTAATAAGTACTTAAAAGGTGAACGACCGGGCGCCATACCTACGCTCAGAGTTAATGTCAGTGCAACAATTAAATTAGGATTAGGAAAACAAGAGGCAACAATTAAATTTTGTATTGGAAAATTCATATTTTAAAAACTATTAATTTTAAAAAGTCGTAGAACAAATGTTGTTAGGATTGATGTAAAGAAAGCTTCTTTACATCAATCCTGCCATCAAAGTCCTGCCTGCAAAACCTGCAAGAGGTGGTCAACTAATTAAAAATAACCATGTATATATATACATGTATCTAAGATATCAGTACATTTTATTTATATATGCTATTAACATACTCTATTACTGAGACCCCGTTGTCCGTCCGTCTCTCTCCAAAGTGTATTTCATGAACCGTGCTAGTTTGACGGTTTAAATTCTCACAGATGATGTATTTATGTGGTCGGAATAACAAAAATAGAATAAAATGTTTTTGGGTTCTCCTATACAATGTTATTTATTTGCTTAATATTAATAACGCCAACCGGTAGATGCTTACCTTCATAATTTATTAATTTAAATTTAATTTGATTAAAACAAGATAAAATAAATATTAAAGGTGGGGTTTTTAAACAACAAAGAGATTTTATGGTTTTTATATGGTACGGAACCCTTCGAGCGCGAGTCCAACTTAACCGATTTTTTTTATAATATTGATTGACATTGATAAATAAAATACATGCTGTATCTTGAATGTGTATTGCAGAAGCGACGTGAATCCGGTTGAGAAAAATGGAAGCTTGCTGTTTAAGCCAATAAACGTACAACGATATAGATACATTCTAAGCGTAGGGGTCCTATTTTTATTTTATATTTATAAAGGAAGCTTAACGATGCGTCTGTAAACGACTTACTTTATTTAACAACCATATGTTCTGAATTAATGGTTATTTATTTAAATTTAATAAGTATAATAAATAAATAATATAGGACAAGTTACACACATTGATCTAACCCCTAAGTAAGCAAATTATTTGCTTGTGTTAAGGGTGTTAGACAACGATACAAATACATAGAAATACACATTATAAATACTGAGAATATATTTAATAAACGACCAAACTCAGAATTACAGACATCTACGTTCGTCATACACATGCCTGTCCCTGTCGGGAATCGAACCCGAGCCCCATTGCGTCGCTATACGTTAGACGTCTGCGCTAACCACTCGACAATCAATTATTATTTAAGTTGTAGAAGTTAATTACACTTACATAAAAATGTGGTATATTAATTTTATTTATTTAAAGCTTATTGTCCAAAAAGGCACAATGGTACTACCAAAAGTAAGATAGGCTTAATGCTAACATTGTTTTCTGCTAGTCAACTTTGTACGTAGCCCGTCGGTTGTACAATTCTGTTTAATGTCATGTCAGTTATATTTGCTGTTGGCAAAACATTATACCAGTTAAAACTAAAAAGTAATTGACAAAGATTACAAGATGTAATTAAAAAAACCCCTCTAATGTAACATAGGACATTCGAATTAGGTTTCATGGAGTAAGAAACGGATAAATGCTCATATGTTGAAAAGAGAAGAGCAGATTATAGGCAGACAAAAAAATATAGGCCATCCAGGAGATTCAATATTAATATAGATTGGATTGGTATGAATGGATTTATTGGATAAAATAGCAACCAAAAGCAACAGAGTGAACGATTGATGAGAGTTTACGGAATGAATTAAAATCGGTCAAAAGGTTGGTATAAAAATCACTCATAACTATGTGATGTTATTAATCGCTAAGGTTTTCAAGATAAAAAAATGGGGGAATGGGGGTCAGATGTTACACATGTCCTAGTAATAATATACAACAAAAATAAGTTACATGTCAAGGCAACGTATCATATGTAAAATGTCTTTTGAAGTGTAAATCATCCTATATAAATAAATTCATGCCAAGTGACAATTGAGATTTAACCTGAAACCGACAGTCAATTTAAGACAGCTTTACCGACAAACAGTTATGTTATTTTATATTAAAAAAATGTAAGGACGACTTATGTACATTAGTTTGTAAGTCGTATTTAAATCATAAAATGGTTCGTTAGTTTAAAATATATCGTAAATCGAAACTATCGGAAGCAATAAAAGTGTATCAACCCGATGTAGCGTTTGAGAGCGTAGCGTTTTAATCCAAACCGCACGTAATTAAAAAAAAAAAAAAACAGTGCAAATGAAATTGCAAGGCAATTGATGGTTAGTAAACACCCTAAATAAAATTGCAAGGTTAGAATTGATCTTGATGGTTAGTAAACACCCTGGCTCACGGTCTAATATCAGAGGATGTAAATAACGTTGACGAAAATCAGTAAAATGTCATTGATTCAATTTTTGACGGAACCTGTGATGTGAGGTGTCTAAATAATCTGAGTACATCAAGTTTGATTGAGCGTTCAAGTATAAAATAAACAAATAAAACAAAGGGAATTCTGAATTTCTAGTCAAATATTTGAGGTGTGACGAAATTATTTTTTTTTACAAATTTAATATTAAAATTTAAGTTAATTTTGGTTGTAATAATGTTGTAATAATTTATGGTACATCTTTATCTTAATTTAAAAACTTTACAAGCTTTGTTTGCTTTACGTGTTATCCCCGAAATCTTTGAAGTTTGTCTGTAAGCTTGCTGATATTCGATATCTCCTTATTTAAAGTTTATTTTAAATAGATAAATAAACAATAAAACAGCTGTATGAAAACATAATATTTATAAAATATATTAAGTAGATATATACTTTTTTTTTTTTCAAATATTCTTAATATATTTAATTTAATTTAAATTTCAAAATAACATAAATTACTCTTATCACCTCTACTCGTATTATAAATTTTTAATACATTTATTATTATGTTGTTGACACATCTATTCAAATAAATACATTTTATTTGGGTTTAATATATTGTATATTGTATTGATAATACAAAGATTAAAGTGCGTTGATAAAAACTTGGTCGGCAACAGTAACGCTATTATGTACTTTTATAGAAAAACATCTAAAAAGCAGAACCCTGACCTCGTGACATTTAAATTCATTTAAGGTTGAACTACTTGTTTAGATTCATTAGATTAAAACCCACTCACATTTTTTAACATTATTATCAAATGTTATTCAAAAAATAACCACAAAGTATTACATATCGTGACTTCAATAAAGTTAATGTTAAGGTTAGTTTTAAACTTCGTTACCTTTGGTTGTAATCTTTACGACTATTCATTTAATGTTAAAACTGAAGGGATAGTTGGGACAAAATAGGACCTTTTGTGATAACAAAAGTTACTGCACACATGGTGAGTAATAAAATAGTTTTATTGCTTTAATTTCACGAACATTTGATATATTTAAGGATATCTATTAATAAAAGAATTATAGATATATGAAGCCATAATCACACTAGATAATATATATAAAATGTAGATGTAGATAAAACTTTTCATAAAATCAATTTATACAAAACTCTTTACATGTGTTTAGAATACCTGATAGATAGATAGTATACATAATAGTAAGTTAATCGAAATAAAACTCACTTAATATTTTTTCACACTTATATACAAGTAGTGATTTTTTCATATCATGCCTTTCATCACTGTAAGCGATGTTTTGCTTATCCAACCTCTTTTTTCTGAGAGTAATTCTTAGGAAATTGTTACAATGAAAAAATAAAATAAAAAGTATTTGAATTTCATTTTGTGATAATTCAAGAAATAGCTTATCTTCCTATTTTCCGTTTAAATAAAACAGGTTAAAGATTTTTTAAATTAATTTCGATAGTGTATGTTCTTGTTGAAAATTTTTGTATACAACGATAGGTATTTCACGACATATTTACTTAAATATTAATAAATATTAAGTTTCAAGTAAACATATTTAAAAAAAATATTTGTATAAGGCCCGGGAATCGAAGCCACGACCTCCGATCTTTGGGTGACATTTTAAAACAAATATTAAATTAAAAAAAATAAGATTTCCGATCTTGAAAAAAGTCGAATGGTGATTACAGCTTTACGGCTTCAAAATCTATACTTTGTGAAACGAACTTAGAAAACGGAAAGAGATAAATCGATTTTCTAAAACTAAGAACCAATTCGGATGTTTAAAATCTATTCCGGTTCAATCTTACAATAACCTGGATAGGAAAAGATTAAAATGGAATCGTGAGTTCAATTATCACACAAGATAATTCTTGGCGCACAGACTGTTGATTCAAGTGTGGGTGTACTATATGTATTATATACACATTTGTAAAACACGGAATATTATACGAAAGATATACTTTTGAAATAAAAGAAATAAAGTTGTTCTTTAATCAGATATATACAAAGGAAACAGAAAATTAACTTTACTAAAACTGTTTGTACAATTCCCTTTGGACGGTCTGGTTTAGAAAGCTATTACAATATTAAGTACCTCCTTCCTCACAGCTTGAGACCACTGTAATGTAGACAATTTAAGTTTCGTTATCTTGGGAACAATCCATTTATTAATGTCACTTGTAATGTTTTCCTTGCTTGCTGTATATTTAAATTACTCCCAATAATAATTAAATACATTTCACATAAAGAATTATTAATTAAAATATTATATATGCAAATTGAAAATGTATATTAAAATGAATATGTCAAATAGTAGCGCATATTATTTTATTAATTGATTAATTGATTAATATATTGTTTGATTTTGATATTGACATCACTTGTATTGTAATTTTTTTTGTCTTTTTGTAAAAATTACTAAAATTACATGTAATGCAAACGGTTTTTATGTTATTGACTTCGTATACCACAACTTCCCAGTGTCCCTCTTGATAAACTATTTTTTTACTGCTACAAACAAATATTTCCAAAATAAGTAAATAAGATTGAAAAAAAAAGATTTCATATTTATTTTACTAGCACCAACTGACATTCTCACCTGCCCGCACTAATGTTTCGTATAAATAGCTAATGGAAGCAGATTCCCGGCTACCCCGGTGCCACTTTAAAGGTAACGGAAGAAGTTCTAGCGACCGAGAAATAGTGGTATCACCACACACCTTTCTTGGCAACTTGGCGGCAGAGGTTACAGCAACCTTGAAATGTGAATGGTGCTGAAGGCAACGGGAAACCACTGTGGCAATATTCTTAATCTTTCTTTACGCGGCAGATGAGTAGACAGTGTGTGAGTTGGAAAAGAGGAAGATAGATGCTCTAAAGATGTATTATAGGAGAAAGATGCTTAGTTTTCTTGGACAGAGTTCCATTCCAACGTGTCCATACTCCAGGAAATCGGCATCACAAAGCGTCTAGCGACCATAGTGTAGACGCGTGCAATACTTTGGCTATGTCTCTAGACGTGATAAAAACTCTATAGAGCGGCTGGTCGTGCAAGGTGAAATGCTTCCCTCGCCTCCATCAGTCCTAATGATTATATTTATAGCATCTCAACCCCACCAACCCCGCTATACTTGTGCAAAGGTTTACCCCCGGCCCAAGCACCTATATGTCAGCAGGTCTGATCTCCGAGTCCTCCAACAACGGCACCATAAGACTAGTAAGCTCACAAGGTTATCGGTCATAGACAAGTCTAATCGCGACCACCATACTATCTTTTCTCCATGAGAGGTGCTGGAGCTGTAGGCACGCTCACTTCCTGTATGATTTCTCACACTAGCAATTCACTTGATGTGAACCTCAGAGAGGCTAACTACCAGTTTCCAGTACTGGAAACTCCGGAGCTGTAAGACACTCTCACTTCCCGACCGACAGTCAGGCCGCAAGTCTACCCTACGATACAGTCGCGTAGACCGGGGAGACGCTACCGGAATCGCAGTAGCCCCCAAAGGGACCTCTGCTCAGGGGATGTTCTAAGCACCTACGTAAAATACCGCAGCAGCCCTTCACATTGGGCCGGTCAATCACGTCTTGCTGCGCGTGAGTTCCGACAAGCCCGCGACATCTGTGGGGAACCGGACGAAGTAGATTTCGGAATATAATGTAATATATTAGCCCTAAGATATCCTCTATTCTATTTGGGTAAAAATCCGATTAAAATTATTTATTAAATTAAAAATTAATAATATTATTTATGTCTTGCCATTGTGTAGGTAACTATAATTACTTGAGAAAATATAATTGTTTTCAAATCACAGACACACACTTATTTTAGTTACATGTCCTTAAATAGATTGAAGGTTTATAATTTTTAAACCTTAATTAAAAGTGATGACTTTCTACATTCTTCGGTGCGTTTAGGATTTATAGAGAATATTAACTCTGTCTGAAACTGTCAACATAAACTGTAGCACATATGTTTTTATAATGTTGCTTCTGTTAAATAACTATTCTTTTATTGAATCAAATAAAACGTTAAGGTTCTATCAAATTACACAAAAATCGATAAAATTTTAATATACTAAAAAGAGACTTACCTGTATTACAATTCATGTTTGTCAGTACATAAAGCCCATTCACACTTGTCTAATGGTAACTACACGTGACGAGGACTTGTACCTTCAATTCAATTAATTGTTGCCGACATGAATTAGAATAAGCTGTGAAATTTACACACTTTGAATTTGAATTGATTCAATAAAGGTTTCATTAATCATTTAACATGATATGCTTATAACCGGTTAAACCAATTTTAATAAAATTTTGTATTGGTTTGAGGGGAGCTCTAGATATATTAGATTTAAATTGGATCTGGTAGGGGCTGCCGGCTTTAGTTTTTTAAGGCATATTTAAAATAATATTTTAATAATGTTTCTTAATGCTACGAATAAGTTAACACAAAAAATATCATTTTTTAAACACACCTTTCTCACGTTTGTTGTTTTTTATTAGAAAATCATTTTTAAAAAAAAATGTTTGTTTTGTTTGAATATTTTATTTATTTGTCTTTATAATAATTAATTAATTACTAGAAAAGAAAAAAAGATATTTTTATTATGTTAGGGGTCGTCGTTTCTATTTAATCTTATTTTCCATTTTTATTTGTAAAAAAATCAAACCAAGTTTTAGTTTTAACATGTTTTATTCTCAGTATAGATCAATAATAATTTATAACCAAAGTTAGGCATTATTTGCTTTCACCTCCCTCGACACATAACTTTCCTTGCGAAACTTTATAATCGGATGCTCTTCTCTTGAGTGTTTGCAATTCGACTTACGATTAGATATAAATAATACTATAATATAACTATTGAAATATATTATATAAAATTTTATTTTAATTTCAAATTCCCTTCTAACCGATTAACGATATTTATTTCAAGTAAAAAAACAATGTTTTATGTTCTTTTTATAAACGGTTAATTGAAATACTTCATTAATAAAAATATAATATTATTTTAGTAAATTGAGTTATTCAGAATTCACCATATGGTTATGATATATATGTAATCAATCTCCTATAATTTAATAATAAAAGCAATCAAACTGATTCGTCCTAAACAAATAGCCTAATGAAATAGCTGTATGGTTAGGAATTTAAAAGCAGTATTCAACTCTATACTGAATACCACCATATAAATTATTAATGTGTATTAAAACGAAACATTTTGAAACATTATTTTTCCTTTTTATTTATTGTATTTTGTTAACATTTATATTTTAGTTATTAATACCACGTCTTGGATTGTGTTCATTGAAAGATAAAGTCTGTTGGTGAGTCCTTTAATTAGTCTTCTCCTGACAATGGTTTCTCAATAATTGCCATTAAGAGAATTAACGACTATGTTTTAGTCTCACGGACTTATGTATTCATAATATTTGTAAGAGAATAAAGGGTGTCACACAAAATATATTAAATAGTGTACTTATAAGTTTTAATATGACTCAATCAATATCAATGAATAGGGAACATTTTAGCTTTATTTTTAAATTGATTTATAGATTCGTATTAACCATTAAAAACCAATGCTGGTTTCAACTCACTTTTAGTATTAATAGAATTCGATTTTATAAATATGTGTCTTAATTATTTGGTTACATTTTTATTGGTTTGCCAATATATGACAACAAAAATAGTGATAGAATGAGTAGCGATATCTTATTTCGTATCGTTGATGATGTTCTTTTACTCGCATTATCAATTTCTTCTTTCCTTCTGCCTGGCTTTTTGTGTCTGTTATACCTATCACCAAAATATCTTATGCTTCTTCTTATTCTCCCTTCCCTGTCTAAAGTAATAAAAAGTGTTTTACTAAGCAATTCTTATTCTACATTTATACAAACAATTCCTTTAGATATTTTCGCTATATTCGTTTTCGATTTACCTCATCACCTGTGACCTCAATTGTTCTTACCCGCTGTACGCGGATGATCTTCAACTGTATACGCAGACTTACTGTAATAATATAAATGCCTCGGTCACCGAGTTGGATGATCCCGTTTTTATTTTCTCCGTCATACTTAGGTGGTCAACTTCGCTCTACTAACTTTCATTTCAGTCAAATTTACTACACAGGCTTTAAAGGTTTAAAAGTCTGGAATGCATTACCTACTGACATTAGGAAAGGTCCTAATAGAAATATTTTCAAATGTCTAATAATTTGTAAAATTCATTTTTTTTATCGCTTTTATTACTTAGGAAATTATGTTATTAGGTTAATTGTTTTATCATATTATTACTTATCATTATTTCACATGACTATGAGATTAATTCATTTATTTTATACATATTTTCACGTATGCAGTATCAGAACATGTACTATTAACATAATAAGATGGCAAGGCATAGCTGTACTGAATTCGTTGAAGCTCATAAAGGGGCTGGCTTAAGACTAGTAGAGTCATCCGCTCACATAAGATGGGCTTGAAGTAATTATTGATGCTGTGTATGTTCCATGAATATAAGCTACATATATGACGACTACCAATATTCATATTTCTTCATATGTGCGTAATATATGTACATGCTACGACAACAATATCTCTTACTAACTATTTAATACTAAAAAGCTAACTGAGAGAGATTTCAAAAAGAGATAAACAATGTTTTATAGTCTTCCCTTGTTATATTATAATAATATTAGTGATAAATAATTGTTACCGATATTTGGCTTAATGTATTAATTATTAACTAAAGTCTTCAGAAAGAAAATAAGTCATAAATTTAATCAACATAACCTTTGAAGTTAAAATAGCATTTTCAATGTAATGAGTTTCTAAGTCGCAGATGCATTGGCACGAATAATAACTTAATAAAGGAAGTTGGCGTGAAGTCAACTTAACACTAACATAACTTAGGTTTACTTAAATGCTTAAATTGTATGTTTGCTGAAATTGAAAGATATCCAAATTATATAACAAGTATATTATATATAAAACTGTTTCTGGATATAATATATTATTGATTATTGTATATTTTCATTTATTAACTATGCATTAACTTGTTATAAACAATAGAAATAATTAAAATGTTAACAAAATTAAAAAATGAATGTAATGAGTAATTAAAAGCGAATTAGCTCTACAATGTAAATATTTTGTAAGTAACACGCTCTTAATTGTGACTTGTGCCACAATGTCATTCAATTCGGTTAAGTCGATTAACTCCACTCTGTAGCGGATGCAAGCGAGGCTTCAATGTTTGAGCTTGAATAACGCAATTGCTGTTTGAACATAACAAGAAAAAGTATTTCGTTTATGTCAATCAAGTATTATTATGACCAGTTCTTTTTTTGTTTTTTTTTATTGTCTTTTTTTTTAAAAACAGATTTCATTATTGTTAGAAAAAATATGGAAAATATATTATGTATCTATTACTTCTAATTAAAACAGATTTCTTATCTTTTTACTGAAATTATTAATTCATTCGGTAATTCTGTCAACTCGAATTATGGAAATTCTGTGAAATTTAGCCATGTAATTGTATTGAAGAGGATATTACAATAGTATTATTATATATATATATATATGGATGTACACTACTAGTCTCATGTTCAACATGCTACTCCCAGTAATTGAACAAACCCCTCAGGAGTTAATAATATGCTCGATCATGTTACAACCCTGTCAATATTCAGTGGCCTACAGAGTGCGTACAGAGCAAATCACTTTTTCTTCTTATTTCTTTCTATATGCATTGGGCTTAACTTCATAATATTATATTTGATATGGCTGTGCCATAAAACGTTCCCTTTGTACATAGCAATGTATGTAAAAATTATAAACCTTCAAACTGGTAAGCAGCAATGGTACGACAATAAGAGATTATTACCTCTTTATAATTTTAATAGTGAAGATGGTCGGGGATTATCTAACACCTGGGACCCACTTTTGAAAAATATAAAATCACATGTCTGTAAGACCTCAAGATACTGTTAGTGTTATGTGAATCCTGAACTGTACGCCCGAAAGTTTAGAAACCGTATGAGATAGATGACTAATTAACTGACTTATTGACAGATACCTCCATCTCGTCTTACCATGAACACGATTGCTGCATTCGAAACGTCGGGTTAGATTTAAAATGTAAATTTAAAATTTAATTCAATATACGCTAGTTAAATCAGTAAAAATAGTTTTTTTCAACTTCTTTATTTGTTAAACGATTGTTGAAAAAAAATGTAAAGTGAATCCCATGACAATATATTCCCTAAAACTGCATGACATAAATTGACATAATTTTTTTATTTGTTAACCGATTTAGATGAAATAAACATTTAATGTTAAGTAAAAACTGTGATAATATAACCCTGAAAACCATATCACAGTGATTTAATTTTAATTCATTTATGATGTTTAAATTCTTTCCATTCGCCTTCCTGTGATCTGTTGGAATGATTACGTGGAAAACGACGGAAGTGTGCAACAGGAAGTCGGAAAGCGCGCGCTATTTGATTCGACATATGATTGACAGTAAAAATTCTTTGTTTACATTTTGTCATTTGAATTTTTTTTGCAGTCTAAAAATAATAAATGTATCTACAACTAATAATAAGTTTCTCAAAAAGAAATATATTATTGATTAAATGAAACTATTAGTACAAATTAATAATTATTTGAATTAAAAAAGTATCTAGTTTTATAACTCACGATCAAAATGTTTCGACAATGAACAGTGGTACTGTATTCTCTTTGCTGTTCCTCAAAGTCTATCAAAAATAACTATCTGCAATAAAGAATATAATTATAAAATTACCCCATTTTTTTATTTTTTTGCACTTGCACACACGCTTCTCTTGTTCTTGCTTCTTGGGTTCGGGTGTTAGAAAATGATGAAAAAAGAAATGTTTGCCATTAACTTACCTTTTGTAAAATCGTTGGGTAATACTGGTGTTATTTAAATAAAATAATGTTACTCATCTTATGCGACTACTTAAGCTTGCTTATTTTTTCTTCGAGAAACTCCTTTCACCCCTAGGATCTATATAGTAGTAATTTATTTTAATATTTACGAAGGAAGTCTAAATTGGATTAACTAAAAGATTTCTATTTTGATTACCTTAATAGTATTTATTTTAGATTTTTTTTATAAAAAAATAAAGTAATTTTTCAAATTACATTTAACCGTTTGGATAAAATGATCTACTTAAATGTAATCACATACAATGTTATACCAGACTCTCTTAAAATTTAAGATCTGTGGGAATATAAAAAAACTTGTTCGAAAATATTTATAAACATGTATAGAAATGTTAAGCTTATTTAAATTTATATAAATATAGAATGAAAAATAAACCGATATGGGCCCCTGCCCTATCGAATCCCTATTCGAACCATTCGATCGATCCCGCGACCTCTGGGAAACCGTCGACGGGGATGGTTATCGGGATAGTATATTTATATAAAAATACTTAATTACCAAATTTCTGAATTCATAAGGTAGAAAATAACCACAACTCATTTCACATTTTTTCTAACTAAACTTTAGAGTTTAGACTATACCGAGAACTAGTAAATCAAAGTCATATTAAGTTACCAACACAAGATATTTTAATTAGTTTACCGATATAATATAAAACGGAAGCAGTCTAAAACCACTTTATGATATTTAATATCAAAGTAATAAATAAGAGAAGTGCTTAATTTTATAAGCATAACAAATATTGTAGTAAACTATTCGATTTAAAAGTTTAATAAGCACATTTCAGAAGTTAATAAATAATAGTTATAAAAAACTAAAAACATGTTTTTATAAAAAAAACTAATGAAAAAGCTAAAAGTGAAAGAACTACATGAAAAAAAATATTTAATTGTAAAACAGCGTGGGGTACACGGTGCCGAAGGTTTTCAGTAATTTATTGACAGATGTGAGCAGAAGGACAATCGTTTTGATGATATATAAAAAGGACCCAATTTTTTTTACCATTAATATTTTTTTTAAATAGTTTTAAGTGTCTTATTTCTATAAACATATATATATTTTTTATATATATTTTTATAAAAGCGTGTTTATTAGTTTTTTTTTAATTTTTACTGCCATTGCTTATTTTTTTTTACTTATATTTTTTCTAATAGCGTGTTTTTTAGTTTTTTTTCATATTATTGCATTGTATAATGCTTTCTAGATATGCAAAAATATTTTTTTTAGTTAGTTCATATACATATTTTCTAATAAATATCGAGTATTTAACTCATATAAAGCGGTGTTAAACAAATTAATTTGTAGCAAAGTTTTTCGATATTTTACAGCTATTTCGCTACACGAATATGATTGATAGTATTGGTATATTTGTAAAAATATTTTCAATATTAATGACCATCCCCTTAAGGCCTTTGCGTGTAAATATTTTTTATCTATAACCCGATAAAATTAAACATAAAATTAAAGTTACCCAGGTAATCTATAGATAAAATAGTTCATAAATTAAACTAATAATGGGATAAACTAAACTAATATTGGATTGTTATATATAAGATACCAAAAGTATTATTTTATTCTGTGGCATTTGACTTAAAACTTAAATAAAAGTCTGTGGTCTAACTTTAAGTTCTGGCCAACTCTATTGATAAATTTCCTTGGGGCCAACTTGACCTTAGACTCTAGAAGATCGAAAATTGTTTACTTTCTCGAAACTTCGATGACGGAGCATCAAGGATCACACAAAAAATGCCGATAGCCGACGATTATTATTGTGTATTTATTAGATATACTAAAAGATTGCAGTATGTCAATTAAGAATATAAGGTTTTGAAAATAAAACAAAAATGAGTCCCGAGAGTTTACAACTATGCTTGTTTGATGTTTAAAAACCCCTATGTGAATATCAGCAATCTTACTGGACTATGTTTACGTAACTTATATGTACATATTATTTATGAGTGTTTATTTAGATATGCACCTATTTTGTATCTTTATAATATTTTTTTACCATTACATACATACCATAGTTTTTCCTCTTTTAACTCGGACTCCTTCATTCTGCATTCCACAAGACTTGGGAATGATCTCCCTCCTAATATTAAACGCGCATAGTCATGCGAATCATTTAAACGGTGTCTTAAAACTCACTTTTTAAGGTTATAGTTTGTTTGTCTTCTATTTCATATTTATTTATGTAGATATATGTATATTTATGTGTATATGTATGAATTGTATGTATAACTTTTTTCCCTGTGTTTTTTTGTTATTGTGTGAACAACGCTCCTACCTTTTTCTCCATCTACTTGGTTTGGCGATAAGGCCGCCAATTTTGTACTATTTTTTTTCTGTAACTTTTGATATGGGTGTAAAAAATATTATATTAGTATATTAGCTTTTATATATGTGGTAGTTTGGTTTTGTTAAAATAAAGATATAAGTTGTTGATTTTACTAAAACAATTGAATCTGTGAATAGAAGTTTAATTGATAAAATAAATGTAATATTGGATACTGATTTGACTAAGAATAAGAAGTATATAAATCGCAGCTCAGTTAAGAGAAGGCATTGTGAAATTGGGAGTACAAGTTGTGTGGTGGTGCTATTCTGATAAAAATGTAAGAGTTATAATAAACCGCTGAGTGTGTGATCGAGAGACTAAATTGTGTAACAGTGATAGTTGAGATTTTAAATGGTAAACAGTTTAGTGTATTTGTGAACAGTGTCATAAAGTGCTTTAAAGAATAGAACGACTGTCGTTGGTGACTCTTTGCAGTAAGATAGTTCTAATAATTATTAATCAAATTAGGTATATTCAAGCGAATTTCCATTATAATGCACGTCAATTCAGCCGGGTAAAGATATAGGTATATCATGATTCACTAAACTATAAACAGAAAAATGGCATTCTTAATCTTTTGTAATAAAACTATATTTTATACTTTTGTTTTCTTTTCAATTAGCAATTGCTAACATATATATTCAGTGACATATATTATACAATTGCACATAATGCGTCTGTGCGTGGTAAACCACAAATGCAAAGGATTCTGTTCTGTATTATTTTCTCTTAAAATGCCAATGCCTTTGAGCAAAAAAGGAACTAGTTTTTATTGCACCAGATAACAGGCAGTATGCAGTATTACGGTATGCGAAAGTCTCATTGTACCTACTAAAAGCACGGTACACAAACATTTGATTAATGCCAAGTATATGGAGAGTTTTAAAAATAGCATTTGGCTCAATACCTACTTTGTGTAATGCAATTACAGCAATTCTGTTCTCTTTATCACCTCACTCCATTTTAATTATCGTAAAATATTGTACAATGTATTTGCGCCATAATGAGAAAACACAAAGAACAATCGTATAAAAACTAAAAATTTAAAAAACCCCCGATACAAAATGACCTCTAAAAAGAATAAAAATAATATTATTATATAATTATTGAAGTCGTTGCGTCGGAGGACCGTTGTACGTATGTTGACGATGGTGTCTATTTTACCAAATTAATCATTGAGGACTTAGACTATACGATTCGATATTGTAATTTCTTTTTTTGCTTTGTTAACTTGTTTGCATTTTAATTTCTTCCTTTATTAAACCGTCCCCCGACGCAATGAATTCAATAAGTACATAATAATATTATTTTTATTCTTTTTAGAGGTCTTTTTGTATCGTGGGTTTTTTTAATTTTTATTTTTTTTTCTACTTTTCAATGTTATGTTAATGGTTTTTGAATTGTACTAAATGAACCTACAAACAAAATTTACAATTGTTTAAGTATTTCTATTAATCTATCCTAATATTATAAACAGGAAAAATTTGTTTGTTTGTTAGAATTGAATAGGCTCCGAAACTACAAGACCGATTTAAAAAAATCTTTTAGCATTAGAATCACATTATCCCTGATAAACATTAGCTATATTTTATAATCATAATCATCATCATCATCATCACTAATATTATAAAGAGGAAAGATTTGATTGTTTGTTTGAATTGAATAGGCTCCGAAACTACGGGACCGATTTTTAAAAAAATCTTTTAGCATTAGAAACCCACATTATGATGTACAAAGGTTATATTTAATACGAGAAATATATATATTATATTGAATAAAATAAGGATCCGCATGAAAGTTTCGACAATGTAATAGATTGTAAATATATTAAGTAACATGATTCAAAACTTTTTCATATGGGTAGGTAGATAGAAATGTTTTATATATAAGAAAATTAATAAATATAAACATTGAGAATTAAAATAATTTATAATCACTAATAACACTATGATGAAGGGATTTATAATATCACTAGCTGTTGCCCGTGATTCTTTATGACTACGATCATAAGCCATATAAATATATTTTTTAAAGTCTACGTGTACGTAGTTACGGGCAACAACTATTCCTAATAAAATATTTTTCCTGAGTAAGTCAGTGTAAAAACCTTTTAGCCTTTATAACAAGGCTTTTTTTCTATATAGCGCGGGCGAAGCCACTGGGAACAGCTAATTATTGCATAAGATCCTCTCCCCCGCACGAATAAAACGTCAATATCTTGGAGACGACTGTTTTTATTTCAATCAAACATGAATAAGAACCATCTCGACGAACATAGTTTTAGATTAAAAAACCGCATTCAAATCCATTCACGCTTTTGGCCGCGATTTTGTCACATACAGATACACAGATACACAGATCGACAGGTCAAACTTTTAACATTCCTCTTTTTAGTCGGGGATGAAAAATGACAGATTCCAAATTCAAATGTAATATTTTTTTATTATTAATTGTAACAGTATGGTCAGACTAAGTATTATTAAAATAATTCTATATAAGTTTAATAATAATGTTATGCCCTGTCGGAAATCTTTTATAAAGGGCATGTCAAGAACAAGGTATAGGTACTTCTAAATTGGGTGACCCAGATCTGACCCATGGGGGTTGCTATATTACGATACACGAAATAATTCCTTTTAGATACGCCATTTTATGGGAGTATGTTAATTTTTACGTCTTTATTTTTAATAATGAATATATATTTTGGGACATCTATTACATTCTTAGCTGTTATGATTAATATTAAACTATTATAAAGCATTTTGATAAATTTATTTTGTAAAATATAGTAGAATCACAAAGCGGTATTAAATGTTCTTATATTTTTTTACATTTTACCTATATGATCTCTCAGTTATTTTCAATTAAAGTTAGAAATTGTTGTAAAGACTTTGATACTTCACAAAAAAAATTCGTTTTTATTTTCCTGAAGTTCAGTGGCTTGACCACATTTTCTTGGTATTTAAACATTGAGCTTAGATTCGTATTAAAAATATTAAATGAAGTATATCATTTGTATTGATAATGTTGTAAGAAAAAACAGCCTTCATTGGTGTGCGAGCATTACGACATTAGTGTGACGTACCCGTCAGTCCTTACTTGGGTAATCATTACTGTTTTATATCATAACCTTGAGCGTAAGTGGGTATCTATCTGTATTGCAATCTACCTGCTGACGAATCCCACATAATAGGTTCTCAGCTTCCCTAAGTGGGATAGAATCTGTACAGTATTTCAAAAAGAATGAAAAAAACTGAAATGATGATGAGTTTATAAATTCTCATATACCCATCATAATTATATTGCAGGATCTCAGAAAGTTGAAATCATTAATTTAGAACGGGTCCACCATATAAACTCATTCATAAGCAGCTTTTTGCAACTCAAACAGTGTTTGAGACATTTTTTATAGCATTGTGTGGTAATATTAGGAAATACGTTGATACATATAAGAATAGGGTAAAATACAGAATAGCAGTTTACACGAATATAAACGATACAAATATTAGGTATATAGATAAGAATATTAGATAGTTAGATTTTAGTTACGGTGCGCAATGTTATCGATCCGTGATTCTTATCACCTGCTACTTAGAACCAAGCGATCTACTTAACGCTGACCTTTTGGTGGTTCGAGTATCTACCCTGAGCGAGCCAGCCCGTATACGAATTAGAGTCAGATCACTGTAGCTAGGCTCTGCAATCTACTGGGATACAATTTACTTTTATAATCGCTACAGATGTTTTACTTTTCGTAATAAAAGACAATATTGTTTTTAAATATCAAATAAGCCATGTAAATGACGTGCGGCACCTGTAGACTAACTTAATAATAACATAATTTGGTTTACATTTGTGTGTTTCATATTGGTCTCATATGTATGTATCTTATTAATAAGTCATATTTTGCTACTTACATAATAGTATTACTTCTTTCATATATTTTTTATACAGTCATATTATTGGCACATATTATTATTATTATTATTGTGTGATTTTCATAAACACAATTTAAAACAAAAATTCTTAGACCACACTTTTCATACTATTTTATGAATTAATATTATTTAATTTATTTTAATCAATTTTACATCTACCCATCTCTTTATTTAAAAAATATATTTATTATCTTTTTTAAACAAACCCACAAATCCTTCATGTTCTAACTAATTTAAAAATTCGATTTTACATCTCAAACCTATAAAATGAAAGTAATGATAGATTAATCTACAATTCCAATATCCAGTAGCTCAGTAACCAAAAATATTAAAATAGAACCATAACAAATTACTTTGTCTTTTGTTTTAAAGGGTAATAAAGAAAATATGGCTCCGTGTACTTTTTAGCTCCAGTTATAAACTTAGAAAATTTAAGCTATGAAACTTTGTATATTAACTAACCTCGCCTCGACTTCCACCGGGAATAATTAGTATACCAGTATATTATAAACTAATTGCATCTTATATTTTCGTTAGAATTGGTAATGAGGAAATAAGATGTAGATATATTTCTATTTCTTGGTGATGAACTTAAATTATCATATAAACAATATACATATAGTATTTTCTTAGATTTTCACTACTACTATACACTGTAATACAAGTATTTTTACGGATTTAAATGGCGTATAATTAAGATTTAAATTAGCATACATATAAATTTAACTTTTTAAATTTCAAAGTTTTTAGTCCACCTTAGCCTTCATCTAGTCTTTTCGTGAACACGATTACAATTTGCAGTAAAGCATTCAAAACCTCGGTTTAAATTTGAAATGTAAATTTAAAATATAATTATACGCAAGTTGATTCTGTATAAAATAGTTTTATTTCAAAATAAAGATATAACATTTATATTTTATATGTAGTCTTTATAATATTATACGCTCTTATCTTTATTATATTAAATGGTTCTGCGCCATGGTTCAACGATGACGTAAAAAAGGCCATGATAAAAAGGGATTGTGCTTTTCGTAAATAAAAAAATGAACGTTCACAACTCAACTGGTCTGTATATAAGGCTGCAAGAAATCGGTGTAACCATTGTGTCGTAAACTGTAATGCCTTTATATTCTCAATAAAACCTTCTCATCCGCAGCAGAAACCTTAAAATTCTTAAAGGCTAGATAAATCTCGACAATGCGAAAGTTCTTCTTGTGTGGACATCAATTGTCTTAATCGCTATTTTTCGGTCACCAACACTATTGACTCCCAAAGAAGAAATAAAACCATTTCATAAATTTTCTGTTCGTCTAGGCCCAATATTCCACTATTTTACTTCGCTCTTGTGATGAAGCCGTGGTTAAGAAGTTCCTTTTAGCCATAATATCAAAGGCTACTGGTTGTGACCGTATTAATCGTACTATGTTAATATTCATTATCGATTCTCTCATTGCTCCCGTATCTAAAATAATTAACTTTTCCTTTTCCTCTGTCAATTATCCACATTTGTGGCGTAAAGCTCATATTCTCCCACTTCCAAAGATCGCCAATCCTATGTTACCCTCACATTTTCGTCCCATTTTTATCCTTTTTTTAATATTAACGTTTTTATCCTTTTCCTGTTCCTTACAAAATGTTACTTTCTAGATCCGTTGCAATCAGGTTTCCGCACTGGATACAGCACAAGTATAGCACTATTAAGGGTCACCGACGACATCCGTCAAGGTATGGAAAACAAATGTGTAACCATTCTTGTACTGGTTGACTTCAGTAACGCATTCGGCACTGTTTATCGCGATCTCTTACGCGTTGTTGGACAGGTACAGTATCTCGGCTTGGACTATTAGGTGGTTCTTCTCATATCTTCGAGGGCGCCAGCAGGTCGATCGCACCAATGAGGGCCTCTCCGATTGGTGTGAAGTGGTTACTGGAGTCCAACAAAGCGGAATTTTGTCTCCTTTATGATTTTCTCTATTCATTAACTCTATTACCTATTAGAGCTCTCTTACCGCAAAGAATCAGCAATGACAGCCGTTCTATTATTTAAAATACTTGCCCGGTACTGCTCACAAATATATTAAACTGTTTACTATTTAAACTATTTACTTTCACTGTAACACTTGATTGTACTATTTCTGTTACACAACTTAGTCTCTTAATCACACACTCAGCGGTCATCACCACCTCACAACTTGTACTCCCAATTTCACAATGCCTTCTCTTAACCGTTCTGCGATTCATATACTTCTTATTCTTAGTCAAATCAGTATCCAATATTACATTTTATCAATTAAACTTCTATAAAGAGATTCAATTGCTTTAGTCAAATGAACAACTTATATCTTTATTTTTAGTCAAAACTAAACTACCACATGTATAAAAGCTAACATACCTTTGACTTAAATTCTCAATACCACCTTTACGCCGATGACTTGCAGCTTTATTTGCAGACAGAAGTAAATAGTCCATATTAGCCAAAATTCATTACCAAATGTAATTTATAACAATATTGTAATACCCTTTTTTCCTCAAGTAAAAAAATTAGGAATATTTCTTGACAGTTCTCTTAATTGGCAATACCAACTTTAGGAAATGTCACGTTAATTTTAGATAGTCTTATATTTTTTTTCTTTTACTTTTTATGTTTTGAACGCCTACCAATATCCTCTCCTGTACATCGTAAGGTTGGCTGGTAGAGAATGTCTTTGTGGCATTAAGCCCGCTTTTTGTACTTTATATTGTATATTGTGTAGTAAAGAAATAAATAAAATATCACATTTCTCCATAATGCTATACCATTGTTTCATCAAAGAAAATAATAATACACAGTTCCGCTGAAGTGAACTGAACTGAAGTGACTATACAAACACAATGCTACTGGATTATTTTTAGATCCTTTATTTTACTTATCTGGACAGTTTTATATTGAATTGTTATTAGACTACAAAAATCGATGAAACTATAAATGATGTAATTTTTTTATATTGTATAAATTAAGGTATATTTGGTATTTACATACATATACTTGTAACTTGTACCATAAAATTAATCCCTACGCTTATATAATTATTAATTTATATAAATATGGAATAAAACATAATCCGATACGGGCAGGGATACGAAGACCGCGACCTCTGGGAAGCCGTCCCGGATATCTTTTCAGACCTTATTTCCTAAAAGAAGTAAAGTGTACAATCCTTAATTCTGTCAATTAAATACCTTAAAATACGTCTTTTACATAATTCGAAAAGTTTTAAGTTTACAAACCGTCCCCTGTCGCCTCTAACTTTTAAAAGCAATAAGAATTTGGAAAACAGAAGTAGGCTTCGTCAAAGTACATTTACCGCCTTCTAATTTATGACCATGATCATAACGACTATATAAATTCCGTTTTTCAAATTATTTTGAATATTATGGATTATTTTTAATTGACTGTAACCTCGTGTTATATATAGGCCATGGCCTTATTAATTACTTCTACACTAATTATATTTTGTTCTGTGTGTGATATAGGAAAAAATGATACCAAAAGATCTTTGAATAAGATTTGATTAGTTAAAGATTTAAAAAGTTAAAAAAAACACAAGTTTTATAAATTTTATAGAAGTAAGAGCTATGATTAGAAAACATATGTAACATGGCTGGACTTAAAATAATATTAGTCTTTTGAAATAGAGTGTTTAAAATATTACATCTATTTGGATTGCACTCGGCTAGCTTAATATAAATTAATTAAATCTTTCCGGAGCTCCTAGATTCAATGAAAATTACCAGGATTTTTCCAAGAAAATATCATTACAAATTTTATTATTTGTATCTCAAGGCATAACGGTCAGTACCGAATATTTGAAAAAGTTAGTGATATTTTATTTTTATTATCTTCAAATTGACCTCTGCATTGCTCCAATGGATATTTATTTTACCAATAGGTATATAAAAAAGGATAAGTACAAAAATCTCTCAGACCTAAACAATCATCAGTATAGCGTAGAAAAAACCTATGAAGCTACTCCACGACCTTTGTATAGTAATTAAACCATCAAAATAAATATATGTCGGAATAAATCCATATACAATCAATACAATAAAAATGGTATGGTATTTATTTTATATATTATATATATTATAAACAATGAAGAAGACTACATTTTACTACTATAATATATAACGTATTATTTTGAATTTTTACTCTTTATTTTTGTCATAAGAAGAAAACTACTGAACTAATTTTGGTCAAGAGAATAAAGTTATCTGTAACAAATAGAAATAAATATTTATTCCTGAATATTATTATCTATTGTTTACTCTCTTATTAACTGAATCGGAAATTAAATTAAAAATGTTTAAGACCCCCGATAGAAAAATACCTCTGAAATTATAAAAATAATATTTTTATGCACTTATTAAAGCCGGTGTGTCCGTTGTACGTACGTTGACAATTAAATTTTACGAAGTTTCCGGAGCTAGTAAATGAGGAGTTAGGCTATACGATTAGATATTGTTATTTCGTTATTTACCTTGGTAACTTACTTGCATTTCGATTTCTTTTTTTATTTAGCGGTCCTTCGCTGAGGAGGATAACATTATTCAAAGAGAATAGTTCTTAACGAATACCTTCAAATTCCTGAGTATTTAAACGGACCCTCAGCTGTTGCCATCATCAGCAGTTTGGATAGTGGTAGGCATTTAACTATTTTGGAATTATCGTTGTAATGTGCCAGTGCCTAACGGGATTTAGTTTGTTTTCTGATTTCTTATTAATAGCGTATTTTTATTTAAGTTTCAAGCTAAACTATAAACAACGTTAATTTGTAACTGCAAAATGAATTTAATGTAATTTTAATATTTTTACTAATTAATGATAATATCTTACACTATAATTTATATTTGTAATGATACCTTAGCACAATGAAAAAAATACCATAAATAAATGGGGTCTAGATAGTTTTTTTACTATTGTGTCTTTCTATTATATTTTACTTTTTTAATTATTTGGAGAATAAAGTTATAAAACAAAAAAAAATCACGTCATACATTTCTTCAATGGCATTTTTAATGTGACCCTGATAAGGAAATTTAATTAAACCGTCTTGTAATTATTCTTTGATTTATTTTTTTATAAATTTTAGTAATTACGTAGAAGTAAACTATTTAAGTATAAGCAAAATTTAACACCTGCTGTTTAATATACGAATTAATCTTTGTTTGAATTTCTTTAAAAGATTTTCATCTCAATATTGATAACTTAATCATTTGTTTGTATAAATAATAATAATATAATAACTTGGCGTTGCTATTCAGATAACCGTGAAACTAAACCATCTCCTTAAATATCGAAGCATAGTATTTGAAACTTGACGAAGCTTTTAGGCCGAAGCTTTTAAGAACGGCAATAAGACAAGCGGGAAGCGTGCCTTGCACCATACACGATTGAGGATTTTCGTTATGCAGACTAATTGCCAGAACCTCCCTCTTATTTTCACCTGTCGATGTGGTAAGTATTCTAGAATCCTAAGTCACAATCACCAGTTGATAGACCATAGCGAAGCCATGTTGCCGGTCAGTGATTGACTGGTGAACCTTAATGTGAGCTGATTCATAATACTCTCTATTATATTGAAAGATATTGTAAGAGATAATTAAAATAGGTCTGTTGTTATCCGATTCAAACGTGAAGATTTTTTTATGGTTCGGATGAAGAAAGGTGATTTTAATTATTAAATAGGACTTAATTACTAATCGTTGTATTAGCAAAAATAAAATGAATATAATTGTTTTCGTATCCTTACAAACGGTAAATTACATCAGAGATTTAATGGACGTTTCATTATTTTAATTGCCTAAACATTTCGAGAAAAGATACATTTAGCTGTCAGTTTTACGATTATCTCACTTCAATTAATATATTGAAATCATTAGATATAATTGTTTTTTACCTTTATCTTCTTTACTTATATATTTTATGTTTGTTTTGTTATTATAAATACTGTAATAATTATTACATACAATACATATACATTGTTTTTTCTTGTAATAAATAATGTTTTATATAGAACAACTCTTATCTTTTTATTTGGATGTATCATAATTTAAAACAGTTAAATTTTCAATATTTAATTAACAATATTTCATCAATAACTTGCAAACATAGATATTGATGTGCGTTCTTAATAATATTAATACAAAATCTATTTCACAAAATCTATGTTACAATCAGATTAGAAAGAGTGGATAATAATGGAAAGCATTCGAAACGTCGGGTTAGATTTAAAATTTAATTCATTATACGCGAGTTAAATCCGTGAATCCGTTTTATTTCAATGAGTAGTACCTACTCGTGAAAGCCTTAGAAAACACTAATGATGTCTATTTTCTACGATCGCTTGGTAGTTTTGAACAAATGTTTAGAACGTATAACGACCTTCTGTACGTTACACAGAAACCTCGGATGACTGCTAAGTATATAAAACACTTCATATAACCAAAATACCATACCATACCTGGATTTTCTTTTTAATACAGTAAAGTCATTATCAATGCCAAAAGTACTTTCAATTGCTTTGTCAAATAGAAAGGAATGAAAGAGAGTGAAAACGGAATGGAATATGTTGCCAGACTTATTTCATTAAATCACTTTCAGAAATAGTTTTTGATCATATAGGCTTATATCCAGACTGACCAGACTTATTCAATTCACTTTCAATAATAGAAATCAGTGGGCGTTAATATTTCAACGGATATCTCCTAGTAATAATTTGAAGTTTTGGAGACGTTGTATTACGTAGCTGTCAATTATTAAATTAATCCATAATCAATCGAATTTAACCTTTCGACTGAAGCTAAAAAATGCTTATATTATTTATATTTATATATTTTAAAATTGTACTACAATAATAAATGTAGTTTGTAATATTTTATCTGCTATCTACTAATAACTTAAATCTTTAACTTAGATTAGTTGGTTAAAATATGTTTTAACTATAAATACACCAAACCTGGCTATTAATTAAGTAAATAATCATTTAACCTTCAAAATAAAGGGCTAGCAAGGGTCGAGCCCAATTAGCACCTTTTGTTACAAAAGTTACAAATATGAGGAATCATAATATGGTTGCGCGCCATTACCGATATAACGGTAATATTTTAAGGGCTTATACACATTCATAGCGTACTTTATATTCGTAGTCTAATTTTAAACCATGAATCAATATTGAACAGTTTTTTATACAGTTACCATAAAGGGTTACGGTTCCTTTTTTAAAAAATGTAATATGAAATAAATATGATTCTAAAATCAAAATTCAAATTTTGATTAAAAGATAAAGATGTAATTAGTAAAAACTTATTTGTTTCTCATTTAAAAAAAAAAAGTTTATATTTAATGCTTTTCTTACACGAAGTACACTTGAACTGAGGTCAGAAGTCTCTGGATCATAAAAGTGTTACTAGCCAGGGATACCATTACATATAAAAAATTGAGAATATTTTTAAAATAAATATATTAATATTGATATTTTCGGAAAATACTTGTGTTTAAAAATATCACCCATGTGTGTACCAACGTATGTTTGTCTTTGCCTACTTATTATATATACTTTATACTATTATTAGTAGATTTTTTTCATAACCGACTTTTATAAAAGCTAATAACTTTTGAGAGACAGATATATATTAAATATGGTAATATTGTTAGCCGTATCGTAGTTTCTAAAAACAATATTTAAAAGTAAGTTGTAGAAGACTTAAAAGTTAGTTATATTATGAGAGTGAGAAAACAGCGATCAAAATAATGAGTTTAATAAAAAATATATTTTCTTTCATATTTAAACCTTAAAGCAGTAACTTTTCACTCACCTTTAAAATTTCCAAGTAAATGTTTTTCTAATATAAACTTTATGCAGTAATGACATAGTCTATATTCCTTCGATATTGATAATGTAGAGTATTTTTATTTTCATGTCATTTTCACAAAACGGTGGAACTTTTTACGATTATTTTGTAAGGAAAATAACACTTTTTAGCTATTCTGAACCAGAAACTTAGTGAATGTTAAGCTAAAAATTTTTAAAATTATAGTTTAGTTCTCATAACTTAGTATAACACTACTTAATCTCATATCACTCTCATTGCCCCACAAACATTAATACAAAATAACTTAGAAATACACTTTCTATGACTTAACCTTTTAAAATTATTTATAACCTTCAAATTGAATATGATATACTATGCGTAACTGAAATATGTTTTGACATTACGCCATCTTAAATCCTCGAGCACTTAGTTCGTTCGTTATATTCAACACGGTTCAAAAAGCAAGAGTAAATCTCTCCAACACAGTTACTCCCCTAAATTTAAAATTTACAAAATAAAAATTAATAAGATATTTTTACAATGTTTTTTATTTTTTTACAATGTTTCATAACAAACAACGATAAATTAAATTGAGTATACAAATAAATGGTTTGTTATTGTTTTTCTGATCATAATAAAATATTCTAATAACCTTAAATCGGATAATATTAAATTTATATAAATATAGTATGAAAAATAAACCGACACGGGCAGGGACTCGAACCCGCGACTAGCGCGGGTTATTTTTCATTCCATATTAATATAAATTTAACTAAGCTTAACATGGCTATACATGTTTATAGATATTTTCAAAAACGGATAATATTTTTTAATTTAGTGTTGCTTACGACGTGTTGTAACAAATTAAGTCGTGTTGCAACTTTAAGCTTTACTTTTTTTAACGTTAAAGTAACGGTTATAATTAAGTAAATTTCTGAACAATCGATAACTTTAACATATTTTTTCTTGTTGAAGAGATTTTCTAGTAAATTAAGTTTAGATATAAATAGTGTTAGTGCGTTTTGTGTGAAACTATGTGTCCGGAAACTTAGAAGCCGTTGGAGATAGATGACTGACTTACTGACAAACACCTCCATTCATTCACCTCCAAGCATTCGATCCGTCGGGTTTGAATTTAAAGCGTAAATTTAAAATTTAATTAATTATATGCGAATAAAATCCGTAAAAATAGTTTTACTACAAGCTGCAGCCTGCTTGCAACCTTTTTAAAGGTTTTAATATTTTGCGCATTGTCAATGGGATTGACATGGCATGGCATTCTATAAAGATTTGTATTTTATTTGTGAATTTGTTGCCTATTTTTAAAAACTCAATAGAATTCCTTAAGACTCAAATATAGTTCTACAAATCTGCATCCAATTTCGTTAATCATTTTATTGCGAAGATTTTCTAGAAATTTATAGAAGCTTGTTTGAATTAATCAATATTGTTCAATTCTTTTTAAAGAAAAGTACCCCTAAGTAGCAAAATTAAAAGATTGATTTAGAATCTTAAAGGTTATTTTAACTGTTCCTGCCATTTGTGCTTGATACAAGGTGTTACTGAAAAACCCCTTCCTTTTTTATAAGTAGTAGAAAAAATTTTTCCCTAAAAAACTTAAAGTATTTAACATTCCTAATTAACTTTACAAATATAGAATGATCCTAACATAATTCATAAGAGTCATCTATTTTAGGTATAAGATAAATGCTAAAGAATTTAAAATTATGACTGTTTACAATCAATATATTTATGAAAATTTAATTTACGTTCATAAAAATATTTCAAAATTCAAGAAAAATTGTGATTTACATAAAATTAATACAAGAAATAAAAATAAACTCGCTATGCCCGGCACTAGGCTCCATAAAATAGGTAAATCCTTTAAGGGTAATTGTATACGTTTTTATAATAAGCTCCCAAATGAAGCCTTAAGCCTATCATTAAATAAATTTAAATTATATGTTAAAAATAATTTAATAAAAAAATCCTACTATAGTGTAAAGGATTACATCGACGACGGTATGGCCTGGGAATGAATCTGTATTGTATTGCGAATAGCTAGTAATCTCCGCAATTTGTTTTTTGTTGTAAATTATTTTGCTTTATCGACCTTCTGCATCACACCGATTCCTTAGAAGTCACTACTTGCGGTAGCATCGGGAGTCGGGTTGCCTCCCTCCCTCAAATATGTGCGAAGGGGGTGATGGCTGGCTCTTGTGTTATGCCCGTGAACGGGTGCTGCTTGCGGTGACTGGTTGTGTGGCAGGCCGAAGATTTATATATATATGTTTTTTCTGTTATTATTATTTAATTTTCGTTGCCTGAAATCATTAGGCTTCTTTTCCTATTGATTGCGACGGTTCTAGTTGTTCCAAATTTGCATTTAAGTTTGACGTTTGTGAAACAGTGATCACAATAACAAAAAATATATCCGGCTGAGTTTGTTGTGTGGTTCTTCTCAGACCAGGACGCGTTTGGAACCCTCATAGCTTTAACATTAAGATGGAAAGTGCTTTCTCAGAAGGGCTTATTACGATAAATCTAGTATCGTAATAGGCCCTCCTGACACTTCCATGTTGACGTACACAAGTGATCACTGATTATGATTCTAAGTGGAAAAGATATAAATAAAAAAAAAAAAATAATAACGACATAGTGTTTTTCTTTTGGTGTAAATTTATCGAAATTTATGGCATCCAGCCAGTGAATAGTTTTGGATTTGGTAAAAAATAGACGTGATTAATAGGTTTAATTTAAAAAGACAAGCGATAACAGATGATGTCGTCTTTTTTATTTTAAATCCGACCGAAAAAATGTGAGATAAAGTGAATGTCAAAATTAATTAATTTTCATTGTTCTTGTAAAAACATTTTTTTTTTTTTTTTTGCAGCTATTCATCATTCAATTTCATTTAGGATAATATATATTGTACTACTATTTTTAAAAACACAATGTCAAAAATAATGGAATAATTAAAGAACTTGAAGAATAAATAAAATATCAAAAATAAATAACTTTTAGGTTTTTTTCATTTTTCACGAGTAAACGTTTAAAATAAAACTATTTTTTCACGGATCTATCTCCTGTATAATTTCAATGATTTATTAAAATTTTAACCCGACATTTCGATTGCTATACAGAAATCGCACATTGGAAAACAAGATGTAGGTGTCAGACAACATATTTATACTTCGTTAGAAAATAATATTGTTTTAGATATTACGTTATTTTAATAAGAGAACATTCATTGAATTCAAATAAAAACAAAATATTTTGGTTTTTGAAATTTTTTGTTTTCGTTTTGTATATTTAATGGTTGTATCATCTAGGATCTTTGAAGCCCTAACAAATCAAGGAATAAATAATAATTATATTCGTCTGGTAAAAAGAATTGATAATTTTAAAAAATTGGTGTCGGTAGTTATAAATATTTTACTCACAAATATGAGAAAAAGGACAATCATTTTAAAAATATCTTAAATAGCACCCCACTCTTTATTCCTTATATATAATTTTTAATTCAAATTTATTAAAATTTATAATTTTTTATTTATTTTTAAGAGGATTTTTTTATAAGTGCTTGTTTATTATATTTTTAACAATTATATATTTTTTTAGATAAGTAGGAATAACATTTTCATCAAAGACCTTATATTCTTGCACCCTCTTTTCTCTACTCTTATAATTTCTTATACAAATTCATACCTTTATTTTTGCATGACATATTTCAGTTTAAAAACATATTTTGAATTAGAAATAGCAAAACTTGCATCAAATTAAATAACTGACTAATACTTCACTAGTCAACGTCATATATGTTTGAAAATATCTTTAAACATGTATAGCCATGTTAAGCTTATTTAAATTTATATAAATATAGAATGAAAAATATTTTTTTTCATTCTATATTTATATAAATTTAAATAATAATATAATAAAATAAAAATAAAATTTTTCATTCTATATTTAGTTCTTTTCAATGTTTATCTATACTGCAAAGTTAGAAACATTAGTTAGGATTTTCGAAAGAAACCTAAAAGATATCACCACCGTCCCGATAAAGACGATCACATATAGAATGCTTGATTCACCGAGGCGGACAGCAATACGGTAGCTCAGTTGGTAGAGTGACGGGACGGTTTCCCAGTAGTCGCGGGTTGGAATCACTGCCCGTGTCGGTTTATTTTTCATTCTATATTTATATAAATTTAACGTCATATATTTTCACTTCTTAAAGTAAATTCATAACTTAGTTATACTAGGTTAAGATAATCTGACAATTTAATGCACACTCATTTGAAACAGTATTTTCATTATTACGAATTTCTAATTCTCAGATGCGTTGGCACGAACAAGAAATTTGCATACAAACTTGGTGTGAAGTCAACTCAATGCCCAACTTAGGTTTATTTAATTCCCTGACGGCTTAAAGTTTATTTATTCTATAGCTTAAACCTATATATTCAACGTAAATGAAGTTTGTTGATAATATATTGTTGTTACAATGCCATAATACACTAATCTATTGTTTTTGTGTTTTATAACCTTATTTAATGCTCAAAATGGAAAATCGTAAAAATGAAAGCATATTTTTGGCACTGTAGAAATTTCTTGTCATTTCTTCAATTGTTATCCTTGAGACTGGAGCCTCTAACATAAACAAGTTAAGTAAACACTTATAATTACGAAATAAAACAACAATCTATTGTGTAACTTCTTAAAAGCGTTACACATGCCGAGCGACAGAAGCATGACTTGTAGCAATATGTTTCACTTCACACTAAAAGCTTTTAAATACCCACTATTTTTAATAGATATTCAAGGTGTTTCCGTGATAAAGATTAAATAAAATTGTACGTAGCATTTCTGTTGAATTTAAATTCTATATCATATTACATTTACTTTCTTGGTTTAATTACGATTCTTTCAAATTTATATGTTTTAGTAGATCCTTAGCATGGTAATACTAAATAAGTATCATACCTCAAAAATGAAATAAATATTAATAATTTTACTCCTAAGAAAAATAATACACGAAAATTCTATAAATAGTATAATAATCAATATATATAATAATAATTGATATAAAAAAATAATTTATAAGGTTATAGAAAAAGAACTTTAAAAAAAATCAGACTTATCAAATATAATATTTAGGATAAGATTCTGAGAACCAAACTTTTTAAGTAGTTTTCGAATTATAATAAGAAACTTATATGCCATAAGTAGGTACATTTTAAATTTCGAAGATTCTTAATTGCATCTTATATAGTTTATATTTATAAGTTGGATAACCGCGCAGGCAAGTAATTTTCTTGTAAATATTCAGTTCAATAGTTAGTAACACTTTTATGTTTAATGTACACACAAACGTACTACTGTACCAAAAAGAAGAAAAAAAACACTATACATTAGTCTAAAAGCACTTTGTAAAATCTGCAAATCAAGAATAGCTACAAAGTTTAGCTGCTTGAATGTAAAAATACACGTGTCAAATATGTATACCAAAATGCTAAATATTTAGCTGACACCAAAAGCAAACAGTTCCCGATAAACATTTGCCAAACCAACTGTCGTCACCCAAACTGTATTTGTTTGTTAGTTTAAGGCTCACTCCATATAAACTGTTTTATGATTCGATAAAAAGGCAATTATTTTAAAATATACAACCTATTGCACTGATCTCGTGACATTGTTCCATAATGATACAACTGACATGATTGTCAAAGTGTACTTAAATATTAAAAAATCGAATTGTCAGTGTCAATAAACTTTTTCTTTACGGTACATAAAATGAGCTTATGATTATAATACTAATTATAATATTTATTAGTTCTACCATTTAAAAAAATCTTGATTAGATAGTTACCCTCTCCCGAGTTTCGTTTACGAGATTTAATTAACTAAAACCCTTACTTTTAAGGTTTAGGTTATATTGATAACTTAAATCTTATGTAGTAGCATTTATTTTAGTTACTGTTATCCCTTTTTAGTATTTCTAAAAGTTTAATAATTTTTGCTTACCTTATCAGTGGATGTGGAGGTATCCTGATTATTTTTATAAAGATAACTAATGAAATGCAAGATTCTCAAATGTTTTATATAGTATGATTAATTGCTGTGGTATTAAGCTGACGTCAGAAGCATCACAGATTTCTAATTTTAATTTCTTTAGATTATTCTAGAATTTCTTACTATTTCGGCCATTAAGCCATTGTTTTAACTTTAAAAATAGTACCTTCAAACGCTGTCTGTAATTAAGTACTTGGATGTTATTCTGATACTTAATTCTTTTTAAAATTTTAGTTTATCTAATCTTTCACAGACTCAACATTTTAAATTTTGATAATATATATATTTTTTTGTACAAGAGTTTCTATTACTTCTCTTAGCGATTCACAAGATATTTACCACACCGATAGTTTGTTGTTTATTTGTTTGTTTGACAAGTTAAAAAATAAAGGGTCCCTTAATATAAAACGATTTAAGTGTGAAATAAATTAAATTGATATGAGTTGCTATATTACTACATAAAAATTTTCAAGATCTTTTGCAAACCTTATATTGTCAAGATATTTTATTACCTATCCCTTTTTAGAGTTCCGTACCCCGAAGAGAAAAACGGAATGATGATATAAAAAAATAGATTATTAAACAATATTTAAAGGAATAATAGAAAATAATTAATAAAATAGGAACTTCTTTTTTCTTTACGATAAAAATACATACAAAGCAGGGATGTTACGAATGTTTGCATTCGCATTCGCATAAGCGAAACATTCGCATCATTTTAAGAATTCGTATCAACACTTGCATTCGCATCAAACTATGCGAATCTTATGCGAATGCGAAAGTTTAAAGTTATACACGCCGTGATGAATAGATGACAGTTTCACCTGATTGGGTTTTGCGCGCCACGGTAGACCAATAGGAAGCGTTTTACGGTTGCTGCATCGTAGGTTATGAGTGTATTCGGTTTTCGTTATTGGTAAAAATTATATTACGCAGTGATTGTTCATTCACTGGTGAACAAGTGTCAAAGGTGACGAGTGCTTATGCTTAATTATTATTGTTAATCATTCTAAAAACTGGCGTATCTTGCTCGACAGTTCCTCAGCGTTCCACCAGCCAGTGTACCAATTGAGCAATTATTTAGCGGAGCCGGCCTTATATATGAGCCACTTAGAAATCGATTAATGGGTGATAAGGCTGCTAAGTTATTATTTCTGAAATATAATTTGCCTCTTTTAAAATTCCATTATTAAACATTTACAAAAAAATGTATTAGTTTATAATTATAAAAGTAGTAATAAGTACTTGGTTAAATTTAAATATGATTTAAAAAAATATTAATGTATTTTTTTGTATTTTCTAAATATTCGCATTCGCACATTCGCATACCAAGAATTCGCATTCGCATTCGCATTCGCCCAATGTCTAAAAGATAACATTCGTAATAACCTAGATACAAAGTATACAATTAATCGTTATAGAAAAAAAAACAAAAATATATATTTAATTATTAAATCAATATATTTTACGTGGATACGCGAACGATAACTCCAATTTTCAACTATAACAAAACAAATAAAGAATTTTCAAAACAGAAACATTATATATTTTAGGTTTGTCAAATATAATTATTATATCTATTAACTATATTAGTTACCATACATGTTTATAGAGGTGAGAAACCAAGTAAAAATCCAAAAATTAATAACAACGTAAAATTATCAATAACAAAATATAATTAATTAATCAATATTGTTCAGACTAAGTAATTATTAAAATGGATAAAGGAAGGAATTTTATGCTTTCTTCAGATTATATCTTAGTTGTTATCTATGGTCCCTTTATAATAAAAACTTTTGCACATTATGAATCACTGTACAACTTATAAACAGTCATAGGGAGTGTCAAAAACTTAAAGTTTAATTAATTTAATATTTCTAATATAAATTAGTTTAATTATTTTTCTTCATCCAACGTAGTTAAAAACTAAAAAATATAAAACACAAATTTTATTTGGTAATCGGATAACATGGTACCATCTATTTGTTCATTAAAAGTATGTTTTTAATAAACATTGAAATTAAAAAACTAAGGCTGCTTCACAGGTGCAGGAAACAGCGTAAGCCGGAAGCGAAGCCTGCCGTGTCGGATGTTACGTCATTTGTATCATCCGTTTTACCCGTAGAATAGAACACGTAGGCTACATTTTATTTTGGTACTGTTATTTTGAGCAGTTGATTTTTTTTATAATTTTAGGTACTATTTTTTTTATAATTTTCTACTTTAATTAATATCATTACAGTTGTGCTATATTTAGTTTCGTAGTGCAAGTACCTCTTATTATCTACGATTAAAATGATATTACTTGTATGACCTTTAACATAGTAGCCAAAATGTATGAACTAAACATTTGAGAATAGCTTCAGCTCCTTTTAAGTGGCACTTAAGAAAATGGAATTTTAATATATATTCCCTACTTTGCTGATAGCGGCTTACAACAAAAGATGATCTCGTCCAGACATTTTTATGTAAATCTATATTGAACTTTTAAATTGTATCAAATACCTAAAAAAAACGAGAAAGAATAATTAAAAGTTTGTTATGATAAAATACATAATTCCAATCAAAAGAAATCAAAAGCAATGTTTATGAATTACGTTAAAAAAAATTAATAACCATGTGAAAAATAAGGAATATTGAATTACTTGAGCTATATTAATTTAAAGTATTTTAAACTTGAGAATTAGTCTTACGTGTTAGATCATATATAAATTTATATTGAAGCATTATAATATCAGTGTCATTTTTTTTAAATTTTAATCATATTTTTCTTGGGTGGTTTTAAATTATAATCTTTCTTTCTCTAAGCAAGTCTTCTAAAACTTTTTCAAAATTGCTGACGACTTAACCTAATTAAATGCTTTTTAAGTGAAACTTTTAAATTACAAACACTTTAAGTTCCTTATCTAGTAATCCCCATAAATAAGTCACGCAACAAAACAATTTTCAGCATAAAATAATAAAGAAAAGCCATAACACCATAATTATATCAAAAAAGGTTAAATAAAAAATATTTGTAACAATATATTATATGAGATGAACCTAAACTCTTCTGTTATACTTTTTAAGAATTTAATATTCCATTATTTTAAAACTTTCCATTTTTAAAAACTACAAAAAAACGGTTTAAGAAAAGTCATTTTCGAATAGCGAAGGAGGAGGGTTCGAAAAGGTCGCAGGTTTTAGTCCCGCTCGGGTTGTCTTAAGTATTTATATTAATCAGCAAATACGGGTAACATGTTTATGGTATTTTAAAATATCCTTTTAATTTCCTCTCCATTATAGGAAAGTATTTTAAACTCCGCTGTTTTCTCTCTAATGTTTTTTCAGCCATTAAGTAAGTGCACTCCTGTGTACTGTTAAAAGGTTAAAAACGTCTTATCTTGGTTTATACCAAGAGGAGACATTCATCGTATAAACGTTGAACTGAAGATAATGCACTACGCTAGCACCTTAGGGGAAAATATTTTATATTTTTTATTTGAAATATACATAATAATTATTAGGGTTGGATATATTTTTTAAAGTGAAAACTAAACAAATCTTTAATCTGCATATAAAGATTGTTTAACTATTATCTAACATAAATAGAAAAAAATCAGGCATATTATTTATATTTTATAAATTTACTAGCTACACGGTTATTTGTGGTTTTTAAGATGTCAAAAAAGTTTAAAATGCCCAGGATCAAATTGTATCGCGCATTTACGTATAGATTACTAGCTTAGATTATTATTATATTTTTTTAGCATCTTTATTGACACCATTATATGACGTCAGCATTTTTTTCATCTTTCACGAATAACCGTCAAGGTTATGGTTACAATTATGTTTTCTTTAGATTTCGAAAATAATTAACATTATTTTAAATACAAATCGTGTGATGAAATTACTTTAGTTAAAGCGGGAAGGCAGGAACGAAATTAAGGAAGAAGCATCTCCTATGCAATTTACATTAAAATCATAAACATGTGGCAAGAGCTGCGTGGTAATTACAAAGTCATTTCCATGCATAGCATTAAGAAGATGTGAAATATCTCGTACATTTGCGTCATACTTATACTGCTTCCAAGTAAAAAAAAGTAAATGGATATCATATAAGTGAAACGAGCCAATGTATTTCTACAGGGATATGACCTCAGAATATCATAATCGAAATAATCAATGTGTCATTATATATACAGAAATATAACGTTAAAGAAACTGTTAAAATAATTTGTCTGTGTGCACGGCGCTGATTGTTTACAATTAATAATAAATATTAAAATAAAATAAAAACCTCGTTAATTATCGAAATTTACTGAATAATTACTTCCACACACGTATATGTATATATATATATATATATATATATATATATATATATATATATATATATAATATATAACACACATACAAAATATATATTGTAATTGCTAGTTGTGTAAGGCAACTCTGCCTGTAGGTATAGAAATTGTAGCACATATTTAAAAAATGAATTCCGTACTATGGGGAAGATGGGGCAGAAAAAATATATTCTATCTATAGAAGGTATTTATATATTTTCTTCCTCGAATACCGAAGTTGGTATAATTTATAAAAGGAAATTTCTTATTTGAATACAGGTTACAAGGGTGTTCCGATGCAAAATAATGTACCTTTCTCCTCCTGAAAAAATAAGTTAAGGAATCTGACTGTTAGATCACAAGATTAGCTAGCTAAATATTAAACCAATATGCAACCCACATTTAATAAACTCTAGAAGTAATCTATAAAAAAAAACAAATCTATTATCAATCGGTAAATGTTAGAAGGTTTATTAAAAAAAAAAATACAAATTATTAAATTAATTAAATACTGATCGTAGGAAATAAAAATAAGTAAGATTACATTATGTAACCAGTATATAACAATACCAAAAAAATATTTAAAAGCATAGTTATAGATAATAAAAACATAAAATAAAGCTAATACAGACTATATGTATTAATGCAACGCAATTTAGCTTTATTTATAATTTAAGTTTAGCTGTTTCATTTGACAAACAAAGTTCACGATATCTACAATTTCTGTGAAGAACATCGATTAAATGTTTGGTATTGCTGTAGCCGTCAGAGCTAGGAAGTGACGTACAAGAAACGAGGAAATGAACTACGAATTTAATGTATTTGAAGTTTGTTGGAAGGGAGAATGAGAATTAATAGATTTGGATGGCAATTCCAACCAAAGTCGTAGTCAAGCTAAATTATTAACTTTATTTTAACTTTGACTTTAAATGTATTCAGGGCTTTTAATAAATGAGAAAATTAATAGATTTTATTATAGCTTAATAAATCCCTCCAGATTTTTTAGCGTTTATACCCCTTGATTTATATCAATTAAAGCGACTAATTACATAAAAATATGTTTTGCTTTTTTTAAACTTACAAAAACTGTAAAGGGTAAAAATATTTTCAAGTTTATATCATACTTTATTTTTTGACCAAAAGTAAAATAAAATTAAAGAGCAATTACTTAATTTGTTTCAATTCAATAAATGGCATAAATTCTGAGTTTTAATAAACTTTAAAATAAAGAAAACCATACTACAACTTATCTTATCCTTATTATATCCTTATTATATCTATCTTATCCTTATTATAAAGTTTATTAATGATTTCTATATGTATCCTTATCTTATCAAACCTTCTTACAATCCATATATTGTCATATTAATAACAAAATAACCAATTAAGTAGTGATATAGCTACTTACTATATATCTTGTTATAGTAATTATCATAACATTCAGTGTTCATGTTCATCACTAATAAGATTAGTATATATACATGTAATGTAATGTAGTATCTACACACAATATTCACACCCACACACATACACATATGACATGACACACAGTCATATTGTGTCAATTTCTAACAAGTCCCTATATATGTTCGCTAATCCTATAGAGACATATATTTCAAAATGTTCCTAATGCTATTATGATATCTAAGATATATCAAATTAATGTAAAAGATAATCAAGATTGACCAGACAGAAATACATCTTATCTTAATAACAGATCTAGATCTAAAAGCTTTCCTAACCATATATATCCGTAGGTATGTTGTGTTTTATGATTGATAATAAAGTAATCTGGATTCTAAATGTAGAGCAAATAATCATGCTAAATAAAAAAAAAGTACAGATAAAAAAAAAAAGTACAGACAATTAAATCAACTATTGTTGTAGTGCTATAAATAATAATTAGTGTATAATTTTATACAAAAATATCAAATACATTTACGTAAGTAATAGTATAATTGAATACAGTAATAGTAGTTTAACGTAAACAGGTTTGTTTAATGTCGACGACTAATTTATTCACACTCATAGCTTATTTGTTTGATACTAAAATAATTGATGAATACTTCTTACGTTTGGAAA
This sequence comes from Napeogenes sylphis, assembly GCA_959347405.1. Lineage (NCBI taxonomy): Eukaryota > Metazoa > Arthropoda > Insecta > Lepidoptera > Nymphalidae > Napeogenes > Napeogenes sylphis. The sequence continues at coordinate 24,100,423 of OY365785.1, forward strand.
TCAAAATTTAAAAAATATGTAATATTTTCATTATATATAACTAATCGATGTTTGTATCCTAAAATTTAAATGTAAATTAAATAAAGTATCCGAGTAAATTTGCTGTTCTAAATTCCATAATAATACATTTCTGATTAAAATAAAGAGTCGTTTATACAGGGCTGAAATTAGGCCCACGATAATAAAGGCCTTTGTGCTAACCAGAAAACTTGCAATTTACAAGGGAAGCGTAAACTGTTTATTCCGGTAACAGGGTGCTACAACAGCACCAGTGTAGTTAATCTTCAGCAATGAGGCCGTGTTTACATCCCTTGCCAAATTGAGGTAACCATGTGAACATACCTTAGACTTTTTGGTAAAAGTCCGTTAGTTAAATTTATACCCATTTCTTTCTTTTTTCAGTACTAGAGCCATAATATGAAAGGGCCAACTATTATTGTACTCTATGTAATTTAGCACATTTACTGCTTATTCGTTTATGAATTTTATATTCTTTTAGGGCTTAAAACATCGAGCTATTTTATTATTGCAAGAATGCTAAAATGTGTTGCTTGTGTGTTTTCGATTTATGTAGTAATATGAACTTTGTGCAAGTTTTATTAGGACTTTTTAGTCATTTGCCTTTGTAAAAGTTATTCGTATGTCAGATTTGTGTTTGGGATCTCGTTTGGAGTTAAAACGCTAAAGGTTTTAATTTTAAATAGTAAATAGTAAAGCAATACCAGATTATTGTAAATTGATAAATTGAAAAAAAAAAACAAATACTATACTATACACCAGGTTATACTTTTATCATCAAAAATGTAATTTATTGATGTATGTATTTGTAAGAATAAATAAATTAAAATGTATCTTCATTTTGAAGATGTTTTTTAAGATATTAAATGATACAATATTATAAAGATTTGACAATAAAAATAATACCAGAAAACTGGTAACACATTTTTTATAAAATAAAAAAGAGAAATAAATGATACACCAATCTGTCATTACTTGGATTAAAAAATATATTCGATTGATCTTGTCAATATATGAAAACTAAATTTTAAATAAATCATTGGCATCTAGCCATAAAACATTTTCTAATTTTATTTGATAATCTAAACATCACATTGCTAAATGTCGGCATTCAGTGATTTTCTATTTTTGATTTGTTAGCGTCAATTTATGTTTTTAAGCTACATGATAAAAAATATATTATTGTATTCTTACTAAGATACAGCAACATACAAAATAAAACTACAAACAAACCAAAACAAAAACTAGGACATTTGTTTACTCGAATTTTGTGACACCTAGGATTACTGCTAGAGTAAAATAAAATAATTTACTTGCCATACTGCGACCACAATAAACATGTATAGAAATAAAATACCTAAATAATATATATACTAAAAAAAAATAAAAATACACCCAATAATTATTATAATTGTCGATTTAATTTATTGAATTTTTTATTAGTATCTTTTTCATCAAGAAAAACGATTTCCAAAATTGTTTTTCTTATAAGTGCGTACTTATATGTTGTTTATGAATTTAGCTTTTGTGCTCTTTACTTTTAATAATAAGTAAATATTTCTTAAGTAAATCGTGACCTGCTTACATTTTTTAAATATTTAAGTCACCAGGAATGGGCCAGTATTACCTTTTAATATATTTTGTCCAACTCATATTTAACAAATTGTAAATTTACCTTTTAATTAGATTAATAAAGATAAATATAAATACATGTTGGAATTTATATAATTTTAAACAATATCGTATAATGGTAAAGTAATTATAATAGTATTATAACCTAATAATCTAGTTCGATAAGTCTTAGTCTAAGTTGACGTCATCGCTGTTACACAGTTAATAATGAACCATGATCAATTCAAGGCACGCTTCCGGCTTCAATCAAGACATGGCCATTTAATTCAAACATCGTAAACATATTTATTATGGTTTATTATTTATACATAATCTTATCATATTATATAATATATTGTGTGTGTATGCAACACTTCCTGCCCAATTTACAGGTAATATTATGTCATGTTAATTAGCAATTAAATTATTGTATACAAAAATACACTTAATATTTAATGTTAACCAAGACTAGATATTATTAGTATTTAATTAATTTTATGTCAAAAAGATAAGTAACTGTATTTTAATAAATTATTAGGTCAATATTATTCCGTTTATAAATTAAAAGGTCAAATTGAAACGCCCCATTATTATATCTTGTTATAAATTATAATGATGTATATCATCATTTTGATACTTTGACATCAACCGCTATATATATATAGCGGTTAAATATTTATTTATTAATTTGATAATCTAAAACTTTACATACATCACTTTTTACATAAAATATAATATAACAATTATAAACAATATTGAGGACTTCAATACTTAATGATATACCAGTATGTTTAATATTAAAACTCATAGTACTAGTATTTGATTAGGTTTCAATAAACATTCTTATAAGGATAGGCTTAGCCAAGCTTTTATTTAAACTTAATTGAGTTGAAAATTGGTGGCTGGTAAAATTTGCCTGACAACAAGAAAAAAATATAAACTGTAAATTCAATCTGAATAAGATTTTGCTGATTATTTTTTCATTCATAATTAAATATTTATTTTAACAATGAAATCATAATTTCCGGAGAAAAAAAATAATTACTTTGCTTAATCCAAAAGATAAATATACTAACATCGAAGTACTTTTAATATATAGAAGTATAAATTTTTCGATAAAAGCCTAATTAAATTCCATAATATCTAGTTCAACTCTACACAATAGAGTTGAATAAAAGTAATCGCTAATAGATTTAAAAGAGCGACAGGTAAGAGAGTGACTCTGTGTGTGCTGTACATCTGAGATACACACATAGATGCTTTTAACAATGTAATGCTGATTAATAGTGGTTTTACTTGTTTGAAATTTCATACTCATTGCGCTTAAGGTAATTTTCTAAGGTATTTTAAGCACAATGAGTGATAAAACGGCGTAATCTAATATTTGACCATTATATAATTTGAGATACCTGTGAACCATATTATACAAAGCTAATATTATGTTTCAAAACTGTTTAACAATTTAAAATACTGTACGAACACACAAAAGAAAATTAACAAATAAATAGCCATCGTTAAAATTTAACTTGTGGCTTGTACAAACAAAACGAAATTTTATGCTGGAAGTGTTTATAATATTTAAAGTAAATATAGAAGCCATAATATCTTAGTTTTTTTTATATCGGCCGTTGCAAACGGGTATACGATCCTACTCTTGTAATCGGTTTTTTTGCTTATGGAAATACAGCTAACTAGACCGTTAAAGTCAATCTTATTTTCTGATTGTAAAGATTTTTAAAATGTAGTTACTTACTGAACTTAACAATAAAATATTTATCTAGTGATCTATAAATAAGATATCCTTAATAACCGTTGTTTATAAAATAGCAGTACTTATCATAACGCCTATAATATTTTTGCTGTAATTAAATTTAGCGGCTTGTAAGTATTATATTTAACCTATCTAAAGTATATTACGTACCAGAAGTGTAATCTAATACAATAAATAAAAACCTTACAAAACAAATAATACGTATAATGCAGGTTATTTAAAGCCTGCCTGCAACAAGAGTAACATAATTTGAAATAGTATATTTCCTTCAAATTCGTGGCTTCATTTTTCATTTTCTCAAAGAAATATTTGTAAAGTAGCCCGATGCAAAATAAATGGCTTTGAATGTTTTAGATGCTGCAACATGCAGGAAGTACTTTAAGAGTTATGCCAAAATGTGAAGTATACATTTCTTATAAAACATTTTAAGTTTTCTTTCTAAATTAAGTTAAAACTTAAAAATTTGCTAAGTAACCATTATTTTAAAATATATTTAATTATAGATATAACCTTGCAATGCACCCAAAATATCTTATATAACGTCCCGCATTTGACCCAAGCATTTCTTGAGAAATAAGTATGTTTTATTACGAGCACATAAATATGTATAAATATACATTATAATTATTTAAAGTTACATATACACGAACTATCTGTATATTTTTGTATCGAGTTGTATCACACAAATTTAGTAACTCTTATACCATAAACGCTATCATTTTGAGTTACCTTTATATTTTCTCTACAGTGAAGTAGAAGCCAAAAGCTCGCATATTCCAGATTCCAAAGCTGCTTCTCCGACCGAAAAGTGCCATTATAAAATCGCTTTACATTCTGTTACTAGACGTTTTTGAAGTCAATATATATAAAAGTAATAATAACTGAAGCTTTAATACTTGTTGCTGTTACAATACCCATTTTTTAAATCTCTCTTTTACATTTTTATAATGCAGTAGACATACTACTAACTCCTCGTATCGAAATGGGTAAATTATCTTTAAATATAAAAAAGTAACGTATTTCCTCTAGCAGATTTTCAATTAAAAGCATGTTTAATCAGGATTAATTAATTCAGTATGTTCTTTTAGCTTTTAACTTTAAAGAAAAGTTTGAGTATTCAAAAAGATCTAATAACCATTTTCTTCGCATCAAGATAACCTTATCCGTAAAGTCCTTTTTATTCATCAACACCCTCTCACTCGGACTTTTTCAATGTACATACTAGTGCACTTTGGAATGATCTTCCTCTTAATATGAAACGGACAAAGTCTTGTCTTTTCTTGAAACGCCGCCTTAGATAATTTTTTTAAACTTATCTTATGTTAACAATATAAGTTTAAAAAGTTAACTGTCATCCTTTTTTATTTGTATGATTACGGGGAAGTACTTATATAAAACAAGCGTATGTATACTAGTTTATGTATTACTTATATATATGCTTATTTATGTATTATTAATTACCTAAATAAATAAACATGTATTAAGGTAAGAATCACAGAAAGAGTATTTTTATTTGAGACATAAAACATTAATAAAAAAATGTGGTTTTAAACAATGTTTTTCATTTTGTCTGTTCGTCTGTATGTCTGTATGTTTGTGCACGCTAATCTCAGAAACGCGTTAACCGATTTTGATGCAGTTTTCGGGAATAGATATTGTCATTTTAGTTTTTTTTTTAACAATCGTTTAACAAATAAAAAAGTTAATAATCTCTTATTGTCGTACCATTGCTGCTTAGCAGTTTGAAAGTTTATATTTTTTACATACATTGGGAAGCAGAAAGGTTACGTTTCATCAAATACAAAGTCGCAGGCACAGCTAGTTCCTTAAATAAAATAAAAAAAAAAATCTTTGCGATTGTGATCATCAATCTGAAGGAGACGACAATCATTACGTGACGAGACCGCACTTCTGGCTGTTATTTTCTTTATTACGTTCATAATTCACAGGAGAAAGCGTATTTTGTAAAGCATAAACTCTTATAATTTTCCTACCAGTAATTTTCTCTCGATTAGTCTAAAAGATCATTTCGGAAATAAATTAAAATATAGAAATGATGTGAATATTATTACAATATATATGAATTAAAAAAATATCAATGAACGATTTTTAATAAGTATAAATATATTCAAACCCGTCGTCTAGCTTTCATAGATTGTAGTCGAAATAGTCGAAAGATAAATTATTGTTACCCAAACAAACTTATAAGCATCGTGACTTGGAACTTTTACTGTAATGACAGCACTGAGTAGACATGTCGCAATTGTATATGAGTGTATAGTATATACATCATAAATAATTATACATCATAAATATAGTATATACATCATAAATGGTAATTGAGTAGCTTTCTGGTAACAGTATACAGTAATTATCTTTCTGTATATGTTTCTAACATTAGTTCTATTTTTCAGGATTAAGGAGTCTTTCTCCTCTAATCAATACAATTACTTGAACATTACATTAAGATTATCTTAATTCTTTAGCTTTGTTATATGATATAGCGAATTTTAGTTTTAAATTTAAAAGCAATTTAGAAAATGATATTTAGGACTTTGTTACTTAAATTAATAGTAAGAGTAACTATATTTTGAAAAATAATTTATAACCACTATACGATAACGATCTGTTACTTATGAAATAATCACGAAAACTAAATGTTGGTTTAAATCAACATTTATTACAAGCTAAAAGCAGTTTTTATATTTCAAATATGGCTGCAAATGACGTCATATCCTACACGCCAGGCCTCGCTTCCGAACAACGCTTCCGGCTCCTATAGACTATCCTTAACTATGACTTGTTATAAAATCAACTTCGAATAAATATAAATTTAATCCTTTAATACTGAAAGCTTTATTCTTATAAACTAATGTGCAAGTTTTTTTTAATTAGTTTAATAATAAAAACTTAAATTTTATTCAAACTTTTTAGAGAAGCTTTAAATAAAGTATTAATGTAAAAATCGTTATAAGCTTAAAATAAGGCAACTATAGATTTAATCGGGGTCACCCAATTCAGGAAAAAACCTTGACATGCCTTTGTTATCACTTACATCGAGTTATTGTTCTAAATTCCTGAGTAGTTCTTAAGTAAAACAGATTTATATTTTACGAATATATATCTATTAAAAATACTATTTAAAATAGAAATAGAAAAGTAGTTTTGTCATTTTTTTTAAGAAACTAAAATAAAAATATTTAGAGATAAAACGAGAGTTACTTACCACACCTACTACTAAATTTAAATCAACACCGGTTAAGCATCCGCAGCTTCAACATAAATTCTCTTAATCTGTCATATTGTCAATTGTGTGACTTAATGAAAAAGATTTATAAGAAGAAGAATGCAAACTACTCAACGAGGTATAGCAAGGCTACAACGGATAGAGATTATACTCGCAGGTAAAGTGTCATACATCCTTAGACAGACTGCATTTTTTGCAAGTTTGCATCTTTATATATATATTTCTTGTGTGCGTGTGTATGTCACTGACCTCCTCCTAAACGACTGGACCGATGTTTATTCTTGGAAATTCTTTGTGTGTGTTCAAGGGGACTTGAGAATTGTTTAGATTCACAATTTGGTCCACTAGAAAATGGTTTTTTATTAATTTTTAATGTGTAAGTAGGTGATGATTTTGGAATGTTTCACATTGGTTCCGACGGACTGCGTTACTATGGCAATGTCAAATATTAAATAATATTATATTTTAATTATAATCTGCCCTTTTGAAAGTGTATTTACGGATAAAAAACCTTCAAATGCAGAGAAACATCCTAAATTTTTGCAACTTTCAAATTCAAAAGCTTTTTGTTACATGGATGTTTCGTTGACGTATACTTTGAACACTTAAGAGTCAAATATTACTTAATATATACATATAATAAAATGGTTACTGATCGAAAACTATACATGGAAAATATTTAAAACATAATGATAGGGAGCCTTTATAAGAGCAAAAGAACTAAAAACAATAATTTTTAATTTTGTCTGTATGTCTGTATGTTTATGCACTCTAATCTCAGAAACGGATTAATCGATTTGGATGCAGTTTTCGGGAATATATGGGATTCACTGTACATTTTGTGTTGTATTTTATTCCAATCATTTAACAAATAAAGTTAATAATCACTTATTTATATTTCAGGTAAGAACAGAAGTTACGTATTGATAGTAAATATTCATAGTACGTATTCATAGTAAGTATTGATAGTACGTATTGATAGTATATATTGATAGTACGTATTGATAATACGTATTGATGGTACGTATTGATAGTAAATATTGATAGTACGTATTGATAGTAAGTATTGATACTACGTATTGATAGTAAATATTGATACTACGTATTGATAGTAAGTATTGATAGTACGTATTCATGGTACGTATTGATAGTACGTATTGATAGTAAATATTGATAGTAAATATTGATAGTACATATTGATAGTTAATATTGATAGTACAAATTGATAGTACGTATTGATAGTACGTATTGATAGTACATATTGATAGTACGTATTGATAGTAAGTATTGATAGTACATATTGATGATACGTATTGATAGTAAGTATTGATAGTACGTATTGATGGTACGTATTGATGGTACGTATTGATAGTAAATATTGATAGTAAATATTAATAGTACGTATTGATAGTAAGTATTGATAGTACGTATTGATAGTACGTATTGATAGTAAATATTGATGGTACGTATTGATAGTACGTATTGATAGTAAGTATTGATAGTACACATTGATAGTACGTATTGATAGTAAATATTGATGGTACGTATTGATAGTAAATATTGATGGTACGTATTGATAGTAAGTATTGATAGTACGTATTGATAGTATGTATAGATAGTACGTATTGATAGTATATATTGATAGTACGTATTGATAGTACGTATTGATAGTCCATATTCATAGTCCTCCCGTCAGGGAATAATAATATACTTTTCAGTAAAAAAAATACATAATTGAACGACTCAGTACTCAGTTCTTAAACAGATCTACTCACGAAAAAATATCTGTGATTAATAAACTAAACTCTAACTAAATAAAATAAACTCCAACTACACGCACGCAAAAACTACTTGCCGGAATTAGTTGAAACTTAAAACAGGTATCTTTATCGAAATCGGAATCTAAGCGTACGAAGTCGCAGGCACAGCTGGTATCTATATATTTCATCATTGTAGCTCTTACAATAGGCGTTGAATGCGCTGTTTAGAGTAGGTTTTTATTAAGTGAAGGTTTACAGATAAACAAAGTAAAATAAATGAACTGCTTAGTATCAATTGTTGCCATAGTATTACTTAGTTTCTCCTTTCAGATAACGCAAAGTATACGTTAAACTTAATGGACAAAAATAGAATAAAATATATATAAATGAGTTAAGGAGATTTTACTTTTTTAATTTTTATAACATGAAGGATCGGGTAAGAAGGTAATAGAAAATACTGAATCAAAATTTTATTCAGTTCATTTAATTCACTTTGTTAAACTGTAAATCTTCAATTATTAAAAACATACTTAAACAGCGCACTCAATATCGTTTATAAAAACTAACATATAAACAGAACTTATTATTATACTATCTGTTTCAAAATATAACACCTAATAGAATTCAAAGACAAAGCCCTATACCTTTTTCTTCTGATAGATGCCTCAAGGGACATAAAGATTTCATTATATCCCTTTTCCTTGGCCGATTTCTTCTTATCTCCAAACTCGACCGGCATTTAACAAATAAATGTATACAAACAAATCTTCATTTTCCTAAGTAATGTATCAAATTCTTAAATCAAATTCTAAAATGAAATGAATATAGATAGTGTAGCATGAAGGAGTATAATAAGCACAGAACTTTTTAAGGGACTAATAATTTAGTACCAAACTATGACAATACCTTCGCCTCTCATGAAGAAATGTTGGCCATGCATTTCGAATGAAACTAGAAATTACATCGAGACCGTTCAGAGACTTTTTTTGAGTGATAGAAATACCAACATCAATATCTTATAAATTCGCCTCTCACATAGTCGAAATATATAAAAAATATATTTATAAAATCGTAAATACAAATAAAAAAGAGTAAAATAAATAATAAACGAATAACAAATTCATTTATTTATTTTGAAATGCCTGTCAAAGTAGTGAATGCGAAGGGAAATGAAAGATTTTAATTATAATTTTGTAGGTTACTCCATAACTGGTTTTGGAATCAAGTTTCAGAATTCGATACAAAATTATTTCTAAATGTATATAAATCTATTTAAAATAAATAAATATAAATAACAAGATACCTAGTATTTTTTTTAACACTAGAATTAAAAAAATATTTCCTAGAAATTTAAGCGCACTTACTACTACTACCTACTTACTACTTTCTTATTTTTGTTAAAACAAAAGTATTAGGAAAAAGTTAAAATGCAATTTTTAGTTATAACCGATAGTGGATTAGAAGTAAAGCTTGCTTAAAACTTCATAAATAATTAATTCTTCAGATTCAATAATTTTATTACTTTTGTGAGATCAACTCTTGATTAATTTTCATATCATTTTATTTATTAAAGAGAGAAAAGACCTAGTCTAGACTTAGTTTTTTTAGACGTTCTTTCATCATTTTAATCAGTTTAAACAATTCAAGTTACGAGTGGTCTTATTGTTACATATTACATTTGTAAACTTTATTTTGTTTAGTTTTTCAAACTTGAATTATTGATAAAGGTTAATATATATCAGGTCAAGATAAATCATATCATAAATAAAAGTTTTATTTAAGAAATTGACAAAAGCACGTTATTTTTTATTTATTAAAAAGCTAAATCTTAACTGTCATTATAATATAAATTGATCTCAGTAGAATAATGGTAATCAAGGCGATTTTTTTACGATAAATTTCACATTGCATTACTGTAACTATTTCTGTCACATGTTTTATTAGACTTGCGCGCTTCATAATGTTAACGTTATTTTATGTTATGTCCATCCTTAACATCCTTCATAAGGTTAACGGTAGAATATTATCAGGGCATTAAAGTGAATGTTTTTGTTAGGGTTCCGTACCCAAAGTTTAAAAACGGGACCCTATTTTTACTAACACTTTGCTATCCATCTATTCTATGGTATTCTATAGTGGTCTATTCGTCTTTGTGTCTGTCTCCAGAATGTCTCTCATGAACCCTGATAACAAGACAGGCAACCTGGTCGAAACGTCAGGCTCATAAAAGGTATGTGATACCTATTTTTACGCGTTAATTCCCGATTTCTTAAATAATAATAAGACAGGTGAATTTACATAGTTGATGTATTTCTGTTGATGTCTTTTTGCCTATTCTAACAAATACGAGGCTACGATACAAAACTTTTGTTACTCTATTTTAATAACGGCACAGGTATATGCTTGAATGCTTCGTGGCTGGTTTTATCTTAAATAAACATACCTAACGACTTTTATTATGTTCTCCTAATTAAATTAAATTAAATCAAATCAAATCAAATCAAATCAAATCGAATCGAATCGAATCGAATCGAATCGAATCGAATCGAATCGAATCGAATCGAATCGAATCGAATCGAATCGAATCGAATCGAATCGAATCGAATCGAATCGAATCGAATCGAATCGAATCGAATCGAATCGAATCGAATCGAATCGAATCGAATCGAATCGAATCGAATCGAATCGAATCGAATCAAATCAAATCAAATCAAATCAAATCAAATCAAATCAAATCAAACCAAACCAAACCAAACCAAACCAAACCAAACCAAACCAAACCAAACCAAATCAAACCAAATCAATAATCAATTATGCCTTAATTTATAATATCTTCGTTGCTCGCAAGAAAAATTATAAGACGAAGCTTCTTAGCATTCCATGGATTCACCGTGCGGGTGCCGGGCCCATCGCGTTGCAAGGATAGGAGTGCAAGCAGTGCCTGGGACTTGCGACCCAGTAGTAGGTTTAAGGGGCCCCTTTATTATGTGCAAAAAACGCTCGCCTTCACCCTCTACAATCCTCTCCCTACCTAACCAAATTTGAAAAGAACTTACTAATGCCGCCTTTGAAATACGTTCTAGAAATGAACCGATGCTAGTTCTAGAAAGGCCAAGGTCTTTAAGTAGGGTATAGAGAGATTTTGCTGTTAGACCTTAAATTATAAATGTATTCAGGATCATGTAGATCAACGACAAATGAGGTTCAGTATAAAGATAACTGCATAAGTCACTTAATCCGTTATCGCTTCAAAAGTTCCTTTAAAGATGTATACAGGGGACACAAATTTGGGAATAAGCGTTGTATAATTTGGTTATATATAGTATATAATGTAATAATAGTTTACATAGTGTATATAGTAGGTACCTACAGAAAAAGTCTTTTTTTTTATGTAATTTATTATTCAATTTATGTTACAAACATAAATAACGAATAAATTGTCCATCAAAATCTATCAAATGTGTTTCGATAAATTATTCACTTAAGCACTTTTTTACTACTATGAAAATGCTTATCTTTCATTTCAGGACTATTTATACCTACGTGTAACGCGAAGACATCAAAATACAAAGTTATAGGAACATCACGTTCAACTTTCATCATAAGTCGTTAAAGTTATAAACTTTGGTTAAAAGGTTTTGTACAATAACCTCCAAAGAAGTCTTATTTATAGAAAGTGTTATCTTCCAACCCTAATGCACGAGTTATTTTATTTGTTCAAATTAATAAAAATATATTCTGCCAATTTTATTAACATGAAACAAAAAAAGGGAAATGAAGCTATTTTTAAACAGATAGTTCTCACAAATACGAGTACCACTAAGCAATTTAATTTTAGAAGCTGATTAATATTCATGCTACTGTAAATGTTAAGCTCATTATCTGATTATGAATGAAGGCTAGCATTATGTACATATGTTATGATCGAACAAGTTTAGTGTTTGTCGTTATATTTTTACTGAAGGATTATGATGTTTTATAATAACCTTTCATTAGAACGTTTTAACATCAATTATTTCTGATTTTATATTACTTCCATAATTTCCGTCTAAAATGCTTTTTGTAATAGCTATTATTTATCTGATTATAAAAAAATCTGCTTTGTTGCTTAAAATAAGGATTACAGAGAAATTTTGAGATATAGATTGATTTTTATAAATTCAATTTGGTGACATCTAATAAATCATGAATGATAAAGTTTTAAAAGAAAAGAGTAAAGTAAAATACATTAATGACATAGATTTATTGAGTTATCAATAGTTAGTATTGAGTTATCAATAATTAGTTTAATTCAGGCCTTTATTTATAATTTTTTTATTTTATATTTTTATGTTGTAAGCTATGTTCTTACAATATATATTACAGGTTATTAGGTGACAAATTCTGGTTATTTTTTTACATCTTTTTTTGCTTGAAAGTACAGTTCGGTGTATAAGAAATTAAATAATAATAATAGAATAAAATAATTTTATATCCTTATAGTGGAAAAAAAATATTTACACATACACAACATTAAAAAGCTTATTATTATATTTATTTTATTAGTATATTGTAAATCCTATAGATAACTTAAATATATTCTAGATTTCTGTTACTGCCAAAATTTTTATGATAATTTTATGTTGTTTTATTAAATTGGTAATAATTATTACTACTGTTATAAAATCATAAATTTTGTTAAATTTATTTTAAATTGTGATCTTAATATATTTTGTTCACCTTAAAATAAAAAAGTTTTATTAAGTATCTTTTATAGATATACATTTAATACACCAACTAAATTATATTTTTAGCTTTCAATATGGTTCAATAATCATATTGTCAAATATGATTATATGTCACCAAAAACTTTTCTTTTTTAATTTAATTATAATAATTAAAAAATAGGTGAATTTCAAAGAATCACAGAATACATTTACCTCTGAACTGCTAAAATTAGTAACGTTAAGGATATGAAATAATGATCTGTTTAGATAATAATATAAAATGATAATTATTCGAATGGTGTAAATTATTTGTTAAAGTTAAAAGAAAATATTATCCTTTTTCTTTTTAAAAAATGCAAGTTACCACAACAAAACTTATTAACTCGATATTTTCTCTTTTTTGTCTAATGCTGATAAGAATTAGGAATTTGAATGTTGGTTATCTGTCGAAAGAAATTTAATACCTACATTTCTGTTTTTTCCTAACGTGGACAAATACATAAAAATATTATTTAAATAATCAACATTTTGCTATTTTTTTTGGAATAAAAATAAAAAAATTTCTTCGGATAGTTTAACAATATAACATATATATTAAGAAGTTAATTTTACGTAATTCAAAAGAAACTGCTCTCTTGGTTTATTTAAATAATCATCCCAATTTAATCAAAAGTGCTCCCTATATACATTGAAACACGCTGAAATTGAAAATTAATTACACGAACGTAAGCCTAATGTACTGATGGATACATACAAACGTAATGGATTAAATTTACATTTTCATCGCCAGGAAGATTGCCTACAATTTTCCAATTTTCTTTGCCTACACGGTAACACTCCACTGATTTTGCGATTTATTCTCTAATTCTATAAAAATAAAATTCACTTTTGTAGCGATGCGTTCACGGTGAAAAAATATCAATATTTCTGATAATCATGCTTTCCAATAAGTATATTTTGCGACTTTGTCGTTACTGGAGGTTATGATATTACATTCAAAGTCGTTTGTATAACAAATTGACGAATTTGTGGAATTTACGCAAATAAAATGTATAGTAATCAGATTAAAGACTTCTTCATTATAAATTGTTCATTGAAACGTTTATAGGTATGATGTGATGTATCATTTAAGTGTGAATAAGAAATGTAATAGAAACAGAATAAATTTACCTCTGAACTGATAAAATTAGTAACGTTAAGGATATGAAATAATGATCTGTTTAGATTATAATATAAAATGATAATTATTCGAATGGTGTAAATTATTTGTTAAAGTTATAAGAAAATATTATCCTTTTTCTTTTTAAAAAATGCAAGTTACTTTTTTTGAAAATATCTTTAAACATGTATAGCCATGTTAAGCTTAAAAATATAAATATAGAATATATTAAATATAAAATATAAATATAGAATATAATAATATTTATATAAATATAGAATGTAAAAAAACCGATACGGGCAGGGATTCGAACCCGCGACCACCGTCCCGATAAAGACGATCACATATAGAATGCTTAATTCACCGAGACGGACAGCGATACGGTAGCTCAGTTGGTAGAGCGACGGGACAGTTTCCCAGTAGTCGCGGGTTCGAATCCCTGCCCGTATCGGTTTTTTTTTACATTCTATATTTATATAAATTTAATGCAAGTTACCACAACAAAACTTATTAACTCGATATTTTCTCTTTTTTGTCTAATGCTGATAAGAATTAGGAATTTGAGTGTTGGTTAGCTGTCGAAAAAAACTTAATACATGTCATTTTTTTCCTGACGTCGACAAATACATAAAAATATTATTTAAAATATCGACATTATTTTTTTGGAATAAGTAGTTAAAATTTTTCTTCGGATAGTTAAACAGTATAATATTATATATACTAAGAAGTTAATTTTACGTTATTTCAAAAGAAATTGCTCTCTTGGTTTATTTAAATAATCATCCCAATTTAATAAAAGTGCTCCCTATATACATTGAAACACGCTGAAATTGAAAATTAATTACACGAACGTAAGCCTAATGTACTGATGGATACATACAAACGTAATGGATTAAATTTACATTTTCATCGCCAGGAAGATTGCCTACAATTTTCCAATTTTCTTTGCCTACACGGTAACACTCCACTGCTTTTGCGATTTATTCTCTAATTCTATAAAAATAAAATTCACTTTTGTAGCAATGCGTTCACGGTGAAAAAATATCAATATTTCTGATAATCATGCTTTCCAATAAGTATATTTTGCGACTTTGTCGTTACTGGAGGTTATGATATTACATTCAAAGTCGTTTGTATAACCAATTGACGAATTTGTGGAATTTACGCAAATAAAATGTATAGTAATCAGATTGAAGACTTCTTCATTATAAATTGTTCATTGAAACGTTTATGGGTATGATGTGATCCATCATTTAAGTGTGAATAAGAAATGTAATAGAAACTATCATATAATTATATGCTAAATTATATTTCTTCGTCATCAGTCATCAATTAAATAAAAAAATAAACAAAGAAATAAGGATTAACATTTCTAAACCAATGATTTGATTCTAATTTAACTTTGGTAAATTGTTGTTTGTATTCCTGTTAATATTTTGAGTTACAATCATTACATTACTTGCACAGTTATTTTTTATGAAAATATTGTTAAGTTTTTTAATGTTAATCCATTATAAGTGAATACAGTAGAATAGGTAGATGTAGAAAAAGAGGACAATAAGGTATTTAAATAGTTTGAATCAGAAACTAAAAAAAAACTCTTTATTTATTTAGCACAACTAAATAAAATATCGTACTCTACTAATAAATCAGAAAATAGCCTAAAACCTTATTGTCTAAAACTAAAATCCTAGATATTGTACAGGTACAATATTTTTCTACAAGGGGAATAAGTTAAAAGGATAAAATCAAAGAGGTTGGAGGGTTGGCTTTGAAGGTGATGGTTTAGATATGACCAACGGCTATTATTCCCTGCAATGCAGACAACGCTGCATTGATTAGGTTTGGTGCAATTTAAACACTTTTAAAAGAAAACATTTAAAAACGAACTTATTACTCTCATATAATTATTGTTTAACAGACTTCAATAAATACATAATAAGAATATTTTTATCCAAATCCGTTAATTCTTCAACTTTATTAGTTTAGTCGTAATTGCGTTATTGTAACTATACTTACACCTATATCAATTCAATAGTTCTTCACTATTTCATGCATTTCTATTTCTTCATACTCTTCTTACTGATACTTCTGTTGTTGTTCTGTGGTCAGATGTATTTATGTATCTTGTCCATATATACATAAAATAAGCATTTATCGCTTCAATGCCTTATCAGTGCTAAGCATTTAGATCTAAAAAACTGTAATACTGTTTGTGGCAGTTGTTTTTATATTTAAAAAGTGAGCTGTGGAGTATAATATATGCTTATTATAAACATGATTTACCTTCGAGATTAGAATTAAATTCAGATGTAGTAGACTGTCCCCATCGTCACTCTGCAATACTTGTGATTTTTCATGTCTTGTCTTTGAAAAAAAAAAAATATATATATAATAAAAGTAGATAAATTGTTTTTTGTCTACGTTTTCTCTAGATATTAAAGATGTCCAAAGACACTTCCAGGTAGGGAGGTTGTATGAAACCGACTTCTACAAAACTACCGTCTACGTCTACTAAGTCCAAACCGTTACTGTCAAAATCGCCGTAATATACGTTACACTGCAGTACGATACAATGATCGCTGTAGGTACATATATATTATGTCACTATTTACATCGTTCAGCTCTCATTCTTATGTTATATATGGGTGCTAATAGTAAGATATGCTACTATTCTATCCTGGATTGATTGGTACCAAATTCATTTTCCACAACCATTTTTAAACGTTAAATGACGTGGTTATTTATTCTAGTATTCTTTTGGTACCACGCTTTAAGTGAACCCTGCATTCTTGGTCTCACATAGTTATTATGACTGTGAGTCAAATATTCTCATGGACATAAGTTTTAAAACCGGGAACTAAAGTCTGATATTTCATACCTACAATGTACATGAAATATACATTTTACTCACCTATTTAGTAATTTTGTTCTCAAGCATTTCAAAAAAATAATAACAAATAAGTTCCTGTTCTTGTTCTAACAACAATACATAGAGTATAATTGACTATTACCATTAATAAAAAATATATCGATTTTTTAAAAAATAGGTCAAATTGAAATTCAAAATCTGCTAAAATATTCACGTACAGGTAAGTTCGTTTAATCAATAATTTCATTTCAAAGAAACTTAATTTACAATTATCAGAAAATATATACTTCCTCCAATTACGCAGTATTTTTGTACTAGATATTTTTTTTATCATTGACTAACATCATCGGAATTGGTTTTAGAGTTTTTATTGATTTATAACAAACTCTGTAAGCTTTTCAATTACACCACACGTAGGAGGATCGGACGCCCTGCTTTGATTACTGTTTTCCGTGTACGAGTATCGACTGCCATAATTTACTTGCAATCATAAAATAGTACACTTCGTAGTTCATGAAATTGTATGTTTTATGCATTATAATTTGAATACAATTTGAATTCAAATTAGATTCAGGATTTTTTTTTTTAAATTGTCTGCATTTCAATTTTATTATATATTGTAGCACTTTGGTTAACATATAAGACGATGTAATAAACATAATATATATAATTTTAATATATCTAATTATTATAGTGTTTTCTAAGGTTTTCATGAGTACTACACATTGAAATAAAAATAAAACTAATTTTACGGATGTAACTCGCGTATATTAAATTAAAATTAAAATTTACATTTTAAATCTAACCCGACGTTTCGAATGCTTTGCAGCAATTGTGTTCACGGTAAGACGAGAAGGAGGTGTCTGTCAGTGAGTCAGTTAATTAGTCATCTACATCCAACGGTTTCTAGGCTTCGGGGCGTACAGTTCAGGATTCACACAAAACGCACTAACAGTATCTTGATACACTGTTAGTGCGTTTTGTGTGAATCCTGAACGCCCAGATGATTGTTTATGATATAATTAAAGGGTAAAACTGAGTTTTTTTTTTTAAACTAAAAGTTGAAATGTTGTAAAAGTAGAAGTAATTATTCTAACTAACCATCGAAAAATAGAATAAAGCATCGAACAAAAAAATCCCTAGAATATTCAGGCAAAAAGAAGATTCTAGGGTTTTTTTGCCAAACAAAAAAGTGGCAAAGTTATTATTTCGACATTTAATGGATTTGAAGTGGGAGTTTAATGAGTATTTTTATAACGCAGTAAGAAATTCAGAACAAATTCATATTAACATTATTTTGGTGAATATCTCCTATTAAAAACAACATCTTTTAATTTGATTGTTACAACGTTTGAGTGACAAAATTTAGGCAGTCTCCGAATGGATCAATGCCAATCTTGTATAATTCAACGTCACCAAAACGCAGATGTGTTTGTTCACCTCCAAAAGGAGGCCTTTTACCATATAAAAATATATTTTACTTTCCAGAATGTATCATTGGAGTATAGTGACCGGCTTAAATTTTTAGGCTTAGAGATTTCCTCAAACCTCAACCTTGGTCGATACATTGAGTCCAGAGCAAGAGCAGCTGCAGGAATGTTTGGAGTTCTTGCGAAGGTCTGACAGTACTTTACACCGGGAGAGCTACTTGTATTATACAAAGCCCAGATCGAGTCGTCTTCACATAATTGCTGGTACGGCAAAGTCTCATCTCGCGGTTCTGGACTCAATTAAGGACTTATAGGCGATCCCAAATTGGTTGAAGCCAATCTCCACAGCCTTGAACACAGGCGTAGAATTGCTAGCCCCTCAGTATTCGATAGGAAGCATTTTAGTAAGTGTGCGTAGGAATTAAACGACCTAGTTCCCCCGGCCCTCTTCCATCAACGGACGTTTCGACGCACGGTAGGTATCCATCCTTTTGTTATGGACAGTCCACCTGTCCGAACGTAGCACCTTGCTTCGTCTTATTTACTTGTATAGCGGAAGAGTGGAACAGCTTGCCTGCATCGGTATTTCCGGCTGAATTCTATGTGGGTGTCTTCAAGAAAAGAGTGTATAGGTTGCTAGGTAAATGCGCCTTACCACCTATGACTACATTTTCACTCAAGTCAGGTTGAATGTAGTGAAACATTGATCTAGATAGTATAAAAAAAATAATATAACTTGTGAAACGTCGGACTTCAATTGGCTAGATTCAAGAAGGTAAATAAGAGTTTAGTCACTGTACATTATTACTTATGCAATGTAAATATTGTAAAAATGTAAACAGCTATAGCTCGCTTCCATGAAGATAAAGAGTTTGAAGGTAACTCATTAAAACTTTTAAATAATTTTTCTTTGTTTCAGACAGTAAAAGTTTAACATAGATATTAAATTTACGAACAAAGTTTTATTTACACTTTCTTATTTGTAATTAACTTTCCGAGGACCATTAATTAAACTTTTATTTTTTTGTATTTTCTCAATATTCTAATAGAATTTTGTAAAAGTTAGACTTTATAGCAAAATATTGAAAAAGGTATTTACTGTTAGACAATTAAGCCTTTTTAACAATTTAAAGTTTCAAATTTTCAAAGTTTCAAATTTAAGTTTCTTTTCAACTTCCTGATAAACATTTACGTTTTTCTAAATATTTACACAATGGATTACATAATTTTCTGGTCTTATTATACATATTTTGAATACCGTTTGCAATCTACCTGTAAAAGTTCTATAATACAAAATAAATAAAAATAATAACCAGTAAGACCTGGTTGGTTTCTATATAATCGAAGAATTGACCAACAACTTATATCCATTGATTGTCGGTTACGACTGATTTATGCGTGTACGCCTGTCCATTCCATGGATTCACCTTGCGGGTGCCGGGCCCATGGCGTTGCATGGAGAGGAGTGCAAACATTATCTGGGGCTTACGACCCAGGTGTAGGTTTAATGTGCCCCTTTATTTTGCGGATACACGCTATAAATGCTAGGCATAAACTTAGACAGCCCAGAATACGTATATGTCAGATGATTTATACAATCGCTGGTGGTTCGACTTATTTTAAAATTACAATTACTATATTGTACGTGACGTGAGATAGTTTCTAGGCACTTTTTGTTCGCTCGGAGTCTGGACGAAAAACATTTATAAATCCATCCTTCTATAGCCAATGATAATTACTTTTGTTCCATTACCATGACTAACCCAATTAAAAACCATTTGCTCTGCAAAGTTATAATAATAAAACTTAAATATATATAAGAATTTTATAATTAAACTGATGCCTCACTTTATTTACTGCCTTTACTTTGCCTTTTTTTGCCTTGAATTTCAGAAAATAACATTACATATGTCAATAGTATCGCTCGGACTATATATAGCAACTCGTAATTAACAATCCAATCCTATTAATTAAGTAGCCTATTAAAACCAAACAACAATTTCTGTTAATTACATAAAACACACCTAACACACGAGATTGCTTAACAAATGAGACCATCTCATTAAAACCTACGTTTTCTGTGACAATTTCTATTTCAATTCTAGCTCGTCGGGTCCTGGTATAGTTGTATGTGTCTACTTCATGTATTTATATGTAAAGCTACGATTTCGTGACATTTTTAAATAAAAAATTTAGAGCAAAATAATAATGGTTTACATTATATCTAAAGATTAAGAAGGCGATTGAATCTGCTCAAAATCTCAAAAAATAAAACGTCATCTATCACATCACATAGAAACGAAACCACAAATTTTTACTTCATCTGTTGTATTAGCCCAATTCAAATATAAATTAAATATTTCAATTGTCCAATTACATTAAATTTTTTTTATTAATATCTATTGATTCAATTTAGACTTCTCAAATGATTTTTGTTTTAATTTTTGATAATTTACATGAATATCATGTTTACGTTTTTCTTTAATTTATGTAAGGTATTATAAAAAGATAAGGTTCACAATATCAATAAATATTATAGCTACAAGTGACAAAACAATAATCAATTAATCTTTATCAATTGACAAATAATTCTTTACTGACACCTCATAGGTTAAAAATATTTCTTGTCTATGTTTATTTTAAAACCAACAGTTTTGTCTATTGAAAATAACTAGAAAAATTTTTGGTTATATAAACACTATATTTAACTTTTTTGTATGTGTATGGTTTTGTTTTTTTACGGAACTTTGTGTTAATGTAAAAAGAGCAAGCCTTGGCATTTATATTCATAATATGATTTTTTTGTGTAGTTTTAGGAATAGTTTTGCTATGCTGGGGGTATAAAGTGCTAAAACTTATTAATAATACTAACATAAAGTTCAATCAAAGATTTTGTTAAAATATTTTGTGGGTCGACCGTCTAAATCGCGTATCTAAATATATAATTACAAAATTAAAGGAAATTAACTCACGACATGAAGGTATCACATCAACAAAATCATCAGTATAGTACATCTTATCGCGCGTTAGTTCCATATTAATTTGACAATTTTTTTTTATAATATAAACATTTCTAATTCAAGAAACAAAAATACTAAGTTTAAATATGAAAATGTAAAATCGAAATTAACTCCACTTTTATTGTTTGTCCTGTGCAATTGATACACGACAGGTATCCTTACGTTGTAGACATTCCACATGTCCGAATGAAGCGCTTTGCTTCGTCTTTTTAGTTCGTACAGCGAAGGACTGGAACGGCTTGGCTGCGTCGGTATTTTCCGTCCGATTACAACGTGGGTCTTCAAGAGAAAAGTGAATAGGTTGCTAGGTTAATGCGCCTTACCCCATACATTTCTATTTTCCATTTGGTGGAATGTTAAATAGTATGTGTGTATATATATATATATATATGTCTCTTAACTATGTCTTTCATTGTACGTTGCTCATACGAGAAAATCTTTTTCAAACACCATCTATTATTGAGATTTTTTTATTAGTCACGTTATTTATATTTATGGAATCTATTAGATAGTTTTTGCCAAAGTGAAGCTGTTAAAATTACACTTCATTTAAAAAAAAAATGTCCCAATTATACAATACAAACCTAAGTAGTTAAACCTAATTTGAGGTAAAAATCATAAAAGATAAGTATGGATTATAAAAATATATTATGACTATGATAGCCAATGCGTCTTTTTTTTCAATCAAACATATATTTATAGAGGTACGCTCATTACTCTCGGTAATTAAACACATCTCCGTTATATTAATCACTGGTAATAGTATTTTCGCATTAGACAACATTGATAACGGTTTCGAGAATAGCGATTTTCAAAACCAGAGCTATGATTATTATTTAAGAAATCGGGAATTAACGCGTCCAGAATAAGTATCACATACCTTGCCTAACGTTTGACGATAATAAAACGTGATAGTTTAATAGTTAGCACAGCTATGACTTTGTATTTAAATAGTATATTCATATGTGTTAATATCTTTGCATTAACAATAAGATGTCAACCGCCCATAATTGGAACTACTGTTAAAACCATATTCATAGGTAAGTAAAAGATTGAATGTAGTTATCTACTTTATTCATGAGAATTGTTTTGTTCAAAATTTCAAAGGTCAGGATGCACTTGCATGTTTAATCTATAATAAAAGTTCATTTAAATTGTAATGAGAAATTGATGATGATGACTGATGGATATTTACCTAATAATTATTTAGGATCTTGGATTATAAACAATATAACAATATATAATAGATATAAAAACTTATAGGCTATTCTTGAATATACTGATACAGTAAACTTTAACTATAAAATAAAAAAATAAAATTACATAGTCTAACATTTATTGCTTTTACAGCGTGTTAGTTTAATGCACAAATATAAAACAAAAATATAAAAAGCTTATTCGAAGTGGTGTCCATTGGCTGCAATGTAGTCCCTTAAACGTTGAGGTCAGTTATTAATAGAAGCACGCGCTCTTTCCATGGGGAAATTCGTCACTGCCAATCGTATAGATTGTTTTAGGGACTCCAAATTATCATAGCGTTTAGAGGAAGCTGTACTCTCTGAAACTGATCATAAATCATAATCCAGCGGATTAAGATCGGGACTAGACGATGGCCAGTCTTCAGCTCTAATGAATTCCGATACGTTCACTTCCAACCAAGACTGCGTGGACCGAGCTTTATGACCCGGCGCTGAGTCTTGCTGGAAGTTCCATAACTGGTTATTAAACATGGTGCTATTAAGGGGCTTAAATACATTTTCAGAAATGGTATTTTGATACACTTGTCCCGATGTTTTGATATATATTTCACAAAAATATGATTCAGTCTCGCCTTCATAGCTAACACCCCACCAAACCATCACTGAAGTCGGATAATGCCCACGTTGCACTCTGTTGACTAATTGAGAAACTTCCTTAGAGCTTTGAGCATAAATACGGTAATTTTGTTTGATAAAATGTTGCTCAATTGTAAAAAAATCTCACCCGTAAACAAAATTTTTCTGTGACCTCCCTTTGCGTACCGCTTTAGTAGTTGTTTCGACTTCATCACCCTATTCATTTTTAATTTATCAGTTAATAAATTACCAGTGCGTTTCTTAAAAAATACAACATGGTTCTAAGTGCTATCTTCATTTCCCGAGATAAAATCTTTTGCTTTCGGACAGGATTTCTTCGAATTCTTTCCCTTACTACTTTGACTACCTTTGTTGTCCAAATACTACGTGGACGGCCAGATCTTTCTCGGTACCCAATCATTTGACTAATACCAAGTGCGTGGAGAGCTTTAAAAATAGCATTTGGCTCCATACGTACTTTGTGTAACGCAATCACAGCTATTCTGTTCTCTTTATCAGCCAACTCCATGTTAATATCGTAAAAAATATTGTACAATGTATTGGCGCCAAAATAAGAAAACACAATGAACAATCGCATAAAAATGATAGATTCTAAATTCACATGTATTTTTTTTAATTGTAACAATGTTTATGGCAAGACAAAGAATATCATAAGAAAGTGGTGTTCAAGATAGGTATTGTTTGAGAACTAAATCAATTTATTATTAATTAGTCAGTCAAAATAATTAATTGGATGTTATTTGTTTATTTATTTTGTATCATTCCTGTTTTAAAGATGGTAAAAATAACATGATTTTTTTTATATTAAATATAATATTTTAATATGTATATATTTATTTACTTATTAAAAAATATTGAACTTAAAAATATCTTATTACTATTTTTTTAACAGAAACTACTACCGAATTAGTAACAATAATAACGGATATCCCGGAAGAAGATGTAGAACAGGCGTTAAATTTGGACTACGGAAGATACTCGACTCAGGATTTTGCATATTTCAATAGCCAATTTGTAACGCAAAAAGACAAAGACATATGGCCATGCTACAATAGCCACCAACGGTGCCTTCTTACAGTGTATAATTATTTAATTTTTTTTAAATAATAACTTGTAAAGTTTTTTATTTTATGTTTAAAAATACAATTTGTAGTGGAATGATAGATTTAGTCATAGACCCTTTTTATATTTAATAAAGATAGCATACGCATAATTATACTCAACACACGTCACCACTATTCGAGAACACTCATTCAATGTCTTCCCAAATTTCGAAGTCATGCACCTAACCATTTGACATCTGATCATGACTGAGGTGGATTTGAAGATAATATAAGTGACAACTGAGCGAGGCAAAACTTCACGTGATATCAAAGTCTCTGACTCTGTACAAAGAACAAAATGTATGGTAATCATTGCTATGAACCAAAGGTTTGATAGATAGGTCGCCCTTTCTCAATACTCACCAACGTGAAATGCACTGAATGTTACCACATTTTAGACCATACATCACTTCTTACGACACCGGCATCTGGTGTCCGGACACTAGATATCAAGGGTGGTCTCTTACCCGGGACAATACTGCACTCTACCTATAGCAATATCATTCCATATTTTCACAGTGTGTTTTCACGTACTGATAAGATATGAAATGATATAATACTTCTTCCTCAAGGCCATACATAGTATTTTTCACATTATCATACTTATTATTCCTCTGTTTTTGGAAGAGATCGAGAGTGGCTTTGACTATTTAACCCGTTCCGTCCAGCTATAATAAAAAAATATATTGAACTACAGGAAGATTTAATTTGTTAATCTAACAATATACAGCAAAACATTATTGTTATATTTTCAGCATAGTACCTCAACCCGTATGTACCGTAAATCGTCCGAGGGATTTCAAAGAAGGCTATCGAACATTCGAAACATATTGCGACGCGTTTCTAGACAACTGTTTAAGAAAAATGAGTAAGTATTTAAAACAATAGTATTTTAGAGTTTTATGGAAAGGTTTTTCTCTAGATATTTAAAAAACTAAGCTGTAATTATAGAAACAAACATTATAATTTAAAGTCTATTTCTAGTTAGCTGCTCCCAAACCCGTTTGATTCCTTTAAAATAAAATAAAAAAATACTCAGAGGGTACTTACGTTATATAATAAATCTATTTTAATGAAAATAAAACTAGCTTTCGAGGTTCAGTACTTCTGATAGTAAGCTTACAATTGGTGAAAACAAACCAATTAATATATATTGCAACCGTCACTTTCTTCCTGTAATTTGTCTGCAATGTAGTGCAATTTTGTTTGTAATAATTCAAATAAATTATTATTCAATAAATTATTCAATTTTATCTTCTTATTCATATAATAAACGTTTTCAGTCGTTGTACTTAGTTGTTCTAAGAACAATTTTGTTTCTTAAAGAAAATTATGTTTATTTATTACAGGATTTTGGCGAATTCTTGACTTTGGTAAATGTTATATCGATAAGAAAGAAAATGAACCAGATATTATGCAAACAAGAAAAAAGAATCCTCAAAATTTTAAAAATGTTTTCAAAATTCTTTCAGATAAAAAATAAAAAATATATATATAAAGTTAATAAAAAGGGTTATTACGAATTAAAATAAGGCAAGTATAACTGAGCTTATTGATTAATAAGCCTTGCCTTATTTTAGACAGTATTACTGTAATATTAACGTTTAATATATTTGTTATAAAATCCTTTTTTTCTTGATTTCAATCACAACTCGAGCATAAAAGTGTCGTTCTGTGGAGAGGACCTGGGTACGATGAAATTCAATCCAGTGATTGGTGCCCGCTTCCAATGCACGTTCTGCGATCTCTGATTTGTTCGTCTGTCGGTTCTTTACAGCAGCAATATTTATTAAATTGGGTTAAAAATAAACAACATTAAATAAAAGAAACCAAATAATTAAATACAGTTATTTCCACATTTTGAATATCTTGAGTTGAGTTTTTATTTTTTATTAACAAATAATAATCATGAATATTTAAATAATTTAATTAAATTTTTAAATAAGTCTTTTGTTAATAAATAAATTTTTTGACCTTTAATATCATGTCATTGTTATAAATAAATGACAAAAATATAATATGATTTAGAATTAAATCAAATAAACATTTTCCTTTATCCCTCTCCATTTCTAGACTGCTATAAGGTATTTTCATCTATATTCGGTAATATCCATAGGTGGAACAACTTGGTATCGGGGGAACCGTATCATTCTTATTTGATATCATTGACAAAATATATATAAAAACAAAAAGATAAACATAAATAAAAAGAGTGAATTAGGCGGCCTTATAACCCTAACTACTACTACTACTACTACTACTACTACTAATAACCCTATCTCTTCCAGACAACCTTTGGGTAGGTTGTCTAATACAACATTATAAACCTGATCTTGAAATATCATTATGAAAAATCTGAATATTTTTTTTGTAAAACTTTTAGTATTTATGGATTTTCTGAACCTTTTTTGTTATCATAATATCTGTCTTTTCTTAAGAGAGGTTTTGATGAACTTCAACTGACTTGCTATACATATTCCAGTTGATAAAAATACTGTCTATACAAGAAGCTGGTGTTAAACGATTACTTTTTCACATAGAATGTAATTGAAATTAAAGAATTACATAAAGAAGTAATATTATTATGATAAATACTTGTAAAAAATGTACTTGATAAAACTTCCACAGAATTTGAAGAAAATAATAAGTTAGATTAGGGAAATCTATACACGCGAATAATTATATTTCTTTCTCCATTGGTACCACATGAAAATTACACATGAAAACTAACAGAAAAGACCGTAATACATTTTCTTTCTTTGTATTCACCGCCCCGTTGGTCGAGTGGTTAGCGCAGACGACTAACGTGTCACGGCGCAAGGGGGCTCGGGTTCGATTCCCGGCAGAGCACAGGCATTTATGTGATGAGCATAGATGTCTGTGTTTCTGGGTTTGGTCGTTTATTAAATATATTCTCAGTATTTATATGTGTATTTCTATGTATTAGTATCAAATAATTTGCTTACTTAGGGGTTAGATCAATGTGTGTAATTTGTCCCGATATTATTATATTATTATTATATAAAAAGTAATATTACCCCCTCTTTCAGTTGCGCTGTTGTTTAATATATACCTACAGCAAATAAGTAATAATACAAATAAGTAATGCTTTTCTATTGTTATATTGAACATTTTAGACAATTAATTATATTATTATTAGTACAATATAACAATCTCTAAAATTACCTTACTTTGTAAATGATACTTAAGCTAATTTAAACCAATAAATTTATATATGTCATAACATAAGTTTTTTTTTTAGTATCAAAATATGATCTTTGTATGACATATCACAAAAGGATCACGGTTATGAAATGCCAGTTTGTTAATAGCCAAACTAAGTATATAATACATAATACATATTATTAACGTAAAAAATAGTCCGTATAAGTAAATAAGTAGAAAAAGTGAACCGTATTAAATCCAATAATTTACGTTCAGAGGAATGTGGAGCGCTTTTCTGGATGGAACACAAATTGCCTTCTATTCTATTCAATTTACTTGAAGCTCGCAGCACCACTTGCTAGATCTTGTTTAATATTAACTTTAATGCAATGTCTTATAAAGTTTAGAACTTAGCGCAACGTTATTTTTTATATTAAAACCAATTAAAAGTTATGAAACATCATTTTTGGTTCCTAACGGATTTTAAATATTTATATTTTTTACATCATAATAATATTTCACTAGGAGGATACAATAAAAAGAATCTAGATTTAGGATTAAAGAATCAATTACTAGTTTTTGAAGCTAAGTGTATCTTGGTCAAAGTTGGAGAAAAGAGTTGATATATAAAATTATAAAAAAAAGATATATAGCAAACCCACATTTACATCAGATGGAATCTAGTCAAGCATTGACCTAGAGAGTATAAAAAAAATAATAATACAAGCATTGATTTTGGATATATCCTATGTTACAAGTTCTGATTCTGCTGCGATTTATTTGAAATATTACAGAATCATCATTTTTTAAACCCCTTTTCATTTCGTTCCTGCAATCTGTCTAGCTGAACATTTAGCTGGATGTTACGTGTGGTAATGGTCGTTATAACAATTCCAGTGAATTGGAATTGTCCTGTTCATTATAAACTTTGGGCTTGCTTCTTGCCAAAAATATATTGAGACCCTCGTCTTTTAGTCTTTAAAAGTCGTTGGGCTCTTACTCCATAAGATTTTTGATAAGGAGATTTGAGTGGTCCAATAAACGCTTTGCGGAAGACTTGGCGGGGGCTGAAATCTCTTGTGACTGAAATACTAATTGTAATTTTGACTACTTATCTTATGGGACGTGAAATAAAATATTTAAAATCACCAGTCAATTTGAACGTTCCTTCTGATATTTTTACACTTGGTCTTATAATAAAATATGCGATTTGTAACTTACTCGTGTACAAGAGATCTAAATGAGCTAGTCACGGATACGTGAGCTATAAAAAGCGACTGTTGAAAGTGAAACATGTGCAAGAAGACTTTTGCCTCACTTCAGAATACTGAGTCGTTAGATGCTTAACAAGGACTAAAAAAAAATATATAATTCGGCTTTTTGTACTTCAATTATGACTTACTAAAAACAAATTGTAATCATTTAAAATTTTTAATACAAACTTGAAGCAAGGGCATCTGAAGTAGGTTTTACCTAAACATCTTATTTCTATTAAAAATCTAAGAAAATATTTTCTCAATGACTGTTTATCATATCGCACTATTCCTAGCTACTGGTATAGTAGGTACAAAAATAGAAATATTTTTCTAAGAAAATATTTTCTCAATGACTGTTTTTCATATCGCAATATTCCTAGCTACTAGTATAGTAAGTACAAAAATAGAAATATTAAAATATTTAACAGAATATTAGAATTAAATACATAAAATATATTTTCTTATATTTTAATATATAAAGGATTTGACTTTTGAAAATATGTTAAAATTCCTCAATGATAAAACCAGTCACAAGAGGTTTCAGCCCCTGCCAAGTCTTACGCGAAGCGTTTATTGGACCACCCAAATATTCTTACCAAAAATCTAATGGAGTAAGAACCCAACACAACTTTTAAAGACTAAAAATCAAGATATTTTATACAAACCCCACCGTTTACTAAACTATTAAAATACGATTAATCGGTCACGAGCAAAAAAATACAAATATCTAATCTTATACAAAAATAACTTAAACTTACCTAGTGAGATGATACGAACCCTCTATGATAATTTTGAATCTAAAGATATACCTAAAAATACGGTATCATTAATAGTGTCAATTATGTTGTCGTCAAGAAGTAAATTTAGAATTAAATAAAACGTGAGAAAAGTTGTTTTATACCTATTTAGCAACAAGTTACTTGTAGCAAAACTATTCGAAAGAAGTACTTAGCTATCGTTCACATATAAAACGTCCATGTTCTTCACTGAGATAGATAGCGATACGGTAGCTCAATAAGAAGAGCAATAGGATGGTTTAATAGAGGTTGCGGTTTTGAATCATAATAAATAACTCTTTTTTTACTATGTAACAAAAAGTGCATCATTTAAATTTTTCAACATATTCTTATATAGCCTTTTATATTGTCTATGTGGAAAGGTTTGCTGGCCAGAGCTAAGGGTAATAACTTGTGTGACTTTTATGCAAAATTATCTCGACTTCTAATCTAGATAACTAATTTTAAATAAACATTGTAGGGTTTGAATATGATATCAGCAATAGCTACTTTCCCTGGCATCAAAGTTTAATTAGCTTTATGTACTTGTACAGATAATAATAATTATTGTTTTAATAAAGATAAATTCTCGGAAGGATTATTACTAAACAAAACAAAAAGAAACATGGATAAACACGTGTATTTCGATAATCTGTATTTATATACATAGCACAACTCCAAAGTAAATATATTATATTTATAGTGATATCTTAATACTACTTGTTGTGATATTTTTATCTGTTGTCAAATTAAGTAATAATGAGATACGTTAAGTTATTCCACTATGAAATATACATAAAATGTTGGTTGTATCTTATATCTTTTTATTTAACTTACTTACTATAACTAATACAATGATGTCTTTACACAAGAATTAAAACAAAGGAAGTATTTAAGCTTCTGCTAGACAATCTAAAATATGATTTGTAGTTACTAAATAGTGATTTTATTTAAGTAATTTTATGAATTGCTAAAATAATAAAAGATTTCAAAGTTTGCGAATGCAATTGCAGCCAAACTTTTTTGTTGCTTATTGAAAATCTATAAGTATTAGTTTAAATATGTAAAAGATACATGTATGATTTTTACTAAGATATAGGAATTAGTACTAGAGTAACAAAAATTTATATAACTAGTGAGGTCATAACTTTTGTCACACAATAAAAACTTTTGAATTAGAATTCTGGCCACAAAAAAGTTTATTGAATTCGAATTTCGAATTTTTCATGAAAATTTTATTATGTACTTTTTAGAATTTTCCTCATTTTTAAATATGGAATGGACACTCAACGAAGACGGTATCGCGGCCATTGCGTTGCACCGTTGCGGTTACGCGCCAATTCAGATTTTCGACTTACTGAAAATTTTTAATATAACCAAAAGATTCGTTTATAGTACCATAAAACGATATAATGAAGACTCTAGTGTAGATGTCAGGTCAAGAAGTGGTCGACCTTGCTCTGTTAGGACTCCAGCTGTCATAAAAGCTGTGAAGGCGCGAATTCAAAGAAATCCCATACGTAAGCAGAAACTGTTGGCTCTTCAGATGGGGTTAAGCAGGATTACGGTGAAAAGGGTGTTAAATGAAGACATAGGGCTAAGAGCATATAAAAAAACTGAACATCGTTTGGACGCTCGTTTAATGGACCTGAGACTAAAGAGATGATGCGCTTTGTTGAAGCGATACGCGAGAAAAAAGCATTGGAAAATTCTTTTTTCGGATGAAAAAAATTTCACCGTGGAAGAGAGCTACAACAAACAAAATGATAAGGTGTACGACAAAAGTAGTGAAGAAGCGAGCAACTGTATTCCGCATGTCCAACGAGGTCACTTTCCATTCTCGCTCATGGTTTGGTTGGGAGTCTCTTATTGGGGCTTAACTGAAATACATTTTTGTGAGAAAGGCGTAAAAACGAATGCAGTTGTGTATCAAAATGTGGACAACTTGTGGAACCTGTTTCTCATACTATGTTTAATAACAAGCACTGGAAGCACTGGGTATTCCAATAAGATTCTGCGTCAGCTCATAGAGCGAAAAGCACACAATACTGGCTGGCGGCGCGTGAAATCAACTTCATCCAGCACGAAGTTTGACCCTCCTCCAGTCCAGAGTCCAGAGTCCCTTAGATTACAAGATAGTGCAACACTTGGAAGAAAAGGCCTGCTCAAATCCTCATCCTGATTTGGAGTCACTCAAAGTATCCTTGATTAAGGCAGCCGCCGATATTGACATGGACCTCGTTCGTGCTGCGATAGACGACTGGCCGCGCAGATTGAAGGCCTGTGTTCAAAATCGCTGGGGTCATTTGGAATAAACTTTAATACCATAAGAGTCTATGTTTCATTAAGTTCATTTTGCTATATAAATGTTTACATAAATAATAAACATGTGACAGAACTTATGACCTGACTATGTATATATATCTTGAATACAATGTAACAAAATACCTCAAGTTTTAGTGCTAAATTATAATTCAGTACTAAATCTTTACCTTTTAGTTAAGAAAAATACGAATAAATTTCTAAGACCGATGGTAAATACCATTGTTTAGTTTCAGCTATTGAAGCCATTTCCTAATGTGTTCCGCTGCTTTGGATTTGGAAATTTGCGAAATAATTTTAGTCCGTTTGTTGAAACCTTCTAGCACATAAAAAGTCCAATTACCACATGTAATTATTATTATTTTCTACTTATTTAACTTAATTAAATATTGTAATATTTTTACATTTATCTTTAACATTTATGTAATAATAATAATGTAACATAAATTAATACTCAGTTTATGTTAAAAATTATAATTGATGACCAATAAGTTACTTTGAAAACGATTTTTATGAAAATAATTAGGTTTTTTTTTAATTTACGTTTACGTTTAGTTTGCATATTACTTCGCCTTAGTTTCTACAGCTTTATATTTTCCCGTGAGATATTACATAGATAAGTATTATTCGATCTAAAAACGTACTCATAAAGTATTTGCTATTACCATCAAAATCGTCTATTCCTTCCCGAACTCAAATAAACAACCATCGTCTGTCATCATCTTAAATTTATGCAAATCCATACATCCAAAGTCATCCATAAAGTCAACTCTATCTGTTTATATCATTGAGTTTCTTACATTGTTATACCTACTAAATCTTGCCTATCACCTCGCAGTAGTGAAGAGAAATATAGTAGACTATTTATTAGGTACAATTTTCTACAGGGAATACAAATTTATGTATCTATTTCGTGATGAAAGCTTTCATTTCAACGAAAAACTTGACCAACTTATATAAGTACTCATTAATCATTATCAGCATTTAAAATCAAAACAATGTTTAAATTTATTTTAGAACTGTTTCATTTGAAACATACTAAGTTTTTATTAAAAGAATATACCAAATTATATTACTACTTTTTTTCCTATGAATATTGAAAATATAAATGATTTACTAGCTTATTAAATGTAAAACCTTATGTAACCTTTTTTAAACTCCCACTAATACAAACCAAATGAACCGAGTTTGAAACAAAAGTTGGCTTGACGTAATAAGGGTGTTCTTACACCTGCTCATTACTTCTCTTTGACTCAAAAGCTCTAGTTTTGTGTATGAAACCGGTTCAGACCAATTAAGTATATTTAACTACTTATGTTTACGTCTCTTTGAACAGGCGGCATTTATGAGTAGCACAGTAGACTAATTTTCGTATAGTGTCGCCCTGACAACTGAACTGCTGCGTCATTTCTTTATCTCATCTCCCATGAGAAATGTATTATTACTTTATTAATACTTTATTAGTAAATAAATAACATAAAAAACGTATATTAAGAAACATTTCGAGTTTTATATATAAAACATAGTTTTAAATCAAAAAACTTATTATTACATTACAATTGTATAATAAATATGTAATATATAAAAAATATATATAATAATAGTATTATGAATCCAGGTTTTTGGATTCCAATGCTGGACGTAGGCATAATATACAGTTTTATATTTTTGCTGCTTGCTGCATAAAATATATTTAATGCATATTAAGTAATACGCGAGGAATTCTACTTTAATATTTGCAGACCGTTTGACAGATTTAGTAATAGCTAGTTACCAGATCCTAAGAAACATTTCAGAATTTGTGTCATCTCAACATCAAATAGCAACGTAAGTAAGATTTAAGCTGATTTTCTTATCGGCTTATGTTCCACTAACGGACTTGTCTTTTCTGAAAGATTAATGTCACAGAGTTGAAGAAACTTGCCCCATATTGTAATAAAGGATTCAATTATCACATTTTATCTAAAAGATAAAGGTTGAAAAAAAAATTATCATCGAAATGATAATTAT
Organism: Napeogenes sylphis; assembly: GCA_959347405.1. Lineage (NCBI taxonomy): Eukaryota > Metazoa > Arthropoda > Insecta > Lepidoptera > Nymphalidae > Napeogenes > Napeogenes sylphis. The sequence goes on from OY365785.1 coordinate 24,134,505, forward strand.
GGAATATTGGAAATAAGATTATTTTGTCTTCTTACCGTAATTGTTTACTATTTTTATCTACTCTATTACAAATTAATTATAATTTTAGGGTTTTTTCTTTATTAATTATTTAGTCACTGAATTGAGTACAATTAAACATTTATTTTACATATACGGTTATACTCTTAAGTTTCAAACAACGTAAATTTTAAATTATAGATAGGGGTAGGAATACAAAACCTTATAACTAACGAAGTGTTGGATCACAGAAATATTACTTGGAAAAGTGCGTATTAAAAGTGGACTGTGTTACGCACTCTTAATACGCTCTACTTCACTTTTATTCATAAGTGAAGCATCTTACAATATCTAGTAGCCTCGATTATACTTCTTATAACCCTTTCAGACACTTGCAAACAACTTGAACCCTCAAATCGATAGATATGAAAAAGGGGACATTATGGCGAGATCATTAATCATCCTTATTCATCATTTTCTTAAGAAAGATTAATGAAATATATTATGCTACTCATACATTACTAATTTTGTGAGCTTTGATATTTAATATCTTTAAATCTATACATATAATAAAATTGTCACAGATCCATTTCTGTACTTGGAAAATATTAAAAAAATACATCATAGGGAGCCTTTATAAGAGCAAGAGAACCCAAAACAATGGTTTTTCAGTTTGTCTGTTAGTCTGTGTTTGTGTGCACGCTAATCTCAAAAACGGCTTAATAAATTTGAATGCGGTTTTCAGAAGAAATATATTACCACAATCTTCACTTAACATTTAGTCTTTATTTCATTTAAATCGGTTAAGAAATAAAAAAGTTATGTCAATCACGTGATAGGTACCATGAAAATCCTATTCTATACATGTAATAAATCTGTAGAGGATTAGTCTTTGTACATTAAAAATATTTAAAAAAATATACCAGGATGGGAAGTGATAACTAACAGAATCCATTTTCAGCATTTTTAAAATCTTTGACTGTTTATCTGTTTGTCTCTTAGTTGTGCACACAACACGAAAAAGAAATGTTTTAAAAATTCATACCAATCATTCATACTTATCAGTTTGAAGGTTTATAGTTTTTTACATACATTGGTAAGTACAAAGGGTACGTTTTATCAAAATCGAAATCTACGCATACGAAATCGCAGGCACAGCTAGTATATAATATATTTCTCGAGAAGAACATATTGCTAAATTATCTTTAGATTAGATAAATACTTAAAATCTATTTTGCTGATGCATAAAATTTCCACCCATACTGTCGTTTAAGGAATGAAGAGGCTTTGGGTATTTAAGACGAGGGTTTTCCATACTCCAATATCAAATCAACAATTGTGTTTATTAACGTGACCATTGATGTAAAAATTGGCGTCTTCCGTAATCAATACTCAAGACTAGAGTATTGCTTCAGTATAGTGTCAGCCAATAATTTACGTTGAATGTAATCGTTTACCACTCGCAGATTTAGAAGCTTATATGAGTGAATTTCCCAAACCATGATTCACCACAGATTATTTTTTGGTATTGCCGCCGAACTATGACGCGTAGATGATTCTGGTTTGTGCCATACGATTTTAAGATTCCGAATGTTCTTTTCGCTTCTTCTTGAACGTGGCGGCCCAGTTTCTTTAACATTCGTGGTGAATCCCATTGGCTCGAACCAATTTTATTAAATTAAGCTTTAATTAAATTTACACTTGGACAGTCACTTATACGTCAAAATCCGTATTCGACTCTAAGGAGGCGTAGGAATTAACGTAGGAATTGTTGTAAAATTGTTTCACACAACAAGCAGGCTGTTTTCACGTAAAGCTCTCAATAGCTCTGTGAGTAAGCTACCATCAGCTCGAAATGCTGTTCTGCTGAGAAGAGCTGACCAGAAACTCGACAGTTGCTCTTTTTAACCCTTAACTACTAGAAAGGGGGCCGTGGTGACCCTAATTTGTATGGATGAAATTTAATGATTCCTTTTTTTAATGAAACAAGCAAATAGTAATTATGAAAGTATTTTATTTAATCTATACGACATAAAAACTATAACTTAAAATCTTTTAAGGCATAAAAATAACTAAAATATAAACTTCAACAATAAGGAACATTTTTTAAATTAAGAATATCACAGATTTATTTGGTTTTGGTACAAAGAATACCATGCTCATTGTTTTTTGAAATCCAAAGAGGGAACTGGTTGGAATTTTGGTCCGGTTAGGCAAAAACATCAAAGGTATGTCCGGTTTATTTTTCTTCAGTTTTCCAACAAGAGTCAGTTTATAGGACGGGTCTAACAAATCAGTGGCAAGTTGTACTTTTGTATACCAATTACCTATGGTAATATTTCGGTCACTACCTTTTATTGATTGTACAAGACGTTTTACTATGTCGCTTGGGCTGTTAAGGACCTAGTAAGGGCCTACTGGTTGTTTACCGGAATAAACTTCAAACCCCAACAAATAAAAAGTTTCTGAATCCACTAGGGCCTGGATTTTTATTCCGTATTTATTCGGCTTACTTGGCATATATACTTTGCCTTTAAATTCTTTTTTTTTTTATATATATAATCCAGGGCGATGCTTGACTACATTCCACCTGATGGTCTTAGGTGGAAGGCGCATTACTCTAGCAACCTATCCACTCTTCTCTTGACGCAGGCAAGCTGTTCCAATCCTTTCCTGTACGCAATAAAAAAGACGAAGCAAAGCGCTTCGTTCGGACAGGTGGAATGTCCATAACAAAAGGATGGATACCTGCCATGCGTCGAAACGTCCGATGATGGAAGGGGGCCGGGGGAATTAAATCGTGTAATTCCTGCGCACACTCACCAAAATGTATCCTATAGAATACTGAGAGGCTAGCATTTCTTCGCCTATGTTCAAGGCTTTGAAGGTCAGCTTCGAACAATTCAGGATCGCCTATAAGCCTCTTTGCTCGCCTCTCAATTGAGTCCAGAACCGCACGATGAGACCTTGCGGCACCAGCAAATATGTAGCCACAGTACTCTGTACACGACCGGATCTGCGCTTTGTATAAAACAAAAAGTTGTCCCGGTGTAAAGAACTGCCGAACCTTCGCAAGAACGGCAAGCTTTGCTGCTGCTGCTCTTGCTCTGGACTCAATGAAGCGACTAAAATTGAGGTTCGAGGAAATCTCTAAGCCTAACAACTGAAGCCGGTCACTGTATTCCAAGGATACATTCTGGAAAGTACGAGCTAAGGTGAAGGGCTCCTTTTGGCGGCGAACCGACACCTCTGCGTTTTGGTGGCGTTGAATTTGACAAGATTGGCATTGCTCCATGCGGAGACTGCCTGAAGTTTGTCATTCAAACGTTGCACCATGGCTTCTCTTTCAGACTGTACTTGATCTCTACTAGCCCAAGTACTCGGCAGATATCTTTCTACAACTGTGCCATCGTCTGCATACCCATTGATACCGGACTTCAACAGATAGTTATTGTGCAGCAGAAAAAGAGTTGCAGAAAGAACGGACCCCTGAGGCACTCCGGCATTTATTGTCAAGGATTCCGAGGAACACCCATTGACAACTATTCGGAGAGATCTCTGGCTCAGAAAGTCCGTTACCCAGCCGATCAAACCAGGAGATATACCGTACACTGAAAGCTTGCTTATATGGCTCGCATGAAAGACCCTGTCAAATGCCCTCGAGACGTCCAGAGAGACGGCGACCACTTCGATATTTTATTCGATAAATTATTATTTGACGTACGCAGGTGAGTCAAAAAGTTCGCGGAATGGAGGGTAAAAAGAAAGAAATAAAACACAATTTTTTTTTTTTTAATGTATTCCCCCTTAACTCTAATACATTTATTAGACCTATCAATTAATTTATTAATACCATCGAAAAAAAATGATTTCTCTTTGTCGTCAAAATAGGCCGAAATAGCGCTCTTCACTTCTTCATCACTGGAAAATTTCTTCCCTCGAAGCTCTTTTTTCATTTTTGGGAACAAATAAAAATAACTAGGGGCTAGATCTGGGCTATAGGGAGGATGTTCTAAGATTTCGAAGCCCATTCTTTGAACCGCAGCCATCGCAACTTGCGCCTTGTGCACAGGTGCATTGTCGTGCAAAAGGGGTCAATTTTCCCCGTCTTTTCTCCCTCACAGCAACTTGCAGACGTTCTAATAATGTAGCGTAGTACTTCCCAGTTATAGAAACACCCTTTTCTTTATAATCAATAAGGAGGATTCCTTCTGAATCCCAGAAAACAGAAGCCATGAGTTTTCCAGCCGACGGAGACACTTTAAATTCCTTCGGGGGTGGTGTGCCCTTTTTGTGCCACTGCATGGAGTCTTGTTTAGACTCAGGCTCATAATGATGAACCCAAGTTTCACCACCAGTCACAATTCGGTTCAAAACTTCATCCTTTTTATCACCACAGAGCGCTAAAAACTCGCGACAACACTCAACTCGCCGCTGCTTTTCTCCATGTTGCAAAAATTCTTCCGGATTGACTTGTTGATTGATGTGTAGCTCAATGAATTATGACCTAATTGTTTTGAAACTTAATATTTATACTCTTAATGAGTGTCACAACTAGTGCAGGTAGTAAAAAGTTGCCTTTTCCCCCTCCATACCCCTCATTCCGCGAACTTTTTGACCCCCCTTCGTATGTATATATTATTACTTATCTTTTAAATTCAGCGAGTGTTTAAATTTAAAAGAGTTTGTCGTTCTTAAATTTATTTATTATATTGACATTCTGTATGTATTAATTTTATACTGTATTTCATTACCTTATTAACAAAAAGTCATCATTTAGTCTACTTGTAAATTAAAAATGTCGTTTTGTGTAAACGTATTCAATTGAATATATAATATTAAATATTAGTAAACTAAAGTTATTTTAGACGTAGCATTGGATTTAAATTCGTCATAATGCGCAAATTCAAATAAGCAACGATTTTATATTTAATAATCTCTCTTTTATAAATGGCTATTAAGTAAAATAATATTTTCTTTCACCCTCTTTACATTTGGAAACTAATTAATATGTGGCTAATAAATTGTGATTAGTTCAACTGTAGTATTTGACTTTTGTGGCTTACAGGCAATGTCCTACATTCTTTAAACTATTGTTTTATAAAATTAACGAATGGTTATTTTTTGGTAATTGAGCTAATTATACATTTTTTGTTAAATTTACAACGGATAATATAAGCTTATTAATCCTAAAAATTCTTACATGTCGAAGATACTCGACAAAATCTATTTTTATCTATCAAAAATTTAACAATGAACGAACTTAATGATTTTGTTACATAGATATGATTTTGATGTGACAACGTCTTTTAATTCGATGAAGACGGCTGCACGCACCAAAAAACATGACGTATGCGGCTGTACCTCACTCTGAGGTGTTCCATTTAAGGCTTGAAGTGCAAGCGAGAGCGCGGAACGAGCGACAAAGAGGCACAATCGGCCTCCGCGTTCGGCAGCTTTCCACATCTGTCTAAAATATCTATCAATAAAATAAAAAGAAATTTTCTTTTAAAAATGCAACCATTCCATCAGTATTTTCTTATGACGTTGTCATGTTCAACTATCGTCAGTAAACCGACTTTACAGACAACCTATTTTTTTAGATATTATATTGGACTTCATTTCATTTCACTGGGACCAATCTGATAAAGCAGCATAGATGTACGAAATATTTTATCCACCCATTATATAACAGCTTGAATGCACCAGAATTAGCTGCATCCTTCGGCATTTTTATACATATAGTATGTATGAACTTGTAATAAGAAAATCCTTGGTTGTACAATTTGTATCTGGCTAAGGCTGTAATTTGTACCTTGTTTAAGTGACATTAAAATGGTTTTAAGAAGGGAAACAATTAAATAAAATTTTGTTGCCCACTATTTTTAATTTATTTTTCTTTTTGTCAAAATAAGTAAATCTAATGAAGAAATGCGATGCAATACACAAGATTTTTTACAAAAAAGAAATTTTGTTATATTTGCTATATTGTTCCATATTAAATGTAAAATGTATTTAAGTTATTTAATTAGATAAGGATTAAAGCTGTTCTTTTAAAAATCGCTTCGTAAAAAACCTTTTTTTTTAAACATTATTTTTCGTAAAAAGTAAAGGATAAAAATTTGCTATTGTGGATAATCTTCAAGAGATAAACATATACCATCGCGGATTTTCTTGTAGACATTTGTAAGGTATACAATACTAAGTACATTATTTTGATCTATCTCGTAGAGTTCAGCCAGCGTTTCTCTCTGATATATTAAGCATGTCATTATACATATAAATATAAACCTTCCTTTTGCAACACTCTATCTATTAAAAAATATTCCATCAAAATCCGTTGCGTAGTTTTAAAGATCTAAGCATACATACATACAGACATAGGGACAGACGCTAAAAGCGACTTTGCTTTATAGTATGTAAATTGCTGTGCCTGAGACTTCGTACGCGTAGTTTTCATTTTTGATAAAAAGTACCCTTTTTACTTATTAATGTATGTAAAAACTATAAACCTTCAAACTGGTATGAAGCAATGGTACGACAATAAGAGATTATTAACTTCTTTTTTTGTTAACCAATTGTTAAAAAAATACAAAATATAAAGTGAATCCCATGACTATATATTCCCGAAAACTGCATCCAAATCTATTATTCCGTTTCTGAAATTAGCGTGCAAAAATATACAGACATTCAGACGAACAAAAAAAATTAAAAAAATATTGTTTTGGGTTTTCTTGCTTATTATATAAAGGTCCCCCTGTATGAATTTTTAAAAATATTTTTTTTTCGTGTTGTGTGAACAACTAAAAGACAAACAGATAAACAGACAAAGATTTTTAAAATGCTGGATTCTATTAGTTATTACTTCACATCCTGGTATATTTTTTAAAATATTTTCAATGTACAAAGACTACTCCTCTACAGATTTATTACATGTATAGAAGAAGATTTTCATGGTACCTTTTACGTCATTGATATAAATTGTTATAACTCTTTTATTTCTTAACCGATTTAGATGAAATAAACACTAAATGTTAAGTGAATACTGTAATAATATATACCTGAAAACTGCATTCAAATTGTTTAAGCCGTTTCTGAGATTAGCGTGCACAAACATACAGACATACAGACATACAGACATACAGACCAACATACTAACTGAAAAACTATTATTTTGGGTTTTCTTGGTCTTACAAAGCCCCCCTATGATGTTTTTTTTTTTAATTCCATGTACATGAATGTACCAGAGACAATTTTATTATATGTATAGATAACTAATACCGTATTACAATTTAATTGATCATCACCTTGGATAATATACATAATCATAGTCTGCCGTTCTATATACAATTACAATTTTGTCTAATTAAACAAACTTCTAAGATAGATAAATTAATTGGCTGATTATGTTAATATTCTGTGTATTCTATGTAACACCTTCTGCATATGGATTTATTAAGCAAATTCTACCAAAGTTACCTAAGTTATAAGATATGTTAACTGCAATGTCTTATGAATGTGTGTTTTTTTGTCACGTTAACGTAGAACTTGATACTTTTCTAATGACAAGTACCAATATATGACAAGAAAATAAAAAAAGCATAAGCTTTTTGTATGAACACGTTTTTGGAAACATTTTTGGAACTACAAAAAACACAACCGGTGGACGATGTCACAGTTGATGCCACAGATGCCACAGTTTGTTTCAATAGTTAATAATTTTGTAGATACTTTTTAACTATAATTTATTCACTAATCACTTCTGAGTCCTTATTGTAATTGTTTCAGAAAGTTATTCAGTTCATTGAAGGCACATATTCTTAGATTTTTACAGTAAGAGATACTAAAAACACTGACAATAATATAAAAATAATATAAAAATAATATGTATACACTCAATAAATAAGATTTCACTTCAGATGCCGTAAAAATAATTAAAGCTAAACAATTGCATTCGTCACCACCAAAGATCCGTCGGGAAAATTAATGGATGAGGATGTAAAACTAACATTGATCTTTTTAGGGTTCCGTACCCAAAGGTAAAACGGGACCCTATTACTAAGACTCCGCTGTCTGTCCGTCTGTCTGTCTGTCTCCCGGCTGTATCTCATAAACCGTGATAGCTAGAAAGCTGAAATTTTCACAAATGATGTATTATAAAATAAACTAAAATTATAATAGTTAGTAGGCATCAACTCCTATAAATTAGTAAGCAAGTGTTAGTTTTATGAATTATCGTGGCACAGTCGCTTGAGAGCGGAAGCTCTGCAGGAGTAAATAGAGATTGTCGATGTGATCTTTGAGTGCCTACTTTGAGTAGCTTATTTGGCTTTTTTATTACTGTGGTAGATTTGTCGTTTTATGTCATAGTTTTATTACTAAATTAATTATACCGTAGTAATATGGCTTTCGTGGTATTAAATAGCGTGAAATACGTGTATTTGACAATTACTTTGAATTTTTATTACATATTTTTAAAATTAAGTTTCTACATGTTTCTACATGACTTTGCTAGAATTAAGATGTATGAATATATGCTAAATAATTATTATTTTGATTTTGTATTAACCCAACCGCTCCAGTTTTAACCTGTTACATCGATGTGTTTGCAATGATCACTACCGTAAGCAGAAATATTTTTAACCCTGCTGTAGTTGGAATAAGACAATATAATATATTATTAATTAAAGTATAAGCAAAAGCATAAGCGTAAGCGTAAGCATAGGCATAGGACCGTGTATGGATAAAATAATTAACATGCACAGAAACGAAGAGCCTACATTTGTTAGTATTATCTTGGATTGAAGAAACAGCGTTAGAAGCAAACGATTATAATTTTGATATAAAACTTAGCCATTGACAACACTCCGGTCTGACAAAAGTTTAATTTGTTTATTAATACTGATTTTCCAATCCCGGTCGCCTCCTTTTTATAATTAATCTTATTGGTATTACATACGGGACAATTAAGAAATATAACATTCTTCTTTCCGCATTTAAAACGTGTAGGTAAATGCTCTTCTTTACAGTTTCCCAATGTATGACCGTTTATTCTATATTTTTATTATTTTGACCGTTTATTATCCGTTCCGACCGTTCATTATATAATTGTACATTGAATTTGCTTATTTGTTGTATTCCAACAAACATACGTCATTGTAGCAATTGAAGGGCTGCATTTACTAGCATCTGTTGATTAAACCATGTATCTTTCTGGAAACAATGAATATGAATATACGTAATATTATAAATAAAAAATAATAATAGGGTTGCTAATGTTGGAATATTTAAAATGATTGCTTTTGAATTTAATGCCATTTAAATAAAATTGGAAATGTAGTTTAATTTATTATATTGTTGACATAAGAAGCGATGTCTACAAACCAATTCTATTCTTTAGACTATCCCTACTATTACCAAGTCTTATCTTATTTTTATATATTTTAATATTAAAGTATTTATCTCGGCGTAACTTGAGAGCCAAAGTATTCAAAGATCTTGCTGTTTATTATATTTTGAGTTGGTATTCAGCACATGAATTGTAAATGAAAAAAAAAACTTTTAACCGGTCCAAGTGTTTTTTTTTTTTGTTTAGATGGGGGTCTTTTAAAAAGACCATCGATGGTTACCAATTGTGTTAAAAACTTCATTCTATAACTAGCCATTATCACATTGCTGACTAAATTTGTCTTAACTGGGCGTCAGCACAGTTAAAATAGGTTACAAGGATAGTAGGGCTAGGTCCAGGAGACACGTGTAGTAAATCGACATAATATTAATAATAAAAAGTCTTTTACTAAAATATTTGGATAAAACTACTATAGTTTAAGTGGTCATATGTAAATAAATATAACTCGATGAAAAACTTTCTTTTTTATATTTTTTTATAATAGAGAATCAAAATACTAACAAAATTAACAACCTCTGTTTTAAAGTTTCAAAACTTGAAAAAAATATAAACTTTTCTTCTAAAAAATAAAATAATTGGATACACATAAAATACATTTAATTAGAATACAAATAATATTATAGATCAGTTTCATAAGTCATTCGTATCATTGCTTACATCTGCGCACTCTCTACAGCGCAACATTGCAAGCTCACTGCAAATGTATTTTTTTTTTTTTTTTTTTATATTATCAAGGGCAATGCTTGACTACATTCCACCTGATGGTAAGTGGAATGTAGTCTAAGGTGGTAAGGCGCATTACCCTAGCAGCCTATTCACTCTTCTCTTGAATGTATCCACATTGTATTCTTTCGGAAATACCGACGCAGGCAAGCTGTTCCAATCCTTTGCTGTACGCAGTAAAAAGACGAAGCAAAGCGCTTCGTTTGGACAGGTGGAATGTCCACAACAAAAGGATGGATTCCTGCCGTGCGTCGGAAAGTCCGATGATGGAAGGGGGCCGGGGGAATTAGGTCGTGTAATTCCTGCGCACACTCACCAAAATGTATCCTATAGAATACTGAGAGGCTAGCAATTCTACGCCTGAGTTCAAGGCTTTGGAGGTCGGCTTCGACCAATTCGGGATCGCCTATGAGCCTCTTTGCTCGCCTCTCAATTGAGTCCAGAACCGCAAGATGAGACTTTGCAGCACCAGCAAATATGTGGCCACAGTACTCTACACACGACAGGATCTGAGCTTTGTATAAAACAAGAAGCTGTCCCGGTGTAAAGTACTGCCGAACCTTCGCAAGAACGGCAAGCTTTGCTGCTGCTGCTCTTGCTCTGGACTCAATGAAGCGACTAAAATTGAGGTTCGAGGAAATCTCTAAGCCTAACAACTGAAGCCGGTCACTGTATTCCAAGGATACATTTTGGAAAGTAGGAGCTAAAGTGAAGGGCTCCTTTTGGCGATGAACAGACACGTCTGCGTTTTGGTGGCGTTGAATTTGACAAGATTGGCATTGCTCCATGCGGAGACTGCCTGAAGTTTGTCATTCAAACGCTGCACCATGGCTTCTCTTTCAGACTGTACTTGATCTCGACTAGCCCGAGTACTCGGCAGATATCTTTCTACAACAGTGCTGTCGTCTGCGTACCCATAGATACCGGGCTTCAACAGATCGTTAATGTGCAGCAGAAAAAGAGTTGCAGAAAGAACGGACCCTTGAGGCACTCCGGCATTTATTGTCAAGGATTCCGAGGAACACCCATCGACAACTACTCGGAGAGATCTCTGGCTCAGAAAGTCCGTTACTCAGCCGATCAGACCGGGAGATATACCGTACCCTGAAAGCTTGCTTATAAGGCTCGCATGCCAGACCCTGTCAAATGCCCTCGAGACGTCCAGAGAGACGGCGACCGCTTCTCCGTTATTCTCGATGGCCTCGCCTAGAATGTGTGTAGCATACACTAGGAGGTCCCCAGTAGACCTATTACGGCGAAACCCGTACTGTCGGTCACTGAGGAGATCGTTACCTTCTAGGTATGCTAGAAGGCGCGAGTTCAATACACGCTCCATAATCTTGCAGAGTATGGAGGTGATTGAAATCGGTCTGTAGTTGACAGGATCAGCACGGCTGCCTTTTTTGGGCACGGGTTGCACGTTGGCAAGCTTCCAGGATTTTGGCACTATTCCAGTCTTGAAAGAGAGGCGATACAGACGTGTCAGTACAGGAGACAACTCAGCTGCACATGTCTGGAGCAGAACTGCTGGTATACCATCAGGACCACTGGCTTTATTCACATCTAAACGACACAATGTTCTCCATACCTCTTTGTTAGTGATGCGGATTTCAGGCATCGAAATACCGCAGTGAGGAAGATGTGCTGGAGAAGCATTGCCAGTGTCTAGATGCGAATTATCAGCAAACAGAGAAGCAAATACATTCGCTTTCTCTGTTGCTGTGTGGGCCAGGGATCCATCCGGCTTCAGCAGAGCAGGCAGTGAGGGTTGGCAGAAATTCGACTCGATCGCTTTCGCAAGAGACCAGAAAGCTCGACTGCCAGTTGGTCTGACAGAGAGCTTTTCGCCATTCTTAGAGATCCGATCAAGACGAGCCTTCCGCAATGCCTTTTTATAGGACTTGGCAGCTTGGTTAAAAGCTCTCTTCTTCGAATTTACATCCGGAGTTTTGCGGCTTCGAGCATCAGCCCAAATAAGGTATGCCGAATGTTTTCGGTCTTGAGCATGACCACATTCGGCATTAAACCATGGGCGAGCTTTGCCACCGATGGGTACGTCAGCAAAAGGAATAAAATACTCCATTGCCTGATGCACCACATCGGTTATAGCATCCGCGCAACTCGACGGATCCAAAGAAGAGAAGCAGACCTGCCGCCAAGGATAAGAAGCAAAAAAGTGCCGCATCTCATCCCAATCTGCTGACTTGTATATCCATACTCGCCTAACATCATGTGGTTCGAGAGCTGGTGGGGAATATGTTAACACAGATTTCACCAGACAGTGATCGGAGGTTCCCAAGGGGAAGGTGACCTCAACACGATACCTGTCCAGATCAGTTGTCAGCAGAAGGTCCAGGCAATTGGCTGTATGGCCTACCACATCTGGTACCCTTGTCGCTTGCCTCACCGGCTGAAAGAGGTCCAAGGACAACGCAAAGTTCGCGCTTCTCTTCCAGCATGTTCGGTTTTCTGGTACGGGAACAGCCTGTCTTGATGACAAGCATTAAAATCCTCCAGAAAAACAAGCTGCGCTGAAGGGTACTGATGCAAAGCCATATCAGCAGCCTCACCGAGAAACTCAAATAATCTAGTTGTCTCCTGGTTACCGCTGTGCGAACGGTAGACACAGGAATACAGGATTTTTTCGTTTCCTGTGTCTACTAAAACCCATATAGAAGAAAAAGTGGGGTCTTCAAGGTGACGGAGACGCTGGATACAGAGGTCGTTCCGCCCGTACACGCAGACTACGGCACGTGAGCGAAAATTGTGCTCTAACGTGTATCCGGGATAATGCAGGTGCGCAGCGCTCAAAGGACATTGTATCTGCGTCTCCGTCAAAAAGAAGAGGTGCGGCTGCTCTGTCTCCAGGTGGTGATGGACAGCTAGGATATTAGAGTGCAAACCCCTGATATTAGTGAGGTGCACTTTAAATGAGGAGGAGTGCAACCGCTGTAAAAACATTTTCTTCTTTTTAACTTTCCTCATAAAAAAATAAAATAAAAGTGAATAGGGATGGGAAATGGCAGTTGAACGAGGCGGTACGTATCGAACCCGATGTCGAAATTGGTGATGTCCTGCCACTATGAGGCTAGTCTGGAGATTGCGGGGACGCCCGAACCCCCCCAGGGATCGCCATCGGGCCTCCTCGTCTGGTCGCCAACCAGCACGATGGAGCCACCCTGGGATTTTTCGCAGCTGGCGGGGCAGCCTTTCGTGGGTGGCTAACCCACTGATTGGGCCCCCAACTATCTGCGGGCGGCCAGCGGAAAGCCGTTGCTTCGGATCCCGCTACCCTCCTCGACTAGACACCCGACAAAACAAACACCAACTCGACGTCAAACCGGTTCGCCAACGCACCGCAACTGTTCCGACCCATTTCCCATTAACGGCTTCATCGAGCAACGTGCCGGAACACGACTAGGTCGCTTGGCGGCACGACTTTGCCCGATGGGTGGTAACTTTGCCGGCGACCCGATGTTATGGTCTACCACCAAGAAAACTTTTAACTTTGTATTTTATATATTTTAACTTCTGTCTTTTTTGACAGGATAGTCGTGCAACCTTTTTCTAACAGTCAGTATCTTTGCAGGTGGCTCCTCAACATTGCTACTCTATTAACTTAGATAACTCTATTTCATCATACTTTAAAGAATTGAGATGTATGAATATATGCTTAATAATTATTATTTTGATTTCGTATTAACCCAACCGCTCCAGTTTTAACCTGTTACATCGATTTGTTTGCAATGATCACTACCGTTATCAGAAATATTTCGAATTTTGCTTTAATCTGAATAAAAAAATTATATTTAATTATGTATACAAATATAAACAAAAGCATAAGCATAAGCATAAGCATAAGCATAAGCATAAGCATAAGCATAAGCATAAACGTAAGCATAAGCATAAGCATTAGTATACGAATAAGCATAAGCATAAGCATAAGCATGAGCATGAGCATGAGAATGAGCATTAGCATGAACATGAGCATGAGCGTGAGCTTGAGCTTGATCATGAGCATGAGCATGAGCATGAGCATGAGCATGAGCATGAGCATGAGCATGAGCATGAGCATGAGCATGAGCATGAGCATGAGCATAAGCATAAGCATAAGTTTTTTAAAAAGACCATCGATGGTTACCAATTGTTTTAAAAACGTCATACTATAACTAGCCATTATCACATTGATGACAAAATTTGTCTTAACTGGGCGCCAGCACAGTTAAAATAGGTTACAAGGATAGTAGGGTTAGTTCCAGAAGACACGTGTAGTAAATCGACATAATATCAATAATAAAAAGTCTTTTACTAAAATATTTGGATAAAACTACTATAGTTTAAGTGGTCATATGTAAATAAATATAACTCGATGTAAAACTTTCTTTTTTATATATTTTTTAAAATAGAGAATCAAAATACTAACAAAATTAACAACCTCTGTTTTAAAGTTTCAAAACTTGAACAAAATATAAACTTTTCTTCTAAAAAATAAAATAATTGGATACACATAAAATACATTTAATTAGAATACAAATAATATTATAGATCAGTTTCATAAGTCAGTCGTATCATTGCTTACATCTGCGCACTCTCTACAGCGCAACATTGCAAGCTCACTGCAGATGTATTTTAACTTTTTTGTCTTTTTTGACAGGATAGTCGTGCAACCTTTTTCTAACAGTCAGTATCTTTGCAGGTGGCTCCTCAACAGGGTCTCCTAAAAATTTGCCTATTCTTTGGCGCATCAGTCGTGGCAACTAAATGACGTCTTTACGGTCTCGCAAATGCTCACGAACTAGAGTAAGGCCTAAATTCGTTGTCATTTATCTTATGAAATATATGTGCATTTATTGCAGATATTTTATTAGACTGTAATAGATGGCCAAAAGTATTTTTTTTAATTGCGACTTACGTTATAAGAAGAAAACATCAAGATCGGGACCACATTTTGTCACATTCTAAAATGTGTTTAGTTTCGTTTTTTTTCTATAGATATATCAATAGTATCATGATGCAAGCTACACTCAAGTAAAAATATAACACATAAAACCACAGCAGAAATTAGATAATGCGAATTAAAGAAATTTCTACGGGTCACATACTAAGCAACAGCTAAGCGTCTGTACCTGCCTGATAGCTGTATTAGACTCTGGCGTATGAGTTTGAAATTTTTATAAGCAACGAACTATTGACCTATCATGTGCTTATGACAAGGGCTCGCAAATATTATTCAAAAATGTTTCAATATTATTCAACAAATTTTAGGATAAAACAGGCATAAGGGTCAAGTGCCCCTCTATCACTATCTTACTAGACCCATCACATTGCTACTCTATTAACTTAGATAACTCTATTTCACCATACTTTAAAGGATTGAGATGTATGAATATATGCTTAATAATTATTATTTTGATTTCGTATTAACCAAACCGTTATCAGAAATATTTTTAATTTAGCTGTAGTCTGAATAAGAAAATATAATTTATTTATGTATACAAATATAAGCAACAGCATAAGCATAAGCATAAGCATAGGCATAGGCATAGGCATAGGCATAGGCATAGGCATAGACATGGGCATGGGCATGGGCGTGGGCGTGGGCATGGGCGTGGGCGCGGGCGCGGGCCCAGTCGTGGGCGTGGGCGGGGGCGTGGGCGTGGGCATGGGCATGGGCATAGGCTTAGGCTTAAGCATAAGCATTAGCAAAATCATAAGCATAAGCATAAGCATAAGCACAGACATAGGCAGAGGACCGTGTAGGGGTATATTATTAACATGCACAGAAACGAAGAGCCTAGATTTGTTAGTGTTATCTTGGAGTGAAGAAACAGCGTTAAAAGCAAACGATTATAATTTTGATATAAAACAATTAAGAAATATAACATTCTTCTTTCCGCATTTAAAACGTATAGGTAAATGCTCTTCTTTACAGTTTCCCAATGTATGACCGTTTATTCTATATTTTACATAAAATAATGGCCTAGAAGGACCGTGTGTACAGAATTTACTCAGGTAAATTTTTGGGATTAAGGTTAAAATATTGGAGAGTAATTTGACCCGTTTAGTGGAAACACATTTTTAAAAAGGTATATTTTGGTGTCTAGTACAACGTTTTTTTTTTGTTTTTTGTTTCCATTGTATTCTTGTTGATAAAATTAGACCTATGTTTACAACCACTGAGTTGCAATAACTATGCTTAGCTGTAAATTCAACTTCAAGTCTTTGTTAGGTTGGAAAATTACTTAAGTTATTAATAAATCTATTTAATATAAACAACTACTAAAATAATAATCTTTTAAGTTAATTAGAGTCCGTACAATAACAACAACTTTTATGTAGTAAATTATACACAACAATACACAGTTTATTATACACAACAATATGAAGTACATTTAAAAATTCTGTATAATAAATAATAAATAATAATAAATAATAAATATATAAATTATACACAACAATACACAGTTTATTATACACAACAATATCAAGTACATTTAAAAATTCTGTATAATAATGCTGAAGATGGCAATTAAAATTTAACCTAAATAAATATATAACTAAACTAATATTATTTATATTAGGCCTATGTTGCACTTATAAAACGTCAAGTTCATTTTATTTATTTTAGCCATAAATAAGTTTTAGTATCATTAAGTTAAGATGGAGCTTAGGATTAGGATAAGGATGAAAATTAATCACATTCTTTTATTTAAATAAAAAAATATGTATTTGCGAAGTACGCTAATAAACACACAAACGCATTTGATGATTAGTTACTTATTTCAGTACATATAAATTCAGTACATTTAAAAAAATTACACGATAACTTAATGACGACTCTAAAAATGCCTGGATTAGAACAAATATTCAACGTATTTTTATCTTTTAATTAATTTATTTCATTTAATATACATGTTATATTTATGCTCTCAAAATTTATACGTATAAGTTGCTTTGATCGTGCCAGGTGTCAGTCAGCTATCACTAACTTTTAGTTGTATGCAGATGTATCCGAAGGTTAAATGGTAAATATTTTATTACGATTAAAGCAAAATACAGTGATGTTCTGTTAGCTTTTATACATGTAGTAGTTTGGTTTTGAATAAAAATAAAGATATAATAAGTTGTTGATTTGACTAAAACAATTGAATCTCTGTATAGAAGTTTAATTGATAAAATAAATGTAATATACTATACTAGATACTGATTTGACTAAGAATAAGAAGTATATAAATCGCAGCTCAGTTAAGAGGAGGCATTATGAAATTGGGAGTACTATTGTGATAAAAGTGTAACAGTTATAATAAACCGCTGAGTGTGTGATCGAGAGACTAAGTTGTGTAACAGTGATAGTTGAGAGTTTAAATGGTAAACAGTTTAGTTTATTTGTGAACAGTGTCATAAAGTGCTATAAAGAATAGATCGACCGTCGTTGACAATTGTTTGCGGTAAGAGAGCTCTAATAGTTCTGAATCTGAAAATGCAAAGCCAACTACTAAAAATTTGAAAATAATTTAATCACAATAGATTATATTGCAACACGCTACGATATTTAATATTTTAACGGCTACTGTACTCCATTCATTTAATATTTTAATTTCCGGTATAGATAACATAGATATTAACCATTTTTAAGTGGTAATAAAAGTGTGACGTCAAAAAATGGCAATTTAAATAATTAAGATTTTGATTTATGAATTTGAAACTGAGAACTAGCACAGAAATATTTCTACAAACTAAAATGGTACTTAAGAGGAAAGTTTACTTCAACTTCAAGTTCAAATAATTAATCAAAGCGTAAATGAAAAGTATTAAAAGTCTTATTACTCTAAGGTACAATGTAAATTTATGGTTTTATAAGTTTTTACTAAAATGAATAAAATTTTAAATTTAACCCGACGTTTCAAATGCTTTGAAGCAATCACGATAAGACGACGTGAAGGTGAGGTGAGGCTAGATTTAAAATGTAAATTTAAAATTTAATTCATTACACGCCAGTTAAATCCGTAAAAATAGTTTTGTATCAATGTGTAGTAGTCGTGAAAGCCTTAGAAAACACTAAGTAATCACTATCTCTAATTCGATTAAAATTAAAATATATATATATACCTTTTAAATATATAGATACCTTTATTAAGTCCAGTGAAAAATGGATTCCAAATTATCCCCTGATCTGTGACATAAGATTCCGTTGAAGTTTTTGTAAAATATTTCTTTGTTACATACAAATTTGTAGTCTGTGTAACAAACGAAATCAAAACAATGGGATTTTATTAAATAATTACAAACCATAATGTTTTTTAATGTTCACTGTAAATACTTGTAACTCAAATATTTATTATTTAAATTACAATAATCAAAATAATATTTACAAGAATATTAATGTCTTTGTAATTCAATTAAAACAGATTTGCATGCCTAGAACTCTAAATAATTCGAATTAACTATCGTTTAAAGCAAGCAATATGAATATAATATATATAAATATTAAATAAATTATTATTTCAACGAATTTTAATACAGCAATGCTAGTTATAGTTTTCAATGAGAATGTTTTAATTTTGGAAATAGTATGTAGATATTTGTTTATACAATTTATACATCATAATTGAAAACGATACTTACATTATTAAAATTTGTATAATTCATAATTTATTTAAAATTTATTTTATATATTTTATTTATTTGTTTAATTTAAGTAATAATTAACTCGGAATGATCGATACAAAACAGTTGAAAAAAGGTTTCAGATTTGCATTTAATTTTCAAAAATGAGCCGAGACTCCGTTTTTATATTAGTTCGTGAAAATTTTAAAGTCGTCTTTATATTTTATCTAAACGTAAATGAATCTTGAATCTAATTTAACTATTATTGCTTTGTATGTAGAATACACATAATTATATAGTAATCATTATCATTTCAGTTATTTGGTATTTACCTTGTTAATCCTAAAATTAGAGAGTTTATGATGGAACCGAAACAATTCAACAACTTCCAACGTTTGTCCTGAAAATATAATACATTAGGTTTTCTCGTAATGTAAAATTATAAAATTACATTTCCAAGCTAATCGCCCCTTTGGTCGAGTTGTTAACGCAGACGCCTAACGTAGGGCGACGCAACGGGTTTCGGCTGTGATTCCCGACAGGGACAGGTATGTATGTGATGAGCATAGATGTCTGTTTTTCTGGGATTGGTCGTTAATATATTCTCAGTATGTATGTGTGTATTTCCATGTTTTTGCATCGTTGTCTAATACCCATAACACAAGCAAATAATTCGCTTAATTTAAGATCAATTTGTGTAATTTGTCCTGATATTATTATTTTTATTATTAAGTTGATTTTCCAATAAATAAAAATCTTATAATTAATACCGAACATAAAAAACGGAATATGAGTTTTTATACTGTGGATATGTTCCTAATAATTTTGAGTTAAAAGGTAAACTTAAATCAGTCTGTATACACACTCTGTCAATTTTATTAAAACAGAATCTATTCTTGTTGTGTATTTCTTTTCCCTCAATCAACACTTTTTTAATTGTTTATTTATTAAACTTGTCTGTTCTCAGCTTTACTGTTAAGTTCATAATATAAACGCCGAACTTACACATTTGGTCTCTGCTTCATATAAAAAGATGTATATTTATCTAAATGAAATTACGCAATATAATGATACATTAAGATTATTGCTTCTATACATAATTTTGAGCTTTCATTCCGTTTTAATGCATGGGTATCCAGTATTTCAACAGTAACTTTAAATACATAAGAAACACATCTATTTAAGATGTATTTTTGTGTTTGCTTTTAATTATCACATACGTGTTTTTAGTATTATCAAATATGTATATAAATATAGAATGAAAAATAAACCGACACGGACAAGAATTCGAACCCGCAACATCTGGGAAACCGTCCCGTCGCTCTACCAATTGAGCTACCGTATCACTGTCCGTCTCGGTAATAGTTCTATCACAAAGATTGAAATATTGGTTATGATTCTCGAGATTAACCTAATAGATGTCACCACCGTTCCGATAAAGACGATCACACATAAAATGCTTAATTTAAATAAGCTTAACATGGCTATACATGTTTCTTCAAATATTAACAAAATGATTTTAATAACCTTAATTAATTTAGATGCAGAATGCTAGTAATTTAATTTTAAGGAGTCTGTTGTGTCATTTGTCAGTCCTATCTATAATAAAATTGAAGTTAATTAAACAACTGTAACAGTCAAGTCATTTTGTAACAACTTAAGTTTTTGGGAAGTCGAAAACCACTATTGTTATAGATTTGAGTTAAGACTCAAAATGTTACAAAAAATTATAGTTTTCTTTTAAAAATAAGTATTCTTGTTTTTTTCTGAAGTCGAAGTAATCATAAGTAATTGTTAGTCATATTTATTTATAATAATTTAAATGGGAAATACATTGGAATTTTCATGTTTTAGTTCATAAGTTTCAACAGTAGCGCCACCTACACAATTAATTATGGAATATTATTTAGTATTTACTGTTAAATGTTTTAAGAATTAGAAGCATAGAATATTTTAACATAATGTTTAATCTTTTATTAATTATTAGAACTTATTATAAGGTATAAATAATATCATCTGTAAGTTGGTTATGAAATTGCAAATTACCCTCGTCTAAATATTATAGTGTTAAAATATTATAAAACGAGTTGTAAGGGCTGCTCTCGCCCATTCTATTACAAATGGTTGTATATTAAACATTGAAGTGCAAGTACTGTGTATTACTGAAACAGGTCTTAACATAATATAAGATTATATTTCAACGGTTCAATTGAACAACTAGTGTGCTGTGGGCATTTAATTTAAATAAATTCAATTTTAGTTATTTACTTTTCGTGTAGAGACATTTAAATGCCATGGTTTATGTTTATAAATACTGGTATAATTTATATAAAAATTATATTAATCCCTTTGTTTTGTAGTCATTTTACACTAGGTAAAAATGAAATTTGTCAATACCAAAAAAATTTAATGTCTCAAAAAAAGGCTTTCATGCAAATATTGATGCAATCAATTTAAATAGTATACATATTTGTTAAATAAAACTGATTCATTCTAATAAAATATGTATTTTTTAATAAATTGTAACAGAGAAATGGTTCGAGTCAGACATAATATTATTATATAAAAAAGGAGATCCAAAAGACATCACCAACTATAGACCTATCAGCTTATTACCATCATTATACAAACTTTTCTCATCCATTTTGAAAAATCGCGTAACCTCAACACTTGATCTCAATCAACCAATAGAACAGGCAGGTTTTCGGAAAGGATCCTCTACAGTTGACCACATTCATTCAGTAGAGCTACTTATTGAAAAGTACCAAGAATTCCAACGACCACTCTATATAGCATTCATAGACTTTCAAAAAGCTTTCGACACTATACTCCACTCATCAATATGGGAAGCTCTAAACTCACAAAAAGTAGAGGCTAAATATATCCGAGTGTTAAAACAGTTATATGAAAACAACACCAGTAGAGTAAAACTGGAGACTATAGGACCCCCCATTCAAATTAAAAGAGGGATAAGACAGGGGGACCCCCTGTCTCCCACAATTTTTATAGCAGTATTAGAGTATGTAATACAGAAACTAAATTGGAATAAGACGGGCATAAATATAAATGGAAATTATTTAAATCACTTAAGATTTGCATATGATCTTGTCTTGTTTTCAGAGAACAGCGTAGAGCTAGAGCGCATGATAGTTACACTTCAAAAAACAAAAGCGATGACAAATTCATCTAAAAACGAAATTAAAGTAGAAAACACTGAAATAAAATATGTAGATTCATACATTTACCTAGGTAAACAGCTCTCACAACCAGGAAATAGATAGAAGAATTAAAGGGACATGGAGAAAGTATTGAAGCTTAAAAGAAATATTTAAAAGTCAAATGCCAGTAAAGCTTAAGAAAACCGTCATGAATACCTGCCTATTATCGTCACTCACCTACGGTTGCCAAACATGGAAATTTTCACGAAATGTTAAAAATAAAATAAACTCATGCCAAAGGAGCATGGAAAGAAGCATGTTGAAGATAAGAAAAATTCAAAAAATTCGCAACTCTACTATAAGGAAAACAACCGAAGCTATAGATGCACTACAGTATTCTATGTGTCTGAAATGGCGCTGGGCAGGCCACGTCGCAAGAATGAGTGACGATAGATGGACGACTCGACTGACGTCATGGCAAGGCCCCCTAGGAGCTAGAAAAAGAGGAAGACCTAGAAGCAGATGGGCGGACGACATTGAAGGAGTTGTGGGGAAGCTGTGGAGAAAAATGGCTGTAGATGGAGACTACTGTTCATCTCTGGAGGAGGCCTTCTCCCTCAACTGGAGGGGTTCACGATTCTTTTATTTTACTTTATTTATATTTTCTTTTTTAAACAAACAAATTAAATAAATAATAATAACATAATTTATAAAAAATAATAATTTTATCAAAATATTTACTAATATGTTTTTAATCTAAATGTAAAATTGATTGATTTTAGTGAAATATAAGGCTTTTTATTTTTATTTATTTATTTTATAACAGAGAAAACTTTTATATATGATTTAAGAAAATTCGTTATCAAAAAGTTTTATATAAGATCTGTAAGACCTGAAGTATTTATTTATGTTGTCGACTTCAAATTGTTTGCTCTGGCGTTTCTTGACTCTATTTTCTACTTTTGAGTTGAGTCGAATGTTTACATTTATGATAAATTGCGAAGGCTATAGACGATTCAGATATAGTTTTGAAATATTGTTTTCTTAGACCAATAAGTTTAAAAAAATCATAAAAATACAATACAATCTAGTTCAAACATTACGGTTGGCTTTCATTGGGTTTGAGAATATTCGACAAATCAAATCAAATCAAATCAAAATCAGTTTATTGCATTTAAGTGAAAAACACATTTATGCCAAGTCATATTTAAAATCTACTGCGGCTTCTTAAGGTGCTTTGGGTCGCAGAGAAGAAACGACAAGAAACTCTCGCCAGCACATCTTTTTAACATAACTAGTTAACAATGTTACTGAAAATGTTTACTTATTAAAATGTTCTTTTTAAATAACAAATTAAACAACAATAACAATTAAATAAACATTATCTGAACATCACATAAATAATTATACAACATAAGACTTATTTTTTAAACAACAAATTAACAAATTAAATTAATTTAAATTAAAATAATCTTTATCAGAAACATCACATAAATTATCATACAGCATAATTTAATTATAAAATATCATTCATTATTAAATCATATCATTCCTTATTAAATATCAAATTAACAAATTAAATAAAATTAAAAAATCATATAAACTTTATCTGGACTTCACATAATTATTATAATATATAACAGTCATTACAAAAAAAAAACAAATTAACCATTTAAATTAAGTAAAATCAAAAAGTAAATAACCTTTATGTAAAACTTTGCATACATTGTCATGCAACCAAACCAGAAGCAAACAAAAAAATCTAAAATATGAAATCACAGGAGTTACAATAAATCTCGTTTACACAAATTGGCTTATCTCGTTTATATCCTTATCAGAGCTGGAAATCGGTAAGGACCACGCCTCATTGTCATTTAAGTATTCGTTAATATCGTAGTAAGCTTTTTTATATAGAGCTTGTTTAATATATTTTTTAAACATTTTCTCAGTTAAGTTTAAGATACTTTCAGGTAATTTATTATAAAAAAGTACACTGTAGCCCATAAAAGAAGTGCTAATTTTGTTTAGTCTGTAATTTGGAAAAGCTAGTTTATTTTTATTTCTTGTATTGTAACTATGGTTATCGCTTTTTTTAAGAAACAGCGAGATGTTTTTTCGAACGTACATTATATTTTCGTAAATGTATTGGGAAGCAAGCGTTAAAATTTTTATTTCTTTAAATAAATCTCTTAAGGATTCATAGGAACGAAGCTGATAAATGGCTCTAATCGCTCTTTTTTGCAAAATAAATATTGCCTGTGCATTCGCAGCTCTACCCCACAATAGTATGCCATATGACATGATACTGTGGAAGTAGCTGAAGTACACCAATCTTGCAGTTGGTATGTCCGTTAGGTGTCTTATTTTCCTTACGGCATAGGCTGCTGCACTCAATCTTCCCGATAAAGCCTCAATATGTGTACTCCATTGCAATTTCACGTCCAGTGTTATTCCAAGAAATTTGGCATTTTTAATGAAATCTATTTTTTCCGTACCTAACACTAAATCATGCGAAACCTGTGTAGTTTTAGTCAAAGAAAACTTCATGCATCTAGTTTTTGCCGAGTTCATTACTAAATTATTCACGGTGAACCAGTATAAAACTCTTTCTAGGGCCTTATTGATATTTTGTACATCACACGATTTCCTATTTATTTTAAAAATAAGCGATGTGTCGTCAGCAAACAGAACTATGTCTGATAGTGTATCCACCATGTTTGGCAAATCGTTTATATAGACGAGAAAAAGAAAAGGGCCTAGTATTGAGCCTTGTGGTACTCCCATCCTTGCAACAGATCCTGAAGATTTTTTATCGTTTATTTGAACTTTTTGAATTCTATTTTGCAGGTATGATTCTAGAAAATTCAGTGCTACATCATTTATGCCATAATGTTTTAATTTGAGAAGTACTGTTTTATGACATACACAATCAAATGCTTTGGAAAGATCGCAGAATACTCCTATTGCATCATTACAGTCATCCCAGGCTTTGTAAACATGCTGTAGTAGTTTAGCTCCTGCATCTGTGGTTGAACGTCCTTTTGTGAACCCAAATTGGTGTTCATTGAGTAAACCTTTAATTTCAAAGTGACAAAGCATTTGACAAAGCATAATCTTTTCAAAAATTTTACTAAATACAGGAAGGATCGCTACAGGTCTATAATTGCCAACATCCTCTTTACTACCTGTTTTATATATTGGTATAATTTTACTGCATTTTAAAAGGTCAGGAAAGGTCCCTTGCTCGATACTAATATTAAATATGTATGCTAAATGTGTTGCAACAGTATTAATAATTAGGCTAATAAACTTTATTGACATACCCCAAAGATCCTCTGATTTTTTTATGTTAAGGGATTTAAATGTTTTAACAATATCGTTAGCGTTTACGTGCTCAAATTTAAAATTAGTGTCACATTTCGCAACATTTGCTTTTAAAAGATTTTCTGCTAGGTAGGGAGAAGAGTTAAGATTTTCGGTTATTTTTACAGGGATATTAGTAAAAAAGGTTTCAAATTCTTGAGCTATATCTGCATTTGATTGAATTATACCCTTTTCCGTTTTAATTTCATAATTGGTATCGCATCTTTTAACAATTTGGTTGGTTTCTTTATTGATTATGTCCCAAGTCACTTTAATCTTATTATCGGCAGTTTTAATTTTATTGCTTAAGTATTTAGTTTTAGCCGCAGAACAGACTTTTTTAAATGTTTTTGAATATTTTCTCACATAATCTATAAATATCGTGTCTCGACGGTATATCTTTTCCCCGTATAATTCGTACAATTTATTTTTACTTATTCGGATACCCTTCGTAGCCCAATCGTAAAACTTATATTGTGAATTAATTTCAAAAGTTTTAGTTCTAAATGTGTATTCAAACTCTTCATTAATTACGCGAAAACATTCTGCGTAGAATTGATTTGCATCAATTTTGTCATCATTAGGGATGGGTAATCTATTTAATAGCGTATTATTTATTTTTTTAATTTTATTACCTCTTATGGGCCTGTAAGTCCCTATCCGTTTTGTGTTGTTGTAATCAAGTCGAAAAGTAACGCTTTGGCCACAATGGTCTGATGTTAGGCAATTTATTATCTCCTTGTCTGAAAAATCACATTTACAATAAAAATTATCAATGCAGGTGGCCGTGGTTTGTGTAATTCTAGTTGGTTCTAAAAATACATTTTGCAAATTAAAGGATTTAAATAAACTTATTATTCTAATTGAGTGATTATTTGATTCCAAGAGGTCTACGTTAAAGTCACCGCAGGTTATAATGAACTTATTACTTTTGGAGGCAACATCCAATACATCTTCCATAACTGATTCAAACACCGTAAAATTAGAATCATAGGGGGGTCTATACACATTAATGACAATGTAATTTTCCAGCTCCACACAAGATAATTCAATAGTACATTCAACAGAAAGCCCTACAATGTCCTTTCTCTCTTTGGTTTTAAGATTATTTTTAAGTAACACAAGAGAGCCCCCACGTGTTTTGGACATAAAATGTTATAAGAACGAATATTGTAAAAAAGAAGGTTTCAAAAAAGTTTTTATTTGCATTATAAGGGCACACGTCTTACGACACTGTTGTCAATTGAGTTTATCTGAGAAGTATTGTAAGTAAGTGGTGTCGATGTACATTTTCAAATTACATACATTTGGAAATGTGTTGCCACCCTTAAGTCTATGCCGAGGAGACTAAAACGCGATAAGAAGATTGGTTGTGCTTCTGACTCATTTACTTACTGATTGGAACGTACCTACACATTATAAAGCATGACCCTTACGGCTTACGGCTTAGATCGGTCTCGCTCAATGGATCATAACAATTTTTTTAAGCCAACTTGTCGTTTGTTCTGCAGATATCACAAAACTGTCAATCGCTTAATATATCCAGGCCCAGTACTTCAACATTTGACGAGGCATTGAGGGGGTTGTGAATAAAGAGCGATGATACGTTAAGTGGATCTTTTTAGAAGCAAACATATTGATTAATACAAAAAAGGGTATTCTACGATTTAAAAAAGTCTATTACTACTCATTTAGTATTATCTAATATATAAATAAACAAGTAATATTCACTACCTCAGTTTATGTTATATATATTAATCGTTCATTAATTACTTATTAGTATTTTTATATATAAAAAATATGTATGTGTATAGTGTGTGCCTAATATGTTTTTTTATTATTGGTTTTCTAAAAAACTAAGTGGCCAATATTATTCCTTGAGGAAACAAATGTTGATGAATAGTTCTTCATTGCAGGGTCGTTCAATTTAAGATTACATTAGACTTTTAAAAGTTTTTGTTTGACAACGTGAATATAAATATGAACACTATACTATACCTATATACAAATATATTTAATTTTATATATATAAAATTTTACCTGCCATTTAATTGGTACATTGTTTATTTTTGGCACGAAAAAATATTTAGAACAAATTTTCAGTTATGGCCAGATCTTGTATTTGCAACAATAAAAGTTATTTTGATCCTATATAGTTTTAAGATACTCTAAAAAATCTATTTGAATATTAAAATTATACTATAATAACTATCTATTTATAATTAATAAATAATGAATTAAATGCAGTTATCGATATTGTTTATATGTAATATTCGTTTTCGTTAGTTTTTAGCTTTCAAAAAATCAAATTAAGTTATTAAATTTCAAACAATGAAATTTATAACTATAAGTGATTCATTTTCAAGATTATCGTATTATAAATTACATAATAAGTCATAGAATATTGGTTTGTGATTAATTGTAAATATTTTATCTGTTAAAATATTGAAAAATCTTATATATACAAATATAAAACTAACGCCAACTGTATGTTGGTTTTGATATAACTTACTCTCTCATAAATATTGTAGCGTTGAATATTATGAAATAAGTTCAAAGTTGAGTGCTGCACTCGGTTCATATTGCTACAAGTTGTCGGACATTAAACAATGAAGTGCAAGTACTGCGTATCAAAATGCTTTTGTAATATGTTATAAAAACTATTGATAATACAAAATACTTTCCATAATTAATATAACTATATAATATTTTTATATTTATACATTATATTTTTTATACAGAGCAAAACATTTTTTCTTTTGATATTTGATTAACAACGGTAATCAATTATAATGATTTGACAACTACTTTAAGATTCATTTAAATATATTTAAAAATGTATAATGAACTTAAATGAAACATTATGAAAAAAATCTTCGCAATTTAATATGAATAATACAACCAATATTATAACCATCATACTAATGTTGGATTTGTTTTACGTTATAACACTTTATAAAAGTACAAGTTTACAAAATTTCACGAGATCAACAAACAAATAATGGAAAAATATATTTATAATGTATATCTACAATTGTAAGAACATTAGTTATATTAACATTATAGGGGAGGGGTGACACGAAAGGAACATTTTTTAATTTAAGTTCCTAGTTGGCAAAGGATATTGATATTTGGCATAGATTGGAATTGAATAGGAAACGTTTATTATTAAATAATTGATATGCAATAATTGTCATTAAGATTTTTTATTTTACGGGTAATTTGAATTGTCCCTTTCAATACGTGTGGAGGGGACACGTATAATAAAGTAAATAAAGTAAATTACGTCTTAAGCTTGTTTCATACATTACTGTATATATTTTAAATCGCCTCCATATTGTTTACGATACTTTCATGAAGGCAGTTTATATGAGCGGTTATATCCTTGTTAGCCTGCAAATCGATCATAAACTCACAACATGACATCGTTATATGAACATTTTATGAAAATTACCATCGTTATTTTCGTATAATATCATATTTAATGACGAAGCACAAGATTGGCAGTGATGACTAGATAATTTTTATGTTTATTTGTATGCAAACGCTATCTGTTCTTTCTGTTATGAACGAATTACTAATATATTGGCTACACGGTAAATGCACACTTATATGGTAATGTCATGATTTTTTTAAGTCACTCTCTTTCAATTTTGCTGACTTATTTTTATTTTAATTATATTCTACTCTACTAATTCAAAATTTCTAGCATTTGTAAAACGTCATCAGTTTTTATACAGTAAAAGTAGAATGTATTATATAGTATAATTATATTATACTATTTAATACATTCTACTTTATATAGTATACTATATATAACACTAATATACTATATATAATACTTCATATAGTCGAATTAAAATATATTTAATGGTCTTTCAGAGTGGAATTGAATCAGGTTTATTTTAACAGACATTAAAAATAAAGAAATGGAATCGAATTTATTCTTTAACTATTCTAAGGCAGATACTTAAGCATGGATATATATTCCGAAAGATAAAATATAAGGCCCTGTTTTTATGAACTAATCTTAATATCATTAATCATCAGATTACGACCAGGAAGAAGACGGAAATAAGAAAGCTAAAGCTTATAAGCTTAGATACTCGGATTATTAAAGATAAATCTCTTAGTTTTCGTTTATTAAAGCTGCCTATTTATAAAAGATTATGGTCAGGTTTAAAGATATACGAACTTAAGAATAAAGCTTGAACGAAAATTAATTGAAGCAATATGAACTTTTGCAGAAGATTTAGTCTTTTTTTATTTATGTTCACTGGAATTATTTATAACTTGTATACAATATAATATAAATAAATTGTTTATCTTGTTATATCGGGAGTATATATAAATATATATATATATATATACATTTCTTTCAGTATTAGACTAGTTTTAATCTTTATTTTCAGCAAATAGTATCAGGCATCATCAATGTTTAAACACATTTAGTAGCATTAAGCGGATTTTGTTTTCATTAATATTTTTATGATATTAGGATTATTATTAAAACTTATTTTACAAACCTGCAAATAATAACTTAATATTTTTAATTGAATGAATACATACATTTGTGATTGTACAATACAATGGTATTAATATACCATAAATATTTTATATTCAATTTGTGAATAAAATACAAAATTTATAAATTGGTTCGGAGTTCCTTATATTTTAAAAAAATATTTTTGTTTTGTTTATACCGCTCGCGTTTTTATGAAGTTATTATTGTGAAGGATTCTTTATTCAATTTCGTATAATAATTATCCGACGAGTTATTTTACATATAACTAGAGCATATCTCTAGGTTATAACACTTAAGAGAATTGGTGTAAGCTATGTGAAGGAAATTTTTTATCGTGAAAAGAAATAAATGAATTTACGTCGTCAGAGCGATAGTTTTGTGGTATTAGATAATTAATTTAACAATAACCATTCTAACAAAGTAATATAATTATTTCAAGAATAAAGAAAGAATCCGTCGTTTGTTAATCCTTATAAACTTATTGTATGTGTGTGTGTAAATAAAATTATCACAAGCTATCCTGGAAAGGCAATACAAATATATGATACAATACATTACCGAAACTCACGCTATGAGCGGTAATGTTATTTATACGTTACACGCGAAACCAGTTTTGATAAATGGCCCTTCCAGAAACTTATATTGGAAAACTTGTATCTGCATCGTAACTTAACTAAACTGTAATTGAGAGCGTGTTTTCTTTAACAACGCTCTCGTCAAAAGAAGTTTAAACTTAAAAGGACTTTTGTGACTTTTTTTTAACATACGAATACTGGCTTTACAGACTTAAAAATAACATCTATTTTGAAGTAAAATTATACTTAAAAAAGTCTATTAAATTTAAATTAAACAATATATTTAAAAGTTAAGTATAAAGCAAATAAATCAATCATTACTGACTGCGTAAAAAAAATAGTTGGTGTTTATTAATGAATTAGACCTTGCTGATAACTCGAATTTATCTTCCCGATTGAAAGTTTAGTGTTTATTGAATAAAAGTGTGTTCTGGGGAGTAGACCTAGGTATGATGAAATTTTATTCAATGATTGCTGCCTGCGTACATGTTCTTCGACCTTTTGATTAATAGAGACAACCACAGTTGCAGTTTATTTTAAAATTAATGTTATTGGTATTTGTATATGTAAAATAAAAATAGAAAATTGTACAATTTTTTTCTTTCGTGTGCCTACGTTATTGAATTTTATGTTGGTAATCATTATATAAAATCGAAATGAAGTATTTCTTACTCGTTATTTTTACATATAGGCTGTCCATCAGTTCAACTCCGGATGCTTGCATCTCCTAGTCAGATGCTTTACTCAAGCTCCTTATCTGCTGAATATTAGTCATTTAAATGATCAGGGTGACAGAGACCGTAAATTCTGTTCTTTAAAGCAGTAACGAAATACAGCTATCGGGGATGACTGGGAACCAACCTAGGACCAACTTACATCTCGGAAGCACAACGACTTCTCCATTTCCAGTTCATTGGAGAATCTTATCTTGGAGTAGTATTAAGATGTTATATAAATTGCTCATCATCTTGTCTGGTTTCTTTAATAAAAATCAATGTATTTATTCCCAGCAAAAAAAAATCGCACAAAGTTTCCACTATATAACTTTAATTACATCACTTATGTTACTACCATACCACATACGAGGTGTGAGAAATTTAGGATCAAGAACACTCATTGGATGGCACCTTGGTGTAGCCCATGGTTATCACAAAAAACTCAGAGAAACAAGAACATAGGTCATTTACGCAATGCCTTATACTCTTACCTTTAGAAGAGAGCATATATTTTCCTTATTAGTCATTAATCTTATTAAAACTCGAAGATTTTTGACAAACTTTTATAAACTCAAAATGGTAGTTTGAATAATATGGTTTTCTATATAACGTAACGGTCTTGTCTGCAGATGTGAATTTTATTATAATAACATTGTGGGCTTTGATACTGTCCAGACATGTCAGTGGAAATTGCTTTTTATAGGCTTTGATTGAACTACTTGAGTAAGTCAAAAATAACAGCATAAATATATAGTTTTGGCCTTGACGTACAAGTTTATTTTTAAGTCTCCAGAGACCTACTGAAAAACAACATTAAAACGTTCCGATATCCCCTTTATTGTCAAATTTTCATTACTTGTATCTGGTATAAGAATTAAAAAGTACGATACGGTAGCTCAGTTGATAGAGCGACGGGACGGTTTCCCAGTAGTCGCGGGTTCGAATCCCTACCCGTATCGGTTTATTTTTCATTTCATTTATATAAATTTAAATAAGCTTAACATGGCTATACATGTTTACAGATATTTTCAATTAAAAAGTAGTTAGACCACTAACAGTTTACCAGAATTCCAAGAAAAGGTTTTTTTATATGTCTTAAAATTGCATCACGGAGGCGACGGGTGCGGCCTTTTATTTCAGTAACCAATTTTAACTACTAATCTTTTCAAAATCCTTCAAATCGACTATCTTAAAAAGATAAAAGATATAATTTCCATTCATTAATCTGTTTCTTAACTTTTGACACATCTCTTAATCACAGTTAATTGGATAAAAGTTCAGAGTTTGGAGATGAAATAATCGAGTTGTATTTTTTTTTCAAAAAATCTATCAGATGTTTTAAAATTTATTTAATAATAATAAATACAATAAAATCAATATTACTTAAAACACGTATCTATATTATAACACACAATAAAGATATAATAAAAAAATCTAAAATTATTTACTATAAGCTATTTAAATAGTACAGCACTGATATTTTTTTCAATAGGTATCAGAAGGACTACAAACGGACGGACTACAAATTTAATGCATATTAATTCTAATATTAATTAACTGTTTTTAAATATTTATAAGGCGCCAATTCTGTACACTTAGCTATGAGAAACGCAGTGACAATTGGTCACTGATTCAAGCCTGTTTTCTGTGTGGATGTGGTAAGAGTCGATAGAATCTGCCTAATCGCACTATCTGATTTATTTGTATCATTATTGTATCTTCTCTTTTTGGAATCTCTACTAAAAATTAAACGTTTTAATATTAGTGATTTTATTTTATACTTATGTTTGTTTTCACTGATTCAGTAGATTTAAAATGTAATTTACAAGATATAATATGTAAAAGGAAGCGCTTGGTAGGTAGGCTAGATAATTAAGTGGTTGTGAGGTTTTTGTAAACTATTACTTTAAAATAATATTTTTTATCACTTATTTAATATTTACTTCTATTTTGAACTAGTATCAGGGTGAAATAAAAATAATTATTATTTATTGTTATTTATTTAGGAAGTTTACAAAATTAACAATTCGAAGTTATGTTAATTAGTTAAGACACATTTTTATATATTTTTTTTAAATATGAAAACAAAAATATATAAAGTATTTTTTCTTCTAAGATATTAAACATAAAAACAAAATAATTCTTATATTAGATTTTTTTTTATGTCTGTCTATGCTGTTAGCCCTGTTGGCTATTACAGCGTCACCGGGGGAGCGGGTAGAATACTTATATTAGGTCAGAAAATTTACAGGAAGAAAATTATTCAACTTCAAATCTTCTACAGTTTTCACAGACAAAAATAGTATATTCCATACATAATGTGGCAACAAGCGTATTTTATCTTGTGGTCTTTTTTTTGTAGGACATATTTCATATCTCTTTAATGATCTGGCTAGTTTTTGTGGTATTTCTTTTCAAAATTAACCCAGGTGGGTTAATACTATCAGGTGATATTGGACTTTTTTACGGAATTATTTGGGTAATTTTGAATTAAAATTAAAGAAACCATCGGAGCTCTACAAACATGTAAGAGTTACCAAAAGACATATCATCGGAAAATCTAAAGATGATACTGTGACTTCTCTCCCAAAAGACAAAGTTGCCTCAGAGCTCGAGTCACGACTTCAATTCCATAAAAAAATTATGATAGGTGCTCAAACGAATAAAGTAGGGCTAGGATCAAGTAGGAAAGTTCAAGACATAAACATAACAAAATCTTTTATTCGACAAGACGAAAACGATAATTACCGACTCCACGCGATGAGCCTAGAAATTCAAAACGAATGGGTGACCATAGGAGATTTTTGTATTCCACTAGCTTTGAAGTGGCGCACCTTAATTTATGATTGGTCCCCAGCATTATTAAAATTCTATCTTAATGCATTAAAATTACTCTCACAGATCAAAGTAATTTAGTAAGATGGGGCAAAGCCACCGAAAAGTCTTGCAACATCGGTGGGGAGGCAATAGGAACCGCGAAACACCTATTAGTAGGGTGTGGGGTACTTCTAGATAAAGGTCAATACTCGCATCGCCACGACAAGGTATTAGAAATTATACGGGAAGCGGTTAGTCTTAGTAGTAAGAGCACGGAAGGGTATAACAACCACCAAACGATATGTAGAATTCGTAAAAGAAAGCTCCTCCAAAAAATCAAAAGTGAAACCTTATTCAATATTAGGCGCGGCTCCTGATTGGATTCTCATGATGGACACGTATGAAAAGCATTACAAAATCCCTGGGGATGTTGGAGTTTCGTCATCCAGACTGGACTTATTCCTGTATTCGAAACATCTGAGGCGCGTGATACTTGTGGAGCTTACTGTTCCTTGGGAAACAAACATCCCAAGGGATCACACATTCAAGCTCAATAAGTATTATGAACTGACCAACGAACTGATCAGGAATAAATATATAGTTAGTTTGTACGCGGTAGAAGTGGGAGCGAGAGGTATAACAGCAAAATCTCTCTATAGCCTACTTAAAGACCTTGGCCTTTCTAGAACAAGCATCGGTTCATTTCAAATTTGGTGGCATTAGTAGGTTCTTTTCAAATTTGGTTAGGTAGGGAGAGGAGTGTGGAGGGTGAAGGTGAGCGTTTTTAAAGGGGCCCCTTAAACCTACTCCCGGGTCGCAAGTCCCAGGCACTGCTTGCACTCCTCTCCTTGCAACGCGATGGGCCCGGCACCCGCACGGTGAATTCATGGATTGCTAAGAAGCTTCGTCTCTGTCTTGCCTTCCTGTTTCGTAAATGTTCCGAAATTAATTGTATTCAAAGGTGAATAGAATTCTCTACTTTCACTGACGAGTTGTTATTAGTTTTATAGATTATGATGCTCTTTATTCCTGCCGTATTTAAAATTGAATAAGAACTTACTCAAAAGTTTATACGCATCACCATTCTTTGAAAAATATAATTGTTAATAAATAGGTTTCAACATTAACCAGCTGTTTTGGCATTTTGTTGGGTACTGTGAACCATTTCGTTCCATTTTTCCCCAATAAACAGCTACTTTCGTTTACAGTTTGTTTTTCGTCATATAACTCCTGCACTCACTTTCAAAGCTTCTTCCTCTAAAATTGTCAACACCTAGGTAACTGCCAGATTCTCCTAAAGAACTAACATCCGTTTATTTAAAAAAACGCAATTATCTGCTTCGGTTAACAAGGATAAGGTATTGTAGACAAGTGAAGTTATTTTAAATAATTATGTATTGAATCATATAAAACAAAGGTGTCGATATCTGTACGGTTGCCTATGATACAAGAACATGCAACTCAATCAACGTCACTCCCAATTTTAAAATAGACAAATCTTTATTGTTAGTCTATAATATATTTAATACCAGTCATAATGTTATGTACGATCTAGTAATAATTGGTTGAAACATTAAATTATAATTTTAACAAGTAATATTAATTATATTAATAACTATATTATATCAATTAATAACAGTGTCGAAGCCTATTACTAATAAGTTTATCTATGAAATAACTTACTTCAATAATAATATCTACTAAAGAAAATTTTAACACTAAAATTATATAACAATCACTAATGATCTCGCCATATTTTTTTTATTTCATTTCATTTTTAACACTGCTAAATGGAGTCATGTAAGGAGCTGACTTGATATCGTAACTCTTTTTCTTTGAAAAAAATATTAAAGATGTTATGATAATTTAACGAATTAAAAGTTTATTCTAATTTGTTACTATAATGTCAACTTTTAGTATCTAAATCATGCAATAGGGTTAGAAACAAGAAAAAAAGATCCGCTTGGTTTGTAGAAAAGATTTAAAGTTTATTGTATAATATTGTGTTCCGACTTTTTTTAAATATTTACAAAACTTAAAGTTATTCCAAAACTAAAACAGCTCCTTTTTTTTAAAAAAAAAGCAAGGTGCTTAAAAAAAATTCTTTCTAGAAATTTCTTTTGTAGAATTAAAAATAAAAGAACTGGGAAAAAATATATTTGGTAGCGTAAAAATAAATAAATTAGAACAGATAATCTAAATATTTTAGTACTCTTGATTTTCTCTTTCCTAAAAGAACTTTTAAATCACGTAACCAAAATGAAACTTTTTATTTTTGTAATGACAGTTCTTTCTTTTTACTCCCCCGTGCTCTCAAAACTTATATTTTTATAGAAATTTACTTTGAATAAGAATATTTTCATTCATATTTAGACTAAGCTAAAATATAAATAGCGTTATATAAATAACTCGAAGCAAAAAAATACAACGGTCGTTCATAGAAAAAAAAACAGATATACCTACTTTGCTTTCAAATAAATATGTTTTATATTCATACTAATGTCTTCTTATACGTAAAGGCAAAAAAGGTCTTCTTGTACGTAAAGGCAGAAAAAGGTGTATATTTTGTAAAAATGAATTATTGTAATAAGAATTCTAGCACTTTCAGTAATTAAGTAATGTCATTATTTTTTTTAAAAAATGTATACAAAGTAAGAAGACTGTGTTCTATCATATTCAATTGCCCCATTGGTCGAGTGGTTAGCGCAGACGCCTAACGTAGAGCGGCGCAACGGGCCTCGGGGTCGTTTCCCAACAAGGACAGGGATGTATGTGATGAGCATAGATGTCTGTATATCTAGGGTCGGTCGTTTATTAAATACGATACAATACACATTATAAATACTCAGTATTTATAATGTGTATTTCTATGCATTTGTATCATTGTCTAACACCCTTAATACAAGGAAATAATTTGCTTACTTAGGGGTTAGATCAATTTGTGTAATTGGTCCTGATATTATAATTATTGTATTATAATTCGCGATCTTATCATAAATATAATAATCTGATGACATTAATTGTATAAGCTTTGTAGCTACCTCAGTATTGCCTCACAAATTAATAAATAATATTTTTAATGCACTTTGGTCGAATGTCACAAAAATCAAAATGTGTGTACTACAAAGCCGGCACAGAAACCAAAATTTTAATGCATGACAGGGTTAAGTCTATACAGTATCCGTCTGTCACGTATAACAAAAATATGATGAAAATATGAATAGCGTTCCTCGAAAATATACATTTTTTTAAAGAGAATTAAATATTATTTGAAACCTAATTTTTTATATTTTAATTACATTACTGTTAAAAATGTTTTTTTATTGTAATAAAATTTATTATTTGTATGAAAATATTCGTTTTCCACAGCCCATAACCAAGCGTTCCTCTTTCCCCTAAGAATACCTTTCTTCCTTCATCTAAATTAATTAAAGAAAATTAAAAATATATAAATACTTCAATTTAAAAAAAGAAATGATTATTGATTCATATTCATAGTCACTTAATTTTGATTAACGAATTAACATACCCATACTTCTATAAATTTATAGAAATACTTTCCTTTAGTATTTTATTTTTATCAGAGTACGGATACAAATACAACTCAACAAAATCAGCATTTGTTTACCCTTCCTCTTTAACGTACGTAATCACAACAAAATTCATATTTCCGTAAATGTTCGAGAACTGTTAAAGCTCGTGTAACATGTAAACTGTTAGGGAAACAACTCGCATCTTAGTGATGGATCAGCAAAATACCAGCTAGAGGCGATTACATCGACTGTGAGACCAAGAGGCTAGAGTTAACCTTACTAAGGCACAACTCCAAAGTTTGGAAAATTGCCGCAAGGTGAAGCTGAAGATTCTGTCGGTGTTTTACCGGATACATTTCGGAGTGTGCAATGGAGTAGCACAATGTGATTTTGCCAATTCCCTTCCAACGCCGAACGACTAGAAACCGAGCCGGAAGCCATCTATTCACATATACATATACAAATCAAGAGTTAACAGGTACCTTCTTCAGAGGAAAAGGTTTGACATGGTAGTCTACAGTACTTAATATCAGGCAGGCTGTAATTATATGCGAACCTATTTTAAGTAAAAAAAAAAATATATATTTTTTCGTAAATGATAAAATTAATATGATATTTAATTGATGTAACTCAATAAAACATATTTATATATTTTATTATTCCTAACAAAAAAATAAAACAAAAATACATTTTTTATGTAGCTAATTGTAACAAATTTGAACAGTTAGTGTCGCACTTGGTATTCTACAAAGATTTTTTTCTGGCCCCACCATTCTACACTGTCGTTGTTTTTGGAGAGAGCAAAGGCGTTCTTATATAAGTACTCTGTAGGCATATTAAACAATCATGATTATAAAATAATAAAGGAGATAAGATTTTTGTTAATGAAATAAAAATGTATTCAAATCAATTATATGTTTTTTATACATTTTTAGTTGAGACATAACAATGTTTTAACTCAAAAATATAAAATGAATAACAATTTTTTTAAGCAAATTTAATTGGATTATTATTAAGACAGGGTCTTAATTGGATTTTCAAAACTTGGCATCAATCGTAACTCGCTTTAACTGTCGAACAAATTAAATAACTTTTGCGGGCTTATTACGTCTTAACATAGCTGTTAATGATATTAAGAAATTGCTATTTTGACATTGACCTTTGTTTAAAAACGGTGAAGGTGTTAGAACAACACTTGTAGTTTTTTCCAATTTCTTTTAACCCAATTTTTATTTAAAAATATTTTATTTTGACAATATAAATTGAAGTAGAATATTTTATTTTCACAATATAATTGAATGACACTTTTTACCTACAAGTATTTAAAAATGTGTCTGTTTGTTTGTCTGTCATATGAATGTAAAACATTTTAATAACCCATTTATAGTAGATACAGTTATAACAATATAGTAGTTACAGCTCGATTCGTTTTATTTTTGAATAACGTGAAAATGAAATACCGTGAAGGAAGGAATAAGGAATAAGGAAGGATTAAGGAATAAGGAAGGAATAAGGAATACTGACAAGTGACCAAATAGTTGTACTTTAAGGATTTGATTTATTTATTACTGTTAGTCATATTTATTTATAATAATTTAAATGGTAAATACATTGGAATTTACATGTTTTAGTTCATAAGTTTGAACAGTACCGCCACCTACACAATTAATTATGGATATTATTTAGTATTTACTGTTACATGTTTTAAGAATTAGAAGCATAGAATATTTTAACATAATGTTTAATCTTTTATTAATTATTAGAACTTATTATAAGGTATAAATAATATCATCTGTAAGTTGGTTATGAAATTGTAAATTACCCTCGCCTAAATATTATAGTGTCAAAATATTATAAAACGAGTTGTAAGGGCTGCTCTCGCCCATTCTATTACAAATGGTTGGATATTAAACATTGAAGTGCAAGTAGGTACTGTGTATTACTGAAACAAGTCTTAACAATACAAAAGTTCTAATAGTAGGTACTTGATTTCAAAATCATAAGCTGACATTTTTGCGCAAGGTCGCAGTCTGCTAACCGGTGCGGTAGGTATTGAATATTAATTCATAAAAACTTGGGCACTATCGCTATTATAGCACTTTCATTTTTATTTGATGGATTATGATGCAACGACGTTACAATGCACCCAAGAAATTTCCCATTCAATTCCCTGAGCAGAAAATAATGATATTACGATTATTTAGTCTCTAGTGTAATATTTTATATAACGTTGCAGATAGAAAATTTCATTAAAATTAAGCAAAAGTATCAAACTGAGAACTAATTTAACATTTAAATAAAAACAAAGTGCTAGTTACGATGAAAGTTCCTTTAAACTTCAAGTTCAAATAATTTATAACGTCCAAAATAGAAGTATGAAATATCAAAATACTTTTAAAGTTTGAAGTTTAAGGAGGTTTCGTAACTTTATACTAGTTTTCATTCTATTTACCTATATAAATAAGCAGTCTTATTACCTTTTACAAGTTGGCTTTAAATAAAATGTGTTTATCGGCTGTCCTTTGTTATAAAAGACGTCGAAAAAATTTTTGGGAATTATTTTAGCGCAAACGAAGTATTTTAATCGAAATAGGTTATTAAATATGTATTACTATAAAATGTAACTGTATTAATAACTTATCTATTTTATAAATAAATATATATTCATATTAATCAATTATTATATATCTATGCAAAGTAAATTCATCCATGTTAAAACTTATCTTAAGAATAGTAAACCCAAGACCATCTTAAAAACAAAACATAAATTAACATAACTACATCAAAGCCGGTATTGAAAATATTTATAAAAAATATTATTTAGCCATGTTAAACTTTTTTAAATTTTAAATCATTAAAGATTAAAAAATGACCATAAGGTCGGAGATACCTTTTTTTTTTTTTTTTTTTTAACGTTGGAAAAATGCGTTACGCATCATCCCTGCGGCCAGGAAGGTGATGACCGAGGGGGTATGTGGGACTACCCGGCAGCATAGAAGACGCTGCCATTTTTAAGGCTACCCACTAAAAAACCAACGGTTGACCTCATCGCCTTAGTGGGGCGCCACGGGATCGCTTTCGCACTCACCGTGACGCCCCGGCGGAACCCCCTGCGAGGGGCCCCGATCAACTTAGGGACACCCTCACCTCGTAGGCCTATAACGGGCGGGAGAGGTCACCCCCCTCTCCCGTCCAGGCACTACAGCTGGGGAAGGAGGCTGCGGGCGTAATCCCGCCTCCTTCGACCCAGCCTACCCCTGCGAAGCGGTTCAGAGGAGGCTGCCTCTCTGTCCCCCTTCTGGCCTCCTTCGCGGCAATGACTTGCTCGCAGAAGGAGGCCATAGCGACCCAGGACCTCTCGTCGTCGAGCATCGCGGAAACAACGCTCGACAACGAGAGGTCGCTGCCAACCACGGCCGTCAGCTCAGTACGCTGACGGTCCCAGGCTGCGCACTCCGCCAAGGTGTGACGAGCCGTGTCCACGGGCTCGTCACAGTGGTGGCAGGAGGGGGCCGCCTCTCTGCATGCGATCTTGTGCAGGTACTCACCGAAGCACCCATGCCCCGTGAGCACCTGCACAAGACGGAACGTTAGAGTCCCGTGCCGCCGGCCGATCCAACGATCGAGATGGGGGGAAATAGCCCCCACCACAAATAGACCTCTCTATCCTGCAGGTACGCCCCCAACAGCCTGCGGAGATAGGGAGGCACTCCATGGAACCGGAGCGCCTCAACCAAAGTCTCGAACGGCAGGCTGTTGAAGGCGTTGGCGACGTCCAGCGAAACCGCCAGGACGACATCCCCCTCGGAAACAGCCTCTTCGGTCAGGTCTCTCAGAGCCCTCAGGGCGTCGATCGTTGAACGACCCGCCCTGAAGCCGAACTGGGCGTCTGAGAGACCTGGACCTACCTCCTGGAGGTGCTGGACGAGACGGGCAGAGAGGACTCTCTCGAAGAGCTTGCCCATCTCGTCCAGCAGCACGATCGGCCTGTATGCGGAAGGAGAATCGGCAGAACGACCCTCCTTCCGCAACAGGCACAACCTGCCCTCCTTCCAGGCCTTCGGGAACTGTCCAGTGCGCAAACACAGGTTGAACAGTTCCCGAAGCCTGCCTCCCAAGTATTCCAGGGCGATGACCAGAACCCGCCCTGGAATACCGTCCGGCCCCGGCGCAGTGTTGCGGGCTCGCAGGCGACTCAGCGCGACCTCCAGCTCGGCCTCCGTGATGACTGGGACAGAACCAGCTCCCCCCCTTTGAGAGGGGGGAGCCATCACAGGAGGAGAGTGGCCGGTGGATTCCGGGAAAAGTTCCCCCACCAGCCGCTCGAGGAAATCCGGCTGAAGGGACTCCATGACCGGGGCGGTCGCGGCGCGGATTTTATTCCGCGCAACGCGATACGGTCGCCCCCATGGGTCCCTATCGAGACCGGCCAGGATTTCCTCCCGAGCTAGGTCCTTCGCCTTCCGAATCGCGAGCTGCAGGGTCGACTTCGCTTGGCGATACTGACCCTGCAGCTGGGCCTCCATCTCCGGGTCCGAGCCGCGTCTGCGACGACACCGGAGGAAGGCCCTGCGAGCCCTGCAACAGGCCGCCCGAAGTTCGGCTATTTCGGGCGACCACCAGTAGACACCCCTGCGCCGGGGCCGGAACCCCGCCCTCGGCATGGCCGCATCGCAGACCCTCGATAGGGCTCCGCGTATGCGGCCAGCCAACTCCTCGACGTCGGTTTCCTCGCTGGGGGGATCGGGAAAGGCCCAGCCCTGGACGATGGCTGCCTCGACCGCCATTTCCCGATCCAGCCGCTGGACCGCCCAGCGAGGAAACCGACATCCCGCCCGCGGTGGCCCGGCCAGATCCGGTCGGGAGGCGGAGATCTCAAATCGGACGTATAAATGGTCCGATAGAGTCTCCACCTCCGTCTCGACTCTCCAGTCGACGACCCTGCGCGCGACAGCTGGGGTGGCGAACGAAACGTCCACCACGGAACGCCCTTGCTGCCGCACGCAGGTCGGTTCGGTCCCTCTGTTAAGGAGGGACAGACTGGAGAGGAGTGACCAGACCTGGACAGCCCTACCCCTAGCGTCCGTGGCGTGGTTCCCCCAGGCCTCGGATTTGGCGTTCAGGTCGCCGAGGAAGATGACCTTCCCCGACGCCTGTCTGCGAATCGCAGCACTGACGGAGTCGAGAAAGTCCTCGAACTCCGCCAGGCTACGATTGGGGGAGAAGTACGCGCCAACGACGACGTACTCCCCCCACCGCGCCACTACCAAACCCGGGCCAGTCTCCAGAGTGGAGAAAGGGGGACCGGGACCAGGTCCCACAACCACCGCCACGGAGCCGTTTATGTCCCCCGACCAACTGGAATTAGGGGGGACATAGTAGGGCTCGTAGGCCACCGCAACACTAACTTCCCACTCCGCCAAGGCCTGAACGAAAAGATCCTGGGCCCTGGCGGAGTGATTTAGATTCGCCTGTAGGAAGCCATGTCGCCGTCTGGTCAATGCGACATGGCTTCCACAGGCGGTTTCCCACCGCCACCGCCTCTTGGAGCCGGAGTAGGACCGGCCACCCTACCTCGCCTACGGGGCGCCTTGCAGGCTCCGCTGCCCAGCTCATGGCCTGCCTGAAGTCCTAGGTCTGCGCAGATTGCGCACCTAAGGACCCCGGTGCAGCCTGCACGGGAGTGACCCGATAGGCCGCACCGGTAGCAGACCATGCTACGGTCTATGTTAGAGGGGCAGACCGCACGCGTGTGCCCGGGCTCAAGGCACCCGAAACACCGCATGGGTCGCTCCTCCAAGAGCTCGACCCTGGCCGAGCTCCAACCGACCAGCAGCCTCCCCGCCTCCAAAAGGACTTTGGCCGCACCAACTGGACACCGGGCAAAGGCTACGCCCGCGAGTCCGTTGCCCCAGCGAATCTCCCCGACGTGGAGGGAGACTCCGGAGTACTTGGTGGTGCGGCAAATCGCTTCCGCCACCTTCTCTCGCGTGGCAGAGTCGTCCAATCCTTTTATCTTGATACCAACCCGTTTAACGGGTTGGACGACCTCTGCCACTCCCGCCAACGTTTGACGAAGGCAAGCCGCCAGCTTCTCAGCCTTCTCCGGGGCCGCCTTTGGGAGCTCCAGAAGACGCGCTCCCGTGGCCGACCGCCGGAAGGTCGGAGATACCTGTGGCTACTAGAAATTCTAACCAATTGATTTTAGATACTATGTTTATTTTAAACTAAAACCGGCAATTTCCGATATGCAGTTCTTTTCTAGAATTAGACAAGTTTTTACCCTCTGTTCTTTGTAAAACGCGTGATTGACGCGCTTTGTGACCTGCAGTTGACGAGTGACGTGTAGGTACTCTTTGTGTTATATCATAGGTGGTTGTGATAGTTCAAGTAACTGTCTATATTTTAAAGTTTAAATTCGACGTAATTTAATTTAACATTAACTATGTTTTTTATAATAATTATTCCTTAATTTTTAGGTTGCCTATACTCATTATTAAAATTTTATTAAAATTCTAAAAATTTCACCGACTGATAAAAAAACGTATGTGATGAAAGATACCTGATAAAAAAACGTATGTGCCAGAACTAAAATAATTATATATGACGGCGCATATCAGTTCTAGAGTGTTAGTGTTGTGATTGCTACCACAGACTGATTATTAAATGTCAGCTGTCATTTGTCATTCACTCTGACGTAACACCGAGCGCTAGTACGCGGAAGGGACTGAGAGCCGTCATTAAGACTTAGGATGGCAATCGGTTGGCATCGTTAATAAGTGCTACGTGTTAGGTGGAACGTTATTAGATTTAGAGTGTGTAATTGTTGTAATATACGATATTGATTATACTTTGTACCGAAGTGTGATATTTTATTCTCCTCGCCCGACTACCTACGCCTACCTACAATTACAAATGGATTCGGTAGATTCAGCCGACTACCCTCGTTACCCGTTATATATTTTTTGTTTTTGTGCATATTAGGTATGAAATTTTAAAATATAATAATTAAATATCTTACATCAAAATTGGTGAGCAAATGTATCTGTAAAAATATTGTGTATTTAAAAGAAAAACCCAACAAGCGCCTGGAATTTATTATAAAAAATGTATAGCCTCTTGATTAAATGAGGCGTTACATCAAAGAAATGAAATACATATTGCTGTAATTTCTATTTAGTTCATTTATTTGTCACACACACATTTGTCCGAACCCTGTTAAGTTATAGCCGACTCAAATGTTATCTTAAGTATTGTCAACGAAGCAGATAAGCCTTCACACACACGTAGATATTTCTCTTCGAATGCATTATTTAATAGATGAACGCTCAAAGAAACTTCATT
Organism: Napeogenes sylphis; assembly: GCA_959347405.1. NCBI lineage: Eukaryota > Metazoa > Arthropoda > Insecta > Lepidoptera > Nymphalidae > Napeogenes > Napeogenes sylphis. The sequence goes on from OY365785.1 coordinate 24,179,272, forward strand.
ATGTTGAACTTTTTACAATGTGCACTTTTGTACTTTAACGACTTTCTGAAGTGGCAATTGCGTGACAAATGTTTTAATAAATATAAAAAATAATATCTATTTTATGTTTCTAATAAATCTTTAATTAAAAATTGAAATGACAAACGAGAATAATTTATTATTTATCATTATGTAATACTTTACTAATTTGTATAAAACATATTTTTGAGACAGTCGACAATTAACATTTTAGTAGATTGAAAGCTCCTCTATTCTATTACTTATTAAACTAAAGACATTCAACTTCAACCAAACGTTTTTCAACGAACCACGATGCGGTTGGAATAGGGATTTTGTTGTCACTTGTTCTTTATTTCTTTTAAGCAACCAACACACCACTCAACATCTGTGTAAAATATAAATGTTGTTATTTTTAATTTAGCATTGCTTAGTATTAAAGTTCTTATATTTTTAAAAATGTCAAGTTAGTTTGTATCCACACTACCCTCGAAGTAACTAAAACTATTTAAATCTCTAATTGCTGAGGCTATTATATACCTATATATACATATTTCTTTGAGCTCTTTTTTATCAAGAATATATTCATCCTCAAAAATTATTATCATACTTCAGAATATTAAAATTCTAAGAAATAATTTGTAATTGTATTTTCCAATGATGTAAAAAGTTTATAATTAATTCTGAAACATGGTAAATGGAATAAAAATCTTGTGATGTAAAAAAATTTATCGGACAGTAAATAAAACTTCGCTCTGTAAATTTAATTAAAACAAAATTCGTTCTTGTTCTGTACTTCTTTCTCTTCAGCCAGCACATTTTCATTGTTTGTTTGTTAAACGTGTCTGTTCCCAGTCTTGTTCCGTGTTAAGTTCATAAAATGTATACTGAATTTACGAATGCGATCGCTGCTTCATTTAAAAAGATGTTATGTAATATCTTTTTCACTAAGTAATACAATTGAAGTGTAAGTGTGTATGTTTGTTTGTAACCGGTTTGAAATTCTCTATATATAATATACAATATTTATAATACATATAATTTTCGTTGAGTTTTAATTAAATAATCAATATTTAAATATTTTTTCTTAAAATTAGTAGGAAAATTCTATTGTCCATTTCTAGTTACCCCCAAGGTTAACTTTTTAAGTTAACGAAAATAATAAAAATATATTTGATAACATAAAATATTTTAGGATCCGGTCATTAAATACGATTCCCAAAGTTCATAGACTCTTACATATTCCTCTTTCACCATAATAAAATAATATAACATGTTTAATATTGAATATAATGGTCTGGTTAGTAATTTTATGATTTGGCATATACATATAGATATACTTTTTGATTAGAAGGTTATTAAAATTCAAGAGGAGTTTTTAATTATTTCTAAATGAATAAAAATACTTTGATGAAAAATATATTAAAAAAAAAATAGTTATGGATTAAACAAAGTCAAACGATTATTAGTAATTATAAGCTGTTTTCGGCGTAGACATGTAATGTCATATAAGACATTTTGAATTTAAATCAACGTTACTGTTAACACTAGTACGATGTAAGCTGGTATTCCTATTGACATTTTCTTACGGTATTATCACTGTTTGAAAATATCTATAAACATATATAGCCATGTTAAGCTTATAAAAAATTATAAAAAAAATGTAGAATTAAAAATAAACAGATACGGACAGGGATTCGAACCGCGACCTCTGGGACCTCCCGTCGCTCTACCAATTGAGCCACCGTCCCGATAAAGACGATCACATATAGAATGCTTAACTCATCGATAAGACGGCGATACGGTAGCTATATCTAGAATTATCACCATTAAACCACTATCTTTATATCTGTTTGATTTTTTATAATATACTAAACGAAATGTTATAATATAAGAGAGTTGAAGAAATATTATTACAGTTTCGTGGTTAAAAACTTTGTCATAGTTTGAGGACTAAACAAATAATATAAATATATATTGTGCACAAATAAATAACCAGTTTGGGAAGTGCGGTGTTTCTATTAAAATGATAATAATAATAAAATGATAAATACATGGAGGTACATAACCAATACATAATCAAAGAATAGTTAATAAGTAAAAAAAATAGTTAATAGTTAAAAAACATAATGAATATTTGAAAATATATAAACATGTATAGCCATGTTAATAATAGCTTATTTAAATTTATATAAATATAAAATGAAAAATAGAATGAATTGAAATGAACTAACCCGCGACTACTGGAAAACCGGGACGGTTTCCCAGTAGTCGCGGGTTCGAATCCCTGCCCGTATTGGTTTATTTTTCATTCTAAATTTATATAAATTTAACATAATTAAAAGTTATATTTTTTTTTGAACTATTGAAGAATTTTTCCATATTTATTCAATTATTTAATTCTTTTGTACGTGTGTTAGTAACTTCTCCTTAACGGGTGAATTCAGTTGAGTTAATTTTTGTACTCATCTGTGGCTCTTCATTAAAATTGCAATTTTGTATTATTCATTTGAAAAATTTACTTTATAAATAAATAAATTTGGTTTACTGATTTACTCTTGTATAATTAGATATTTTATATTTTAAGTTTAACCAGGCATTTCAAATACTTTACAGAAATCGTGTTAGCGGAAAGACGAGATGTAGGTGTCTGTCAGAAAGTCAGTTAATTAGTCATCTACCTCGATTGGTTCCTAAGAGTCCAAGCATATAGTTCGGGAGCTTAGTTTAGTTAGTTTGATGAGCTTAGGTAAATAATGAGCTAATAGACGGTCCAACTGCTCAACAATCTATGAAAAACTAATTTAATTAATTAAAAAAACTTAATAAACAGATTAGTAGGTTGTTCCTATAGTTTTAAATAATATAGTTTGTCAAAATCAGTATACACATATGTTTATAAAAGATGTTTTCTTATACATTCTAACAGTGACTATGCTATTACAAAAGGCGTAAGTGACATGCTTTGTTTTTTTTTTCAAAGACTGCTCGTCCCTTACAAAGACATCCGACAGTATCATGTTCATACAGTAATGAAATCAATAAAGCTTTGATTATAAGACATTTATAATCAACTAGTTAGAATAATATTCAAAGATAGGTTTGCATTTAAAATGTATGTCATAATTACCATTCAAATAATTTGTTCATATTAAGAGTATTGCTGATAAATTCAGCAAATTAGGAAGATGTTACGTTACTAAAATACTAAGCACTAATTGATGTGAATGAAAAAAGGAAAGTGAGTAATGATTTATTCACAAATATGTATTTAATTGATACTGCGACGTTTCGGCAACGAAAACCGAAAAAAAATATGAAATAGCTTTACTATAACAACTAACAAAAAACATTTGGAAACAACCATAAAAAGGAAACGTTAAATTTAGACTAAATTAAAGACTTCACTTCTCAAAACATATCTAGTCTATTTATAGCTATCTTAAATCGATATGCTCAGATGCATATGCGTTATCACATTTAATCGCATATGCTCTGACGAACTAAAATAATACTTTTAATTTAATCGATATATGTGTTATCACATGTGATGATATGAACACTGACAACTAGTCGTCAAAAAATTTCTCTGTACATTTTAATTAATATTAAATTACTTTATGTATATTAATTAAGTGCAATTATCTCATTTTGTATTTAAAAATACCATTTTACAATAGTGCTATTGTTTGTACTTTGTCTTCGTGCATAATTTCATAAGAACAAAGAAATATACTGAGCTGTCAACCAACGGATGTCGAATTCAAATTTCTTCAATCCCGGGGAGTATTTTATTTTACTTTTAATATAATTACACTTACATTAAACTAACAACTACTCATTTTATAGTGAGTTACGTCCATCCACACACTCTGGCACCGTTATTGACTCTCTTTACTTGACTAGTTGGAAGTAAAGTTGAAGACAAAAACATTGGCCTCATACAAAACTATTACTTTTACTTTACCTTACTTATATACATAAAACAAGCATTTTGAAACTCCCATTTGTATCTAAAAGGTAATTTGTACCCAGGTTCAACAATGGAAAGAATAATTGCAACTCGCAAGGCCTCTGCAAAGGATTTGGAGCAAAAGTTAAAACTGGCTTTAGAAGAATTAAAATCTTCTAAAGATTTGTGCAACAAGCTACTGCAGGAACGAGAGGACAGTGAAGAGGAAATTAAAGATATTGTAATAAAAAATACTAATCTTAAAGGTAAGCTCGCTGAACTACATACCAATTATTTGGATATTGTGGCTCTGCGAGATCAGTTAAGAAATATAGTGACTGCATTTGACCAGTGCAGTAATGAGCATGAGAGGGCATTAGATCGCATATCAGAGCTTGAGTCTGATTTGGTGCAGGCTAGGATAACTATTTCAGACCTAGAAACCTGCAAATTAAATGTAGAAAGTCAGCATACTCATAGCTTATATGAGGAGCTGGTTGAATGCAACTCACAACCTACTCAATCAAATTTCATAAATGTTAATTCTACTATAATTGATCTAACAAAAGATGAGTCAAGTATTGTGCACCCCATATACTTTTCAAGTCATAAAAAATTAAAAAAGTATATGAAGGTTAAGAAATTAATTAAAAAATGTAATAATCTCATCAAAAACAAGTTTCCTGCAAAGAAAATAAAGAATTTACAAATTGAACGCTCCACATTAATTAAAAAAGTAAGTGTTTATAATAGGAAAATGATTAAGAGTAGGTCACTGTATGAGCGAGACACCCAAAACTTGCATGAGGAAATCTCTCAATTAACTTCTGCATTGCATTCAATAAGTAAAAAATATGAATCTTCTCACAATCAAATTAAGGAACATATTGAAGCTACAGGTAATTTAGTTGACCTATGTAGTTATAACTTAGAGCGGTTTGAGTCATTAACTAATAATTATGTTAACTGTAATTGTTTAAGTGAAAAATTAAATGTTGTTTCTAAACTAAACTCTGAGGTGTTGGGTGATTCGGCTATACATACTAAAAGTAATAATAAAAACATAAATATAATGAATAAAAATCCAATTAATAATAGGTCCTCTGTTATGCACAACCATAATTACTTTGTTTTTTCTGACCAATTGGGTCAGGGCTTTGGGTCTCTTTTAAGTAGGGAATTAAATAATGTACATAATATGTGCTCACCTGGTGCTAGTTACCAGCACAATTTAGATAAAATAATTAATTTTGACTCAAAGTTGACTGAAAACAGTACTATTGTACTATTACATGGAGATGGTTTGTCGATTAAGAAAATTGAAATAATTAGTAATATTGAAAAATTATTGAAATTACATAATAAGAATAAGTGTAAAATTGTAATTTGTGCATTTCCATATTCATCTTCTTATTCAGACAAACAAAATAAATATATATATAATTTAAATTTGACATTATATAATTTGACATACCGTCATAGTGATGCATTCTTTTACTTTGATGTAAATAAATTTATTTATAATAGGTTTAGGATGACAAAAGGTACAATGTATCTGCCTTTATATTATAAAAAACAAATTGCTACTTTAGTAGCATTTAATTTAAAAAACTTCGTTATAACAGATATAACGAAAAATAAATGTACTTTAAATAATGTATTACTGACAGAACATAAGCGTTCCACTTTAAACTAATGGATAAGACAAAGCCTAAGTTGTTAAATATTGTCCATCAAAATATACAAGGCTTAGGTGGCAAGGAATTGGAAGTGGAACTCTTTGTTCAAAAATATGATATAAGTTTATTGTGCATTACAGAGCACTGGTTATCAAAGTATAACAATATTATAAATGTAGAAAATTATAAATTGTCAAGTTCGTTCTGTAGAGAGAAAGCTATTCGCGGTGGCTCACTTATCTTAGCTCGTAACGATGTAGTGTTAAAGTCTCGATCAGACATAGTGGCGCTCTCTGTCGAGCGAATTATTGAACTATCCTGCATTGAGCTCAGTGAACATATTATTTTGTGCGTGTACCGACCCCCCTCTAGTGACTTTGATGAATTTGAAAACAAAATGGAGGATATTTTAACTAAGCTTTGTCATAAAAACAAGTCCGTGATTGTTTGCGGTGACTTCAATGTAGATATATTACAAGAAACTTCGTCTAGTGTACGTTTATTAAATTTGTTTAAATCTTTTAACTTACTGAACGTCTTTTTTGAACCTACTCGTATTACTAGTATTTCCGCGACTTGTATTGATAATGTGTTCTGTCGCTGTAACATTTATGAAGAAACAGTAATGACGAATTTAAGTTCAGACCACTGTGGTCTAAAATTTTCTCTATTAATTAATCACGAAAGTGAAAAGCCCCAAAAGTTTACTTGTAGACCAATTACAAAAAACCGGGTCCTAACATTTAAGAATACTGTTCAGCAAAAAGTGGGTAAAGTAGACATGAGCGATGATAATCCAAATAATTTATATAATAACATTTTCGGTTTTTTGTTACAAGAATTTAATAATGTTTTTAAGCCAAAAACTATGACTAAATACTTAAAACTTAAATTTAGTGATTGGGCTACCGTGGGAATATATAAAAGTAGAGATAAGTTATATGATTTATATAGTGAGAGGCAATGGAATCAAGATCCGGTATTCTTGAATAAAGTTAGGATTTTTTCTAAAATATTTAAGACCGTTTGCATACAAGCTAAGTCGATTTACATAAGAAATAAAATCTTAAACTCAGAAAATAAAATAAAGGCAACTTGGGATGTTTTGTCTAGTGTCTCTGGGAAAAATAGGGCTGCTAATGGACCTATTAAGTTAAAAATTGATAATATTGAAATAAATTCAAATTCAACTGTGGCGGCAATTTTTGAGACTTTTTTTAACGAAATTCCTTTAACAGTCACGCGTAATTTAAATTCTTCACCATGTGATGCAATCGTCGAATTGACGAATAACGTAAGAGTCAGTAATAAATGTTTTGTTTTTAAACCTGTTACATCATATGAAATTGTTAAAACTTTTAGAAATCTAAATATGAAAAAAACCGGTGATCTTTGGGGTATGTCAGTAAAATTAATAATAAATATTATAAATGATATTGCTCCACAATTATCCTTAATTTTTAACAAATGTATTGAAACCGGTACTTTCCCAGATTTAATGAAAAATAGTAAAGTAGTTCCTTTGTTCAAAAGTGGCGATAAACTAGAACCCGGAAATTATAGATAGACCTATCTCTATTTTACCTATTTTAAGTAAAATCTTCGAAAAAATTATACTAAACCAAATGTCAGAATTTGTTTGTAGCAATGAAATCATGCATAGTGAACAATATGGTTTCACCAAAGGCAAATCAACAACTGATGCGGGTGCCGCGCTTCTAAAGCACATTTACGACGCATGGGAAAAGTCACAGAATGCAATCGGAGTGTTTTGTGATTTATCTAAAGCCTTTGATTGCGTGGACCATCAAACACTACTTTGCAAACTTAATCACTATGGTGTGCGTAGTGCTGCGCTTGATCTTATTGCCTCTTACTTGAATCAAAGAGTTCAGACGGTTGATGTAAATAATTGTAAATCGGTTGGATCTCATCTAAAAATGGGTGTTCCACAAGGATCTATTCTAGGCCCTTTCTTATTTTTACTCTATATTAATGATTTGCCTTTTTACGTAAAAGGACTATGTGACATTGTACTTTTTGCTGATGATACCTCACTTATTTTTAAAGTTGATCGTAATAATGCTAATTTTGACAAAGTTAACTGTGCTCTGTCACGTGTTCTTCATTGGTTTGAAATTAATAATTTGGTCTTAAATACTAAAAAAACTAAATGCATGGAATTTACACTTCCTAATGTAAAAAGTCAAGATTGTAGTTTATTCCTTAACAATGAAGTGTTAGAACTGACTGACTCGACAACTTTCTTAGGTATAACTTTAGATAAAAAGCTCCAGTGGAACCCCCATCTCTCGACACTCGCAAGCAAACTTAGCTCAGCCGTCTTTGCAATTAAAAAAGTAAGACAATTAACAGACGTTAATACGGCTCGACTCGTTTATTTTAGTTATTTTCATAGTATATTGTCTTACGGTATCTTACTATGGGGCAGCGCTGCCGAAATTAATTCTATATTTATTTTACAAAAACGAGCTATACGGGCTATTTGTAACTTAAAAGCTAGAGACTCCCTAAGGGAAGTTTTTAAAGAAATCGGTATTCTTACGGTCGCTTCTCAATACATTTTTAATAACTTACTATATATACGCCAAAATTTAAATGACTATAAAAAAAACAGCGACAGACATACAATCAATACAAGAAATAAAAATAGGCTCGTAACGCCTAAATTTCGACTTCAAAAAGTTAAGAAATCCTTCATGGGCTTGAGTGTACGCATATATAATAAGGTTCCACAAGATATCTTAGATCTTCCTTTTCTTGGTTTCAAATCTAAAATTAAAGGTATATTATTAAATAAATCTTACTATAACATTCAAGAGTTTTTGGTTGATCGAAATGTGTGGAACTTGGGTCATTGACTCATTTGCAGGGTTGATGTTATAATTTATAAGTCAAACATTGTTAAATTTTATTTAAAAAGAGCAACTGTTGAGTTTCTGGCCAGCTCTTCTCAGCAGAACAGCATTCCGAGCTGGTGGTAGCTTACTCACAGACTGACTATACTGACCAATTTAATGTAATTGACGATTCAAAAGTGCGTGTAAATGCCTACTTGAATAAAGATATTTTGAATTTGAATTTGAATTTGAACATACTATAGTTAAAATAAAGTGAAGATATCCTTAGATCATAAACTCAATGTATGATATATAAAAATAAAAACTTCGACGCTTAAAAAAATCGAGTAAAACAATTACAAAGTATCTTTATTTCTTAACACTTATACAAAAGTGTATGTAATGTTTGAAAGAAACATGTTGAAAACCAGTAAGGAAAATAAAATATCCTAATTCGTTTTAAACCTCTATCATTTAATATAAACTAATTATTTTTTGGTATGCATTGCCACTTACTTAATTTAATTATATTCTACATACTTCTTTTAAATGATTATTATTTTAGGTAATCATATAATTTTTACTTTATTACATTTGTTTTAAGAAATGAAAAATTAATAATATAAAATTATATAACTCGGTTAACATGTATTTTACGATGTTTAGTCCGTAAGGCATGTAATAAATATGTTTAGTAGCGTTATATATAACGAGTTACAAAATTAAAACAGATACAAAGTTGCGTGAGATAAAATTTCGAAGTAACTCATTAAAAGTTTTCGTTTTCAAGCAAAGTTTTCCATGTTTATTTTTTTTTTATTAAATTACCTTCAATTTTATAATATAAAAGACAAGTATAAAGAGGTAACCAATTCAATGTAAAATATGAAATCCTGTCTGCAAGATACTCTCTAAATTGGAGGTTTTACAAGTACCTATAGATATACTAGCCGAGAGTAAATCTGATTCCCTCTTAACATATTCCGATTCCAGATGTTCAATACAATTCGCTAGTAGAAAATAGAACTCGCGAATGACATAACAAACAATTTGCACTTCAGTGCATAAATAAATACTTCAGTTCAGACAGTGAAATGTTTAAACTAGACTGGCAGTTCTATAACAATAAATAAATTGAAAAGTCCTACAGTTTCTGATTGTTATCGTAACATTTAACATTACTGATAATATTAATAAATTATGTTACGTTCTATTATAATCCATATCATGATATAAGCCATATCATGGAATAAATAAAAACTTCGGTTCCATTATCTCCATAAAAAATATTGATTATAAAATAATTTTGTTTCGGTAAACCTAGTCGCCATTTAGAAAGTCCGAAACAAAAGAAACTGATTATATTAAGGAGCGCAATTTAATAGTCAAATGGTCTTTGTATCAAGCTTTTACATTTAGAATAGATTGTGAATGATTTTTATAACTCCATTCTTTTGTGGCTTTTATTTGGTTGATTAGGTAACAGTAGTCTAACGGTAAAATAACAATTATTCTTATACTTAAGATTGAACTAACTTAAGATGAGTTATTTAGGATTCTTTCTTATTTTTTATTTATTTATATTAATAAATAAGTGCAGATAGAGACTGTCATGTATATTTATACTGTTTGATAGATAAATATCTATATATTTATTATTCATATATGATTTCTGTAACTACTAAAAGTGGCTAATTCAATAATATACACCACTAACTAATGTTAATAATATATTGTTGCATGTCGAGGGTATTTCTAAGCGATTTATAGGGATATATTTCTATAAATTAAAAACTAAGAGGTGTCAAGGGACACCCGGATGGAACGAAGTTCCTTTCGATTAATTATTGAAGGAATTGTAATAAAAAAATACTAAATTATTAATATAAGCTAATATGCTAATGAATAATATTTGATAACTATTTTTGTATGATATTTTGCCGATAATTTATAATAAATGTAAATAAAATTAATAACTAAATTAAAAAGTGTTAATCAATAAACCCATGAGTTATTGTCCCGCCACCTAGCGGTTTCACTTTGTACTGATATGTTTATATAACAGATGTAGTTATGTTTCCCTAAGGTATAAATAGATGGCGTTGTTACAAAACATTACGAATATATTTGATCACAAATTTGTATGATTATTTTCATTTAAACTGTCTTATTTGCAAATTGATTCTAAAAGAACAAACTCCAATATCAAATAAATAATTTAGAACTACTAAGCAATTTAATATAATACAAAAATTAATATTGATAGAAATGAAAATATCTCGCTTGCTTTCTATAAGAGAGAGAGAGAGAGATAACAAAACATGTCGTGCCAACTTTTGGTAAGAATTTTTACCGTCTAGCCCCCTTTTACAACGCGCGATAAGGAACTACTTTCCAATAATAAAGTGTTAATCTTAAGACATATTGTGTCATACTCATTTGATAACAGAAGCTCTGTGTATGAGGTGCGAATAGTGATTGTTGTGATGATTTTTAAATACCTACTTTAAGTAGCTTATCTAGCCTTTTATTACTGTGTTAGATTTGTCATCTTGTGTGACAGTTTTATTACCTAATCAATTGTAAGTTTGTGACTTTAGGATTGGATGTACTGTTCTTAATTAAGTAAAATGTGTAAATGTTGTAATCAGTAATTACTTTAAATCCTTATTTATTTGATTAAATTTCAATATGCGTTATAAAAATATATAATATAAAGTACGGCTTTTCTACGACGGTAAAATTATTATGGTTTTTTTTAGAATTAAATGCAATGTCTTTTCTATAAAAGTTTACATATTATATATCCCGTATTCTATATGAGTTTCTACTATGCTAAAGTATCGTTATAGTACGCAGTAAGAAGAGTATCTGTAAGGTTCATTGATAATTGTCTGTGTAAACTATATTGTGTAGAATTACTGCATTTAGCGTTCAATATTTTTATTATCTACTTATTAGAAATGTCCTGTTCAAACAAGAAGTAGATTTGTTTTTATTATAATACTGAAATATAAAAAAAATATTTTTTTAAATATATTTTGACAGAAATGCATTATTATAATTTGGCCAAATTACTTTGTTAGACATTATCTATTTAATAATAGGTGTTATAGAAAAATTAATTTATTTTATATATACGACTTTTACAAACCTTGTCAAACAACACAAAGAAACGAAACAAAAAAAACTCGGCTATTTCTTACTCGGTATTTTGTAATAGGTACCTAAAATTACAACGCCTGGGCGCCAAACCATATAGAGTGAATGCTAGTTCAAAACCAACAAATAAATTTTGTATGGGAAAACATAAAATCGCGTAGCCAAAAAGTTTTAGAAAAGTTTTTGTTGGGATTGATGCAGAGAGGATGCTTGCAAGAGGTGGCCCATTAATTAAAATTAACACATTATATACAATATTTTTTTTTTGCATCTTAACGATTTTTATATATTTTGGTAAATCATAAGTTGTAAAGCTCTCAATACATCAAATCACTAAATCCACATTCCCCGACCACTGAAAATATATTATAGAGTTCATAGCAATGACCATGGTAGTGAACGTGTGTATAAAAGAATTTTAACCAATTCACACATATATTTATAGCGAAGAACACAAAATTAGATTTATTAGATTAAAACGGATGAGTTTCACTCATATACACTTTTTTCTTCTCTGCCTTCTTTTTTTGTACAGACACTGATGCACTACAAGAAGATGGAATGCATAATTCCTAACTCAGCAATCGCATAATGTATGTGCATGATATTCTACAAATGAATAGAATATTTAACGTTCATATAATATGCCGAATCATAAGTTTTTATTTAGAGCATTTTTCTTTACATATAACTAATTCTAGTTCTTGAGAACTTTACTCCTGAGACAGCTAATGAACGTAAAATAAAATTTATTGAAAGTATTTTTTTAATATTATTTTAAAATGTATTACTGTGTGATCCATCTGAATAATAATAACATTTCATTTTGCAACGAATTTGGCCTCTGGAAATAAAGCTTTCCATTTTTTGGATTAAGAAGAACAAAGTTTCAACAAAATATAATTAATAACTTCGACACCTCGGGTTCTGAACTTGCAAAGACAAATTAAAGAATACATTTTTATTGAGTTTTAATTTACGAGAAGAAAAACAGTCTTTTCCAATATTTGTATTAACAATTTCCTTTTTATAGAGTATTTTTGTTTTTAGGCAATAAAAAACAAGTACAAATATAAAAAAAGAACTGAAAATAAAAAACAAGTAAAATATAATATTGTATAACAAATTATTTTATTTAACTAATATATGTAAACATAGAATACATTTAAGACATATTTATTACTTGTATTTCACTGATTTTAAATACAGTATTGTAAATTCGTTTTGCTGTATTAAAAAAAAAAGTCTTTACTAGCGATAGAAGATAAAGGAATGGAGTATAAAAGGGTTAATTTCTATAAAACAAACTTTTTTCAAACGTTACATGTTAGAAGTTGGGACTGTTTAAGTTCAACATTCAAGAGTTATAAAAAGTAATTGTTTTTTCACTCGTTTTAATAATATCCCTAATAAATAATATGTATATTGCATACATAAGTACAAAAAAATCTTCATATCCAAGAAAATTCATATAAAAACTTATTTGAGATCTAGATTCCAAATCTTTATATTTTTTTCTAATTGAGAAAATCCCAGTTTTGTATTAATAGCAGTTGGCTCCGTTCAATAAGTCAATGTTCACTTGATTAAATCCTATAATGTAATTTTTAGATAAAATAAAATAATAACATTTACCTATATATAAAAAAAAAGGCTACAAGATATATCCATTCATAGCTGTGGAAATTTATTAACAGGTATTTATTATTAGATTTCAAATATCACCCTTAAACTTTGTCCAGTCTGATAATGGAGCCATAAACGAAAAACAAAGGGCTAAACCTACAATTGTATTTTTAATATAGAATTTAAAAAATACATATTATCTAAAAATTAACCAATAAAATTACTAAAACTTCGAATGTAATTGGATATATTGGATAAATAACATGGTATAGTTTACATAAAATATAGCTTTAAATTCAACTTTTTTTACAGAATGCCAATTTAAAAAAATAATAATAAGACTCAATATTGTCAATTCTTATTTCTGAAGCTACACTAAGTGAACCTTATAATATATGAATATCTAGTGACAGAATGAAGTTGGTAGACGGACTCTAATGGCGACCATCCGTCTGAACCGCACTTAGAAAAAATGTGAAACCTAATACTACGTAATGGGATCGTGAAATAACTTGACAAATCGTTGCTTCTCAACGAGGGTTGTGCATTTTAAAATATTAAGTTTCTATGTTGTTAGTACTGACACGTGTTTTTTATGTTCTCTAGTGCTATGTTTTTTTCTAGCGTATATTTATTTTTCCTTTATTCTATATTGTTAATATTATACATAATCACTATTGAGCATGGCCTGTCAGTTATAGTGTATGTAGTATTATGTGTTACATCAAAGCAAAGAAATGTAATTTTGGTTTAAAGTCGTCGTCATCATATCGTACTCGACTTGTTGTCATGTCATAAGTGTCTATTTCGTGTCATCTTATAAATATACACGGTATTGAAATTTTATAATAAAACTTCTTCATTTACATTTTTTTTAACATTGGGTCATGTTTAGGAATTAATTCACAAAAATACGTATTACCTAATCGAAGAATAATATTAAACAATCTCAGGGTGAATAATGTTAAAAATGTTTTGTTTTATAATAATAAGAAAATATTCGAAAGTCGATGTTTTATTTTACAATAAAATTAAATCGAATATTTATCTGAGATAAAGCCATTTACCAAATTACATGCTGATGGTTCTATCTATAACGACACTGATTACCGATATCTGTATTCCATAAATTTATTTCGACAATTTTTTCCACATTTTCTTTGATCTTTGATCATTCGTATTTTTTCTCCGAGTTCATTTGAGTGGATTACATAATCTAAGATACAGTCTTTTTATCTTTTTAAATGATTAATATGGTAACCTTAAGCAATCTCTAGCATTTACATTTTGTTCTATATTTAAAGGTTCTATATGTAAAAGCCTTTTTATTATTATTTTTAAATTAAATTAAATCAGTATTATTGTTTTATTTTCAAAATCGAATAATTTTATAAGTCTTCAAAAAATTTTTTTAAATAATTCTAACAGAATATAGTCATTCAGCAAAAAACAACAACTGTTCTCTAGAACATTTTATAAATAGTGTTATTGCACTTTTTAATATTTTATTATTATTATTCCTCACTTTCTACGTGACTAAAATAACGCAATTTAAAAATAAATGTATTTATTTCACTTAATTAAATCAATACATTTATAAAAATTGAACGATGATTTTGATTGATTGATTTGATGATTTTTTAAAGTAACCTCAAGTAAATTCAATGTATATTTTATTACATACCAAGTAAGGTAAAACATTAAAACTTCTTTATGGGCTAAAGTGCCCACTTATCGTCAGTGGGTAATTGTATATTTTTAGTTTTTAGTAATTGTAATTGTAATTGTATAGTTTTCAAAACGTAAACATGATAAGCTAATGAATGCTCTAATTAAGATAATAAGTTTTGAAGGTATTCAAAGTTTTAAATAATCTTCCATTTTTCATATTAAAGAAAAGCTTAACAAAGCAAATTTAAGTTATGATTTTAATTGATTTATCTGTAGCTTTTTCTCTGTATTTATGTTAGCTTATCACTAAAATTCATAAATAAACCAAAAATATTTTAATTTATGATGATAAATATTTTAATTTTAGGAATATTTACGTAAGTTAAGTTTCTGGTTTTTTTTTATACAATTTATGTTAATGCTAGACTATATTCCACCTGATGGTAAGTGAAATCTAGTCTTAGGTGGTAAGGCGCATTAACCTAGCAACCTATTCACTCTTCTCTTGAAGACACCCACATTACATTCGGCCGGAAATACCGACGCAGGCAAGCTGTTCCAGTCCTTAGTTGTACGAATTATGAAAAACGAAGCAAAGCGCTTCGTTCGGACAGGTGGAATGTCCACAACAAAAGAATACCTGTCGTGCGTCAGAACGTCCGGTGATAGAACGGGGACGGGGGAATTAAGTCGTGTAATTCCAACAACAACAACAACGTGTAATTACAATAGAATATTGAAAAGCTAACAATTCTACGCCTGTGTTCAAGGCTGTAGAGTTTGGCTTCAACCATTCGGGGTCACCAATAAGACTATTTGCTCGCCTCTCAATTAAATCCAGAACCGCAAGATGATATTTTGCGGCACCATCAAATATGTGACCACAGTACTCTACCACGACCGCATCAGTGCTTTGTATAAAACAAGAAGCCGTCCGGGTGTAAAGTACTGCCGGACCTTTGCAAGAACGGCAAACTTTGCTGCTACTGCTCTTGCTCTAGACTCAAGGAACCTACCAAAGTTGAGGTGCGAGGAAACAACCTAACAACTAAAGCCGGTCACTGTATTCCAAAGATACATTCTAGAAACTTGGAGCCAAGGTGAAAGTGTACATCAGCAAAAGGAATAAAATACTCCAATGCCTGATGCACCACATCGGTTATAGCATCCGCGCAACTTGACGGATGCGAAGAAGAGAAGCAGACCTCCGGCACGTGAGCGAAAGTTATGCGCTAACGTGTATCCGGGATAATCCAGGTGCGCAGCGCTTAAAGAACATTGTATCTGCGTCTCCGTCAAAAAAACAGGTGCGATTGCTCTGTCTCCAGGTGGTGATCGACAGATAAGATATTACTGAGGTACACTTTAAATGAGGAGGAGTGCAAACGCTGTAAAAACGTTTTATTTATTTTGTCTTTCTACGTAATAACAAAATTAAAAGTGAATAGGGATGGGAAATGGCAGTTGAACGAGGCGGTATTGGGATTTTTCGCAGCTGGCGGCCTCCAACTATTTGCAGGCGGCCACCGGAAAGCCGTCGCTTCGGATCCTGCTACCCTCATCGACTAGACACCCGACAAAACAAACACCAACTCGACGTCAAATCGATTCGCCAACGCACCAACATGACTAGGTCGCTTTGCGGCACGACTTTGCCCGATGGGTGGTAACTTTGCCGGCGACCTGATGTTATGGTCTACCACCTAGAAAGGTTATTAATAGGGTATGGAAGAAATAATAGTTTGTAAAAAGGCAAGTAAATGTTTGTATCTCATGTAAATGATAAACGCATCTATAACGATCCATGTTATAGAAGCGTTCATCTCATCTTACAAAAATAGAGTTTTATTTTATAAATAAACCTTGTTATATATTGGGCGGCAGTCATATTTGTGTTACAAGGTATACGCTTGTTTGCTTATAAAATAAATTTCTCATACCTACATTGGCACGGACAGAAACGCTCCGGTCAAATTAATTTCAAAAAACGTTACGTAGTTGACTTAATACACTTATCTCTAAACATGACTAAAAAGCATTTTTTTTTTCAATATATTAACATTAATTTTAACAGGTTTTTGCAATCCGATACAGATCGAATCTTTTTTATTTATTTATTTATTCAAATTCAGTATTGTTGGTTTATGTTATGTAATATCATCCGTCCCCTTAAGGTAAAATATTGTTTATCTTTATGGTTCATATTGTTATGAGTATTTCTTTATATACATAAACGAATACAATATATTTTAATATGTATACTCAGAGATTACAACGCGTAGAAACAAACAAACTCATTTATTTTGATTTAAATTTTTATTTACATACCAACAACTTACAAAATAACACACGTGTGCATGCCAATTTTAGTTGACAGTTAATAATGAATGACATTATGTACATAACTATGCTTATGTACATAAATGACTTTCACATTTAATAGAAAATATCTAGCTGTGTTAAAAAAAAAATAATAAAAAAAAGGGAAATACCAGAAATACGATACTATTTTTAATACAAAGACCGTCAGTTCGGCGGTCCTATTTTTTTCTGCAAATTGTATGCAATACCTTGAAATTTACATGTTGCTCCGATCTCAACCTGTTTTTCTTTCTATTATGCCATGAAAGGGGTGGATGATGAATCAATATTAATATTGTAATAAGTACTATATTCTTCAGTTATGTTTATACGTTAAATGTAAATGTAACAATTTAAAGTACTTCCATATTAGCAACTTCAATGTACTTGTTTTTATTTCAATTAAAAACTTTCATTCATTTTATTTTATTTATTTTATTTACCCTTTATTGACTAATACAAAAGGCGAAGTTAATGCCTATTGGCATTCTCTACCAGTTAACCTCTGCGAATGGTGAGAAATTGCAGTAGGCTACTAAAAATCTTAATTTTATATATATGATAAAACAATATAGCATGAACGATTTTCATCGTGCAATTTTCATCGTGGTGAAAAAAAGGGTTAAAAAAAATCATCCATCATCACTTACTTAATCCTCACACTTCATGAACTTTAATATTTAAATATTATCATTACTCTTAAGACCCAGCTTAATTGGTAGAGTGAGGGAACAGCCATAGTCACAGTCACTAAAAGTCAGTCATTTATTAAAGATTTACTATGTTTATTTACAATTATATAATACCTATATTATATATACACACAAAACGTAAATGGTAAACATAATTAGTAAACAGTACATGTCTGATACAAACGCGTCTAAAGACGTCCGTCATTCAGTCCGTCCAGAAACTGCGGTCATTCTACATCAAGATATACGTCAGTTCGTCCCATATCCTACTTTTATTCTACTCATAACCATTCATCCACTATTTCAACATAACTCGTCAAAAAGGTTTTAATGCTCTCGTAGCTTGCATAAGTAATGTTAGTAAAGTATAAGCTAATTTGAAATAATGAAGGCCAAAATCCATAAAAACACAAATTAGTTCTTAATACAAATTTAATTTAATCTCTAAGGTTATAATTTTAACTATTATTATTGAATTTAGTGAAAATTATTATTGAATTTAGTGTTTCATTTTTATTGAATAAACTTCAAATTAAATTCTAAATTTGCAGACGTTACACAGATTTTATAAAAATCTTAGATAAATCTTATCATAAAAATATTATGATATTATTGTTAACTTTACTAAATTGTGTTATGTACAATTATGGAGTTTGTCATAAATCAAATAGAATTAAATGATTAAGATTATACTGTTCATAACGGAATAACATTTTGTTCAGCTAAAACATAGTTGGCTGTAATAACAAACAATGTAAGGTTAATCTGCATAATCCGAGAACAAAGCAGAGGGTCGCATTAAGAAGCGTGATATGATACCTAAATGTGACGTCAAAACTATTCAATGGTCTTAGAATCAAGCTTTTACATTCAATATAGATTTAAAATGATTTTCATGTCTTATTTACTTTATTATCATATTTTTCCTTTTTTATTTCAACACACTACTGTGTGTTTTAGCATACTTATTTACAATAAAAGTATATTATTTGATTACCTTGAATAAAAATCCTAAATGTTTTATTTATTACTTTTTTAAATATATAAATAGAATATTGTTATTTGGAATAGCTAATTATTCTGGTCTTTTTATGGTTTAACTGTTTACTTAAATTTAAATTTGTTTTTAAATGTTTATTATGATTTTAATGCAATAGACTATAAAATATTATTAATAAATAGTCACGGGTAAAGATATGATCACCCATGGTTATGTATTGTAAGATGCGAATAAAAAGACCGGCTCTTTGCCAAAGTTACACAGAGCATCGGTGTGGAGCAATGGACAAAAGCTACATTACATACTACAACATTTTGAATAAAGTAGTCAAAACAACTATTGCCAAATCCCTCCTTCTATTTTTCTTGAAAATGGGGATGCTCTTCAAATTTACAACACTATAGCTCCAGGATGGTACTGCCTTATTAATAATCGCCGACGGATGTCGCTCATTACCAAAAACGCTTATTACCAAAAACAAACAATTCATTTACTCCACACACCCCTTTTCACATAAAATATTATGTCTGCAACATTAAAGTTTTCACACCAATCTGAATGATGGTCATTAGCATAATAAGACAATATCTTCATATTCCTCACGGAATCACATATATAACTACCTAACAACTCAGCATTGATAGATTGGCAATCTTCGATACTGTGGTTCTTAAGAAAATTACTAACATAAACCAGTAAGGCATGAAATTAATTTTCTATAAGCGATGTTTTCAAATTGATAGGACATGGTTGCCCTTAAAAAGGAAATAGGGCAGGAGATAGGAGATAGGTCATGGTTTCTCAAATGCAAGAGATCGTGAGATGCAGTGATGACTTGCCATCAGGAGCCTTTTCAATGAAGTTTTTCAACAGTTCCTTCAACATACTTAACTTTTGGAATTTTTGTAACTGAAGTCTGATATTTCATAAAAGCATTTCATAAGTGTAATATTTTATATAAAAATGTTTGACAATGATAATTTCCCTTTCACAAATTCGCGTGAAGTTAGATATATCGTTTATTATATGATGAGAGTTTACACCGTCAAAAGCAGCCTTTTCACCTTGGCTTCTTCTTTCTAGAATGTATCTTGGTATACAGTGACCGGCTTCAGTTGTTGGGTTTAGAGATTTTCTCGAATCTCAACTTTGGTCGATGCATTGAGTCTAGAGCAAGAGCAGCTCCAGGATAGTTTGCCGCTCGTGCGAAGGTCCGATAGTACTTTACACTGGAACAGCTACTTGTTTTATACAAAGCACAGATCCGGTTGTGTGTGGAATGCTGTGGTCACTATACACAATATTTGCTGGTGCCGCAATGTCTCATCTTGCGGTTCTGGACTTAATAAAGCAAATAATATTGGCGATCCCGAATTGGTTTAAGCCAAACTTTGAACACAGGCGTTGAATTGTTAGCTTCTCAGTATTCTATAGGATACATTTTGGTGAGTACGCGCAGGAATTACACGAATTAATTCCTCCATCCCCGTTCTATCACCGGACGTTCTGACGCACGACAGGTATCCATCCTTACGTTGTGGACGTTTCCACCTGTCGGAACGAAGCGCTTTGCTTCGTTTTTTATAATTCGTACACCTTAGGACTGGAACAGCTTGCGTGCGTCGGTATTTCTGTCCGAATATAATGTAGGTGTCTTCAAGAGAAGAGTGAATAGATTACTAAGTTAATGCGCCTTACCACCTATGACTACGTTTCCAATTTCCATCAAGTGGAATGTAGTCAAGCATTAACTAAGACACTTTAAGATACTTTTACACAAAATATTATATTACACTTTTAATAGAAATCTACGCTGCTACATAGTATAAAAGCAAACGAGAACTTATTATGATATATTATCATCTCTTTAGCAAGACTCCTACACGGGCTATTTCAAAAGTTCATAATAGAGTTAAATTGTTCACTCTTGCTCGTTTATAAAATAAATAGGTTTAAAATAACATCTAAAATTATTGAGTGATACTTGGCATTTTCTTTATTTTAAGTTTTCTTTTTTAATATTACACTAATTGTTAAACTGAGAATTGGCTTGATTTGACGAATACAAACAAAACACATGAAATATCTCTAAGAAATTATTCGACAAAACTAGAACGGAAATTAAGATTTTTCTGTTTCCTCTTGGAAGACTGCCACATTAACTTTAAGGAGAAGTATTTAAATGGCTTCTTAAAAAAAACTTTTATTATAGTTATATTATTGGATGTAAAATCAAAATTATTTAAGTAAATTATTATGAAATTAAAAATAAAATACTCTGTGATGAATACAGAAACACATACAATAGATAATTAAGTAAAGGAGCTAAGAAATTCAAGCTGTTAAAAATTTAACTGGGCGTGCATATTATAAGTTACTAGCACATCCATTCCGCTTCGCCGGGCTTAATTTAAAGATGTATTAAATCAAAAAAGAGAATAAAAAATATATTAAATATAAGAAGTAGCTTATTTAGAATTAACCATCGCGATAATAATTATGATTCAACCTGAATTTCAATTTCTTCTACTCGTTTCTCTAGCTTGTACATGGATAGTGTCATGACGTTATAATTGACCTTAAATAGTTTGATGTAAAAAACAATATCCTTAGAAAAATCTGTCACTGACAGTTTAATAAAAAATGCTCCGATCGTCACCAAACTTTACAGGATTTCCCCGTTGGGCCAATCTGAAGATCCACTGAAAATTTGGTTAAAATCGGTCAAACCGTTTCGGAGTTTATCCGGAACACACATATATACTTTCTCTTTTATAGGTATAGGTGCCTCTGGAAGGAAGTGTACTGACATTTCCTGTATGTGTGGCAACTTATTCCCTTATGTTGACAAGATTTGATAGTTTAATAACATTTGAGTTAGTAATATTTATGTTTGAAAGGATTAGAACTAATATTCATATTATTATAAATACTTTTATACAGCCTGCTTTATATATTAAGCACTGATTATTAATAAAGATAGTTTTTTGGCGATTAACATTAGCTATTTTATCTCAATTGTTTAGGTAAGGTAATTTAAATATAGATGTAATAGATACATGTTTTAGATATTTTCAAAAATCATCTAATGTTTTAATTAATTAGGCAAGGCGGTAGGTAAAATTAAAAATAATGTCATAAAAAAGGAAATTAAATCCTTTACTCGACTTGTAAATTTGAAATATCAAATTAGTTCTTGCTTAAATAACTAGATGGCACTCAAATGAGTGCTAAAAGATTTGATGCCATTATATCTAAATATGAGCATAATATATATGAAAGCTGCACAATAGTCATTGGATTTATTCGGTTTCAAATACTCCACTAATTGAGTTTTATGTAAGTGAAATTTAAGATCTTTTAAAAAATAATAATAATTGCGCCATAAAATATTTCTCATGTGAGGAGATCAGTTGATTTTTTCGGGATAACTTGGGATTGTGTTGTACGGATGTTGCAACTTTGTTAACATTTTACTCATTTCTTATTGAGTTGAGTTTAGGCTCAATTTTTGTAACCAGAATACCTTAGACCTTAAACAACATGCACATATCTCAATCAGAATCAAATCAATAGCAGAATTTATTTAGTACCTTAAATAAGAACTCAATTCAATATAATTAAGTTTTGTTTAACTTATTATGCTTACTTTTGTAAATATTCTTTAAGAGCGGAAATGGTTATTTTTTATTTCAAGCATTTGGCCTACTTTAGTAGGAAATCATTACATAACGGGAAAAATATTTTTTATACCAGTCTACCTAAGCAGGAAATAATAGGAAATAACTACATAACAGGAAAAATATGTTCTTTATATTAAATCATCGTCTCTTAAAGAAAGTAAAGACTTGAGCTCTTAAACTGAAAAGAACGAGATTGATTATTTTCAACAACATTGTATTTATTTCCTTTTTATTTATTGTAAATCTAAAAGGTAATGCTTTAAGAGTATGTATTTAGTTATAAAGTAAAGTTCATAATTAAACAACTTTGATCAGAAAGCCATATACATTCATGACAACGTGGGATCTTACGGCATGTCTGTCATTAGCCATTATTTGTTTTCAAATATCACCTATAAATTTTATCGGAAATCCACTAAGTAAGAGTGGGTACTGTTAGTATACCTTTTCAGATACCATCGTTATCTTAATATGTCCAATTTTACTAATGCTTTAATCTATATGTACATTTAAGATAAAAAAAAAGACTAGGGGTCTTACAAAATTACATAAATTACTAATGGGGTAATAAGGGTCTTTAAATTTAACCCGATCGTGGCTTCGAATACCTTACAACAATCTTAGTCAAGGGTCGGAGGTGTCTGTAAATAAGTGTATGAATTAGTCATCCCTCTCCAATGGTTTCTAAGCTGCCGGATATTTTTGGTAGTTGTAAAATTAATCATCATACATAATTGTTTACAAATTAAAAATATTCAATTAGTGCAAATAAACTACGAAGAAAAGCATAGCATTTGAGTGCACAAAAGGCAATGGTAGGCTTCAATATAAAAAAAGTAATCTTTTAAAAATGCAGGACCTTCGTCCTGTAGCAACGATTTGTCAAGATATTTCACGACCCCATTACGTGATATTAGGTTTCTCACTTTTTCTAAGTGCGGTCCAGACGGATGGTCGCCATTAGTGGCAGTCTACTATCTTAATACTGTCACTAGGGTATCAGATATTACAAGGCTTACTTAATTTAACTTTAACAATAAGAACTGAGAATTGTCTGTCACGGAGAACTCAACTAGTCATATACAAATTCATATAAATATAAAATAAAAAATAAACCGATACGGACAGGGTTTCAAACCCGCGACTACTGGGAAACCGTCCCGTCGCTCTACCAACTGAGCTACTGTATCGCTGTCCGCCTCGGTGAATTAAGCATTCTATCTTATCGGGACGGTGGTGACTTCTAATTCATCGTATCGGTTTATTTTTTATTCTATATTTATATAAATTTAAATAAGCTTAACATGGCTATCCATGCTTAAAGATATTTTCAAACATTAATTTCGGTAGTGGCATCTTTTCAATGTTTATCTATACTGCAAATTAAGAAACATTGGTTAGGATTTTTGACCTAACCTAATAGATGTCACCACCGTCCTGATAAAATGAGCAGTAATTACACGGGTAAAAGGCTGCAAATGGCTTGGCTTGTTAGTATTGTTATTACTATATTATTATTATTATTATTATTATTATTATTATTATTATCATTTATTTCATATTAATCTTATTATTTACATTTATACATATAACATTAAAAAAAAACAACATTATAAATATAAATATAAAAAACAGTATCCCGCCG
This sequence comes from Napeogenes sylphis, assembly GCA_959347405.1. NCBI lineage: Eukaryota > Metazoa > Arthropoda > Insecta > Lepidoptera > Nymphalidae > Napeogenes > Napeogenes sylphis. The sequence goes on from OY365785.1 coordinate 24,203,601, forward strand.
ACGTGGGCCTTACAACCAGTCCGTCGGTGGTTAGGGCGACAGCGAAAGAAACTTCCTCACAATGCGTGCCGTACCCAAAACTGCTGCTCTTTGCATCCGACCCTTGATCCAGTTTTTTAGTGAGAGCCTCTTGAGATGATGATCGAGACTCTTCGCTATAAGACCATTGACGGAAACTACCATCGGGACAATTATTGTTGAGTCAACATCCCACATGTCGGTAATCTCGTGAGCTAAGTCCAAGTATTTTGACAGTTTGTCCTTCTCAGCTTTCACAAGATTAGCGTCACACGGGACACTGATATCAACAAGAAATGCCCGGCGCTCTAACCGATCTACCAGCACGATATCAGGCTTATTGGCTACAATAGTCCTGTCCGTTATGATAGATCGGTCCCAATAGAGCTTAGCATGACCATTTTCCAAAACTGGCTCCGGTGAGTACTTATAATATGGCACTTCAAAAGGTACCAGACCGTATTGAAGAGCAAGTTCTTGGTGGATAATCTTGGCTACTTGGTTGTGCCTGTGCAAATACTCTCCATTGGCAAGACGACAACAACCGGAAATAACATGTCTGATGGATTCCCCAGGTTGGTGGCACGTACGACATATATCAACAGTGCCATCCTTTATTATGTATTTCCGATAGTTGTTCGTCTTGACAACTTCGTCAGCAATTGCACAAGCAAAACCTTCGGTTTCTCCAAAGAGATCACCGAATCGTAGCCAAGCCACGGACGCCAGAAGGTCTACATCAGGCCCATAGAGTGCCTGATGGAACCGTCCATGAAGCTCCTTACTCTTCCATATATTTATACGGTCGTCAGTGCTAAGTACTACCGGTTTATGCCAGTTGTCTTTGGCTAAGGAGAGCGGTGTGAGGCCTTTATCTACTGCAACAATGTCCCGATGCATTTCACACTCAGCATGAAGGAAATATTCTCTAAGATTGCATACCTCACGGTTGTGTAAGTTTTTGGCATTAAGGAAGCCGCGACCCCCACACTTCCGTGGAATATACAATCTCATCACTGATGAGCGCGGATGATGCATGCGATACATTGTCAATAGTTTTCGGGCCTTTCGGTCCAGGGCATCTAATTCGGTCTGAGTCCACCTTAATATGCCGAAAGTATACATCAGCAGGGGCATTACCCAACTGTTGAATGCACGCACTTTGTTACCTCCTGACAAAAGACTTTTTAGGACTTTTGTCAAGCGGTTGAAGAAGCGTTCCTTCACTAGCTGTTTAATGTCCCCACTTAGTATGCCTAAGCATTCCGACATACCAAGGTATTTGTAGGATTCGGTTTCAGAGAGGGATCTGAGGGACATTGTCTCCGAGAGTTGTAAATATTCGCTATTTACAACTCGGCCATTCTGCACATGTGCAACCGCGCATTTATCTACACCAAACTCCATCCTAATATCATTACTAAACGTTTGCGTAACGCTTAGTAATGATACCAGATCTGCTTTATTTGGTGCAAATAATTTGAGATCGTCCATGTACAAAAGATGTGAAAAGATCTCACCCCCTCTGCGAAAGCGAAATCCCAGTTTTGAATCCCTAAGCAACGTGCTTAAGGGGTTCAAAGCCAGGCAAAACCACAAAGGACTCAAGCTATCACCCTGGAAAATACCTCGCTCAATCCTTACAGGTTCGGAAGTAAGAAGACTTCCTCCGCCCCCTGGAAGACAAAGGACCGTTGTCCATTGCCTCATACATGAATCAAGAAAAGCGCATAGATCTGTGTCAATCTTATACACTTCTAGTACTTTTCTCAACCATGTATGAGGCACCGAATCATAGGCCTTTTTATAATCAATCCAGGCGGCGGAGAGACCCTTCTTACCTCGGCGAACCTTTTCATTAATGGCCATGTCAATAAGGAGGAGCTCCTTAGTACCACGAGACCCAATCTTACATCCATTTTGAGCGGGATCTAAAATGCTATTTGCATACAAATGTGTGTTTAATTTTGAAGTCAAAATGGATGTAAGAAGCTTATAAATTGTTGGTAAGCACGTGATAGGTCGAAAGTTCTTTGGATCCGTGATACTACCAGACTTGTGGAGCAGAAAGGTGATTCCTGTTGACATAAAAGATGGTAGGGATCCGGACACGATGGCTTCCTGGAATTGCCCAGCCAAACGTTCGTGTGAAGACCGCAGCCATTTGAGCCAAAAGTTATGTAATCCGTCCGGCCCAGGACTTTTCCAGTTATGGGTCGAACGGATCGCATCCCTGACATTTTCTGGGCTTATAAATATAGCCTCCATTGGCTGCAGGTGTTCACACGCGCGCTCAACAACACGCATCCAGCCACCATCGTTGTGATTAATAGGCACCGACCAAATATTTTTCCAAAATGTGAACATTTTTTCCATATTTGGTAACTGCCCATCAATCACATTCGTAGCAGATTCCTCCCAACTTCTATAAACCTTTCTTTGGTCACTTTGGAATATGCGATTCTGTTTATACCTATTTACACGTTGTTTATAACGACGGATACGATTTGCCCACGCACAAACTTTCTGCTTCAGGTTGTCTATACGTTCTGTTACATAGGCCATGTAATCCTGAGGTCTAATGCCAGTACCGGCAAAGGCCTGTGTAACATAACGCATGACTCTCTCGGATGACTCGGATGTTTCCCGATCTGAAGCAGATTAACTACAATAATGACCCTAGCTGCGCTGATACGCCGTTCAATCCTCATCTGCCATGCGGGTGTGTCCTCAGTGGACCGCACCACCCTATCAGGCTCAGGAAATCTGACACGGGCGGAGCGGCACGCTGCAACAGCTGCACAATAAAGAATTGAATGGGTATCAGTGAGACTATTGCTAGAACGAAGATAAGAGTCTAGCATGCAGTCTAGAGCCATTACAAGCGACATATTACGTCTATGCGTGGGAAAACGGGGCAACCGTGGTCTGTCGCGGGCTGGTATATCTTTAAATTCCAAAATCGCATCCTCCAAAGTCCTCCTTAATTGCTCATTATCTTGGGTACTTACGGTTGTAATCTCTACGCCCCCCACATCAGCATCTCCAACCACTAACCCTGCCACCGAAGGAGCGGACGATAACTGGGCTCGCGAATGGATGCTTTCGGTGGTGGATGCAGAGACTGTCACCTCGGAGCGAAGCCGGTCAAGTGCGGAGTCATCCAACGCACGATTACGTTGAATAAACCGCACCTGATCCGATAGTCGTTGGGCCGAAACGGTCAACTCTGGTTCAAGGGCCTGAAACAAAGACAGCAAACGGGTTCGCCACGCAGTGAGGTTAGTGCCACCCTCTGTCGCCCTATAGTACGCTCGCATGACATTTTCGTTCATATTTTGCGTCCATTTCATGCGGCGCACTGCACCACCGACGGCGGGGGCCGAACGCGGGGCGGATGCCCCAGTAGGCCCCAAGCGCGGCAGCGGTGGCCTCCCTTGGCGCGGCGCTGGTGCTCGGCGCGGCGCTGGAGGCGGCAGCTCGTCGTCACTGCTCGACACGATTTCCTCGGGAGGAGTGGCGTACTCCTCCTCTGATGTCGTGGAGCTGCTCGGTGCGACGGGCTGCGGTGGTTGGCGTGCGTTGACGTTTTTACTCCTGGTGATCATCGGATCATCGAGTGCCAATTGTCACAGTTCTCTTATTTTTACTTATTTTTGGTTGTTCGTTTTGGTAACATTTTTGTTTGGTTTGGTTTTTTCTTTTTATTTTTCATGTTTCATTACTGAATTAATTAGATTTAATATTGTAAAAACTTGATTTTTGTTATTAAATATTTTTACCAAAAATTGACAATTAAAAACGTGACAACTCGTGGCAATTACCAAGGAGTATTTATTATTATTATTATTATTATTATTACTGTTACTATTATAACAGTCCTAACAATAAAACTTGTTATTTTATATTTCTCAATATTCTTTACCACCTTAAAATGCTATAACTACGGTAATATCTATCCTATCATTCCGAGATAATATTTACTTAGAATTAGCGTTAAAAGCTTATGCTTAATTGTTTTTTCTTTTTGGAAATAATAAATTGCATGATTCAAAATAAACGCATGAAAATACAAATTAAGTTACAGGTTTTTTAAGGCTAATTAATAATTATTAAAATACTTAGTTATTATTATTACCACTATCTTATAGTACCTTATTTGGTTATTGTAAAATGTCTTTAAACTGAATAATAATCTGCCGAAAAGCTAGTTCTGACTAGCAATAAAAAACTCTGGTGTTGCAATATTTTTGCTGTAAGATTCAAGCTTGGTAGAAGATATAATCTATAATAAACTTATAATCTTATTTTAAACTTCCAAGACTTTTAATTTTGTTTTTGCATGTAGTAATCAACAATAACATCCATTCGTTTTTTTTTTACACTAATATTAAATACAATATTTAGCTAACGTAAAGCCATTTACTTATGTATGTTTTTGCATGGATACATCTAGTCTTTTTAATACAGTAAACTTCACTTTATATTTTTCTTTTTCAAAAGCTGACGTAGGAGCAAAAGGCCAATAATTAGGGTTTTATCTGTTACCTTACTAAAACTTGGTGGTAGACCATAACATCCGGTCAAAGTTACCACCCATCGGGCAGAGTCGTGCCGCAAAGCGACCTAGTCGTGTTCCGGCACGTTGCTCGATGAAGCCGTTTATGGGAAATGGGTCTGAACAGTTGCGGTGCGTTGGCGAACCGGTCTGACGTCGGGTTGGTGTTTGTTTTGTCGGGTGTCTAGTCGAGGAGGGTAGCGGGATCTGAAGCGACGGCTTTCCGCTGCCCCCCGGAGATAGTTGGGGGCCCAATTAGTGGGATAGCCAACCACGAAAGGCTGCCCCGCCAGCTGTGAAAAATCCCAGGGTGGCTCCATCGTGCTGGTTGGCGACCAGACGAGGAGACCCGATGGCGATCCCTGGGGGGGTTCGGGCGTCCTCGCAGTCTCCAGTCTAGCCTCTCAGTGGCAAGACATCACCAATTTCGACGTCGGGTTCGATACGTACCGTCTCGTTCAACTGCCATTTCCCATCCCTATTCACTTTTATATTTTTTTTTTTTTTATGAAAAAGTTAAGAAAAAGGAACAAGGTTACACAGCGGTTGCACTCCTCCTCATATAAAGTGCACCTCACTAATATCAGGGGTTTGCACTCAAATCTTTTAGCTGTCCACCTGGAGACAGAGCAGCCGCACTTGCTCTTTTTGACGGAGACGCAGATACAATGTCCTTTGAGCGCTGCATACTTGGATTATCCCAGTTACTCGTTAGAGCACAACTTTCGCTCACGGGCCGGAGTCAGTGTGTACGCGCGGAACGACCTCTGTGTTTAGCGTCTCCGTCACCTTGAAGATCCCACTTTTTCTTCCCTATGGGTTTTAGTGGACACAGGAAACGAAAAAATTCTGTATTCCTGTGTCTACCGTTCGCACAGCGGTGACCAGGAGACAACTCGTTTATTTGAGTATCTCAGTGAGGCTGCAGATATGGCTCTGTATCAGTACTCTTCGGCGCAGCTCGTCTTTCTGGGGGACTTTAATGCCGGTCATCAGGACTGGCTGTTCCCGTACCAGAAGACCGACCATGCTAGAAGAGAAGCGCGGAACTTTGCGTTGTCCTTGGACCTCTTTCAGCTGGTGAGGCAAGCGACAAGGGTACCAGATGTGGTAGGCCATACAGCCAATTGCCTGGACCTTCTGCTGACAACTGATCCGGACAGGTACCGTGTAGAGGTCACGTCCTCCTTGGGAACCTCCGATCACGGTCTGGTGAAATCTGTATTTACATATTCCCCACCAGCTTTCGAACCACATGGTGTTAGGCGAGTATGGAAATACAAGTCAGCAGATTGGGATGAGATGCGGCACTTTTTTGCGTCTGATCCTTGGCGGCAGGTCTGTTTCTCTTCTTTGGATCCGTCGAGTTGCGCGGATGCTATAACCGATGTGGTGCATCAGGCAATGGAGTATTTTATTCCTTTTGCTGAGGTACCCATCGGTGGCAAAGCTCGCCCATGGTTTAATGCCGAATGTCGTCATGCACAGGACCGAAAACATTCGGCATACCTCATTTGGGCTGATGCTCGAAGCCGCAAAATTCCGGATGTAAATACAAAGAAGAGAGCCTTTAACCAAGCTGCCAAGTCCTATAAAAAGGCATTGCGGAAGGCTCGTCTTGATCGGATCTCTAAGAATGGCGAAAAGCTCTCTGTCAGATCAACTGGCAGTCGAGCTTTCTGGTCTCTTGCCAAAGCGATCGAGTCGAACTTCTGCCAACCCTCACTGCCTGTTCTGCTGAAGCCTGATGGATCCCTGGCCCACACAGCAACAGAGAAAGCGAATGTATTTGCTTCTCTGTTTGCTGAGAATTCGCATCTAGACACTGGCAATGCTTCTCCAGAACATCTTCCTCACTGCGGTATTTCGATGCCTGAAATCCGCATCACGAACAAAGAAGTATGGAGAACATTGTGTCGTTTAGATGTGAATAAAGCCAGTGGTCCTGATGGTATACCAGCCATTCTGCTCAAGACATGCGCAGGTGAGTTGTCTCCTGTATTGACACGTCTGTATCGCCTCTTTTTCAAGACTGGAAAAGTGCCGGAATCCTGGAAGCTTGCCAACGTGCAACCCGTGCCCAAAAAAGGCAGCCGTGCCGATCCTGCCAATTATAGGCCCATTTCAATCACCTCCATACTCTGCAAGATTATGGAGCGTGTATTAAACTCGTGGCTCCTAGCGTACGTAGAAGGTAACGATCTCCTCAGTGACCGACAGTACGGATTTCGCCGAAATAGGTCCACTGGGGACCTTCTAGCGTACGCAACACACATTTTAGGCAAAGCCATCGAGAGGAACGGAGAAGCGGTCGCCGTCTCTCTGAACGTCTCGAAGGCTTTTGACAAGGTCTGGCATGTGAGCCTTTTAATCAAGCTTTCAGCGTACGGTATATCTCCTGGTCTGATTGGCTGGATAACGGACTTTTTGAGCCAGAGATCTCTCCGTGTTGTTGTCGACGGGTGTTCTTCGGAACCCTTGACAATAAATGCCGGAGTACTTCAGGGGTCCGTTCTTTCTGCAACGCTTTTTCTGCTGCACATTAACGATCTGCTGAAGCCCGGTATCTATGGGTATGCAGACGACACCACAGTTGTAGAAAGATATCTGCCAAGTTCTCGGGCTAGTAGAGATGAAGTACAATCTGAAAGAGAAGCCATGGTGCAACGTTTGAATGACAAACTTCAGGCAGTCTCCGCATGGGGCAATGCCAATCTTGTCAAATTCAACGCCACCAAAACGCAGACGTATTTGTTCATCGCCAAAAGGAGCCCCTACACCTTGGCTCCTACTTTCCAGAATGTATCCTTGGAATACAGTGACTGGCTTCCGTTGTTAGGCTTAGAGATCTTCTCGAACCTCAACTTTGGTCGGTACATTGAGTCCAGAGCAAGAGCAGCTGCAGGAAGGCTTGCCGTACTTGCGAAGGTGCGACAGTACTTTACACCGGGACAGCTTCTTGTATTATACAAAGCACAGATCCGGTCGTGTGTAGAGTACTGTGGCCACATATTTGCTGGTGCCGCAAAGACTCATCTTGCGGTTCTGGACTCAATTGAGAGGCGAGCAAAGAGGCTTATTGGCGACCCTAAATTGGTTGACGTCAAACTCCACAGCCTTGAACACAGGCGTAGAATTGCTAGCCTCTCAGTATTCCATTGGATACATTTTGGTGAGTGTGCGCAGGAATTGCACGACCTAATTCCCCCATCCCCGTTTCTTTGCCGGACGTCCCGACGCACGGCGGGTATCCATCCCTACGTTGTGGACACTCCACCTGTCCGAACGAAGCGCTATGCTTCATCTTTTTTAGTGCGTACAGCGAAGGACTAGAACAATCTACCTGCGTCGGTATTTCCGGCAAAATATAATGTGGGTGTCTTCAAGAGGAGAGTGAATAGGCTGCTAAGTTAATGCGCTTTACCACCTACGACTACATTTCACTTACCATCAGGTGGAATGTAGTCAAGCATTAACCTAGTTTTGTATAAAAAAAAAAAAAAAACACATATTTCAATACGAATGATGTATGCCTTAAATATATCTTGATTATTTTTTCCAAATCTTCTTTGATCATTCGGATACTTTCTTCGACTTTATTTGAGCGGATTTTATAAGTATAAGACGAAATCTTTTTATCTACCCAAATGATGTGATTATGATAACTTTATCTAACTCTTAGTATTTTCGATTGAGATGAGATTTTTATGTTATGTTTACAAAATTTCACATAGGTACTTAAACAAAAATTAATTTAAAAAAATAATGATAAAAAATAACTTCTAAATCCACTTAAGAAGCAAATAAAAACCATCTGTTAAAAAGATTAATGACCAGTGTGATCTCCCTGACGATTGGTGATTACAATTACTGATGGATATTGTTACCCCTTAATAATACTATATATTTATGAAATGATATTTCATTCACTGTATGAAAATGAATCTGTAATGAAAGTATTACGCGGTGTAATATCAGTCATTGTTTTTACGAGTAACATTGACCTGGTTTTGACGTAGATAAGTTATGTTATAAAAGATAGTTTGCATTTTACTCGAGATTACTTTTAAACATGAATGAAACTATTTAAAGAGAGAATGAAAATTTATAACATCATTATAAAAAAAATACATTTGTATTTGAAATCCAATATATTTTCTCACCATGATTTGAGTTAAGTTTATTGCTATTTTTGTAACTAATGTCGTTACGGTAACAAAAAAGTAAAATATTACATTTTCTATCTTCCTTTTATAGAGAGTGCATTGAGTCTTATTCTACATCAGTACCTTAAACGCAATGAATATTTTGATGACGTAATGCCGTATAAATTTTCCCATAAAACTGGCTTTTTAAAATGAATACAAATGTTGCCTAATGAAATGAAATATGTAATCCTGTGTTTATTTTATTTTCTTTATTTATAAATGGTTTCGGTTTGTTTATCTATGTGTTATTTTTTATAATATAAATAATGTCGGTTTGTTTTTCTATCTGTTATTTTTGATAAAATTCTCATACCTACATATTCATTTTATATTCCAAAGAAAAAATATAGTTATGAAAATTTTATAACAAAAAATCAAATAACCAATAAGTCTTTGTGAAAAATGAATGTAATAATAATATAGTAGTAACAGAAAATAATCGTGATACTTTTAATAAAATAATAAGATAAAGCCTAAGCTATTTTAATATTATCCATCAAACTATGTATATAAAGCTTAGGTGACAAAGAACCGGAAATGAAACTGTTTGTTATAAAATATAACATTACATTATTGTGCATTACAAAGCACTGGTTGTCTAAGAGCAACAATACTATAAATATACGAAATTATACATTGTCTATTTCGTTCTGTAGAGAGAAATCTATTCGCGGTGGTTTACATCTCTTAGCTTTTAAGTAGATATAATGTAGTTTTAAAGTCTCGATTAGTCCCAGTGGCGCTATCTGTAGAGCGCATGCGTAAAACCCTGAATGGAAATTTTTGAACTATCCAATATCAATAAATATATTATAAAGCTCAATAGTTGCGAAACGATCAAATCCGAGGGCTAATTTTAAACGACGTAACGCAGGCTTTTAAAACAGATAAATAATTAAAACTTGATATAACAATATTTACACAATAAAGTTAAATGGTTTTAAAACTGAAAATAGTTGTTATAAATAATTAAATTAAAAAAAGTTATGATTAACAATCTACCCTCGAGCGTCAGTTCTGTGTAAACAAAGAAAACGTTTATTGAAAATGTTAGAATATTTGAATTTTTTCTAAAATAATTTTAGGCTGGCAAATGACGAAAGATATTTTTAATTTTTGAGTTCGTTATCACATATATACGCAAAGTAAATTTCAAAGAGCACCTATTATTACAAAACAAGACTAAAGAATTTACAATGAAAAATGTTATTTAAATCTCCCTTTTTCTAAAAAAGAAAACACATGTGAAAGCAAGTAAAAATACAATCAATCAAGTACTTTTGTTTGCAGATAAAATGTAACGTGGTCGTTTCCATATCATTCAAGATACGACTAATATGGTCCAGATTTTTCAGACATTCAGCATTCAACTGAACAGTAGTTAAACCTCTTGTGATATGTACACGAGGACATTTTTTTTTGTTTTTCCTATTAATAGTTAATATTTATGTCCCATATTTTATTGTAGTATATCAAATAAGATATGAATATTTTGAAATAGCTCACTAACCGCTTAGTTTTTTAAATTTCAAATATTTATACTTCTGGCAGATGTAAATGTAATTAAATTTATAAATAATGAAGACTGATTTTCAATTTAAGAAATAATAACACTATTATTTATTTATAGAATATGTTGTTAATTCTTGATGGAACTGCATTTTTAATTATTTATTTATTTATTTATTTATTTAATTCTTTATTGCACAATATACAAAATAAAGCACAAAAGGCGGGCTTAATGCCACAAAGACATTCTCTACCAGCCAACCTTACGAAGTACAGGAGAGGATGTTGGTAGGCGTGCAAAACATAAAAAGTAAAAGAAAAAAAAAAAAAAAGAATATTATAATACTATCTATATCTAAATCTACATATAAACATAAAAATAATAATATAAAAGACATATAATACATACGATATATCCGACATAATATTTAATACATATGAGATATATAATAAATAATGTAGTCTACGTATAAATACTTCATTATTTGAGATAGTGTTCTTTTACTTGGCGTTTGAACGACTCACGACTTGTGGCTTTTCTTATATGTTCCGGTAAGTCGTTCCATAGTCTGACAGCGGTTACACTAAATGAGTTGGACAAGAAACCAGTGTGATGAAGGGGTGTATGGAGCAATAGGTTGCTGGAAGAACGAAGCAATCTGTCATGTACATCCGCTAAAAATGAGAAATTGCGTTTTAAATAAACAGGAGTGGAAGGATTAAACAAAATAGAGTAAAGTAAACAAAGAGTCCGTAAGTTTCTTCGTTTACGGACGGGCAACCATTTTAGCTTTGACCTATAGTCGGAGATGTGGTCAAACTTACGTAGTCCGAAAATAAAGCGGATACAGGTATTTAATAGACGATCTAATTTATTTAGGAGAACTTCATTAGCGTCGATATAGCACACATCAGCATAGTCAAGAATAGGTAGCAGTAACAGGTTAACCAATTGTAGTTTTGCCCGATGGGGCAGGAAGTGTTTAAGTTTTAACAGAGAGTGAAAAGTACTATAAAATTTACGTGACAGTTCCTTTAGTTGGTATTGCCAATTAAAAGAACTGTCAAGAAATATTCCTAAATTTTTTACTTGAGGAGAAAAGGGTATTACAATATTGTTATAAGTTACATTTGGTAATGAGTTTTGGTCGATATGTGCTAACTGACGGTAACTACCAATAATGATTGCTTGACACTTACAGGGGTTTACTTCGATGCCATAATCGTTAGACCATTGCAACATTCGCTCAAGAGCAGCGTTTAATGAGTGAATAGCTTGGTCAATTAAATTTACCTCTGTCTGAATGTAAAGCTGCAAGTCGTCGGCGTAAAGGTGGTATTGACAATTTAAGTCAGAGGTAATAGAGTTAATGAATAGAGAAAATAATAAAGGAGACAAAATTCCGCCTTGGGGGACCCCAGCAACCACTTCACACCAATCAGAGAGGCCCTCATCGGTGCGAACAGCCTGCTGGCGCCCTCGAAGATATGAGGAGAACCACCTGATAGACGAAGCCGAGATGCAGTATTTGTCCAACAACGCAAGTAAGAGATCGTGATCAACAGTGCCAAATGCGTTGCTGAAGTCAACCAGTACAAGAATGGTTACACATTTGTTTTCCATACCTTGACGGATGTCTTCGGTGACCCTTAAGAGTGCTGTACTTGTACTGTGTCCAATGCGGAAACCAGATTGCAACGGATCTAGTAAATTAAATTTTGAAAGGAACAGGGAAAGTTGGGAGTGAACGACGGATTCAATTATCTTGGATAAAAACGGTAATATTGAAATGGGACGAAAATGTGAGAGTAACATAGGATTGGCTATTTTTGGAAGTGGGAGAATATGAGCTTTACGCCACAAATGTGGATAACTACCAGAGGAAAAGGAAAAGTTAATTATTTTATATAAGGGAGCAATGAGGAAATCGATAATGAATGATAACATAGTACGATTAATACCGTCACAACCAGTAGCCTTTGATGTTATGGCTAAAAGGTGCTTCTTAACCTCAGCTTCGTCAACAGGAGTGAAGTGAAATAGTGGGATATCGGGCCTAGACGAACAGAGAATTGATGTAATGGTTTTAGTTCTTCTTTGGGAGTCAATAGTGTTGGTGAACGAAAAATAACGATTAAGAGAATTAATGTCCACAGAAGAAGAACTTTCAAAATGTCGAGATTTGCTTACACCGAGAGTCTTTAAGAATTTTAAGGATTCTGCTGCGGATGAGCAGGTTTTATTGAGAATATATTGGCGTTTGAGTTTACGACAGAATTGGTTACACCGATTTCTTGCAGCCTTATATACAGACCAGTTGAGTTGTGAACGGTCTTTTTTAAACTTACGAAAAGCACAATCCCTTTGTATCATGGCCTTTTTTACGTCATCATTAAACCATGGCGCAGACCGGTGACTGACTTTAATTTTACGAAGAGGAGCATGACGGTCAAGAAGTGTTAAAATTACGATTACTAACGATATTACGATAAAGAACACAATTTTTTCTTGTACAAAGTTACACAGTTCAGTTCATGCAGTTCTATTCCAGTCGAATACCAATCCGGAATATATAAACTAAATTGTAATACATATCAGGTCGTCTATATTGGTCAAACCAGAAGAAAATTTGTAACCCGAATAAAGGAAAATACCTCTTGTTGGAAAAATAAAAAGACTAACTCAACATTCGCAAATCATTTATTAGAAGAGGACCATAACTTTGATCCAGATAAGAATTTTAAAATATTATTTGTATGCAATAAAGGCAGAAAATTAAATTTCCTAGAAGCACTTGAAGTAAATAAGCATAAGGATAAACCAGAAATGCTTCTAAACGAACAAGACCACCTGTCCAATTCACCCTTATTATTGTATTTTAATGACATTTACTTTTATTTAAATAACTAGAAATTTATGTATTTATTTATTCTTTTGACATAATTATATTTGTATATTGACATTAGTTTGAATCTTAGAGACATTGTAATATTTATATATTTTTATGTTATGTAGGTAGATATTTATACTTCTGAGCCTATCCACCGGCATTCTAATTAATTGTAGTCGCCTGATGATGATGTACGAAACCGGTCGCAAATAAAATTGTATCGCATATTTAAATATAGTGGAACTTTGTACAAGGAAAAATTGTGTTCTTAATCGTAACTATCATTTATTTTTATCATCATAATATGTACTTTAAGCTTTGTATAATGAACCGCTCTATAGTATTGTTTATTTCATATTATCTAAATTTTAAAATAAAATACCTAAGTAATAAGGTGTATGGAAGAATTCATCTTAATGTAAGAAAATTTAAAGCTCACCTAAAAGTTTATTCATGTAAATCAACTTTCAATTAGTACTTGTAAGGAACAGATTGTAAAACAAAATCATGCAAATCAGAAGTAGCTTTCCATTTGTATAGTGCTTCAATAATTTTTCTAATATATAAAAACTATGACTGAAAACATAAATCCATTATAACTACATAGAAATAATATTGAATCATAAATTGTGTAAACAAGTAAGCGGTGAATAGTACTGAGTGTTGGTCACACGATCAATTTAAGGCGACAAAGACACTTTTCGAATATGCAAAAATAATACAATAATTACAACGTAGATTATTTTTAAACTGATAAGCATCTAGATTCACATCCATCTGGACTGGTTCTCAAGCGAGTGAAGTCGGAAATGAAATGTTCTTATTTCAAACTGTTACATAAAAAAATATAAAAGAGTGTTACTTCCAAATCGAGCATACTTCTCTCTCTCTCTAATATTAACAAAAAGCGCGCGCTAGCTTAATTAACTCAATGTAAACCATTGAAAATCATTTTTGGTTGATTATTCCTCAAGGACATAATCTATCATCATTTTTATTTATTATTATAAGTTTATAAGCAACTCTCACATAGACCACAGCAATCGACTAAAAAAAATCGATTAAGTAATTACAGAGAAGTTCGATGACGTATAATGCATTTGAGCCAACAACGCAGAGCTTGGCTCGTCGGTCGTGAAATATTAAATTTTATTTATATCGAATATAAAATAAAATTAAATATTTATTTTAGCCTTATCAGCTACATAAGTATTAATATCTTAAATAAGGTCATATGAGTTGGCAATTGGTATATATTATTTACTTCATTATGAATTAATTACTTTTGCTGTCATCGTTATCAATTCGAGGACCCAAAACTTTGTAGGGTCTGAATACTTTCAATGTCTAAAATTTTGATGTTCTTTGTAACTTGGCAGTTTGACATCGTATTGTTAAGATATAAATGACTGCTAATTATGTTTAAACACATTTACTACAGCACTTGTTAACTTACTTCGGCATTTACAAATACCATTCACTAAATAATTTTCTAGTTACATTATACCTTAGTCTAATCAAGTTAACAACAATATTTTTTATATATAATATATATATACAATGTATAAAAAAAAAACAATATGTGCATCCGTTTTCCTTAAGTATTGTAAGATATAGCTGTACAAAGGAAGATGCTTGGTAGATAAATGCTACTTTCAGTTACGAGAGTTTTCACTCACTAATTACCGGATTCTTTTCGCTAGTTTGCCTCTCTTTTTCTCAACACCTACTTGGCACATTTTTGTCAAAAATTGGGCGTAATAGTCTCCGTACATTGTAGTATAACTAGGCATACCTACTTATAATTGAACCATGAGCTTGAACGCTGATCTTTCAATTTTGAACTTAAGTGGCAGTTTTCTTCCTTTTCTATGCACTGCATGGTCTCCTGTTTTGTCAAATCAATGTTTCATTGACAGGAATAATATGAGAAAAAAATATCGTCAGGATTATCAATATTATATATTGTCGAAAAACTTCTGTAAAGTTGTGAATCGAGGCTGCCTGTTCAGTGGCCGTCCTGGGATCATCTTTCAGGAACTACCTACCTTATTTTTGCATGTAAAATATTATTTTAAATTGCATTATTTTATATGGATTAAATTTTCTGTTTTTCGTTCAGGCTCACATTGTATCTCAACGTTGGCTGACCGCTCACTTTGCTCGAAGGCATTAACTCGTGCATTAAGATCCTTAACATTCGACATCAACACAATATTTTTGTTACGTAGTTAGACCACGACCTTCGGGGTTTCTTCATGTTCTTTAAGCAGAGATTCGAACTTAGAGCTCATGAAGTCCATAGAGTTTACACATCAGTCACTTCTTCCTTCACCGGCTTAAGTTCAGCTCCAATAGAGAACACAGTGAGTCTGTTTTATAAGACAATTATAGATTGTACTCCTAAAACATGGTACGGATGTCACAGGCTGAAAGTGTAGCTGATGGTGGTTTCCAACGGCTGCCTTTTACCAGCACCAGTCCAGTTCAGTCGTGATGTTAGGATTGAAGCATACCAGGGTTTTATCATTGCTACTGCTTTTTGCCACTGAGTAATGCAAAATGAGTATCCGCAATCTAATGGATGTCCCGAGTTTGCATTGGAAGACAAACTGTTTACTGATGAACGATATATCTACCAATGTACTGTAATAATAACTAAGCAAAATATTTCGGTTTTAGAAAGCTTTAATACTATCTCGCATAAGAACTAAATTTTTTCAATATAGTCCTGTTTCTCAAACGTTGTACAGATTCACTATTATATTCACTATTTAATTCACTAATTTTCGAGACAACAACGATTAAAACAATGATCGTGTATCGTTCTAGTAGAAAATAACACTGTAAGTTGTATATTCCAACGTTTTAAATATCACACACAATGTTCTTGAAATAACCATATATGTCCCGGGAGAACATTAGTTAGTGCTTGGACATTGGTCTTTTTGCCATAAAAAAAAACTTTTTATTTTTTAAAGTAATTTTAATCAAATTAAATAAACAGAAGTAAAATAGTACCAATTTGGCAACATTAATAATTGTTAAGTAGTAACGATTGATTGATTTGTTTCAAATTAAGTATTGGTTACTGGTTATTTTCATGATGATGATGGTTATTTTATGAACTTTCTGGTGGTTTTAATAAATAACAGCCTTTTAAACCATACCAAGGAAGTTTTTTTTTTGTGTTTGCGCTTTTATCATTGCTTAGCAGTATAAAATATATAATATACTAGTATATCAATAAATTATATACGTAAACAATATAACCTTATATACAAATATTAAACAAATAAAAAATACATTTCAAATAAATTTCTATACATTTTTATCGCTTTAGTTCAAAAAAGATATGTACATTAAGTGGAACACACCTTGTTGATTAGAGAAGAGAGTACGTTTTATTATAACACACTAATGTAAAATAAAAAATGTATTAATAAATGAAATCTAAATGCGATAAATCGGGAATTTCATACTTTCTTTAATTGAGAAATTAAACGAAACAATGGGCTTTATGATTGAACCTAATTACTCGGGTGCTGTTCTGGCACCTTGTTAATTTAATAAATCAAGTTTATGCTTCTCTATGAATTTATTGTTTTCTTACCGATTAAGAAAGTTATTTATAAAACTTAATAAGTATTATTAACAATATCTATCTTTCTCTAAACTTTGTGGCTCCGACATGCAAATCAAATAAAAACTGGTTATTACCAAAAGTAGTAAAGAAACTCAATTTTTTGTTAAAATACTTAGTTTATATCCTTTCTTATGGTAAATTCTACTTTTTTAATAATCCTTATAATTACTTCAAGGATATTTTTTTTTACAAGGAACACACTACTGTAAAATATTATATAACTTTATAAAATTTACATCAGGTTTTAGAAAACAATAAAAAATGTATGTGCGGTCTTTGTATTTTACCTAATCTTTACTTTGTTACATAAATTCTATGAAACTCTGCAGAGGTTTTCCTTCTAAATAAATTAAAGGTCTTTTATGTTTATGAAAACAAAAAGAATTATACCGAAAACAATTAACAAATCTGTTTCCTTTGCCGTTAAGGAACAGTTTAAATGAACTCTGTTTTAATTATTTATTAAGTAATCTATATATATAAAGAAGGATGTTTGTATATATGAAATCGATGAACTCAGAAACTATTGGACCGATGATTATGAAAATTGCTATGTATATGTATTTTTCTACGGAGAAGGTTTATATGGTATGCCCATTGATGTAACTCGCCACCAGGCGGCGCTGTCAAATATAGACTTCCGCCCCGTTCAACCGATTGTCATAAAAGTTGGTATGACCATGTATGTTTCCTCGAAGAAAAAGAATATGCTATGTCCATTGATGTAACTCGCCACCAGGCGGCGCTGTCAAATATCGACTTCCGCCCCGTTGAACCGATTGTCATAAAAATTGGTATGACCATGTATTTCTACTCGAAGAAAAAGAATATGCTATGCCCATTGCCCATGTAACTCGCCACCAGGTAAAGTAAGGGTTAGCCCAGCGAAGCAGGCTGGGTTCGCTAGTAATATGTAAGTAATTTATTATATAATACAGTATTATTATTTACATTATTTGGTGATAAATTATAGCTTCTTCATATAGCAAATATTTTACGCCTTATATTTTTATTTTAAATTTATTTATATATTTTAATTTTAATAAAACCCTTTTGTCAAAGTTAGATGGAAGCGTCATAAAGACATTGAGTTAGCGCACTCAGAGGACTCTTCAACCTTATTTAGAGACCGAAACAATTTTGGATTAAAATTAAAGAAACCATCAGAGCTCTACAAACATCTAAGAGTTACCAAAAGACATATCATCGATAAATCTAAAGATGATACTGTAACTTCTCTCCCAAAAGACAAAGTTGCCTCAGAGCTCGAGTCACGACTTCAATTCCATAAAAAAATTATGATAGGTGCTCAAACGAATAAAGTAGGGCTAGGATCAAGTAGGAAAGTTCAAGACATAGACATAACAAAATCTTTTATTCGACAAGACGAAAACGATAATTACCGACTCCACGAGATGAGCCTAGAAATTCAAAACGAATAGATGACCATAGAAGATTTTTGTATTCCATATATATATAAAGAAGGATGTTTGTATATATGAAATCGATGAACTCAGAAACTATTGGACCGATGATTATGAAAATTGCTATGTATATGTATTTTTCTACGGAGAAGGTTTATATGGTATGCCCATTGATGTAACTCGCCACCAGGCGGCGCTGTCAAATATAGACTTCCGCCCCGTTCAACCGATTGTCATAAAAGTTGGTATGACCATGTATGTTTCCTCGAAGAAAAAGAATATGCTATGTCCATTGATGTAACTCGCCACCAGGCGGCGCTGTCAAATATCGACTTCCGCCCCGTTGAACCGATTGTCATAAAAATTGGTATGACCATGTATTTCTACTCGAAGAAAAAGAATATGCTATGCCCATTGCCCATGTAACTCGCCACCAGGTAAAGTAAGGGTTAGCCCAGCGAAGCAGGCTGGGTTCGCTAGTAATATGTAAGTAATTTATTATATAATACAGTATTATTATTTACATTATTTGGTGATAAATTATAGCTTCTTCATATAGCAAATATTTTACGCCTTATATTTTTATTTTAAATTTATTTATATATTTTAATTTTAATAAAACCCTTTTGTCAAAGTTAGATGGAAGCGTCATAAAGACATTGAGTTAGCGCACTCAGAGGACTCTTCAACCTTATTTAGAGACCGAAACAATTTTGGATTAAAATTAAAGAAACCATCAGAGCTCTACAAACATCTAAGAGTTACCAAAAGACATATCATCGATAAATCTAAAGATGATACTGTAACTTCTCTCCCAAAAGACAAAGTTGCCTCAGAGCTCGAGTCACGACTTCAATTCCATAAAAAAATTATGATAGGTGCTCAAACGAATAAAGTAGGGCTAGGATCAAGTAGGAAAGTTCAAGACATAGACATAACAAAATCTTTTATTCGACAAGACGAAAACGATAATTACCGACTCCACGAGATGAGCCTAGAAATTCAAAACGAATAGATGACCATAGAAGATTTTTGTATTCCACTAGCTTTGAAGTGGCGCACCTTAATTTATGATTGGTCCCCAGCATTATTAAAATTCTATCTTAATCAATTCTAATTGACTCTCCCAGATCAAAGTAATTTAGTAAGATGGAGCAAAGCCACCGAAAAGTCTTGCAACATCTGTGGGGAGGCAATAGGAACCGCGAAACACCTATTAGTAGGGTGTAGGGTACTTCTAGATAAAGGTCAATACTCGCGTCGCCACGACAAGGTATTAGAAATTGTACGGGAAGCGGTTAGTCTTTCAGTAGCAAGAGCGCGGAAGGGTATAACAACCACCAAACGATCTGTAGAATTCGTAAAAGAAGGCTCTTCCAAAAAATCAAAAGCGAAGCCTTATTCAATATTGAGCGCGGCTCCTGATTGGATGACTCCGGCTCATGATGGACACGTATGAAAAGCATTACAAAATCCCTGGGGATGTTGGTGTTTCGTCATCCAGACCGGACTTATTCCTGTATTCGAAACATCTGAGGCGCGTGATACTTGTGGAGCTTACTGTTCCTTGGGAAACAAACATCCCAAGGGATTACACATTCACGCTCAGTAAGTATTACGAACTGACAAACGAACTGTCCAGGAATAAATTTATAGTTAGTTTGTACGCGGTAGAAGTGGGAGCGAGAGCTATAACAGCAAAATCTCTCTATAGCCTACTTAAAGACCTTGGCCTTTCTAGAACAAGCATCGGTTCGTTTCTAGAACGTATTTCAAATGCGTAATTGGTGGGTTCTTTCCAAATTTGGTTAGGTAGGGAGAGGAGTGTGGAGGGTGAAGGTGAGCGTTTTTGCGCATAATAAAGGGGCCCCTTAAACCTACTCCCGGGTCGCAAGTCCCAGGCACTGCTTGCACTCCTTTTCTTGCAACGCGATGGGCCCGGCACCCGTACGGTGAATACATGGATTGCTAAGAAACTTCGTCTTCTATTTGACTGTTGATATTTCTTACTTTCTATGTACAATAAAACCTCGATAAAGTAAGAACCTTTAATAATTCAAAAACAACAGAAGACTCTATTTATTTTATATTTAATTTATAAGAACCTATTTATAAAATTTCTTAAACTTAAATTAATAATCAAAAACATAAAACAAGTGTTCACTTTTTCTTTACTTTTGAAATTCCTTCCAAAATATACTTCAAGAATACTTTAAATATAACAACTAAATATAATATCATTTCTTATTATAATGAAATATAAAATTATTTTAGAAACCGCTAAATGCTTGACACAAATAAGTCCTGGACTTTTTTCGGTCGGCTAAGCTTTTAAAATAGTATTGCTTTTGTATATCCTATGTGTGTGTTTGATTTTGTCATTGTGTTTCTATATAAGTATATCGCTCATAAGTTCGACGTTAAGAACCTGAATGAATCACCATATGAAAAAAAAATCATTATCAACAAAAACCGGTAATATATTAAAAGAATCATATGTTTAAATATTTTGTTTCCCCTGAGATTTAACTTATCAAGGATGACTGTATTTGTATTTTGATAAAATAAATTGTTGATCAAATTTACTAAACGATAAAATACAATTAAATTTTCCCAATTTATGTAATTAATATCCTTTAAACAGTTTGAGTAACACGAATATTCTAGAGTGAAATATTATAAATACCATATACATACAGATACATATACCGATCAATCGACGTGTTTGGTAATAGTGTTTAAAGTACAGTACACAAGTACATACTTGCACCTGCAAAAAATCATTTTTACTTGTAGCATTATTGATAACAGTTAAAAATAAAGTTTCAATTAATTCAACATGTTTGATATTGTCTAAAAGTTCTACCCTCAATCTGTGTTTATATTTCAACTAGAAACTTTTCAAATAAATTAAAACAACACATGCCTGTTTCATTTAGAAAAGGGTTGATAATATTAAAGAGGTAATATAAGAATAATTACTTATTATGTAAAATTGAAAAGTCACATTAATTGGATCAATAGGTAAAATTGGTAGAAAAAAAAATTAATTTACGATACCACGGGAGTATTACTACTTCCTTAGAGAAGATCAGAATGAAGCTATTATTAAGTTATATTTTGTACGGTGTTTATAGGATTCAAAAGCCTCAACCCTGTACCTTATTCTCTCTTTATCTTTAGTATGTTCTCTTATTCCGAATTGGTGGCAAATTGGTGGCAAAAAAAAATCTTCTTCTCTTCTCAATCTTCTTTTTTTATAGATGGCATGACACCATTACCATTAGATTGATCTTTTACTTGTTTGTTACATATTTTAATAAACTAAATATATTATTCTTGATGTAATATATTATTCTTATAACATTATTAATATTTAAACAAAATTTTAAATGTTTACTGTACTGTACAAAAGTTGGCATTTTGAAATTAAACCCTTGAACCCTTTTTAATTGAAGCACACATTTCGGTGTTTATATCTTGTAAATAATAGACCTTTATAGCGGTATAATTTAATTTAAAATTGTTTGCAGAAACCACCAACGAATAAATAACAGAATCTGAAACTTCAGTCCATTCTTTAATTACAACATAAACATCAAATGTTGTGTATTTCTGTATTTTTATTGAATAACATAATGCACTAAGTCCATCAAGTCCCGCGCAATTTTATATTTTAGAGAATATTTTTATATAAATGTAAAAGAATTTTTACATCAATAGTTAAAGGAGTTTTTTATAACAAAGAACCTCTAAAGTAGCCTTGTTGCTATCATATCATAGATGTGACAGTGTTCTAAAAGTTTCGTGTGGGTTTCGAAATAAATTCCCGGAATCCGAGGAGCAGTCTATTTAATCTTGGGACAAAATAAAATTAAAAGTGTATGCATATTGTAGCTACTGTTCTTACATTCCCAATACTTTCGAGGGCAATGTAATTTATTTAACACGTCTTTTGTCTGTACTTAAGCCACAAATTTACCACAAACTTTAAATTTATTTTTAAATTTTTTTTTCTGCCCGCCGGGCGGAAAATAGGTATTTTTTATTTTTTTTTCATATGAAAACCTTTTCCTGACAATCAGGAACACATTAAAAAAAATATCCAATTTGGTAAAGTCGTCCTGAAGTTACATGCGACATACATTTCGGCAATTCATTTTTATTTATATAGGTAGATGTATTTATTTTAACTGTCAATACGGATACATTTTATAGAAAATATAAGATTACATATATTTGAATTAGGAATTTGTCATTCATAAGTAAATCGTACTCTTAGTGTGATTAAATCGGATGTATATAAATTTGTGGTATTTAAATAGATGGGGATGATAAAGAGAACCAGATAGATGTCTATGTTATACAAATATGATATGAATGAAAATATAGGTTCAAAATCTGTCCATTTCATTAGTATTAGTAGAATGTTTTTGTACAGAACTATTGATAGGTACAATGAAACTACCTCTGTTTGTGACAGAAATAATCCTGCCATCCACGCAGTACTATTCATACGTAAAAAGGCATTCAAGGCCTTGAAAAAGTCAAAGAAAGGATTTCTAAATAAAAAGATTTAGGAAAATGAATAAAGTACTTGGGAATATGGGGCGTATTTAAAAGATATAGATATATATAGAAATCTAAATATGAAAAAAACCGGTGATCTTTGGGGTATGTCAGTAAAATTACTAATAAGTATTATAAATGATATTGCTCCACAATTATCCTTAATTTTTAACAAATGTATTGAAACCGGTACTTTCCCAGATTTAATGAAAAATAGTAAAGTAGTTCCTTTGTTCAAAAGTGGCGATAGACTAGAACCCGGAAATTATAGACCTATCTCTATTTTACCTATTTTAAGTAAAATCTTCGAAAAAATTATACTAAACCAAATGTCAGAATTTGTTTGTAGCAATGAAATCATGCATAGTGAACAATATGGTTTCACCAAAGGCAAATCAACAACTGATGCGGGTGCCGCGCTTCTTAAGCACATTTACGACGCATGGGAAAAGTCACAGAATGCAATCGGAGTGTTTTGTGATTTATCTAAAGCCTTTATTGCGTGGACCATCAAACACTACTTTGCAAACTTAATCACTACGGTGTGCGTAGTGCTGCGCTTGATCTTATTGCCTCTTACTTGAATCAAAGAGTTCAGACGGTTGATGTAAATAATTGTAAATCGGTTGGATCTCATCTAAAAATGGGTGTTCCACAAGGATCTGTTAGCTTTTATACATGTAGTAGTTTGGTTTTGACTAAAAATAAAGATATAATTTGTTGATTTGACTAAAACAATTGAATCTCTGTATAGAAGTTTAATTGATAAAATAAATGTAATATTGGATACTGATTTGAATAAGAATAAGAAGTATATAAATCGCAGCTCGGGTAAGAGAAGGCATTGTGTGAAATTGGGAGTACAAGTTGTGGGGTGGTATTATTGTGATAAAAGTGCAACAGTTATAATAAACCGCTGAGTGTGAGATCGAGAAACTAAGTTGTGTAACAGTGATAATTAAGTGTTTAAATGGTAAACAGTTTAGTGTATTTGTGAACAGTGTCATAAAGTGCTTTAAAGAATAGAACGACTGTCGTTGGCGATTCTTTGTGGTAAGAGAGTTCTAATAGTTCAGAAGTGGGATTCACTCGGGCATTAAAACCACAAACTACCTACAAGATAAGTTTATTGAAGCTACAAAATCACATCAAGCAAAAAAAATGAAGTGATATTATTATTTGAAACGCATACTACAAGATAATAACAAAGAAGTTCCAGAATCAATACAATCAATCAATAGTTGATAATCAATGGTTGTAAATCAATCAATCAAGTTAAATTTGTTATCTCAAAACTTCAAAATTGAGATCTACCCACATATCAAGAAAATCGAGTGAAAATACCTATTTAATCGCTTATGCAAGTCGTTTATTAGATTATATGACAAACCAATAGAAGAATTCTAATGAAGAAAGAAGGAAATGAGAAATTATGGCGGTGACAACGCGGCGCGAATGGCGGTAATGGCACGGCGCGAATGGCGGTAATGTCGCGGTGTGAATGGCGGTAATGGCGCGGCGCGGATAGCGGTGATGGCGTAGCGCGGATGGCGGCTATGGCGCGGGGCGGATGGCGATGAAGGCGCAGCGCGGTTGGCGCTGATGGTGTCGATGTTGCTGATGGTGTTGATTGCGGTCATGGCGATGGCAGCTATGGTAGCGGTGCTGGCATGGCACGTGGCGAGCAACACGTTGATGTCTGCGCAATTTATCCATCATCGATCACGTCACAGCATAAAGGTGATTCGTTTCGATTTACATCCAATTTTTGCGCTAAATACTCGCTAGTTAAAGAAAATTAAGCGATTGAATATAGTGGTAAGCACTTTATTATTATTGTTGAGATAACTAGTATTGAGAATAGCGATCAACCTTCACGATCTTGTTTTTTTAAAATTTTTATTGATAATTATTTCACTTTAACTTGATGTATTTTGTTACGTATTATGATAAGGCGCGAAATTATTTTATCCCGGATTTTCGTAAACGTGAGTGTTTGTTTTAAACTTGGAACATAATGTTTTAAACTTTTGTTTTAAATAATTCCGTTTTAAATTCGGTATTCTTAGCTATTATTTGTGCTTATTTATGTGTTAATTCAATTCGGTATTCTTTATTATATTATTATTTACGTATTAATTCAATTCGGTATTCTTAGCTATTATTTGTGCTTATTTATGTATTAATTCAATATATTTAATATGTAGAATACATTAAGATGATAAAAGTAATTACTTTGAATAGTTTTCTAAAAAGTATTATATGTGGATGAGGGTTTTGTTGTCTGATCACTCACATGAGGCCGATAAGCCAACTTCCGAGTAGTATTTGGTACATTGAGGGTATTGAACTGACTAAGACTAGTGACATCAAATGCTCACATGAGGCCGATAAGCCAAATGATGAGTGTAGCATTTGAGGTATAGGGACATCAAGCGCTCACATGAGGCCGATAAGCCAATTTTTGAGTAGCGTTTGAGAAGATCAAATACTCATATGAGGCCGATAAGCCAACTTCTGAGTAGTATTTGGTACATTGAGGATATTGAACTGACTATGACTATGACTGATTATGATTTATGAGGCAAAATTTTTGTGGCCAGTAGATATTTTTTTTTTGAATGAGGCTGCTGAGCCAGATTAAACACGTAATCAGACAACTTATACCAATTGATTATTATAGTTGAAATTGTTAAGTCTATAAATTTTAAAACATTCTCTAAATTGGAGGACCAATTATTTATATATGATGGCCGAAAAATGTGTAAATATTAATGTATCATAATATATAGACTTTAGATTAGATTTTGTGAATTTACAATTATAATAATTAGATTTACAAATTACTTCAGAATTAATATTGTAAGTAAATGGTTTTTGATAACGAGCGGACTCGTTATGTTTAGGATGGCCGAGCTGTTAGCTTTTATACATGTAGTAGTTTGGTTTTGACTAAAAATAAAGATATAATTTGTTGATTTGACTAAAACAATTGAATCTCTGTATAGAAGTTTAATTGATAAAATAAATGTAATATTGGATACTGATTTGACTAAGAATAAGAAGTATATAAATCGCAGCTCGGGTAAGAGAAGGCATTGTGTGAAATTGGGAGTACAAGTTGTGGGGTGGTATTATTGTGATAAAAGTGCAACAGTTATAATAAACCGCTGAGTGTGAGATCGAGAAACTAAGTTGTGTAACAGTGATAATTAAGTGTTTAAATGGTAAACAGTTTAGTGTATTTGTGAACAGTGTCATAAAGTGCTTTAAAGAATAGAATGACTGTCGTTGGCGATTCTTTGTGGTAAGAGAGTTCCAATAGATCTATTCTAGGCCCTTTCTTATTTTTACTCTATATTAATGATTTGCCTTTTTACGTAAAAGGACTATGTGACATTGTACTTTTTGCTGATGATACCTCACTTATTTTTAAAGTTGATCGTAATAATGCTAATTTTGACAAAGTTAACTGTGCTCTGTCACGTGTTCTTCATTGGTTTGAAATTAATAATTTGACATTAAATACTTAAAAAAACTAAATGCATGGAATTTACACTTCCTAATGTAAAAAGTCAAGATTGTAGTTTATTCCTTAACAATGAAGTGTTAGAACTGACTGACTCGACAACTTTCTTAGGTATAACTTTAGATAAAAAGCGCCAGTGGAACCCCCATCTCTCGACACTCGCAAGCAAACTTAGCTCAGCCGTCTTTGCAATTAAAAAAGTAAGACAATTAACAGACGTTAATACGGCTCGACTCGTTTATTTTAGTTATTTTCATAGTATATTGTCTTACGGTATCTTACTATGGGGCAGCGCTGCCGAAATTAATTCTATATTTATTTTACAAAAACGAGCTATACGGGCTATTTGTAACTTAAAAGCTAGAGACTCCCTAAGGGAAGTTTTTAAAGAAATCGGTATTCTTACGGTCGCTTCTCAATACATTTTTAATAACTTACTATATATACGCCAAAATTTAAATGACTATAAAAAAAACAGCGACAGACATACAATCAATACAAGAAATAAAAATAGGCTCGTAACGCCTAAATTTCGACTTCAAAAAGTTAAGAAATCCTTCATGGGCTTGAGTGTACGCATATATAATAAGGTTCCACAAGATATCTTAGATCTTCCTTTTCTTGGTTTCAAATCTAAAATTAAAGGTATATTATTAAATAAATCTTACTACAACATTCAAGAGTTTTTGGTTGATCGAAATGTGTGGAACTTGGGTCATTGACTCATTTGCAGGGTTGATGTTATAATTTATAAGTCAAACATTGTTAAATTTTATTTAAAAAGAGCAACTGTTGAGTTTCTGGCCAGCTCTTCTCAGCAGAACAGCATTCCGAGCTGGTGGTAGCTTACTCACAGACTGACTATACTGACCAATTTAATGTAATTCACGATTCAAAAGTGCGTGTAAATGCCTACTTGAATAAAGATATTTTGAATTTGAATTTGAATTTAGCACTTCGGAAAATAATATGAGGACAACAACATTATTTATCTATTTGTTGATATCCTTCTGAAACAATATAAGAGTCTAAAATAATATTAGAATTATCAAAATGTTGCAATCGAAAAGGATTTAGGATAACATTTTTTGTAATATAAAAAAAATATATAGGTTGATTGTTCTAAGCACCAGAGATAAATATTCAAATTCTTGTGATTTACTTATGTTCAGTAAATAAATAAATAAATAAATAAAAAGCCATTTATTCCATATTTCCTACCTATATACATTTGGATTTTTGTTAGTAAATTGCTTAAATTATTGTTAGTTTTCCTTATCCTATTATATTTCCCTCTTTGGGTAAAGGCCTCCTCCAGCTTCTTCCACGCTTCTCTATCCTTACTTATGGTGATCCAGTCAGTTCCTGTCACCTGCACTATGTCATCAGCCCACCGTCTGATTGGTCTGCCAACATTTCTTTTTCCTCTTGGGCCCTTCCATCTCGTGACTTCTATGGTCCATTTTTTTTTGTGTAGCGGGAGATGTATCCGGCCCACCTCCACTTTAATGTCAATGCATGTGCGAGTGCGTCAGTGACTTTGGTTATCTCTCTTATTGCTTCACTCTTCACCTTGTGCACTCTTCTAATTTTTAGCATGCTCCTTTCCATTGCCCTTTGAGTACATTTGATTTTATGTTTTACTCTGTTTGTGAATATCCAAGTATGACAGCCGTACAATAAACAAGGTAAGATACATGTGTCGAAAACAGTCTTTTTCAAGTGCAAATTATAATTTCCTTTTAGAATTTCTTTCAATGACCAATATTTGTTCCATGTTACGTTAATTCTTCTTGTTACCTCCTCTTCATTTCTGGTTTTATCTAATGTTATCTGTTTTCCCAAATATATGTATTTGTTGACATATTCTATGTTGTTCCCTTTTATCACAATTGGACTCTTATGGTTGTTAGTCATTATTTTAGTTTTGTTTACGTTCATTTCTAAACCTACTTTGTAGCTTTCATGGTCAAGTGATCTCATCATTTCTTCTAGATCCCTAGATGTTTCGGCTAATTTAACTATGTCATCAGCAAATCTGAGATGGTTTAGATAGGATCCATTTACTTGCACGACTTTTTTGGACCAGTCTAAATTCTTAAATATATCTTCAAGGACCGCTATAAAAAGCTTTGGTGATAGAGGATCTCCCTGTCTGACTCCTCTTTCTATTTTAATTTCTTCACCTCTTGTTTCTAGTTTTACTTTGCTTGTACTATGTGCATAGATGTATTTTAAGATGTTAATGTATTTTTGTTCAACATTCGAACTTTGTAGTGCTTTCCAGATGTAGCAGTGACTGATGCTGTCAAAAGCTTTGCTGTAGTCTACAAACGCCAAGTACAGAGGTCTATTAAACTCACGATATTTTTCTACAATTTGTTCTAGTGCTTGTATGTGATTAATCGTGCTGAATCCTGATCGGAAGCCTGCTTGCTCCTTTGGTTGCTGTTTGTCAATGTCTTGTGCTATTCTTTGTAGTAATATGGAAGAGAATAGCTTATAGACACTTGCTAGCAGGCTAATGGGCCTGTAGTTTCCTATATCTAAAGGATTCCCTTTTTTGAAGAGAAGAATTATGTCGGATGTGCACCATTGTGTGGGTACGGTTTCTGTTTCTAGCACCATATTGAATAGTTGCGACAGGTGGCGAACTAATATTGGTGCACCTATCTTCAGAACTTCGTTACACAGTCCGTCTGGTCCAGGGCTTTTGTCCGTCTTTAACCGCTTTATGTGTTCGTAAACTTCTATGTCTTCGATGGGTTTTATGTAGGTCGTACTACTTTTGTGATTTGGCTGGATTTCGGTTTTAGTGTTATTTCTGTTTCGGTATAGGTCTTGATAGAATTTGGTTGCAAGGTGTATAACGTCATCCCTTGATTTTGTTTGCACTGAATTTTGTTCAAGTTTTTGTATCCATGTTTTGTATGCGATTAATTCCTTGTAAGCTTTTTTGGTACTTTTAAAATTGTTTATATTTTTGGTAATGACTTCATGTCTGTATCTGCTGTAGTCTTTCCTAATAGATTTTTTCGTTTCTTTATATATTATTCTAAGTTCGTTTTTCATATCTTTCGTTTTAGGTTTTGTGAGTGTTAATTCGGTACGTCTTTTTATTAGTTGTTCAGTCTCTTTGCTCAGTACTTTATGTTGTTTTATTTTGTCTGAGATATTTGACTTCAAACTCTCCGTTATGCCCTTATGTAACTGGTTATAATATGTTTGAATATCCATTTGTTCGGCTCGTTTTATTTCTAGATTTGTTTTTAGGCATTCAATATAGTTTTTTACTTCATCTTCTGTCTTTGGTAATTTTGGTGGTATTATAAAATTTCTTCTACTTTTTATTTGTCTATTAAGAAGTAATGTAGCTCTCAATGGTCTATGATCTGAGGAAAACTGTATATTATTTAATACCTCAATATTCGTTATTAGCTTGGGTTTGTTTGTCATTATGAAATCAATTTCGTTTTTTGTTTTCTGGTCAGGTGATATCCAAGTCCATTTACGGTTTCCTTTTTTTCTTAAAAAATGTATTCATTATGGATAGTTTATATTGGAAAGCATAACTTATAAGACGGTCACCTCTTCCATTGCGTTGTCCAAACCCATGAAGGCCCATAACAGGATGGTGATCTATAATTGGGCAACCTATTTTAGCATTAAAGTCTCCCATTACTATCACTTTCTCATCTGCTAGTCCGTGGGCTGTTTCAATTTCGCTGTAGAATTGCTCAATTTCATCTTCGGATGATCTTTCTGTTGGGGCATATACTTGTATTAATGATATAGCAATATTGTCAAATTTTAATTGCAAGAGTGCTACCCTTTCAGAAATTCCTGAAAAGTTTTTTATGTTATCTTTGTACTTTTTCTTTACTAGAAAACCTACTCCATGTAACCCTTTGGTTTGCCCGATGTAGCAAAAATAATCCAATATATATAATCCTGGTGTTCTTCAATATTGCAGCCCATTTTTCTGACTTCTGCTAGTCCTAAGATGTCACAATTAACATTTTTTAGGGCATAATTTAGTTCGAGGTATCTTTCTGTTGATGATAGGGATTTTACATTATAAGTACAAATTTTTAAGACGTTTTCTTTGTCTTCGTATTTATTGTTTTTAAGTGTTGGGTAGTGGTCTAATTCCCCACGAGGACCAGTCGGCTTGGGGAATGTTGTATTTCTTAGTTTAGTTTGTTCTGGCTTATGTATTGTTGAGTTCCGGTGGCTGATGGTTGTATCCTATGCTTGTTGTTCTGGGTGGGGATTTTTAGTTGGCAGGGAATTGCTTCTGTTCCTCAGTAAGTCAAATGCGTTTAACCTATTTGTTTTTGCTGTTGTTTGTTGTTTATTGTTTAGGCCGTTCCGTAGCATTGGGCGAGGTTGATAGGTCTCTTTTTCGCCTTCCGTTTTCAGTTTTCCCCTCCTTGATGACTAGTTTATCATAATTTATGTAAGCATAATTTCCCTTTGCCCTTTCCTCTTCTAATTTGGTCTGTAGTTCCCTCCTCTTGTCGAGGACCTCCTTAGGGTAGTCTTCGGAACCATAGACATTTTTAAGTTGTTTTTTGTTTTTCAAGATTTCATTTTTTTTCCAGTTGTTAACAAATGATACGAGTACCGGCCGAACCTTTCCACTATTCCTGTCGGGATTTCCAATTCTGTAGATAGTATTTATATCATTATTTTCAAGGGAAATATTTAGATTATCTTTTAGTTGCGTTGTTACTATTTCCATAAGAGCATCGGGTCGACTTTTCACACTCTTTTATTCCGTATAAAATTATGTTGTTTATTTTCCTATGTTTTTCAAGGTAATATATTTTTTCTTTTAATATCTGGTTTTCTGTCCTTAGTTCTTGTATTTCTCTTGAAAATGGCACTAATTTTTCATCAATCTGAGCGATAATGTTTTTGGTTTGATTTGACATTTCAATTTTTATTTGGTCGAGCAATGTTTGGTTATCCATTTCTGATTATAATTGTCTCTTCCTTGAAATGGAACGTAATTGTGTGAACGCAGTTTTTTAAGTTGTTAGGTTGGTACACCGCACTAATGTCTGTGTCTGTGGTAGTTGTTATTTGACAGATAACCTTTAAAAACTTCGTTGTTTTTTGTTCACTTTTATTGTTTATTCACCCACTTTTCACTTAGTTTTTCGTTTTATACAGCGCCGTGGCACGTTACGAACCGGATTATGATAATTTTTCACAAGATAGGTAGGTATTTACACAGTTTTCGTATCGGTAAGCGGAGCTCAATAACACTACGTATTTACGTCTACACAACCGGAACCGGAATCATTCATGTTCAGTAAACGGATATTTATTAATTAAATTAGTCAAGGAAGAACATTTATCTTAAACTAAATTTTCTTGAAAATTTGGCCTATAAAATATATAAATATATAATTTTGTATAAATTCTCAAGCAAAATTTTAAAACCACTAACTAAATTCGAAGATATTTTTGGTGCCAGCAACGCGTAAAACGGAATTTGAAATGAGTTCCCTTTTGAGGTGGAACTTCGTTGCGTTTAATTTCTAGTAATCTGCCCGTTTTTACGGACTTGGATGCATTCAAAAATGTTATTTAGCAATTACATTTCTAGGAAAGCTTTTTGCCTGATTTAAGAGTAAATGAAATTGCCAGTTTGTGGTGTGTAACGCAGTAGCTTTATATATCGTTATATCCCTAAGACATTTTAAGAAGTATTTTACTATAAATATAATAATGTATTACACAAAAAATTAAAACGTGTGACATGAGTTGTTGCTAATAAATAATAATATCATATTATTAAAAAATAATAAAACAACACCTATATTTGTAATATTTTTATTATTCATAAAAATCTGTGAAACTTGATTCAATCTTATGAGGTTTTAGCTTTTCTTAATTCAATTTTTACTCGACAACTCTGGATGTCTATTGGTTAGATTTTTTTTGTAATCTATTTGCTATGACAGTAAATTTTACACAAAGTTGAAATAATAATTTTATGAATTTTTCACTTTTCTTATGGAGTTTGTTTAATCTGTTGATTAAGTTCATGTTAATTGTTATTTTAAATCTCTATTTTTATTTTTCCAAAAATAATGGTCAATCTATTGAAACATTGTAATTGTCTAATAATAAATGCATAAAAGCCTAATAAACATGGTGTTCTTCTTGTTACCGCCACTTTGGTGAGTTTTGTGCATTTTTTCTTTTATATTCACAGACGCCATTTGCATTTTTATATTTTTAAAGTAAAACTTTTATTACATCGTCTCAAACTTTTTCGTCTGTGTGTTGCATGTCGCGTGACGGTCGGCCGCGGAGTAGGGATAAAGTGAAAGGCGCTCGTATCGATGCGGTTTTTACTAGATACATTGAAAAAATCGAATGTAAGTCACTGTTCACGTATTTTAGTTACCATAAAATATTGGTTACATTTATAAACTGTGAAATTCATGATGAAGATGGAATTGATAATAGAATGATTGAAAATAATTGAAAAACGGATCAAAATGACTCAACGATTATAAAATATTGTTTTCAGTGTTTTACTATGTGTATATCATCTAAATAATTGTTAAGTATTATGTATGTCGTACTCTAAGACACAGAGTTCAATAAAAATATTAGTTGGAGACCTAGTCTACTTTTATCATTTCCCATTATCATTCCCATTTTCTAAGTATAAAATTAAGATTGATGAAGCAATTTTTATACCCTTAATGGAATATTATTCCGAAAATTTTTAGTTAAATGTCTATAATGTGAAAAAAAGTTTCACTTTTACGGTGGTTTCATAAAGCCACACAAGTTTTTTTTTCCAATTTTTATGGTTTTTTCGCAATTTTACCATACTTTTGCTTCACAATTTGGGGCAATTGGTCAAACTGGTTATTAATTCATTATCTTTTTTTGCTTTTTAAGGCGATATTCTATTTTGCATACATTTGAATTACTTAATTCAAATGCCGGAAGCATAAAAAGTTAGCATTGAACGACTACAAGATCTGCTTATTAATGAAAGCAAAATAAAAGATTTATTTTCTGTAACCGGAGTTATTGGTGACATAGTTGATATTATTTAGAAAAAAGAAACTAATAACGGTAATTTTTGGACCTTGTTCTTAAAAAAAAACACACATGAAGAGTTGGTTTATACTAAAAAAAATCATTTGTATTTCAGCACCAGGTATATTCTTTTATTTTTTTAAATTAACAATTACGTGATATATTTGATTTTATGATTTTTGATTATGATGATGACGTCTGGTATTTTTTTAACTACAATTTTAACCTTCAGTACAATGAAATTAAGAACAATATATTATATTTTATTATTTTAGTAAGAGAACAATTCAGTGAAAGTTGGTTACTATTCACATAATTTTTAAATATTGCCTGAATTATTTATTCTTTTCAGTTTTTAATAGTCATTTATAACAGCAATAAAATCTACCAATAAACATTACTAAAATTGTTAAATAAACATTAATAAGTAATGTTTTAATATTGGCGTTTCACAATTGTGAAAATGAAAATAGTTCCGTCCAAAGACAAAACCTTTGTACAACCATTGCTATAACTTAAATTAAACTTGTGTGGTTTTATGAAACCACCGTAAAAGTGAAACTTTTTTTCACATTATAGACATTTAACTAAAAATTTTCGGAATAATATTCCATTAAGGGTATAAAAATTGCTTCATCAATCTTAATTTTATACTTAGAAAATGGGAATGATAATGGGAAATGATAAAAGTAGACTAGGTCTCCAACTAATATTTTTATTGAACTCTGTGTCTTAGAGTACGACATACATAATACTTAACAATTATTTAGATGATATACACATATTAAAACACTGAAAACAATATTTTATAATCGTTGAGTCATTTTGATCCGTTTTTCAATTATTTTCAATCATTCTATTATCAATTCCATCTTCATCATGAATTTCACAGTTTATAAATGTAACCAATATTTTATGGTAACTAAAATACGTGAACAGTGACTTACATTCGATTTTTTCAATGTATCTAGTAAAAACCGCATCGATACGAGCGCCTTTCACTTTATTCCTACTCCGCGGCCGACCGTCACGCGACATGCAACACGCAGACGAAAAAGTTTGAGACGATGTAATAAAAGTTTTACTTTAAAAAATAATATAGAATATATATTATAGAAAAATAAAGATATACCAGTGCATTTTAACGACCGTCACTTTATCTAAGATGTAATCTAGAGGACGAGATTAGCCTTAGATTGAACATTAAGAGCGTCTGAAGCAAGCTCTGACTTCACTTTGCATATCATGGTAAGCTTTTTAAATTAAAATGGAAACATTTATATGAAATATAATTAACTAAACTAAAATACCATTTAAAAATATTTTTAAAGTTAAACTTTTATTACATCGTCTCAAACTTTTTCGTCTGTGTGTTGCATGTCGCGTGACGGTCGGCCGCGGAGTATTGATAAAGTGAAAGGCGCTCGTATCAATGCGGTTTTTACTAGATACATTGAAAAAATCGAATGTAAGTCACTGTTCACGTATTTTAGTTACCATAAAATATTGGTTAAATTTATAAACTGTGAAATTCATGATGAAGATGGAATTGATAATAGAATGATTGAAAATAATTGAAAAACGGATCAAAATGACTCAACGATTATAAAATATTGTTTTCAGTGTTTTACTATGTGTATATCATCTAAATAATTGTTAAGTATTATGTATGTCGTACTCTAAGACACATAGTTCAATAAAAATATTAGTTGGAGACCTAGTCTACTTTTATCATTTCCCATTTTCTAAGTATAAAATTAAGATTGATGAAGCAATTTTTATACCCTTAATAGAATATTATTCCGAAAATTTTTAGTTAAATGTCTATAATGTGAAAAAAAGTTTCACTTTTACGGTGGTTTCATAAAACCACACAAGTTTTTTCAATTGTAAGTAAAGCAGTTTTTTTTTGGGAAAGCATAGGAATTTGCAAGTAAGTTTGCAATTTAACTTATCTCTTGGAAGTAATTTAATAGTAATTATTTTAAAGCCAATCTAAATATAAATAATAATTGAATTCAAATATGTAATATATGTTTAAAAATATTTATAAATATAATTATATATGAACATATATTAAGCTTATTTTAATTTTAAATATATATAGATTGAAAAATATACAGATACGGTCAGGGATTCGAACCGGAGACCTGTGGGAGATCATCTCGTCGCTGGACCAATAAATAAACTTATTGCGATACGATAACAAAATTTTTAAGGAGATATAGAGATAGAGTGACAGGACGGTTTCCCGGAGGTCGCGGGTTCAAATCCTTGATAGTTATGTAATAAGATAAGAAAATGTCCATTCTAAAATTTTTCATTTTCTCATTTTTCTCATTTTTTGATTTCTGTTAAAAAGGTACATAATTAATCAAAGTTTGTTTATTTTGCAGGTAAAATGTCAAGTTGCCGTAAAATTTGCAATTTTTCAAGATAGACTTAAATGGTTCGGAACTTTTCGAGACAGGACATTTAACTCTTTGCAGCAGTTGAATCTCTTGTAATTGTAATGTAGATCCCTAGTTATGTAATTCGTATTTTTAGTAAATATATATATGTCGCAGATCACGATAATTTAACGATAATTAGTAACTCAATTGATATCATTGTAACAGTGGGGTGTGAACGCCGTGACGTATTGAGTCACGTGATCGGAATCGTTTGGAGGGGCACCGGAGACATTTTAAATATCCGAGAGCATCGAGACGAGAGGATTATTGATTAGTGTGAGCCTTAGAGTTCGGACCCCCCCAAACGGGACCGGTGGTTCACGAAACTCTGATAATTGTATACCTACTAAGTAATTTGTGATTACCTACATTTAATACAAGTAATTGTCATATTGTGTCTGTGTGGTTTAATTGCCTGAGACCTACGCTTCGGATCCTGTACCAGAAGACTCCATCAATACCGAACAAGCCACCAATATACCTTCTATCTCCGACATCAGAAGTGGGATTCACTCGGGCATCAAAACCACCAACTACCCGCGAGATAAGTTTATTGAAGCTACAAATAACGTCAAGCAAGAAATGAAGTGATTTTATTATTTGAAAAGCACACTACAAGATAATAACAATGAAGTTCTAGAATCAATGCAATCAATCAATAGTTGATAATCAATGGTTGTAAATCAATCAATCAATCAAGTTAAATTTATGTTATCTCAAAACTTTAAAATTGAGATCTACCCACATATCAAGGAAATCGAGTGAAAATACCTATTTAATCGCTTATGCAAGTCGTTTATTAGATTATATGACAAACCGTTGGAAGAATTCTACGAAAGAAGGATTCGTTGCTAATGAAGAAAGAAAGAAATGAGAAATTATGGCGGTGACAACGCAGCGCGGATGGCGGTGATGGCGCGGCTCGGATGGCGCTGATGGCGCTGATGGCGCCGATGGCGCTGATGGTGCTGATGATGGTGACGGTGTTCGTGACGATGGCAGCTATGGCAGCGGTACTGGTATAGTGCGGTGCGAGCAACGCGTTGATGTCTGCGCAATTTATCCATCATCGATCACGTCACAGCATAAAGGTGATTCGTTTCAATTTACTTACGTTTCAAGTGCTAAATGCTCGTTAGTCAAGAAAATCAATTCATTTAGACAGACATCAAATGTAAAGTTTAAGTGTTTCAGTGTATCCGATCTTTATTAATTATTTTCTGAGATACGATATTAAAAAAGTCTGTTGTAATTTGAGAATTTTGGACGTCAATGTTGACGATGATAATAATGATAATTGTTCTGTTGCTGGCTGTTCTGATGATAATGATAATTCATACGATGTCTATTTTACTTGACGCCAATGATGGTTGTCTATCTTGACTTGACGCCAATGCGGGTTGTCTATCTTGACTTGACGCCAATGATGGTTGTCTATCTTGACTTGACGCCAATGCGGGTTGTCTATCTTGACTTGACGCCAATGATGGTTGTCTATCTTGACTCCTATGCGGGATGTCTATCTTGACTCCAATTAGTCGAATCTCATAGTGTACTTTGATTAAGTTTGGTTCTATGCCTGTAACAGCTTCAGTTATTATAACTATCGATTTTAGAATGATTCATGATTATTTATGTGGTCAGAAAGGCCGAGCGAAGTGACATCTACAGTTGTATATTGTTTGGATTTCAGATAAATATGCACACGAGGACGTGTGACTTGTCAGTATGGCCGTGTCGCAGATCACGATAATTTAACGATAATTAGTAACTCAATTGATACCATTGTAACAGTGGGGTGTGAACGCCGTGACGTATTGAGTCACGTGATCGGAATCGTTTGGAGGGGCACCGGAGACATTTTAAATATCCGAGAGCATCGAGACGAGAGGATTATTGATTAGTGTGAGCCTTAGAGTTCGGACCCCCCCAAACGGGACCGGTGGTTCACGAAACTCTGATAATTGTATACCTACTAAGTAATTTGTGATTACCTACATTTAATACAAGTAATTGTCATATTGTGTCTGTGTGGTTTAATTGCCTGAGACCTACGCTTCGGATCCTGTACCAGAAGACTCCATCAATACCGAACAAGCCACCAATATACCTTCTATCTCCGACATATAAAAAAAAGAAATCTTAAAGATATACTCGTTAGAAGAAGATAGATAATTATTAAAAACGTATATTTAAGGGGACTTGGTTTATCCATTACACGTATATTTGTAGGGGCTATATTTTTTGTCTATTTATATTTAAAGTCTGTGCGCACTCCACGCTGGACCTAGTGTTTTTTTAATTGAAATGAAATTATAGTAAATAAGGACAATAAATCGGTTATTTCAAGAATCGGTATGGTCGTAATTTAAATAAAATGGTATATTATTAAGATGAGTAATCATAAAATATATTTAGTTTTATGTGATCTTGGCGAAGTATTTTGTGTGAACATTCCAATAGACGTATGTATAAAATCATTTGACTGTATATTTAAAAATTACTATGAAAACTGTTACATGCGGTTTGAAAGGAATATGTAATAAATAAATCAAATCCTTAAAGTACAACTATTTGGTCACTTGTCAGTATTCCTTATTCCTTCCTTATTCCTTATTCCTTCCTTATTCCTTAATCCTTCCTTATTCCTTATTCCTTCCTTCACGGTATTTCATTTTCACGTTATTCAAAAATAAAACGAATCGAGCTGTAACTACTATATTGTTATAACTGTATCTACTATAAATGGGTTATTAAAATGTCTTACATTCATATGACAGACAAACAAACAGACACATTTTTAAATACTTTTAGGTAAAAAGTGTCATTCAATTATATTCTCAAAATAAAATATTCTATTTCAATTTATATTGTCAAAATAAAATATTTTTAAATAAAAATTGGGTTAAAAGAAATTGGAAAAAACTACAAGTGTTGTTCTAACACCTTCGCCGTTTTTAAACAAAGGTCAATGTCAAAATAGCAATTTCTTAATATCATTAACAGCTATGTTAAGACGTAATAAGCCCGCAAAAGTTATTTAATTTGTTCGACAGTTAAAGCGAGTTACGATTGATGCCAAGTTTTGAAAATCCAATTAAGACACTGTCTTAATAATAATCCAATTAAATTTGCTTAAAAAAATTGTTATTCATTTTATATTTTTGAGTTAAATCATTGTTATGTCTCAACTAAAAATGTATAAAAAACATATAATTGATTTGAATACATTTTTATTTCATTAACAAAAATCTTATCTAATTTATTATTTTATAATCATGATTGTTTAATATGCCTACAGAGTACTTATATAA
Source organism: Napeogenes sylphis (assembly GCA_959347405.1). Lineage (NCBI taxonomy): Eukaryota > Metazoa > Arthropoda > Insecta > Lepidoptera > Nymphalidae > Napeogenes > Napeogenes sylphis. The sequence goes on from OY365785.1 coordinate 24,242,794, forward strand.
GAACGCCTTTGCTCTCTCCAACAACAACGACAGTGTAGAATGGTGGGGCCAGAAAAAAATCTTTGTGGAATACCAAGTGCGACACTAACTGTTCAAATTTGTTACAATTAGCTACATAAAAAATGTATTTTTGTTTTATTTTTGTGTTAGGAATAATAAAATATATATTTTTTTTTTAGTTAAAATAGGTTCGCATATAATTACAGCCTGCCTGATATTAAGTACTGTAGACTACCATGTCAAACCTTTTCCTCTGAAGAAGGTACCTGTTAACTCTTGATTTGTATATGTATATGTGAATAGATGGTTTCCGGCTCGGTTTCTAGTCGTTCGGCGTTGGAAGGGAATTGGCAAAATCACATTGTGCTACTCCATTGCACACTCTCCGAAATGTATCCGGTAAAACACCGACAGAATCTTCAGTTTCACCTTGCGGCAATTTTCCAAACTTTGGAGTTGTGCCTTAGTAAGGTTAGTAAACCTGTAACCTCTTGGTCTCACAGTCGATGTAATCGCCTCTAGCTGGTATTTTGCTGATCCATCACTAAGATGCGAGTTGTTTCCCTAACAGTTTACATATTACACGAGCTTTGACAGTTCTCGAACATTTACGGAAATATGAATTTTGTTGTGATTACGTACGTTAAAGAGGAAGGGTAAACAAATGCTGATTTTGTTAAGTTGTATTTTTATCCGTACTCTGATAAAGATAAAATACTAAAGGAAAGCATTTCTATAAATTTATAGAAGTATGGGTATGTTAATTTGTTCATAAAAATTAAATGACTATGATTCAATAATCATTTCTTTTTTAAAATTCAAGTACTTGAGAGGTTATATATTTTTAATTTTGTTTAATTAATTTAGATGAAGGAAGAAAGGTATTCTTAGGGGAAAGAGGAACGCTTAGTTATGGGCTGTGGAAAACTAATCTTTTTGATAATAAATTTTAAATTTTAAATTTTAAAACAAATAATAAATTTTATTACAATAAAAAAACATTTTTAAGGGTAATGTAATTAAAATAAAAAAAATTAGGTTTCAAAATATATTTAATTCTCTTAAAAAAAATGTATATTTTCGAGGAACGCTATTCATATTTTCATCATATTTTTGTTATACGTAACAGACGGATACTGTATAGACTTAACCCTGTCATGCATTAAAATTTTGGTTCCTGTGCCGGCTTTGTAGTACACACATTTTGATTTTTGTGACATTCGACCAAAGTGCATTAAAAATATTATTTATTAATTTGTGAGGCAATACTGAGGTAGCTACAAAGCTTATATAATTAATGTCATCAGATTATTATATTTATGATAAGATCGCGAATTTTCGATAAACGGAATATGTAACGGTTAATAACGGTTCACAGTACCCAACAAAATGCCAAAACAGCTGTTTATGTTGAAATTTATTTATTAACAATTAACAAAGAATGGTGACGCGTATAAACTTTTGAATAAGTTCTTATTCAATTTTAAATACGGCAGGAATAAAGAGCATCATAATCTATAAAACTAATAACAACTCGTCAGTGAAAGTCGAGAATTCTATTCATCTTTGAATACAATTGATTTCGGAACACTTACAAAACAGGAAAGGAAATATATATTTACCCAAAGAATTTCGTTAAAAAGTTCAATATCACCTGATATTATTAACCCGCCTGGGTTAATTCTGAAAAGAAACACCACAAAAACTGGCCAGATCATTAAAGAGATGTGAAATATGTCCTACAAAAAAGACCACAAGATTAAAAACGCTTGTTGCCACATTGTGTATGGAATATACCATTTTCATCTGTGAAAACTGTAAAATATTTGAAGATGAATAATTTTCTTTCTGTAAGCTTTATGATCTAATGTAAGTATTATTTAGTTTTTTTGTTTAATATTTTAAAAGAAAAAATACTTTATATTGTTTTTGTTTTCATATTTTAAAAAAATTATAAAAATGTTTCGTAACTAATTAATGTAACTTCGAATTGTTAATTTTGTAAACTTCCTAAATAAATAACAATAAATAATAATTATTTTTATTTTACCCTGAGACTAGTTCAAAATAGAAGTAAATATTAAACAAGTGATAAAAAATATTATTTTAAAGTAATAGTTTACAAAAACCTCACAACCACTTAATTATCTAGCCTACCTACCAAGCGCTTCCTTTTACATATTATATCTTGTAAATTACATTTTAAATCTATTCAATCAGTGAAAACAAACATAAATATAAAATAAAATCACTAATATTAAAAGGTTTAATTGAAGTGAAACTTCTTTATCGGGGTTGGAAAAAAATTTAGTGTAACATTTTTTCGTTACGTGGCAAATTTTTCCGTTACGCACCAGCTTTTTTCGTATAGCTTCATCTCTTTTACACCATGTTGCTATGGAAATACTAAATAATCTAAATGACAAGTATGTGGATTACAAAACACAATTTACATTCACCAAAAATAAAATTATCGGATTAGAGTTTTATAATTAAATAATGAATTGTAATTACATACTGGACAATACGATTTTATGGACTTGCTATTGAAACTAATAAATAAATTCAAGATTATAACATGAAGAAGAAATTATGAAATATAATTTATAATATTTTTAAAATACATTGATTGTCGGAAATAGAAGAAGTAAGAATGAAAAGAAATACGAGTTTTGGCTGAGAAATGGAGCATTGGGGTCCTGATCTTTACAAGGTCTGTTTTGCTATACCTAGAACGAACAACAACTCGAAACAGCAGAAACAATGATGAAGAATAATTTTATTTGTGATATAGTGACGATCCAACATGTTAAGAAGCCCAAAGTTATTATTTTTAAAGTGGATTGTGTACATTTGTTTGTTTTTATGGTACTTATGTGTTTCTTCTATGAGAATATTATACGTCAGTGAAGTGTATGTAAATATGTTAATATAGATGTTACTGTCGTCTCATGCTTAAGCACCGCGCGCTAGGGCAGCGGGTAGTGGCGGGGTTTGACATATTCCCCCCAGCGCGGGGCTTCGCTTGCGACTACGAAGCGGGACGGAGACGCGTGCGGTGTTTATAGCAGGGAGCCGATACTTTACTAGTTGGTATACACATTTGGGTAGACGTAAACAGTACATTTTGGCGACGAGTCTGTGAGTACTGTTAATTTGTTTTTCTGTTGCATAATTGTTCTACAATATTGAGACCGTATTATCCGAATTATGAGTATGTTGTAGAATTTGATCGTACTGAATATTATTAAACTTATTTAAACAATAAAACATCCTACTACTATTATAAAGGCGAAAGTTTGTAAGTATGGATGTATGGATGTTTGTTACTCTTTCACGTAAAAACTACTGAATGGATTTGAATGAAACTTTACCACAATATAGCTTATACATCAGAATAACACATAGGCTATAGCTTATACATCAGAATAACACATAGGCTATAATTTTTGAGGTTTTGAATGTGAGGTCGTAAAAAAAAACACTGACTGAATCCTACAAGATAGATCAAAACAATTTACTACAGTATTGTACAACTTAAAAAGGTCTACAAAAAAGTCCGTGATGGTATATGTTTATCTCTTAGTAATAACCCACAATAACCATTTTTTATCCTTTACTTTGTACGAGAAATAATGGCTTATTTACGAAGCGATTTTAAGCAATACAGTATTAATCCTTATCCAATTAAGTATCTTAAATACATTGTGCATTTAATAAATATCACGTGTTTCCAAAGCGAAGAATCTGCATGTTTATGCTGAAGGAAAAAGATCGTTAAATGTAGTTTATAGGAGCATAGTGCAGTAGCTACCTATAGGCCTATGATTAGGGCTCTGCAGTGCTTAGTTACCGTATTTCTTACTTATTACTAGACTAGACGGGACGAACCTGAAGTCCACGCGAACGAAGTCGCGGGCAAAAGCTAGTAAAAAAATAAAGATAAAGAAAAATATTAAAAATATATATATATTATATTATATTATATTATATTATATTATATAATAATCACACATGTATTATGAGTTAAATGTAACCCAAATTCAAGCGAAGCGGGTTTTTCATCAAGTTATTAAATAAATATATTATGTTTTGTTACTGGCTATCATCAATAGGGAACATTCATGAAATTTTTTTTTGACTTACATTTAACATTTACCTCTCTATATCGTAGAAAAAAATATAAATAGGTTTGAAAAGATTCTAGTTTTTTTTCAAACTAAAAATTAAAACATGTAGTAAATTTGAGCCGTTCAAACAGCGTCATTTTGCGCGCGCTTTGCGTGACGTCAAATGATACGTCCAGTCAATGTTTACTATGAACTTTTTAGTGACTTCATACATATTTTAAGTTTTAATTGCTTTACAAGTCATGAAAGAAGATAAAAATCATCTTGCAAATATTCCATAGTACCGGAGTGCAAAAATAGTATTAGAAAAACACCCGACAAAGTGTTTTTTGTATTCCAAGAGATGCGAAAATACAAAAACAATGGTGTATGGTAATTAAAAGAGATAATATATGTCTTAAATCGTGTTTATATTGTTGTGAAGATCAATTTAACGTAAGTATACTTTATTTATAATAAATTTAATTTAATAGTTTAAATTTATTCTTACGTATTGAACATTAGAAAATTTGAGTTTAAAATTAACCTAACCTAGCTTACAAAAGTTCAGTATAACTTTCTATAAAACCGTATTCTGTTTTTGGTTTTACGAAATGTTTATGTTTGTCGATTTATTTCAGGTTAAGGAAGATACAATTACCAATACCAATTGTATTGAATATAATAAGTATATATAACAAATGAACAAGGAGAAAAATGTAATCTAAATTTGAAGAAAGGAGTTGTTCCTTATATATTTTTGTGGCAAAAACACCAGCTGAGAGGACATTCTCATGAATGTGCATAGTCAAAAGGCAAAGATTGACCTCGGTTAATGAAGCCTTTTTAGAGTTAGTTATCAAAAGTAGTATTTAAAAAATGGTGACCTTCACAAAAAAGTGATATACTAAGTAAGTCCTAGTACTGCCCATACAAATGTCTGTGATATTAATCAGCCAGGACTCAGTACTTCTCCTATTGAATGTGATGATCTTAAGGCAGAGCCTTGCTTTTCGCATATTGAAGATAAATTACTAGGTGACTAAGCCATGCAAGTTAAAATTAAACCGAAGTATGGAAGTAAACGTGTCAATGTAATGTTAAGACTTGTTTCAGTAATACACAGTACTTGCACTTCAATGTTTAATATACAACCATTTGTAATAGAATGGGCGAGAGCAGCCCTTACAACTCGTTGTATAATATTTTAACACGATAATATTTAGGTGAGGGTAATTAACAATTTCCTAACCAACTTACAGATGATATTATTTATACCTTATAATAAGTTCTAATAAAGATTAAACATTATGTTAAAATATTCTATGCTTCTAATTCTTAAAACATTTAACAAAAATACTAAATAACACTCCATAATTAATTGTGTAGGTGGCGCTACTGTTGAAACTTATGAACTAAAACATGTAAATTCTAATGTAATTACCAATTAAATTATTATAAATAAATATGACTAACACTCGGCCTTTCCTGATTTACATCTTACGACCTCGTAATTGGATCATTTCTTTAATCATCAATAATCATATATTAAATGACTAATTTCTAATTTAATAAACATTCTCCAAACCAGGAGAACAAATGGTCATCTGAATTCATGATCATACAATATTACAGAGAAAAACAAATTATTAAAAATATGCAACAAGAAAAATATCAAATTATAGTTTTAATGTGCGAATTTACATAAATTTATACAACATATAACTTTACTATCGGCCGTTTTGACAACTTATTACGTCCTCGTAATATAATTATAATTGAAGGTGAGCGTTTTTGGGCATGATAAAGGGGCCCCTTAAACCTACTCCTAGGTCGAAAGTCCCAGGCACTGCTTGCACTCCTCTCCTTGCAACGCGATGGGCCCGGCACCCGCACGGTGAATCCATGGAATGCTAAGAAGCTTCGTCTTGTCGTCTATTATAAATACTCATTAATTCATCACAAACAAAAATACATTACTATATAATATGTTTATACAAGCTTGTTCTCTTTGCACCGTACAAACCAGGCTGCTTACAAAAAGCCAGATCAACGGACGTACCAGTATGATCTGGTGCCCATGGACACACATCATCAACATGGGATATATCTCAATTTTACTACTACCACCGGAACACACCAGTATGGTAGTTTATTCTTATTATTTTTATACCACGGGACGCACCCATTGATGGTATTTCTTATACTTTCACTACTACCACCGGAACTCACCAGTATGGTAGTTTATTCTTATTATTTTTATACCACGGGACGCACCCATTGATGGTATTTCTTATACTTTCACTACTACCACCGGAACACACCAGTATGGTAGTTTATTCTTATTATTTTTATACACGGGACGCACCCATTGATGGTATTTCTTATACTTTCACTACTACCATCGGAACACACCAGTATGGTAGTTTATTCTTATTTTTTTTTACCACGGGACGCACCCATTGATGGTATTTCTTATACTTTCACTTACCACTTACTTACCACGGGACACACCTACATGGTACTTCATACTTACCTTTACCATTGGATACACCAACATGGCATCAATTTCTTATTTTTACTACGGGACAAACATGTTATTACGTTATCATTTTTACACCAACATGGTACTTTACATTTATTTTTACCACGTAACACACCAACTTGGTACACAACAAATTATTCAATAATTTACTTATTAATATCATTGTTATGAACATATATTTAATTTTAACTTTTTAAAACTCCTTGTAAGCAAATAAATCTTTAACTAATAATAGCAAAAACCAAGCTCATTTTGTTCGGCTATATTAATGATCAGACTACAGAGATATATGACTTTGAAATTCATACTATGCATGGGTTTTGTTGGAAGTAGCAGGTTGTTTTTACTTTGTGTTACGTTTGTATTGTTATATTTGTTTAGTTTCTTTATATTTTTTTAAATAAATATGAATTTTAAATGATGTGGTATCTTATCGAAACAGTTTTAAATTTTACATCTTAAGAAAATGTCCATTCACACGAATTTAGAAAATTTAAATACTTTAACGGTAGTTAATGAAGAAGCTACATTTAGTTATTAACCATAACACGATTCAAAATTCACGACAATTGTAATATTTATATATTATATTTCTCTATATTACTCTGGAATAACCTACCGTTGGAAATTTAAACTTCTAAATTTTCAAAAATCGTTTGAAGCAATATTATTTATCTACGCAATATATATTTTTATCATAAGTATGTATACCATATATTATATAGGTTATCTATTTTATTCCATTTATTTATATATACGGATATATGTATGTATATGTATGTGCGTATGTGTATATTTATATATAATCATTATTATTTAATAACTAATATAATTAAAAACGATAGTTTTTATTTTTATTGTGTCCTTGTGTATAAATTCTTATTCTCGTTGTAGTATGCTTGCACTATCCTATGACTTTGCAAATATTCCTTACTCATCAAGGGTTGTCTGTAAGAGATCGCTTTTAAGCGATAAGACCGCCTTTGAACAAAAATTTTTTACTGTATCAACATCCTACTACTGTAATTTCTTGTAATAATTGTATGTGCAATAAGTTTTTAAAATAAAATAAATAAAATAAATATTTTTTTTTATTTAAGAAATTCTAATATATTGTTAGGGGTCGAGGGTACTTCTAGATAATTAGTAGGCATCAAGTGCTTTAAGTGCATTAAGTCCGCCAATTGTATAAATTTCTTTGTATAATAAAGATTTTATAAATAAATAAATATAAATAAAATTTTTACATTTTTACATTCTTTATTTACTCTGTCCGTTTCAATATTGAAAATATTCTTAACAAAAAAAATAATAATCATTAGTGGGAATAGAACATTTTTTATAGTCCTCTTTTTTATTTTGAACATGTAACGATACTTTTCATACAATTGGAGAACATTATAAAACCAAGCATATTTCTTTAGAAGTTTACTATTTATATTATTATTTCCAATTGTTCTAATTTGCACTAAATTAATAACTAATGATTAACTAATTTATTTATATAGCATTAAAACGTAAGTCAATTAAATTTTCAATCACTTGTTATAAAAGTGTTATTTATTTTATTCCGAGTTTGAAATCGTAATTTTTCACATTGTATACCTACACCTAGTTTACTATATAATCGAAACAATGAATGATACAATTATTCAAAACGTATATTTTTTTATTATTATCTACAGTATAAATTATTTAATAGAATTAAACTGCATTCAATTTTACAAACGTTATACTGAAAATAATACGATTCTTGGAAATTTAGGGTGTTGGGGCTTGGGGTTTAGAAGGCCGTGCCATATATAATATTAAGTACTTCTTATACCCTAAGATACGACAATATAATATATTCGTTGCTAATTTTCTTATGTTTCTCTTGTCTAGAGTTCAAGTTACCAGAATCTTTAAGTCTAACGTGTTTATGTTTCATATTGCTAATAAGAATATTTAGGAGGCATGTTTTATAATAATTCTATTTTTAAGTAATAAACAGTCATAATCTAAAAAAATATATATTTTTTAAAGTTCATCAATTTGAAATACCTAATTTGAACTGTCTGAACTGTCAATTATGGTATATTGTTTAGGCATGCAATTATTTCTTGTTTAGTAAAACTTTTACTGTGGATTTATATAATTCCTCGATTTGACAGTTCAAAAACGCGTGTAAGATAATTCATCGTAGTTATTTCTTTTCTTAGGAACTACTTACTATCTTAAACAAAAGGATCATTACGATTTGAAAATGGTTTTATGATGTTAAGTGCTTTTACTTTAAATATATATATATATATATATATATATATATATATATATATATATATATATATATATATATATATATATATCTAACGTTATTTCTTTTCTTTTTGTTTAATATTGGGTTTTATATTTTAATCATTTACGACTGATATATACTCTTTTTTTAAGAAATCGTTCTTTAAATAACCTACATACATTTTGTAAACCGAATATTACCCCTTCATTGAGAGTGTTCACTTCTATGTCATATATAAAGACATTAAAGCCTAAATCGTAATCTAAAATACTAACATTACGTTTATATTGCAAGTCTCAACTACCGCGTCAGTTATATAACTTAATAAAAGCAAAGAAAATAAAAATCGCGTATCTAACCTACAACTGGGTCTGAAAAAGGTTTGAAAGTTGGTATACGTATTAAAAATAATATTATAAATCACATGGTCACTTAATTATGCAAAACTTTTCTAGGGTTAGTTTCTTTATAATGTTTATCTGTCACCTTCTCATTGTATTCAGGTCCATCGTTGTATAGTGCCGCTTGCTTGCACGGCCATCCCGCGATCAGGAAGAAAGTACTTGGTTGACCTCTTCTTCCAGTAGCTGTAGGTGATGTTGATATGTTGTTGATTTTCATAATACAGCAACGAATTCCCTTCCAGATTAGCAGTCAAGTAGTAGTTTAGAGTTTTCCATCTCCGACGTATGTCTTCACCAAAGGCTCCAAGCGATGTAAACATGTATGGAGAGATATTGTATTAGTAACACTGTAAAGTTTTGGTAAATATTCAGGCTCTTATTGTATTTCGTATATGATTGAACTTTAACGGGATATGGTTAATAGTGAATATGATATATATGATGAATAGAATTCAATAGTAGTGCTATTAACTTCAAGCTACAAAGTTATTAATATTCTATATTGAGCATGCTGCCGAGAAACCAGCAAGATAATTAGCCTGCTAAGCAGATGGCAAAACGTGGGTATTAAGAAAAAAAAAATAAAAATATAAACTTACGCACTTGCAATATCATTTTAAATCTACGACTCCTTGTCGCTTGAGGTTACTACAGCAGCACTCGGAGAAGGCCCAAATAGTAACTTTAACGCCGTCTCTTATTTTCGTGACTTTTCAACGGCAGTGGCAGCACTCCATCTTCATCAGCATTCTTAGACGTAACTTTAACGTCGTCTCTTATTTTCGTGGCTTTTCAACGGCAGTGGCAGCACTCCATCTTCATCAGCATTCTTAGACGTAACTTTAACGTCGTTTCTTATTTTCGTGGCTTTTCAACGGCAGTGGCAGCACTCCATCTTCATCAGCATTCTTGGACAGGATATCTTGCGAACGGTGTATATCGACACGTGGCGCGTACTACAGCGGTCGAACACTTCTGACTTGTTAAGACTTGTTTCAGTAATACACAGTACTTGCACTTCAATGTTTAATATACAACCATTTGTAATAGAATGGGCGAGAGCAGCCCTTACAACTCGTTGTATAATATTTTAACACGATAATATTTAGGTGAGGGTAATTAACAATTTCCTAACCAACTTACAGATGATATTATTTATACCTTATAATAAGTTCTAATAAAGATTAAACATTATGTTAAAATATTCTATGCTTCTAATTCTTAAAACATTTAACAAAAATACTAAATAACACTCCATAATTAATTGTGTAGGTGGCGCTACTGTTGAAACTTATGAACTAAAACATGTAAATTCTAATGTAATTACCAATTAAATTATTATAAATAAATATGACTAACAGTAAATATACCTGCTAAAAACAAAATGTAGTATTGTCACCATTTCCTCATTTAACACACAACATTGGTACACAACAGTTTTACCAGTAAAACTATCTGTTTTAAAAAGAAAATTGTTTACTGAAAACACAGCTGATAATACTTCTATAGCATCTTATATCTTCTATATCTGCTGATTATCAACCAAGTTATTTATCTCAGTCAAGTGAAGTGGAAAATGATTCAGAGGAAGAAACATTTTAAACATGTAATGTGTAGTAGCATATTAAATGCTATTGAAAAAGAGTTTGTAGGTATTTGTTTTGTTAGGGTTGTTTGAATATTGAAACAATGTTTTTAGGATTACTTAAACAATTGTATCATTTAATAAAACCTTTAAGCACGAAAATATAGATTTAAATTATTTATTTTTCTCAGCAACACTGATACCACAGTATGAACTTCGATGCCGATAATTTGAATGGCGTGTCAAATGACGTCACATTTCCTTCCGACCAATAGTGGAGCGTTTTGGAATTTTGAATTTCGCTCCCTTAATTTACACTTTTCATAAATTATTTTATGGCCTTAAATGGTTAGTAAATAAAAAACAAATGTTTTATTATAATAAGATGATAATAAGTAATCGAAAAAAAATATTTGAGACCATTTTAATTTTTATGCATGTTCCCTATTATCCAAAATAGGAATAATGTAATAATAATATTGAATAATTATTATAATATTATTAATTATATAATATTCCTTATGGAATAAAGTTAAATAAAATAAAGAAAAGAGGACGTGAAGGAAGCAATGAATTAGTATTTCAAATGAAATAAAATAATTTGTCGTGTCATAAGACGGGTGACGCCCGTATTGTAACCAAATGGTTTTGGATGACTGAAGATGGAAGTGAGTCATAAAACGGATGGTGCCGTTTCTTGACCAGATGTTATTTTCATTTCAGGTAGAAATGGCAAATCTTACACTTGATAAGTTTGAATGGTATAAGGTATACACATTTGGGTAGACGTAAACAGTACAGTCAGAAACAGTCGATTCACTTCTTACGTTTTAATTAATTAATATTAATGAAAATTATGACGTTTTTCTGTTACGCGCCATCTTTATTTCTAAGTCACACTTTTCCGTTACGCGCCATATTTGAAGTGAAACTTTTTTATCGACGGATGGGAGAAATTTTATAGCAATGTCAAAAAATTTTAACGTTTTTCTGTTACGCGCCATCTTTATTTTTGCTTAAACTTTATCTAATTTAGCTTTATTAGCCATTCCTGTAAAGTTGTAATTAGTGAATAATTTTTCAAAAAAATATGTCATAAAGAAGTTTCACTTCTTACATGTGTAGACTAATACACACACACATATTTTTTTGAAAATAGCTTATATAACCATTGATTTTTGTGACAAGAAATAACACTTTCAGAAAAAAGTAACTTCCTTAGGCAAATAAATCAGTAATATCAAAATGTAGTATTTTTGTGAACCGAAAGATCTATTTTTAAATGTAAATAAACTATTATCGTTATTATTAAACAATAGCATCAAATAAAATTTATTTTTTTACCTAGGCGTTAATAAACTTAATGAGTTATAATTAGCTGGCAAGTACTATTTAATGCAACATTAACAATTCATTATTTTTCCTGTCAACGTCATCAATCCAACTCTCCAAAACTCTCTAATAATTTCAATGGCTTAAATATGACTTAAGTTTTGATGTTCTTCTCAACTTGGCACTCACTTTGACATCGTCTTAATAGAATATAAATGGCTGAAAATTATAATATCCTTATAATTAAATTATTGGCAATATTTTTATTATCACAAAACATAACATAACTTATTTTTGATGATTTTATGGACAGATTAATAACATTTTATTAATATTAATAAAATTTTTTATTCAATAGTTTGTAGATTATAACTAAATAATACCATGTTATATTTTACTGTCTCTTCTTAAATATTATATACTTTGAAAAAAAAAAATCTTCCACTCCATACTAATTGGTTATTAAATTATAGTGACATGAAACAACTGTATTTCTTTTATTCTAAAATCATTAATTTGATATAGCTAGATTCAATTAGAATAGGATATTGAATTATTTCATTTTTAGGGTTACTTGTTACAAGGTTGGACGTCAAATATAATCTCAGCTGTCAAATTAATTCTATACACCTGCCAGACGTATATAAAATGAAATTTTAATAAATAAAACCTATAGCTAACGGATCATAGCCTTTTCTATTATGTATATATATATATATATATATATATATATATATATATATATATATATATATATATATATATATATATATATAAATATATATACATAATTATTAAAGTATGAAAAATATTGATATTATTTAGTGGATATTACGATGGACACAGTGTTAGTTGATCGTGTATATGCAGTACCTATTACAAAAAACTACATCCTGACTTTTCGGAGTTTTTGCATAAATTGGGATTTAAGTTGCAATTACTACTCCCAACAATCTTTGCGGAGTACAATGCTATAATGGTATAATTTAATACGGTTTCTAGAATTATGAACATTTGATTATTTAAAACATTTATTGATATTTGAAGATTAAGCCACGTATTCGTAGACAGATAATGTTATATAAAATATTTCAACTTGCTTGCTTGCGAAAAGCACGCCTTTAAATATTTCAATTGAAATATACCCCCGAGATATATAATTATACGAGATTAAAACTTACAAATAATTTCTAGAACATTTAAATTTCTTTGTATTTTTATGTAATACTAGCTAACCCAACGCTTTCTTTCTTTTCATCTTCATAAGTGCCTACTTTTGTAGAACAACATTTGTTCTGAGACTTTTTAAAAATCTTGATAAACAACCCAAAAAAACGAAACAAAAAAAATTGGTTTCCTCTTTTAGGAGTCTTCATCCCCTTCCTCTCCCCATCTCCTTCCCTTTCCTTTCTCCTTTCCTTCCCCATATTTCTTCGTCTTCATGGCTCAAGGTTATTTTATTTAAATTGTAATTGAATTTAATTAATTTTTTTCTATATGATACAAAAAATTCACCAAATTTCTTTTAGTTAAAATTCTTACGCATTTTTACTTTTGGTCAAATTTGAAGAGTGACACTTTTGACGTTTAAAATACGAATTGTTTAAACTCTTGTACATTTGAGAGTGTCCTATTTTTGATGTTTAATAATTGTTAAAACAATTAAGTTTTGACAAACTTAAGATATTTATTACATAAATAAGAAATGTCATGTAGGTAATTATTGCTATGTCCTAAGTTTGAAAATACTGAAAATATATACACCATTTTATTTAAATGGTTGCCGCTCAAACTGAGTTGTAATCTGGTGGTCGAGATTAGTAACAGATTCAGAATTAATGGCGTCTGCGGCAGAATTTGAATTCACTTTGCATATCCCGGCGAAATAGGTTAATTTAAATGGCAACATTTTAATGTTTTCTTAAAAAAATGTAAATACAGTATGTAAATTATTAAAGTTGTTAGTCCGCATAATTAATTCCATTACTTAGTTACGTAATAATGTGAATTGACATTATTGTTAATTTTTTGAATATAATGTATTGGAATAGGATTTTTATCAAAAACAACATTTCATGTCTCAGATAACTAAAAACCTCTCTAAGTATACATACATTTTCATTATAATTAAACTACTGTATTATGAGGAAAATTGTTAATATTCAGCTTAATTTACTTTGTATGAAAACTCGTATAATTCATATGTTCATAACAATTAATACCTAAGTGATGCTAATTGCCTGAGAAACGTTATTTTTATCATCTTGAATACAATTTCGTATTCTGTGGATTTAATTATCAACAAAATTAATTTAAAAAAATGCTAAACAATTGTGTCTGATTTTTATTTCGAGTTGGGAAATCATCAGTCCATATTTAATTTAAAGTTGTTCTGTTGATATTATGTTGACTAAATATTTAATAAAGGCACAATCAGGCCAACAAGCCTTGATGTTGGATTGTGTAATATGAGGTTCTGGTTTTTATTGTACTTTGGGCAGTAGACGAAATACAAACGTTTATTATATAAAAGTTTCTCGAAGTTTCATAAGACATAGCTGTACGTAGCAATATGCTACGTTCATTATTTCTGCGTAGCATATTGTGTATTAAGAGTCTTCTAAGTGGTTAAAAAACATTAACTACATAATAAATAATTATTACATGTTAGACTATTATATTAGTAAACATTATATTATTTCTGAATTAACATAAATGTTAGCAATTGGTTAATAAATGCAGCAAAATGTAGGAATAATGTTTAATACGTGACTGAATGAGTGACTAATATGTTTTTTAAGTCCCAATATAAAGCCATGTCCATATATTTTTCAATCAGCTCATTTATATAAAATAACACCTATAGATAAAACAATAACAATATCTGTTTCTTTAAACGTTAAAGAACAGTTTAATAAATCTCATTATATGATCTCTGATCTTAAATTTCCGAACTATATTTTTGAGAAGCACTTGTTACAACTTTGTTACTGTATTTACGTTAAGAAAGTCTTTATTTTATAAGTAATAATATTCTTATAATTACTATTTTTAAATAAAAGAAGGATTATTTTAGGATTAAGTATTTATTGTGTTATTTATTAAAATGTCAATAACTAAGGAACTTCAACAAGTACAACACAATGAACATCATTTGCATTTAAAACAGTTAATTATTCATATAATAAATAAAAGATTACCATAAGCCTAGTTAAAGCAAACAAATGGTTAGAAAACGAAATGTCCATCTAAAGGTACCCACACACACATATAAAGTTAGATTAAACAGGCTCGTTGTGTCTGCACGTTGTTAGAGAAATAATTTCAAAGGAGGTAAAATACTTTTGACATAGATAGACATGTTAAAAATGTTCTATCATTTATATACAAAGAGCAAGTACAAAAGAACATATTTTAAATAAGTGATGTAGGTATCTACTACAATGATACATTTTAAACATAACAAAGTTCTTGTTTTAAAAAAATAAATAAAAGGCTAAGACAAATTTAACCTTATGTTTATGATAAAAACTACTAAATTTAATTGACTTAAGTCGTTGGGCCTTCTAATCAAATTTGTTGAAAATATCACAATTAAGGTGGATGTAAATACTGTCTTTGATTCAAAATGGGATATAAAAATTAAAATATGTTTATAGCATTTTTTTTGTAAAAATGTACATTTAATTTTCTTACTTATATTTATTGCATGGTTTGTATTATAAGGAGATAATAGTTCTCTTTCAATTGTTTTAGACTTGTAAATAAATATGAAGTAACATTCCAATTACTTAATTTCAATTCAACTATCCAATCCTAATTTTTATTAACAATATAACCTACATGAAATTGAAGAAATACTACTGTCTATAATAATTAAGTGTACTAATTAAGAGTTACTACTGTAGTGTAATAATTAAGAGACAGGGGTTTGGCACCCTTGAAGGTTTTTTATTTTTTCTATATTACTTATAAAAATTACTATAATAACTTTGAAATTGAATAATCATGTTCCTGTTCCACTATCGATGTCTGTCCAGGAGTCTAACTGACAGGTATAAATGA
Organism: Napeogenes sylphis; assembly: GCA_959347405.1. Lineage (NCBI taxonomy): Eukaryota > Metazoa > Arthropoda > Insecta > Lepidoptera > Nymphalidae > Napeogenes > Napeogenes sylphis. The sequence goes on from OY365785.1 coordinate 24,259,112, forward strand.
TGAATGGACATACAACTCTATCAACGTCATTACTATATGAGAATATGAACCAACAGAAATACTAAAACTACTACTAAAAGCACTGGATAGTAATAATATTGGTGTAATTAGTGTAAAAATTTTAAACAATTTTCAACTAAACTGAAGCTTATTTAAAATGCCCGCAACAAGGATTATTATTTCAACTTCCGCTATAAAGCAACGAGACGAAACGTAATTTAGTCAGTAACTTCACGAAATGAGTAAAACTTTAAATAGTTAGCTATTTTAAGTTTTATTAATTTTAGGAAGAGTTTTATACTATAAACTCATGTCGTTTTCACTTTTAATATATTTTAATTTCTGTACCCCACAGTTTTAAAATTAAATAAGTAACAGTAATATTTATTGTATCACACACAATATTTACTGTATCGAAAAACCATAATTTAAAGTTTGTTCTAAAATGTAACATAAGATACACTACTTTTTATTTCAATACTATAACTTTTTGCATGAATATTGTAAGAATGTAAATAACCTTTAAAATTTTCTTCACTTGCAAAATTACCCATAATATTAGATATTACGATACTAACGTCGATTTAGTCTGTGATGAAAGGGTTTGGAGGTCATTGCACTGTTTAAGACTCTGTTTTATAATAGGTTAATATTTTTAATTCATACACATTATTACATATATATTTTAATGATTTAATTGATATTTAAAATCATGAATACTCTCTTAACGATCTTTAAGTGTAAGCTCTGATTACCTCGATTGAAGTCTTAAAATAAATCATCCAAATCTGTCCATCCATTCAAAAGATGTCAGTGTTTATAAAATCACATAGAGAGAAAGTGAATTCACAATTACAGTAAGGAGTCAAGTTTGGGTCAATTTGATTTGAAATTAAGACGGTAACTACGTGAGAAATGGTATTTTGTTTCTTATCTTAGAGAGAGACTGCCTTCATATATATTGGCTGCCTGGTTACGATTTTAAATAAACATTTGATTGTCCCTAAGCGATGATAGACCTAAGTCTATCAAGCCTTAGGAACACTAAAATAAAATCTGTAAGTATAGACGAAAAAATAGTTTTAAGATTTTTTTTACTATCGCAATAAGGGGAGAAATTTACTTTTCTAATTAATTATTTACACGTGCACTTTCTTATCTCTATCTTTAAATAATATATCTCCAAGTAAAATGTAAAATCTTCGGAATTTGATAACCGTGATGTTTTGTTAACAAAAAGTTTTGTACGAATTCCTTGTTAGGTCGTAATTGTACTTGTATGGTTTTTAAGTCGGTAAGTATTTGAGAGGAAAAATAAAACAATCTCTTTTAACAAATAAATGAGATATTCCACGAATTAGCCCAATAAAAAATGGTTTCTCATTATTTCGGTTTATTTTTGTTTTTATTCTTAGGTGTACAATAAACAATACCATTTCTTATATAAAAAAAAGTTTACTTAATTGATTTGACTTAAAAAAATAACCACTTCCGACTACAACAAATACTAAAGCTCTGGAACGGTCTCTACAGACCTTCTTCCATGCAATAATTGTGTTGGAAATCAAAAAATGTTTGTAAATGTCTTCACGATAAACCAGGTTGCTAGGGTAATGATATTTGATTTTTTAGATCTCATATTGTATATTATGTAGTTTATGTATTTATTAAACATGGTGTACTTAATATTTTACACCTTTACTGCCTGTAGATTTTTTTTCTTTGTACAATGTGTCCGCGATGTGTATGTTTTTTATTGTACAATGTATATAAATAAAGAATGAAAAATAAACCGATGCGGGCAGGGATTCGAACCCGCGACTACTGGGAAACCGTCCCGTTCCCGTCCGAAACGGGACGGTTTCCCAGTAATCACGGGTTCGAATCCCTGCCCGTATCGGTTTATTTTTCATTCTTTATTTATATAAATTTAAATAAGCTTAACATGGCTATACATGTTTAAAGATATTTTCAAATATTGTACAATAAAGAACTTATAAATAGTAAAAAAAAAATTTAAGAAATAAATTTAACTTATTATTATATTATAATTTAATTTGCCATTTTATTTTATTTATGGGCGTTAAAATATTTTAACTATTATTAATATAAAAAAACACCTTTAAATATTTACTGTTCACATTTTTAATCATTTAGTGAGTATTATAAAAATATTTACATTTACATTACTGACGGAATGTAGCTTGTAAACTGTAATGACGATCATTCTTCAGAACAGCACTTAGAAAAATGGGAAATCTACTACCAAGTAATGGGGTACTGAAATTAGTTGACAAATCGTAGAGCTACATAAGGTTTTTTTGTATTTTTATACTTATCTCAGACATACCTACACAGAGAATCATTTCAGTTTACTAAAAAAATATATATATCATAAAAGAAATAAAGAATGAAATTTATATGGAAAAAATTAAATTTACATAATCGTATTTTCATATAAACAAACATCTATATTCACCCGGCTATAATGATGCAATTTTAATCGGAATTTGCCCGACTTGTTTCGGACTCGATTCCGCCGCGAGTCCGTCTTGCTTCGAGCTCATGAATAGGAACCCCGAATGGGTTCGAAACTAGTCGTGCAAATTCCTAATAATACTATATGATTATAGCCGGATAAATATATATATTTAATAATCATCATGGTTCACGAAAGTTTAAATACATAACCAAACATCCTGTCCTAACATCTTCATTTTGTCACATTCATAAATAATATATTTATGTACTTGAATTTTAATTATATACGTTACAAAATATATATTCATAAGTAAGTATATGTTATTAAAAATATGTTATTGATAAAAAAAAACTTTAACATGTAAACATCAAATTATGAACTTTATGAGGACAAAGCTTATTTATTTCTTATATGCCGAGTTAATCGCTGTCCAGATCAACGCAATTTTCCAAGAACAGAATAATGTGTTCACGCGCAGATGAGCTTCCACTATCAAAAGACCTATTTTTTTAGGAAATTTCTTCACAAATAATTTATCATAATATGGCTATCACAACTAATCTCCATTTATATCTTAATAAGAATATGTCTCAATGCCAAGTTGTCAAGAAAATTTAAACCTAAATCACATTGAAGCCAGTGAAATTTATCCTTATTATCCTTGAAACGTTTACGTTTACGTTTTCGTTTTCGGATTTACGTTCAAATTAAAAATAACATAAATCGTGAGACTACAAATTCACAGACGATGAAAGAAGAAATATACCTAGTGATCTGGAGCTTAGATACTTGGAATGTTTAAGACAAATCTCTCGGATTCCGTTTAATAAGTCTCCTATTTATAAAGATTACGGTAAGGCTTGGGATATACTGACTTGAAGACAGGGGATAAAAAGGAAGTCAATTGAAATAATGTTTAAGTTAAAAATAAATTTATTTGACTTCCTTTAAGGTAAGTTAGTAATTTGAGTTGATGTATGTCTTACTTTGGTTGATTAAAACTGTTACTCTGTTCGATAAGTTTCACAATTCACTTATTTTAGCTACTGATTTACCGAGATTAAATTAAGGCGTCTCGAAAATGACGATTTCATATGTAATGCCAAATGCGAAACGATAGCTCAGTTGTCAAAGCTATCTGAAAGGGCTCCCAGAGGTAGTAGGTTCGAGTTCGAGCCCTACTTAGTAATGATGAAGTCTATATTTAATAAAACATTATTGGTAGCTAATTCGACATCTTTAAGCCTATCTGTTTCAACTTAAAACTAATGTTGTGTTTTATGACAAACATTGTTTATAAAAGTGATGTTTTTTTATTAAATTTACATTTTCTTTTTCCTTTTTATGTGTTGAAGTAAAAAACTATTTCAACTGCTGCTTGAAGTTAAATCAGGCCTTAAAATACGTAGTTGTTCCTTTGTTTCTAAATTTGCAGGATTGTATTTTCGAAAGAAGCCTAATAGATGTCACCACCGTTCTGTTAAAGACGACCATATTAGCATTTTTAATTTACCGAAGTGTTTAGCTATAGTGTATCCAATTGGAAATGCGACGGTGTGGTTCCCAGGGGTCGCGGGTTCGCATACTTGCAAGTGTCGAATTATTTTTCATTTTATATTAATAAAAAAATACAAAAAGTAAAAAAAAATCATAATTACACTAAATATTCTACACCCTGTACCACTATTGCAGTCTTTGTTTGCAGTTGTTATAGTTATACTAGAAGCACATAAAAATAGGCACATGTTTAAAAACTCTAAGTAATTAAATAAACACCTCAGGATATATAATATTAAATGTTACTAAATAATAATTAATGTTAAAACAGAATGTAGGCACATTTGGGTCCTGTGTTACAATTACAAAAGAAAAATAATATAAAATTGTACAGAACTTGGATGTTTCATATTTATGTTATAAAATTCAGTCCAAAGAGATAAGGAGTATAGATGATATCGATATTACCAAAATAAATAGAGGCTTATATGTATTCCAAAAATTTTTTTGTTTCTTTAAGTGGACGGGAAAAAACCGATTATCGTACTTGCTATTAAAAATAATTATTCATACTGTTCTTAGTATTTGTACTGAATATTGATCAAAACATGTAATTTTATTATAGTAATCTATCGCAGTGTTTTAAAGATTATTATATACTATACCTACTTTTAGATGTTCCTACTAAGAAATGGTAAACTACCAGATGACGACCATTTTCCCTGTGCCAGTCATCCCATAAAAATCCTGCTAAAATGTACAGCAGTAAAAAAAAAATACCAAAGATAGAACATGCCTTGAAATTACTTTTATCTATTAATTGTGAAAAGACTCCATTTCCATTTCTTATTATCGTAAATCTTTTTAATAAATTATCTTTTAATTTCTATTGTACTAAGCGCACGGATGGAGCGCAGTGAACAATCTGCTTGTCAAGAGCTGTAAGCTAGTTAATCTTCTGTCTTCAACAACATAATACTTTTCTTGCTTTGTACTGTAAGAACTATCTTTCATTCTAAATTGAAATTATTAAAACTACTTAAACTGATATTGTTTGGATAGTTTTTATAATATAATAATAATTTATAAAAAAATATATTTATATAAAGCTAATATTTTATTTTTTTTATATGTATATAGTTGTAGTTTCTTACGTACAATATTATTGTATTGTATGTACAACAATATTGTATGTAACAAACTGAAACTTTGCTGTAGGATAACTTAATGTCGCACTCTTATAATAAACACGGATTAGGTGCTCTTTGGATAACACTATTACTTGCAGGTTAAAATAAGTTCTTAGACACAGTTATTTTCCCTATCGTTAAACTCGGATGACAATCATTATATCTGCTGTTACTAAGGTATAGGACCTTATTGGTCACCTGTAGTTATCGGAAGTCATACTACTTTTATCCTTTTATATGAGTCGGCGGATAGAGTATTGGACAAAGATATATACTTATAATATGAATTGATGCGTGGGTGTTATTTATGTTATAAGTGGGTCATATTAAGCTGGCAAGTAGACATACATTTTAAAATCCATCATTAGTATGTATAATGTAATATTTTAATGTAAAACTTGTACTTAAATTGATTTTCCATTAGACTTTAAGTCATTATTTTATGTTGTTTCATTTCTTATGATCTTAGAGAGTAGGTGCTCTGAACCTACTAATTTTAGTTACCAAAATTATAAGCAACAGAATGAATCAGATTTAGCTGAAATACACTTGTATGCAGATCTCTTGAAGAGTAATATTGTTTTAGCACTTAAAAATAAACGGAGCGGTACTGTAAGAGAATACATACATGTAAAACGCAACTATTAAATATTTCAATGTCGTTTCTAAATGAAACGGCTAGTTTCCATTTTTGTAATTTTTGGTCCCTTTGGTTATGAACTTACAAACTTTATGCTTTTGGGTATACAAGTGTGTTTTTTTTTTTTATATACTATCTAGGGCAATGCTTGACTACATTCCACCTGATGGTAAGTGGAATGTAGTCTTAGATGGTAAGGCGCATTGCCCTAGCAACCTATTCACTCTTCTCTTGAAGACACCCACATTATATTTGGCCGGAAATACCGACGCAGGCAAATTGTTCCAGTCCTTCGCTGTACGCACTAAAAATGAGGAAGCAAAGCGCTTCGTTCGGACAGGTGGAATGTCCACAACAAAAGGATGGATACCTGCCGTGCGTCGGGACGTCCGGTGATGGAAGGGGGACGGGGGAACTAAGTCGTGTAGTTCGTGCGCACACTCACCAAAATGTATCCTATAGAATACTGAGAGGCTAGCAATTTTACGCCTGTGTTCAAGGCTTTGGAGGTCGGCTTCGACCAATTCGGGATCGCCGATAAGCCTCTTTGCTCGCCTCTCAATTGAGTCCAGAACCGCAAGATGAGACTTTGCGGCACCAGCAAATATGTGACCACAGTACTCCACACACGACCGGATCTGTGCTTTGTATAAAACAAGAAGCTGTCCCGGTGTAAAGTACTGCCGAACCTTCGCAAGAACGGCAAGCTTTGCTGCTGCTGCTCTTGCTCTGGACTCAATGAACCGACCAAAGTTGAGGTTCGAGGAAATCTCTAAGCCTAACAACTGAAGCCGGTCACTGTATTGCAAGGATACATTGTGGAAAGTAGGAGCCAAGGTGAAAGAGCTCCTTTTGGCGGTGAATAGACACGTCTGCGTTTTGGTGGCGTTGAACTTGACAAGATTGGCATTGCTCCATGCGGAGACTGCCTGAAGTTTGTCATTCAAACGTTGCACCATGGCTTCTCTTTCAGACTGTATTTGATCTCGACTAGCCCGAGTACTCGGCAGATATCTTTCTACAACTGTGCTGTCGTCTGCATACCCATAGATACCAGGCTTAAACAGATCATTAATGTGCAGCAAAAAAAGAGTTGCAGAAAGAACGGACCCCTGAGGCACTCCGGCATTTATTGTCAAGGGTTCCGAGGAACACCCGTCAACAACTACTCGGAGAGATCTCTGGCTCAAAAAGTCCGTTACCCAGCCGATCAGACCAGGAGATATACCGTACGCTGAAAGCTTGCTTATAAGGCTCGCATGCCAGACCCTGTCAAATGACCTCGAGACGTCCAGAGAGACGGCGACCGCTTCTCCGTTCTTCTCGATGGCCTCGCCTAAAATGTGTGTAGCATACACTAGGAGGTCCCCAGTAGACCTATTACGGCGAAACCCGTATTGTCGGTCACTGAGGAGATCGTTACCTTCTAGGTATGCTAGTAGGCGCGAGTTCAATACACGCTCCATAATCTTGCAGAGTATGGAGGTGATTGAAATCGGTCTGTAATTGACAGGGTCGGCACGGCTGCCTTTTTTGGGCACGGGTTGCACATTAGCAAGCTTCCAGGATTTCGGTACTATTCCAGTCATGTAAGAGAGACGATACAGACGTGTCAGTACAGGAGACAACTCAGCTGCACATGTTTTGAGCAGAATGGCTGGTATACCATCAGGACCACTGGCTTTATTCACATCTAAACGACACAATGTTCTCCATACCTCTTTGTTAGTGATGCGGGTTTCAGGCATCGAAATACCGCAGTGAGGAAGATGTGCTGGAGAAGCATTGCCAGTGTCTAGATGCGAATTATCAGCAAACAGAGAAGCAAATACATTTGCTTTCTCTGTTGCTGTGTGGGCCAGGGAACCATCCGGCTTCAGCAGAGCAGGCAGTGAGGGTTGGCAGAAATTCGACTCGATCGCTTTCGCAAGAGACCAGAAAGCTCGACTGCCAGTTGGTCTGACAGAGAGCTTTTCGCCATTCTTAACGATCCGATAAAGACGAGCCTTCCGCAATGCCTTTTTATAGGACTTGGCAGCTTGGTTAAAGGCTCTCTTCTTTGTACTTACATCCGGAGTCTTGCGGCTTCGAGCATCAACCCAAATGAGGTATGCCGAATGTTTTCGGTCATGTGCATGACGACATTCGGCATTAAACCATGGGCGAGCTTTGCCACCGATGGGTACGTCGGCAAAAGGAATAAAATACTCCATTGCCTGATACACCACATCAGTTATAGCATCCGCGCAACTCGACGGATCCAAAGAAGAGAAGCAGACCTGCCGCCAAGGATAAGACGCAAAAAAGTGCCGCATCTCATCCCAATCTGCTGACTTGTATTTCCATACTCGCCTAACACCATGTGGTTCGAAAGCTGGTGGGGAATATGTAAATACAGATTTCACCAGACAGTGATCGGAGGTTCCCAAGGGGGAGGTGACTTCTACACGATACCTGTCCGGATCAGTTGTCAGCAGAAGGTCCAGGCAATTAGCTGTATGGCCTACCACATCTGGTACCCTTGTCGCTTGCCTCACCAGCTGAAAGAGGTCCAAGGACAACGCAAAGTTCCGCGCTTCTCTTCCAGCATGGTCGGTCTTCTGGTATGGGAACAGCCAGTCCTGATGACAGGCATTAAAGTCCCCCAGAAAGACGAGCTGCGCCGAAGGGTACTGATACAGAGCCATATCTGCAGCCTCACTGAGATACTCAAATAAACGAGTTGTCTCCTGGTCACCGCTGTGCGAACGGTAGACACAGGAATACAGGATTTTTTCGTTTCCTGTGTCCACTAAAACCCATAGGGAAGAAAAAGTGGGGTCTTCAAGGTGACGGAGACGCTGAATACAGAGGTCGTTCCGCGCATACACACTGACTCCGGCCCGTGAGCGAAAGTTGTGCTCTAACGAGTAACCGGGATAATCCAAGTATGCAGCGCTCAAAGGACATTGTATCTGCGTCTCCGTCAAAAAGAGCAAGTGCGGCTGCTCTGTCTCCAGGTGGTGGTGGACAGCTAAAAGATTTGAGTGCAAACCCCTAATATTAGTGAGGTGCACTTTATATGAGGAGGAGTGCAACCGCTGCTTTAACTTGTTCCCTTTTTTTAATCTTTTCATAAAAAAATAAATATAAAAGTGAATAGGGATGGGAAATGGCAGTTGAACGAGGCGGTACATATCGAACCCGACGTCGAAATTGGTGATGTCTTGCCACTGGGAGGCTAGTCTGGAGACTGCGGGGACGCCCGAACCCCCCCAGGGATCGCCATCGGGCCTCCTCGTCTGGTCGCCAACCAGCACGATGGAGCCACCCTGGGATTTTTCGCAGCTGGCGGGGCAGCCTTTCGTGGGTGGCTAACCCACTAATTGGGCCCCCAACTATCTGCGGGCGGCCAGCGGAAAGCCGTCGCTTCGGATCCCGCTACCCTCCTCGACTAGACACCCGACAAAATAAACACCAACCCGACGTCAAACCGGTTCGCCAACGCACCGCAACTGTTCAGACCCATTTCCCATAAACGGCTTCATCGAGCAACGTGCCGGAACACGACTAGGTCGCTTTGCGGCACGACTCTGCCCGATGGGTGGTAACTTTGCCGGCGACCGGATGTTATGGTCTACCACCAAGAAATGTTGTGTGTTTTAGTTATGTAAACATTCTTTTTACAAATAAGGAAAATGTCAAGTTTGAATAACACCTAAACTACGTTGAGTTTGAATAACACCGAAGCTACGGCGGAACTATGTCTACACTATTTTCTTTACCCTTCGAAATTGTAATTGCCCAAAACACTTAACGCATAGAACCAGGTATGTTCTCAAAACAAATTATTATTTAAGCTATTAACTGAAACAGTTGAAAGAATTTAATCCCGGTGAATTATAGTTCAACAACGTTGCAGCACTTAATAATTCAACGGCTACTGCACTCTAGAGATTTCACTTTGCAATTTCCGGAACAGAAAGTAATAACAATACAATTATTTAGTGCTGTTTAATATTTTATTTAATTCTGCAAATAGAAAACGTCACTATTTAAGATTAAAACTCAACACGAGTTTCCCTTAGAGAACATTTAAATAAAATTTCGTTCAAGTTATAACATAAAAATGAAAAAGTATGAAATGTAAACTTGCTTATAAAATAAGTAAATGTCAATCTACACACGAGAGTTCAGTGCATTATGTTCTCAAAAAAAATGTTGTAAGACGAAATAGTATAATAATAATAATAGAAGGTAGCCTTATATTGAAAAAAGGTAGTAAAAATATTACTTTTAGGAAAAATACTATTATGCAAGCGTTGACAATCTGAAATAGATACGACTATTAATAATTTCCGTTGTTATGAAATGACATAATACCCCACATGTATTCGAGATATTAGCAAAAATTAAAATATGTACAAAATAAAAATATCTAAAGAGTTAAAATAACTAAGCATTATGTATTATGTTTATTAACAATGATGAATATTTATAAATGTCAGTACACATTGTTATTTATAATGAGATGACCAGCTCTCGCAGGCAGCCTCTTTTCATCAATCCCAACAACATTTCTTCTACGACTTTTAAAATTAAGTTTTTAAAATTTAAATTTTGTCATACAAAATTTCTTGTCTCTGAAAATGGCATTAACTCTGAGCATTGGTCTGTCGGGTGTGGCGCCCGAACCTTAACCTTTTAAGTACATCCTACAAAATATAGAGTAATAAGCAAAAATTTTTTTGTTTCGTTTTTTGTGTTGTTTATCCAGAATCCATAAAATCCTAAAAAATAAAAATAAACTTGTACATTTAAAGGAAAAAAAAGGTAGAAGAAATGTAATGCATATCTTAAAAGATATTATATGTAATAACTCCTCAAAATTTTAATACTCGTACAAGTTGTTAATTATTCTGCTCAAGCAACAAAAACATTTAGTTATCGTTTTGACAACAAAAACATTTAGTTAACATTTTGATCTAAAGTAACTAGATTACCAATATTTTCAATTCTAGGTGGATTAATTATTTTTTTCTTTTCTTATTTACTGTTAAAATGTTTTAACGATATGCATAAATATAAATATCCCCTACAGTAATAAAGTCTGTAAACATTTTAATGGAAAACCCGCATTTACTTTCCGTATAATTAAAGCCCAAAGAAAAGGTATTCTTTATTTTGTCTTTTTGTACTTCAATATCCGCTTTACAAGTATATCTATTTGTTTGCTTGGTTTTATTTAACTATCAAGATGATCATATCGATGTTCAATGTGATGTTCATATCGTATATTTCAGGTAACGGTTCAATCGGTTTGCTCTTCAAGTGCATTTTTCTAACTGAAAAATAGATAATATATGTCGCCGCGTAGGCTTGGCGAACAATAAAAATAAAAATTAAAATTATAAGTTTAATTATTTTTATTTTATTTTGTTGATTTACTTTAATGTTTCATTATTATTATTGTTATTAGTAAACATAATGACTAAATTAAATATGAGTCTGTTCCGATAGATGGCAGCACTTGAAGTTAATATTAGCAAAAATTTACAAAAACCTTAAATGTTTTTAAAGGCTCTTTTAAAGCAAATTGTATGATAAAACATTTTGATTATTTTTGTAAACAATGTAGTACAGACTAAGTTTGTAGTACTTAGTAGTTAATAAGTAAAAATAACTAAAATGACTTGATTGTGAATTAGCGCGAAAACACGTCTTTCTGAAACGTATTTAAGACTTCGTACAATGTCTTGGATTCTATTATTATTGTGATAGTGACGGTGAAAACATGAATTATAAGTTCGGTGTAATAACGAGAGATTAAAAGTAAAGTGTGTGTATAGTAACTAAAAAGGTGTTTTAGTAATTCCTCATAAATACTTAGAATCAATTGTTAAAACTAGAAGTGGTTTTGTAGTGAAGTAAAAGAAAAGTGATTAAATAATAAATTCAATTAGTGTAAAATGGATAATGAAAGTGGCAGAACCAATATCTCATTAGAAGCCAACGGTTCTGCATATTTTTTTAATAATATGATTGACAATAATTCGATATATACATTTTGCCCGACTTATTCATAGAGATGAATAATAACGCGGTAATGGTTGATCTCATACGTCATTTATAATCCATACGTATTTTTTAAACCATCTGGACGTTAAAAGTTTTATTTTGTTAAGGACAGACGATATTATGTTGTTTGTACTGTAGTTAAGATAATTTACAACAAATGAAATATAATTTACTAAATCGTTGAGTAATTCCAAGGGTCCCTATCCTTGGCATTATAAATATTATACAAAGTAACACTTTAACATACTTGTATGTTATAATGTAACTATAATTTTGTCGCGGAAGTTACAAAATATGCAATCTTCATCTTTGACATCGAAATAGCGATCGAAGGCGATAAAGACCCTCAGTCTTACTTAGCCCCTTACTTAGTAAACTTATCACAATACGTAAATATTGAAAACTCTAATAAGCCTAAATCGTATCATCTACATGTCAAATATATAGCTGCTAACCGACACAGCTGTGTTCACTTTCTAGCGCATGATCTATGCCTATGTTCTCTATCCCATTGATACTACTGCTTAAAAACGATCTGTAGATCTCTTCATCTGTCTGAGACGCCATTATACGGCTCTCATACTCACCGTAACGCACCAGTGGAGCCGATGAGGGTAGCTGAACCAATTTAGAGCAGCCCCACGACGTAGATAATAATAAATAACAATGTCTATTTTGTACGTTTAATTATAGTGAACATGTATTTATCGATAACCCTAAAATGTTATTACAATTTATCGAATAGGAGTGGCCACGGGATGCTACAATAATATTAATTTGTTTTAAATGAAATTGTATTTCAATCGCTGTTTATAATCAATTTGTTTTTGATTACCTCACGATGTTGAGTTTTATCCTTAATGAAGAAGTATAAATGTTAATATAATACAAAAACGGTTTATTATTGTACACAGAGACAGCAAGTAGCACATAAAAACAGCAATGTGAGGTACGCATAAAAGTAAATACTACCCTTTTTCATATCTAGACATACTCAAAAATAAACGAGTGCCATCTCGGGACGTCTGACAGAAGCAAATTGACGTTCTATCTGTGAATGTAACAATAGTGTATATATACCTTAAGAGTAGGAGACGGTTTTCTGAGTTTACTTAACGATACAAAAAAATTTCTGCCAAAAAGCCAGTTAATACATATGAGTATTAATAATAAATTTACATATTATATTAAAATATCAATTAAAAAAACTTATTTGTAACGATTTATAATTTTAAATCTAAAAAGAAACATTATTTCAACGTTTAATTAAGTTGATTTAATTTTATTTGATTGGCTGCCTGACTGACATTGACATAGACTATAAATAATACAGTACGGTAGAAAGCAAAATAATTCCGTAAGGTAACTCTTTGCTGGGCTAAAGAAACCAGGGCATTAATTGAACGGCAGCTTTCGGTATTAATAGTAAATGACTGTCGGATTAAAAAATGAGTATGAATAAGTATTAAGTTTTTTTCTACTTTCCAGTAAGTTTTACCTCTTTAAACTGTTTTTATGATGCTATTATATATTATACCACTGCGAGTTAATTTTTATGTGCCACGATATTCAGATTTTGCTTAAAAGTTTATGCTATAATTTATTTCATGCTTTAAGAATTATAATTCTCTTTTATATTTTTTGTCCTTGCATACCTTCTTAAATTAGATTTAACAATAGTTTTAATATTTAAGTCTTTATTAATATCCAAATATGTACAACAAAATCAAAAGAATGGAAAATTCATAAAAGAAAACTACTTATGGAAGTAACACACTTGGGTGTTGTATTGTGTGTGTGTGGGAGTAGTTGGGTGTTGTATTTTTGTAACACCCTTGGGTGTTGTATTGTGTGTGGGTGTAGTTGGTTGATGTATTTTTGTAACACACTTGGGTGTTGTATTGTGTGTGTGTGGGAGTAGTTGGGTGTTGTATTTTTGTAACACACTTGGGTGTTGTATTGTGTGTGTGTGGGTGTAGTTGGGTGTTGTATTTTTGTAACACCCTTGGGTGTTGTATTGTGTGTGTGTGGGAGTAGTTGGGTGTTGTATTTTTGTAACACCCTTGGGTGTTGTATTGTGTGTGGGTGTAGTTGGTTGATGTATTTTTGTAACACACTTGGGTGTTGTATTGTGTGTGTGTGGGTGTAGTTGGGTGTTGTATTTTTGTAACACCCTTGGGTGTTGTATTGTGTGTGGGTGTAGTTGGTTGATGTATTTTTGTAACACACTTGGGTGTTGTATTGTGTGTGTGTGGGAGTAGTTGGGTGTTGTATTTTTGTAACACCCTTGGGTGTTGTATCGTGTGTGGGTGTAGTTGGGTGTTGTATTATTGTAACAGACTTGGGTGTTATATTTTTGTAAGAAATTGACACTATTAGGCTGTATAATCTTATAGGATAATAAAGAAATCTTTAATCCTGGTACAATTTGAATCTATGTAGAATAATAGTAATAATTTTTAAAATATCATTAAACACGTGTAGCCATGTTAAGCTTATTTAAATTTCAAATACTTATAGAATGAAAAATAAATAAACCGCTCTGTTAAAGACTATCTGTTAAGAAATCTAGAATGATTAATTGATAAAGACGGGTATCAATATTGTAGCTCAATTGCTAGAACGACGGGACAGTTTCCCAGAGGTCGCGGTTTGGAAGTCCTTATCGGTTTTGATATTGCGTCCTCTTAAATCATTTATAATTGTTATTGACAGATATTAGATTTTGCAATCTGTAGCAAATAATGTTGGTTTAAATAGACCTGATCTTTGAAGTATATGACATAGATCAATTTGTTTCGTAACTGTGAAGGTACATATATAATAATATAATGCACACATAAATCAACGTTTTGCTTGGAAGTTATTTTAAGAACGGGAACTTGGTATGATTTGTGTATGTGTGTGTGTATTATAAGGAAATACCCTCTTTTGTATTAAAATATGTTCTACATCAATCTACATTTACCATTTTAGTTTTCTGAGGCAATTAAGGTTGTGGGCAATGTGTAAGTTATATATTTTGTTTAATAACATATTATATTGAAATAAATTTAAATAATAAGTTAATAAAACATTTGCTCTCATATGTTATATATCCAGGAATATAATGAAAAATATAATTCATTTTTATAATATTACTTAATAAATATTACAATCGATTAATATTAATATGCCAAATTAGCAAGCTGATAAAATATCTACAGTATTTTCAGCTTCTCAATTGATTATATATAGGGTACTTTTACCTAACCTTTGGTATCAAATTATTTAGAATCGGGTAATCCAAATAAACTTACGTAATGAAGAATCATCAAGCTATTTTTAAAACATCACGCACCACATCTAGCAAATTAACCATGAATATAAAAACCAACTGGTAAAATAATTAATAAACACTGTGACTGACCAGAACACCTGTCCGATCTTTTGTTTGATATTTGTTAATATTTTTATCCATCGATAAGTGTCCCAATATCATTGTTCACAGTTTTAAATAAAAAGGTTAAAAATAATATTAATTTATACTTATTGAGGTCGTTGCGTCGGTTGACCTTTGTACGTACGTTGACGACAGTGCCTTTTTACGAAGTTTTCGGAGCTTATAAAGGAGGATTTATATTTGATTTGATATTGTTATTTTAATATTTTTAGCCTTGGTAACTTAATTGTATTTTGATTTCTTCCTTTATTTAGTGGACCCTCGAACCAACGACTTGTGTAAGTACATAATAATATTATTTTTAACCGTTTTAGAGGTTTTTATATCGGGGATTTTTTAAAAATATTTTTGTTTCTGCTTTTTAAAGTTATGTCATTATTTTCTTTATTATCCTAAATAACCAAATTTACACTTGCATAATTTTAACAAACACACAAATTTTTACTTGCTTAAGTATTTATTATCAATATTGCATAGAAGTCTTTATTGCCTTCGGTCTCACAAACAATAAACGAAGAGAAAATTTTATATTTAGTTTAAGATCAAAGGCTACAAAACTATGAGACGTTCTCTGAGTAGAGCGGTTTTCATTCTCAATAATCTTTACTAATAATAATAAAACTTTCGTAATACAACGACAATATAAGTGTTAAATATATGGTGACGACATGGTAGCTCAATTAGCAGAGCAACAGAGACCGACCAGAAGTCGCAGTTTCAGCTTCTTGGCTGTTCTGTGTTGTAAGAATTTCAGTATATATTTAATCCTAATTTAGGGATCACAATAGATACTTTATATTATAATTATCGGATTATTGGAAGGTAATATAAATTATTTGTTTGTTGTGAAATCACTCAAAACTGACAAAATACAAATGACGTCTATAATATGTGGTAATACATCTTCTTTTAATAATCAAAAAGAAATCACATGTTAAGTTAGAATACACTTTTCAAAGGCTAAATCTTCAATATTAAATGTAAAGAACACATGTAATCAGCGTACACATTATGTATTTAGTTTCTTGTAAGTAAAACACCTTTGGAAGCTTTAATTTAAATAAAACTCTTTGCTCAAAACGTGCCTTTGAAATTAATCTATACTAATATTATAAAGCTGAAGAGTTTGTTTGTTTGAACGCACTAATCTCTGGGACTACTGGTCCGAATTGAAAAAAATCTTTTTGTGTTGAATAGTCCGTTTATTGAGGAAGGCTATAGGGTATATATCATCTCGCTGTGACTAATAGAAGTTAAGCAACAATGAAAAATGCTGCAAATTTAATATAATCTAATAGGTTCTGACTGACTTAGTTATAGCATACAGTCTAAGCCGCATGTCGTAGAGATAGTAAAATTGGAGGACACATTTGTTTTCTACGTAGTGGTATACTAAGAAAAGATTTTTAAATTCCACCCTTAAGGGTTTTAAATATCAATTTTGTATGGAACTCGGCGGCAACACTAAAAACCACGCGGAGGAAGTCGCGAGCGACCCCTAGTTTACTATATAATGAAAATCTATTTCATGTTTTTAATAATATAATTTAACTCAACTGAATATACGTTTCTTTCTATGAATATTCATAATAATTGTGTTATAAAATTGCTATAGTGTTTACATATTTGAATTTTGTTTATCGTGACAATACATTATGTTTGTTATTTTGTTGGTCTACCAATTTTAATTTGATATTTTTTTAAACACTAGGTGACTTGTTAACCTATTACAATTACAAAAATATAGTTTGAACTATGGAATTTAAATTTGTGGAGAAGAAAAAGCTTAAATTAAATAAGATTTTAAATATTTATGAAATTATTGCCGTTAGTCATCTTGCATTTCACTGAACTTTTAATATTCTAATCAAATAAAAATGAATCTCTATTAATTAGGTTATCTATGCATTCTGATGTTTGAAAATGTCTATAAACATGTACATCCATGTTAAGCTTGTTTAAATTTTAATAATTATAGAATGAACAATAAATGGTTCGGGCAGGGATTCAAATCCGCGAACTCAGGAAAACCGTCTCGACGCTCTACCAGATCTACTTTATTGAGCTACTATCTATCTATCTATCTATCTATCTATCTATCTATCTATCTATCTATCTATCTATCTATCTATCTATCTATCTATCTATCTATCTATCTATCTATCTATCTATCTATCCCTATCCATATTTATTTATTTTGTTTTTAAAGGTAGCAAGCTGGACTCAAAATATTTATAAACGCCTAAAAATATGTAGTAGCGGTACAAATTTGTATAATACAAAGTATTAAGAACTTAAAATGTTATGTGGTTGGTACAAAAAGTCAAGTAATGTCAAATAAGTTCCCCTCCCCTGCTTCTAAGGTGAACGGACGTGTTTTTGGGTGCTCTCGGCTTTTTAATCTAAAAGTGATGGTTTATTGTGTCTTTTGTGATAGTGGAATTGGTTATTTATCCTATTAGGGCGTATATTCTCAAATCGTAATCTGAAAATTAAAACAACCTTCGAATTACAGACATAATAATCAGAAATAAGTTACTGTGCAGAGTATTATCGGTTATCGCCCCGTTGGTCGAGTGGTTAGCGCATTTATCCTATTAGGGCGTATATTCTCAAATTGTAATCTAAAAATTAAAACAACCTTCGAATTACAGACATAATAATCAGAAATAAGTTACTGTGCAGAGTATTATCGGTTACCGCCCCGTTGGTCGAGTGGTTAGCGCAGACGCCTAACGTGTCACGGCGCAACGGGGCTCGGGTTCGATTCCCGGCAGAGCACAGGCATTTATGTGATGAGCATAGATGTCTGTGTTTCTGGGTTTGGTCGTTTATTAAATATATTCTCAGTATTTATATGTGTATTTCTATGTATTAGTATCGTTGTCTAACACCCTTAACACAAGCAAATAATTTGCTTACTTAGGGGTTAGATCAATGTGTGTAATTTGTCCCGATATTATTATTATTATTATTATTATAAGAACAGTTCAAAGTGCAGTTTTACAACGTGTAAAGTCATTGACCGCTGTCTGCAAATGACCAATCAGAACAGGTGTCACTGATTATTACACTCCAAGATAGGAACTATTAAATAATTTTTAAACATCTATTAGTGACAGATTGGTGTAGTGGCTAAAAGCTGAATAGTAGCGAGCATCGTAAATTTACTCGGTTTCGAATCCCAGTGTAAACCTATCGGCAGCCGAACTTTTTATTCTTTTTATTCATTTTTTTTATATTTTTACCTGATTGTGGGACCACTCGGGTGTGCAGAAGTAAATTGTGTCGCATAACTGTGACCCAGCTACATCTTATAATTTGCAAGTTTATACAAGTTTGCCCAACCATGCCGCTCCGCCGCACCCCACCACCTGTTTCCTCACCGCTAGTTCATAGTATGTCAGATACAAACATAAGTGTTTCATCGGCTGAACGCGGCAATGTGGGTATAGAAGAGCCTAACATTACGCTGCGCAAGCGCCAGCGGAATGAAGAGGCATTCTTCAATAAGTCGGATATAATTGATATGTTGAAATCACTTAGACATGAACATGATAAAAAATATTCAGATTTATTGAGAACGGTGCAGGAAGGAATAAAAACACATACTGAACAATATAACGAGATCTGTAAATCTGTAGAATTCTTAAGCAAACAGCATGACGATTTTCTTGGGATCATTGACTAGCTTCAAAATGAAAGAATTTCTGACAGAAAATATATAAATTCTCTTGAAGTAAGACTAGAGCAACTAGAACGAAGTTCCCATAAATCGTGTATTGAAATACGCAATATTCCCAAAAAATCAGGGGAGTCGCAAAAAGATCTTATAGAATTGGTAACAAAGGTCGGAAGTACAATCGGTGTCACCATACAAAAACAAGACTTTAGTGACATCTATCGAATTAACACTAAAAATGAATATAATAAACCAATTATTGTGAACTTACAGAGTGTGTTAATGAGAGATCAGATTTTAATAACGGCCAAATCTTTTAATAGAAAGAATTCTACATGCAGACTTAATACACAACACTTACAGTTAACAGGACCTGCTCAAAGCGTATATATATCAGAACGTCTTACAACTCAAACTAAAAAGCTTTTTTTGAGGCAAGAGAATTTGCAAAAAAGTATGAGTATCGTTATTGCTGGTCTTCGGGAGGTAGAATATATTTAAAGAAGGGAGAAGGCTCGGAATATATCAAGATAAATGAAACTACTGATCTTAAAAAATTACTAAGTAAATGACTCAGTTCTAGTGTTAAATTTAGTTTCGAGCGTATATTTATGATTCTTTTTTATTATATTCAATGTGCTTATTTTATTTGCTTCAAATTTAACTTTATAAGAGATATTTTTGTTTTTTCTGAACTGTGTATTTTAATTTTGGTTTTTATTAGTTATTTCTGTACAACATACAATTTCACACCGTACACTGACGAATTACTCAACACTTTTATACATTATACAATAATTAAAATGTTTCTCATACTAAAAATCCAAACGAACTCTCAAGTTATATATAAAACACTTCTTTTATTGGATCTAACAATTATCAGCTTAATCGACGTAGATACTGGACACTTCTCAGTTTCATTACATTTTTACGTTTTTGTGCTTGGAATTATCTTTTTTATTCATGATTATTCATGATTATTCATGATTAACAATAGATATTTCAGGCCTAATCACCAGAAAGGGTTTTTGCCCGGAATTTCTGGATGCCTGGAACATAATACTTTAATATCGGAAAGCCTTAAAGATGCTAGAACTAGCGAGAGACAAATTACGGTTTGTTGGATAGACTTAGAAAACGCCTTTGGGTCGGTACGACATGAACTAATGATGTTCGCGCTTAAATGGTATAACTTTCCTACGGTAGTTCGCGACATTATTGCATCATATTATTCAAAATTAAAATTCTCTATAATTTTGAATGAAAACCATTTAAAACCACTTAATTATAACGTTGGTTTATTTCAGGGCTGTTGTATTTCTCCTATTATATTTAATATAGTTATTAATATTTTAATAGACAAATTAATTAGAAATGAAAAAAAGTGGGGCTATCGGTTTAAGTTTAACAACAAATACACAGAATCCATACTAGCTTTTGCAGATGATCTCGCGATACTGACACGTAATCCGAAACAATGTCAGGTACTTTTAAATGTAGTTGAGGATTTCTGTACGTGGACCGGCGGATTGAGGACAAAACCAAGTAAATGTTTTAGTCTGTGTCTGGGTAGACGGAATACCAAATATACCTCTTACGATCCGGGTCTTATAATAGGCGGTCAGTGCGTTAGTACGGTTACGGAAGCGGCTCCGTTTAAATTTTTAGGTAAAAAAATCGATTACCAAGGCCGTACTCCATCGTTGGATGTAATAGTCGATAGCTTTTTAAACGATCTCAAAAAGGTAGACAACCAACCAATAAGTAACGTCAAAAAAGCTTGGATTTACGATAATTATTTAACATCACGTCTAAATTGGCCTTTCCTCGTGTATGATATAAATAAAACCCTTTTGTCAAAGTTAGATGCAAGCGTCATAAAGACATTGAAGTTATGGCTCGGGTTAGCGTACTCAGCGGACTCTTCAACCTTATTTAGAGACCGAAACAACTTTGGATTAAAATTAAAGAAACCATCGGAGCTCTACAAACATCTAAGAGTTACCAAAAGACATATCATCGGAAAATCTAAAGATGATACTGTAACTTCTCTCCCAAAAGACAAAGTTGCCTCAGAGCTCGAGTCACGACTTCAATTCCATAAAAAATTTATGATAGGTGCTCAAACAAATAAAGTAGGGCTGGGATCAAGTAGGAAGGTTCAAGACATAGACATAACAAAATCTTTTATTCGACAAGACGAAAACGATAATTACCGACTCCACGCGATGAGCCTAGAAATTCAAAACGAATGGGTGACCATAGGAGATTTTTGTATTCCACTAGCTTTGAAGTGGCGCACCTTAATTTATGATTGGTCCCCAGCATTATTAAAATTCTATCTTAATGCATTCCAAATGACTCTCCCAGATCAAAGTAATTTAGTAAGATGGGGCAAAGCCACCGAAAAGTCTTGCAACATCTGTGGGGAGGCAATAGGAACCGCGAAACACCTATTAGTAGAGTGTAGGGTACTTCTAGATAAAGGTCAATACTCGCGTCGCCACGACAAGGTATTAGAAATCATACGGGAAGCGGTTAGTCTTTCAGTAGCAAGAGCGCGGAAGGGTATAACAACCACCAAACGATCTATAGAATTCGTAAAAGAAGGCTCCTCCAAAAAATCAAAAGCGAAGCCTTATTCAATATTAGGCGCGGCTCCTGATTGGATTCTCATGATGGACACGTATGAAAAGCATTACAAAATCCCTGGGGATGTTGGTGTTTCGTCATCCAGACCGGACTTATTCCTGTATTCGAAACATCTGAGGCGCGTGATACTTGTGGAGCTTACTGTTCCTTGGGAAACAAACATCCCAAGGGATCACACATTCAAGCTCAATAAGTATTACGAACTAACCAACGAACTGATCAGGAATAAATTTATAGTTAGTTTGTACGCGGTAGAAGTGGGAGCGAGCGGTATAACAGCAAAATCTCTCTATAGCCTACTTAAAGATCTTGGCCTTTCTAGAACAAGCATCGGTTAATTTCTAGAACGTACTTCAAAGGCGGCATTAGTAGGCTCTTTCCAAATTTGGTTAGGTAGGGAGAGGAGTGTGGAGGGTGAAGGTGAGCGTTTTTGCGCATAATAAAGGGGCCCCTTAAACCTACTCCTGGGTCGCAAGTCCCAGGCACTGCTTGCACTCCTCTCCTTGCAACGCGATGGGCCCGGCACCCGCACGGTGAATCCATGGATTGCTAAGAAGCTTCGTCTCCGTCTTATATTCACATAAATGCCTGACCTGAATAACACTTTTATAATCCAGGATATAGACGAGTCCAGTGGCATTGATTGTTATAGTTTAATTGATACTAAAACTTGTGCCACAACTCTAAATATTGATCGTTCGTGTTACAAATCACTTATAATTCTAACTGTGAATATAAGAAGTATCAACTGTAATATTGATATACTTCTTGCTTTCTTATCTTGCATTGATGTCAAAATTGATGTAATTGTTTTGACGGAATGTTGGACGAATGATAATAGTAGTTTTACTAATTTGGACGATTTTAATACGTATTTTACTAAGAATTGTATCAACAAAAATGATGGTGTTGTGGTTTATGCACGTAAGGAACTTTCAATTAGCTGTTCAGAACCCGCCATTCAGGATGCTTGCTGATAGTGATTGAACAAAATATAGCAATCATATGCACATACAGACCCCCTTGTTTTTACAACCCGTCTGGATTCTTATTCTCCCTAGAAATTCTTCTTAAAAGCTTGTCTACTTGTAATGTTATCTTAACAGGAGATTTGAATATTAATATTCTACCAGAAAACTTAACAAGTTATGCTGAGGACTATTTGAATTTTATGGCTATGTATGGGCTAAGACAAGGAATCAACAAACCCACAAGACAGTCTACGTGTATTGATCACTTCATGATTAAATGCAGACATGAATGTAAATCTATAGTTTTCGAACCACCACTAACTGATCATTCTGCTATACTTCTGTACATAAATAACACCAAAATAACGAGAAAATCTTCAAATTATAAGAAAGTAAAAATAAATTTGGACGGTCTTAAGGACGAAGTTAGTCAGATTAATTGGTCCACCTTATATGAAGCAGTAAATGTTGACACTGCAGTTGATATCTTTACGTCTAAACTAGTTGCATCTATAATAATAACACGGAAATTAAGAGCGTTAAGGAAAGGAATCGGCCTATAAAACCTTGGATAACAGTTGGTATAGTTAAGTGTATACGAAAAAGGGATAAAATGCACAAAAAAGTGAAGAAATACCCAGAGAACGATATTTTATACAGAGATTATATTTTGTATAGAAACACATGTAACAAATTAGTCAAAAGAATTAAATGTCTACATTACAGAAATGAATTTATTAAGAATAAAGGTAATATTTCTAAAACCTGGGATACAATCAAGGAAGTATGTAATATAAATAAATGTAAACTGGTATCTGATGAACTAGTTACGTTAAATGATACACCCAAAGGCTCACTAAACGTAGTAAATAATTATTATTTAAATATAGGAAATCAGCTGGCAAATGTTATACTGAATAAAATGAATAAGAATGAGGATGATTTGGCCGCTTCTGCACGCTTGTTGGGGAATTCACCACTCTTTTCTATGACTATGTTTTTAACAGACGCATTAGAAATTAAGGGGGTATTATCTTCGCTGAGATCAAACAGTGCACCAGGATGGGATATGATAACCTCCAATATTTTAAAATTACTTGCTCCCTTAATAATCGACTGCCTTGTGTACATCTGCAACTTAAGTTTTCAGACGGGTATATTTCCACAAGCATGTAAATATGCAATCATCAATCCTATTTACAAATCAGGCGATAAAAAAAACCCATCCAACTATGGGCCTATCTCTATACTTTCTTCTGTCTCTAAGGTAATTGAAAGAATTGCCGGTAAACGGCTAGTAAGATATCTAGATAAACACAAGTTGCTGAGCAACTGCCAATTTGGTTTCAGAGAACGTAAATCTACGGAAGATGCTTTACTAACACTCACATCAGTTATTACTCAATACATGGACAAAAAAAAGAAATGTTTAGGAATCTTTCTTGACCTTCAGAAAGCCTTCGACACAGTGTCTATACCAATACTTCTTCAAAGAATTAAAATATTGGTATAGGTGGAATTATCTTGCAGTGGTTTTCTAGTTATATTAGAGACAGGAGCCAAAAAGTTCGTGTACTTAAATACGAGAGTGATAGTGGTATCTGCAGATTTGGGGTCCCACAAGGTAGTAATTTAGGACCAACACTTTTCTTAATATATATAAATAATCTTTGCCAAATGCAAGCCGCCGGAATGGAACTTATCATGTTTGCTGATGACACCGTACTTCTTTTCCATGGAAATACTTGGAACCATGTATTTCATCTAGCAGAAAATGGTTTGTCTAAAGTCACCACTTGGCTTATATATTACCCCTTATTTATATAATAAAATGTCCTTTGATTGCAAGAACAAACAAATAAAAAAGGTTTCAAATAATGTTTTTAAAAAAATAATATTTACGTGGTTAACAAAGTTTGATTATGACGATGTTGAGAAACTACTTACGCTACAGAAATAATAATACATCATACACACATAACCACAATCACAAACAGACACACACACACACACACACACACACACACACACACACACACACACACACACACACACACACACACACACACACACACACACACACACACACACACACACACACACACACACACACACACACACACACACACACACACACACACACACACACACACACACAGAGCGCTGAAATACGCTATGGAGTTGTATGGATGTTTCTAATTATATATATTTACATAAAATTTAGTTTAGTTCCTATCTTTTGTTACCATTTGGGATACTTATTTTAAGGATACTCATTTTTATGTAAAAGGACTATGTGACATTGTACTTTTTGCTGATGATACCTCGCTTATTTTCAATGTTGATCGTAATAAAGCTAATTATGACAAAGTAAACAGTGCTCTGTCACGTATTCTTCATTGGTTCGAAATTAATAATTTGGTCTTAAATACTAAAAAAACTAAATGCATGGAATTTACACTTCCTAATGTCAAAAGTCAAATTTGTAGTTTACGCCTTAACAATGAAGTGTTAGAACTGACTGACTCAACAATTTTCTTAGGTATAACTTTAGATAAAAAGCTCCAGTGGAACCCCCATCTCTCAACTCTCGCTGGCAAACTCAGCTCTGCCGTCTTTGCAATTAAAAAAGTAAGAAAATTAACAGATGTTAATACGGCTCGACTCGTTTATTTTAGTTATTTTCATAGTATTTTGTCTTACGGTATTTTATTATGGGGCAGTGCTGCCGAAATGACAGACAGAGACGAAGCTTCTTAGCAATCCATGGATTCACCGTGCGGGTGCCGGGCCCATCGCGTTGCAAGGAGAGGAGTGCAAGCAGTGCCTGGGACTTGCGACCCAGGAGTAGGTTTAAGGGGCCCCTTTATTATGCGCAAAAACGCTCACCTTCACCCTCCACACTCCTCTCCCTACCTAACCAAATTTGGAAAGAACCTACTAATGCCGCCTTTGAAGTACGTTCTAGAAATGAACCGATGCTTGTTCTAGAAAGGTCAAGATCTTTAAGTAGGCTATAGAGAGATTTTGCTGTTATACCTCTCGCTCCCACTTCTACCGCATACAAGCTAACTATAAATTTATTCCTGATCAGTTCGTTGGTTAGTTCGTAATACTTATTGAGCTTGAATGTGTGATCCCTTGGGATGTTTGTTTCCCAAGGAACAGTAAGCTCCACAAGTATCACGCGCCTCAGTTGTTTCGAATACAGGAGTAAGTCCGGTCTGGATGACGAAACACCAACATCCCCAGGGATTTTGTAATGCTTTTCATACGTGTCCATCATGAGAATCCAATCAGGAGCCGCGCCTAATATTGAATAAGGCTTCGCTTTTGATTTTTTGGAGGAGCCTTCTTTTACGAATTCTATAGATCGTTCGGTGGTTGTTATACCCTTCCGCGCTCTTGCTACTGAAAGACTAACCGCTTCCCGTATGATTTCTAATACCTTGTCGTGGCGACGCGAGTATTCACCTTTATCTAGAAGTACCCTACACCCTACTAATAGGTGTTTCGCGGTTCCTATTGCCTCCCCACAGATGTTGCAAGACTTTTCGGTGGCTTTGCCCCATCTTACTAAATTACTTTGATCTGGGAGAGTCATTTGGAATGCATTAAGATAGAATTTTAATAATGCTGGGGACAAATCATAAATTAAGGTGCGCCACTATATTTGTTTTACAAAAACGAGCTATACGGGCTATTTGTAATCTAAGAGCTAGAGACTCCCTAAGAGATGTTTTTAAAGAAATCGGTATACTTACGGTTGCTTCTCAATACATTTTTAATAATATATTATATATACGTCAAAATTTAAATACTTATACTAAAAACAGCGACAGACATACGATAAATACAAGAAATAAAAATAAACTCGTAACGCCTAAATTTCGACTTCAAAAAGTTAACAAATCCTTCATGTTCATCATGTTCCACAAGATATTTTGGATCTTCCTTTTCATAGTTTTAAATCTAAAATTAAAAGTATATTATTAAATAAATCTTATTATAAAATTCAAGAATTTTTGGATGATCGAAATGTATGGAACTTGGGTCGTTGACTCATTTGCAGGGTTGATGTTATAATGTATAAGTCAAACATTGTTTAATTTCATTTAAAAAGAGCAACTGTTGAGTTTCTGGCCAGCTCTTCTCAGCAGAACAGCATTCCGAGCTGGTGGTAGTTTACTCACAGACTGACTATACTGACCAATTTAATGTAATTGACGATTCAAAAGTGCGTGTAAATGCCTACTTGAATAAAGATATTTTGAATTTGAATTTGAATAAGGAGAATAAACTGCCATCCGAGACACAGCTTAAACTAGTTCGGATGTCAGAGGATTCATTAATAACAATGTTCTATGTTTTTATAAATGGACAATAAAGATACTTATTATAAGTCAAAACTGTGTGTTTGTTTGATTCGCTGCTTAATAAATGAATGTATGAACAATATTAATAAATGTATTTTGATCAAATTATTGATTATTTGAAACCTTTTAAAATTAAGGTTAAGATTAGCATAAAGAAATAGCTAGCATAAAACCCTAATTGTTATTTAAATCTTATTTTTAATTTTTAAAACTATACAGCGTTGATGGAGAAAATCAAAAGTGCAATGTAAGCTCAATAGAAATTTAAAAAAGTTTATAGACTTAAATGTTCAGAGGAATTCTTAACCACCGACAACAACAAAAGTACAGATGTGCTGATTTGCTGTAGAAATTAGATAATTCAACATTAAAAATGATATTTGTTAAATATTCTGTCGATAAACTTCACTATAGACGCTGGGTTAATAACTTATTAATGAAGGTAAAGTTCTTGATAATATTTAATTGTAGACCCTTATCACTATAAATGACAATTCGTAATGAAACATAACTTAAAATACGTATACATAAACAGGTATAATATTCATATTAACAATAAAGTCACAGACAATACCTATTATTTGTCCTACCGGCGAATGTTAAATGAGTATTTAGTGAATATTGTTTAAATTATATTTCTAATTGCGATTGCTTTGTTCAGTAAATTCTGAAATTAACATTAATTCTGAATTAAAATTAGTATTCGAAACATCTGAGGCGCGTGATACTTGTGGAGCTCACTGTTCCTTGGGAAACAAACATCCCAAGGGATCACACATTCAAGCTCAATAAGTATTACGAACTGACCAACGAACTGATCAGGAATAAATTTATAGTTAGTTTGTACGCGGTGGAAGTGGGAGCGAGAGGTATAACAGCAAAATCTCTCTATAGCCTACTTAAAGACCTTGGCCTTTCTAGAACAAGCATTGGTTCATTTCTAGAACTTATATCAAAGGCGGCATTAGTAGGATCTTTCCAAATTTGGTTAGGTAGGGAGAGGAGTGTAGACAGTGAAGGCGAGCGTTTTTGCGCATAATAAAGAGGCCCCTTAAACCTACTCCTGGGTCGCAAGTCCCAGGCACTGCTTGCGCTCCTCTCCTTGCAAGGCGATGGGCCCGGCACCCGCACGGTGAATCCATGGATTGTTAAGAAGCTTCGTCTTCGTCGTCTACACACACATATATATTTACTATTACAAAAATGTCAAATATACTAAGTAGTTCACATATATCTACAATTCAAGAGAAGAGAGGTTGTATTTATTCATTTTGCTTTTTTATGAAGAAAATATATTCCTGTAAACAGGTCAAAATACTTCCAATACTTAATTTATGTATGGATTCTGCTTTCGCTTTCAAACTATTTTCAACTTTCGAATTCAACAAGCTATGTATATTCAGGACACTGTTATAGCTGCTTCTCTCTATGCTATTATATTTTCAATATGTTAAAGGACACCATAGATTTTATTCTAAGGACATATATTTTTTAACGAATAAAATTATAACTACTGGTAACGCCACCTTGTGGCTCTCATTAATAAATAGTGAATGAGTAATTATATGTGACTCCGCGATCCATTTCTTTCACTCTTCCTTAAATCCGTGCACACCAGCGCCTTCCGCATTGCCACGCACGCCAGTCAAGCAGCGAATATAGCTCTGATAGCATCGGCAGAAGACGCAGCCCTACATCTCCGTCTTCACCTCCAGCTTCCCGCCCGATCCTTGAGTACTGCACTTTGGGATCGTGAAGAGACATTGTAATAGTCTCCCGCTATTAAGTGGTAGTGCCAAAACTTGATCGCGAGTGTTATTGGACATCAGTGGAATAGACCTGTGTGTTTAAACGTGATTCTCCGTTACGCGCCTTCAACCTTCTTGGATTATCTTGCTGGAGCTGCCTTGGATTCTGAGGTTGGTGCACGCATGGTTTCCCATTTTATCCCATTACCCTTGCGAGTCACATATTTACGTTTTTACTGCTCCCCTGAGAGCGTGTCGAAGGTATATAAAATTGTTTAAATTGGCAACACCATTTGTGGTCCTTCGAGCCGGATGGTCATCATTTGTGGCCTATTCCATATTTCAACCCGCCCTTATTAGGATACCTAGTGTAGGATCTTATAAGTGTATTTAGTTTAATCTATTAAATATATTTGTCAGTACGACATCCGTACGCCCTCGTCATAAAGACGTGTGTATTGAATTAATATTAAAAACCCCATATTATATATACTTAATATATTCTAGCATAGCTCAGTTCATATCAATTAAGTATTCGCACAATAATTAAATTTCAATTAAATAGTGTATGCGCATACGCATAATCGCTCATTCATTTTTTCTCAAATTTACCCTCACTCTGAATACTTATCATCGGACAGGATACGTACGTTCACGCAGCCGGTAGCCATTGTTTCGGAATCGCTTCGTTTTATTAATTTCATTCAACCATTCAATCGCTCATAGAATAATATAAACTTGTCTCATTTAATTTTTTACCGTCATTATATTGAGCAAAAATGGCTTCTAAAAGTAAAAAGATAGATGATAACTTTTATGATAGTGACAAACAAGACTCCCAGTTGTTAATGTTACAATCTAAACGGGAAGTTATATTCGAATTAATTCAGAATATTTATGATTCTTCTACAGATATTAACGAGGAAACTAAAGAAAATTTTCTTGCGGAA
The DNA here is from genome assembly GCA_959347405.1 of Napeogenes sylphis. Taxonomy (NCBI): domain Eukaryota; kingdom Metazoa; phylum Arthropoda; class Insecta; order Lepidoptera; family Nymphalidae; genus Napeogenes; species Napeogenes sylphis. The sequence continues at coordinate 24,288,799 of OY365785.1, forward strand.
AGTGCTACTATTGATACTTTACGTACGGAGTTTCTTAAGTTATTAGATGATTATAATACACGCTTGTTTGTCATCAATCCCGCTGCAAAGCCCGACTATAAATGTCTCGCTGCATTTGAACAATTATTTAGCCGCATTAAACGACTGCAAACGCAATACTCAACTGTAGCATTAAATAATAAAAACGACGCAGTGCAGAAGAGTAAACCTAGGTTGCCTCCTATCGAGCTGATAGCCTTCTCGGGTGACATTCGGTCATGGCCATTATTTTATGCTAGTTTTAAGTCAACGGTGCATGATAATCCATCCCTCACAGATGCCGAAAAACTTTATTATCTTTTAGGTAAATTGTCTGGTAAGGCTCAGTCAGTGTACGCGGGTATTACACCTTGCGCGGCAAATTATAACTTGTTGTTACAAACGCTCATAGACAAGTATGAAGATAAACGCATGCTCAGCTCAGCTTATCTTAAACAGTTGTTAGACTTTAAACCTTTAGGTAGTGCAACCGCTAATAGCCTCGAATACTTCACCGATCAGTTTGTGAGTGCGGTTAGAGCATTGAATAATTTAAAATTAGATAACTTAAATGATTTTATTGTTTTACATATTGCATTAAATAAATTAGACTCGGACACTGTGCGGGCTTTCGAGTTGAGTGTTTGTCCTCGAACACCTTCTTTCGATGAATTAGTGAAGTTTGTCAGTAATCGTAGTAAAGTTTTTGAACGTACACCATCTATCAGTAATAACAATATTTTTTCTAATAAGAATACAATTAATCACTCTCGCTCGAAAGAAAATTATAAGATTCCTAGTAAAACACCACCGAAATATCATGCCTATGTGAACACAGTAGATTCTAGTAATAAGTGTTTATGTAAAAATTTTGTGCATCAACACTTATTTAAATGTCCTGATTTTCATAAATTAAGTCCTGTTGAACGTTTTAAATATATCAAAGAAAATAATGCTTGTGTAAATTGTCTCAGCACGAAACATAAATTGAGTAATTGTAAATCAGAATTAAATTGCAGAATTTGTAAATCTCGACATCATAGTCTCCTCCATTTTAACGTCGAAAACGAAACACCAGTCTCAGTATCTGCGCGTGCATGCACAGTGCAAGCGCCCGCAAACGCGAATTCTACCCATGTAGCCCTCGCGCCGTCGTCTACAGACATTGCCTTGTGTGCTACATCCATTGCTCCGTCTAAACAGCCGATTCTTTATAAGCCGTCGCATAAGGAGCAATACACAGTGCTTCTCGCTACAGCTCAAGTCCTTACGTATGATAGTAAGGGAAATAAACATTTGTTACGTGTTTTACTCGATTCCGCATCACAAAGTCATTTTATCACTAAGGAGGCATGTGAATTATTAGATATTAAGATACAGAGTGTAGGACGAACTATTGTAAAGGGTTTCGGTGGAGTAGAAAAGGTTGTAAATTCAAGTTGCGTCGACTTACAATTTCATTCCCGCTTTGATAATAATATTTCACATAAAATTTCACCGCTGGTAGTCGATAGCATTACAGACTCTCTGCCTAGTGCTGTCGTAGATACGTCGTTTCTATCACATTTAATTAATTTACCGCTTGCTGATCAATCCTTTGCGGCACCTAATAAAGTAGATGCGTTGATCGGCGCACCACTATTCGCACACCTATTACTTCCCAACGACGAGGAAAAACCCGTATTCCACGTGTCGTCACCACCGGCGCCAACTGCCTTGCGTACTGTATTAGGATATATTATTATGGGTTCTGTACCTACATTATTTTCCAGTCAGTCTTTAACGTGCTGCCTTGTTCAGGAGCACACTTTAGAAAATCTAATTAAAAGATTTTGGGAACTCGAGGAGCTACCATCCTCACCGCCCATTCAGCACCCCGCCGACGTTGAATGTGAACAGTTTTATAAATGTACTACAACCCGCGAACCCATAAGTGGTAGATACATCGTAGGATTACCTTTTAATGGGGACGTATATTCGTTAGGTAATTCTTACGAAACCGCCCGACGACGCTTTATGTGTCTGGAGAAAAAATTAGAAGCTTCGCCCAAAATGAGGTGTGCTTATGATGACGTCATCAGAGAGTATCTTGAAAAAGAGTATATCTCACCAGCACCCGTTGATATCAATATTAAATCATTGCCAATGTATGTAATACCTCACCACGGAATAATTCGTGAGGATAAGTCGTCTACTCGTCTTCGCATAGTGCTGGATGCGAGTTGCAAAACTAGCACAGGTATTTCTCTGAATGATATTTTACATAATGGCCCGAACTTGCAAGGCGATTTGTTTTCAATTATTTTTAAATTTCGCTTGTTTGCTGTCGCTATGACTGCAGATCTTCGCCAACAATTTTTACAAATTAAGGTACGAGAATGTGACCGTCGGTACCAGTGTATTTTATTTCGCTTTAAACCCCAAGACCCGCTGATATTATATTGCTTCAATCGCGTCTGCTTCGGCTTATCCTCAAGTCCATACCACGCAATGCGCACGGTTCAAAAATTAATTGAAGACGACGGCCACAAATTCCCCTTAGCAAGTGAAATAGCAACTAGCTCATTGTATATGGATGACATCGTTTACTCTGTGATGACTGAAGAAGAGGGAGCTGTTGCATCTAATCAGCTTATCAAATTATTTGCAGGAGCTCAATGGGCTCTAGTTAAATGGAACAGCAACTTCGCTTCGGTTTTAGATAATATTCCTGCGTCTCACAAAGTTCCTTCCGAAGTAGAATTCGATAAATCCGTGAAGCACAAAATACTGGGCTTGCATTGGTCTACGGATACTGACACCTTTTATTTTAAAATAATACCTTATACCGATGAGAAGTGTACTAAGCGGTCCATCTTATCATATATAGCTCGCCTGTGGGATATTATGGGTTTTGTTGCTCCGGTAGTAACTTATGCTAAATTGCTTATTAAAAGTCTTTGGCAACTTAAGCTTGATTGGGATGATATACCGCCAACTCACATCATAAATATGTGGACACAGTTTTGCGTCGAATTACCAGCTTTGAATATGCTACATATACCGCGCCACCTGGGCATTGTTAAGGACTGCGTAGTAACCTTAGTAGGATTCTCGGATGCGAGCGAACTCGCTTATGGTGGAGTTGTTTACATTCATGTCAGTTCCAATAAGGGTAACACTATGAAGTTGGTTTGTGCGAAGTCTAAGGTTGCACCAACAAAACCGCTTTCGATTGCACGACTGGAGTTATGCGGGGCAGTTCTGTTATCCAAACTGCTACGTTTGACTTACAATAGTATTGTTCATCGCTTTCAAGTCAAAATATACGCTTTTGTTGATTCCAAGGTAGCATTGTATTGGATAAAAAGTTCCCCTCACAGATGGCAAACTTTTGTTGCAAACCGTGTGGTTCAGGTGACAGAAAATGTTCCAGCTGAACATTTCTATCATATCGCAGGTGCTGAGAATCCAGCTGATTGTCTGTCACGTGGTATCACACCGAAAAAATTAATTTCTCATCCTTTATGGATGCAAGGACCTCGCTGGGCTATACTTGATCCGACTCAGTGGCCTCTTCGCAGCTTAGACGGCCAGCCTTTAGAGGTGATGCCGGAACAAAAAGTTCTATCGCATGCGGTTTACACACCCGTAAAGAGTTGTATTATTTATGAACTTGCGGGACGCATATCTTCCTGGAGCAAAATTCTTCGCATTCTTATTTACATTTTTAAATTTGCTAAATTATTATCCCGCCGCAGTTCACTAAGGGTAACTTCTGATGAAATTCAATTTGCTGAAAATAAATTATTACTCGCCTTACAAAATAAATATTTTGCAGAAGAATTTATAAATATTCGCAATAATAAATTGAGTTCTCCTTCTTTAAGCAAGCTAAGTCCTTTTATAGATAAAATCGGTCTTATTCGCGTGGGCGGACGACTTGTCAATTCTAAACTAGAATATTCATCTATGCATCCAGTTATTTTACCTCGCAGGGATCATATTGTCAATCTTTTAATAGATCATTATCATGTTAAAAATTTACATGCCGGCCCTGAACTACTTATGTCACTTTTGCGACAAAAATTTTGGATCCTATCAGCACGTCGTATCGTGAGACATAGGTTTCACTTATGTAATAAATGTTTTAGACTCAAACCGCGTCAAACGTATCCTCTGATGGCAGACTTGCCCGCGAGTCGCACATGTCAAGTAGTTAAAGCTTTTACGCAAACTGGCTGTGATTACTGTGGTCCGATAGCCTATACTCCTGTGCGTCGACGTGGTGTTCGTAGCGAGAAGGCCTATCTGTGCCTATTTACGTGTTTAGCAACCAGAGCAGTGCATATAGAAGTCGCCACTGACCTCAGCACACCCAGTTTTCTTGCCGCACTGAAACGTTTCCTGGCCCGTCGCGGCCCTGTTCAAGTTATGCATTCTGATAACGGGACAAATTTCAAGGGGGCTAATGCTTATTTACGCGAATTATATGTATTTTTAAATAAAGAGTTGCTACCGAAGTTAGAAGAAGAGCTTGCTGAAAATCGTATCCGTTGGTCTTTCATTTGTCCTAACTCGCCTCATAAAGGTGGAGCCTGGGAAAGTATGGTGAAGGTTGTAAAAACACATTTATTTAGGGTTATTGGAAATCAACTACTTTCTTATGAAGAACTACTTACAGTTCTTGTTCAAATTGAGTGCTTATTAAATTCAAGGCCATTAACAGTGTTGAGTTCTGATCCAGCAGAGCCTTCAGCTCTCACACCCAGCCATTTTTTACACACTGCACCATTGTGCTCCCTTCCCGCGCCTCAAATAGACTCGAATATAAATAGTTTGCTTCATAGACATTCTCTGTTAGATAAGTTAGTCCAATCTTTTTGGCATCGGTGGAGAATGGAATATCTGCACGGACTGCAAGCTAGACAAAAGTGGAACATTCCCTCCACGCCCATTACACCAGGAATAGTTGTTATTGTAATGACTGATAATGCTCCGCCACTTTCCTGGCCTTTAGCGATCGTAGAGAGCGTCCTTCCTTCTAAGGACGGTATTGTCCGTGTCTGCACTGTTAGAACTGCCAAGGGCACTTATCTTCGTCCTGTTGTCCGATTATGCCCTTTGCCGAGGCAATAGTTTAAGTCATAATTATTTATAGTTACGCATATTTTTTTTTTTTTTTTACTATAATTATTATGTACTTATTTTCTTTTTCATTTTTTGTAAGCTTACCTATGATTAATTTAGTTTTAAGTTTATAATATTTAGTCCTCCGTTTATGTGCTCTAGGTTTCTGAACTTATATAAACGTTAATTTAGAGCTTTTAGTTAGGATATTAAGTTTAGTTAGCTTAGTATGATGATTGTCTTTTAAAGGTGACCCTTTAAGGGCGGGTGGAAATGGTAACGCCACCTTGTGGCTCTCATTAATAAATAGTGAATGAGTAATTATATGTGACTCCGCGATCCATTTCTTTCACTCTTCCTTAAATCCGTGCACACCAGCGCCTTCCGCATTGCCACGCACGCCAGTCAAGCAGCGAATATAGCTCTGATAGCATCGGCAGAAGACGCAGCCCTACATCTCCGTCTTCACCTCCAGCTTCCCGCCCGATCCTTGAGTACTGCACTTTGGGATCGTGAAGAGACATTGTAATAGTCTCCCGCTATTAAGTGGTAGTGCCAAAACTTGATCGCGAGTGTTATTGGACATCAGTGGAATAGACCTGTGTGTTTAAACGTGATTCTCCGTTACGCGCCTTCAACCTTCTTGGATTATCTTGCTGGAGCTGCCTTGGATTCTGAGGTTGGTGCACGCATGGTTTCCCATTTTATCCCATTACCCTTGCGAGTCACATATTTACGTTTTTACTGCTCCCCTGAGAGCGTGTCGAAGGTATATAAAATTGTTTAAATTGGCAACACCAACTACTATTGCTACTGTTACCATTAAATAAAGTATATTGAAATGATTACTGATATATAAGAAATTTATAATACTTTTTTATATTTTTTTATTTCATTAAATTTACGTTGTTAATTTATTTAAAAATATATACATTTTGAAAATAAATAAATTTGAAATTTACAATGTTCTTGAGAGCTGCCTTTTTCCAAAAAGTTATTATGTCAAAGCAAGTGAAACTAAAATAAATCAAATACTTTGTTTTGCATGTAAAATGTCAAATGCGTTTTCCATATTATTTAAGATATGAGTATGACCTAGATTTTTCAGACACATTCAGTATTTGACTTTACAGCAGTTAGAGTTGTTTGTGAATGTTGTATATTTTAGAGTGGATTTTTTTCTTATTACCATCGATCTTTATGTCCCGTATTCTTATATATATGAGTATATTGTAGATATTGTATTTTTCAAAGATTATCATCATCAACATCATCATGACCACAAAAATGAGAAAAAATAAACTAACATAATATTTATATATTACATTTATTAATCTTATTTAATGTTACAATATTATAACATAACTCAGTTTTGATTTTATACGCCTCGTTCTTAAAATTGTTTAACAGATTTTGATGATACCTCAGATAAATTTACATATCCAAATAAAATGTATAAATATTTAAGAGAGTTTTGTGATCTGTATGTATTCTTAGATAATAGGATAAAGTCAAAAAATATTTGAATTGAAAACCCTTATATGTGATCATCCGCTCTTTATTTCTTCTTTCTTGTCATGTTAGCTATATTTTAATATAAGATTAAGTAAGTAAACTCCTGTGACGATGTAATCGAAAAATTCATATATATACTTATCAGCGTTGGTTATTTATAGTAAATACGTATGTAGCAGATTTAATAAACAGCTGTTCTATCCCAACTTTTAACCGCTAGTAACATTATGTTTTAAAACATTATTTACTATTAATTCCATGCAATAAAAAAAAGTGCAAACGTTAGTAAAGAATATATTTTAGATTTTGCTTTGCTGTCATTGCTTTTCCAAGATATTATACATTTTTAAATTTATTGTCACGTAATGGAAAGCATATAATGAGAAGAGCCTTAAGTATTAATACTTATAGTTGTAAGAGAAGGGATACCCAATCTCTTATTACTATGTACCTAACCGAAAAACATAATATGGATGAGTACGTGAAACATGATATGACAAAAAAGTATTTCAACACAAATGGTAGACGAACGTCCAACCAATTTACAAATAGCGCTAACCCTAAAAAAATGAATAAGAACCAGGCGGATGATATTGTATTATAGATGTTATATTGTATTATAGATGTTATATTGTATTATAGATGTTATATTGTGTTATAGATCCACCGGACTTCCCGGGCCATGCTTACACATGTTAACATTTTTTTTCGAAATTTGTATAACTTTTTGCAAGGGAAAAAAATTCAAGTCTGATGGGATATTCCAAATCGCCTTCAAATATTTTATTTATTCACGTCCGACTGGTTTTTTTTAGTAAAGCGGTCAATGGACTGCCTATAAGATGGCAAAAGTGCATAGAAAACAATGGATGGACAAAACTTTAATTAGTTAAATACATAATATTAAAAAAACATTCGTCTTTTTGTTCCTCCCATACAAAACGCCAATTTCCATTGAACATATAAATAGCTATGAAAGTTGAAAACAAAATAAACTATGAATCTTAATATTTTATGGTGTAAAAGTTTGCAAACCAAGCAGAGAACCTAGAACTTGTATACTCATTCTTACAACAACACTCCCACTTTTATGAGAATTTTGTTTTCTATTCTACTTTAACGTGAGTTAAAGTAGAATAGAAAACAAAATTCTCAATCCTTGTTCAAGAGGCTTTTAACGGATTGTAAAGAATTGAAGAATAGATGATGTTCCGACTATGTTCAGATTTTTTAAGATTCCCCATTTATTTTCATAACCAAATTAATTGTACTGATTCATATATTTTTTTATTTAAAATTTTGTATTTTTAAACTTCATATTACGAATTAAAAAAATCCGCGAACCCCGGAATGAAACAAATAAAACATATCCATAGGTCCAGCCATTTCGATGGGATTGAGAAAAAAACTCGTACAGAGGAATTGTACACGTAAAGAAAATTTATTTATGTCAATTTCAATTATAGAGAATACACTGTGTTGGAATGAGATAGTTATTGTGGTTATTCGGACCGTGATGAGTACAATGAACGAACTGAGTAGATACTTAAGGTAAAAAGATTGCTTTGTGTCAAAATAAGATAATGTGATCAGTGGAATTTCTACAATTATGGGATACAATTCTATAAATATTTTTTATGGTACAATTAATTAATTAAAAATGGTACAATTTAAATTGTTTCCATTACTTTAAAAAAACATTTCTTTTCATACGGTTACAAACTTTTTTTAGTTTTTTTCTAGTTCTAATGAATCATTAAATAAAGTTATTGTTTAGATTTGCGGCTAAGTTCAAATAATCCTGAAGAGCTGAATCAGAATTTCTACAATTACATCAACTTGGATACATGTTCAATGTAATAATATATTTGTAATGTTTTATAGATTATGTTGAAATAAAAGTAATTTTACAGATTTAACTCGCGTATATTGGATTAATTTTAAACACTGTGACTAGTTTTTAACTGGCTAAACACGTTGCAAGGATACTGACACCTCTCCGGGGACATACACAAACTTATGTCAAGGATTCTTACCAGTTTTTTAATGATATTCAACAATTGAAATTAAATGACAACGACATTATGGTTAGTTTCGATGTACAGTCACTATTTACTAGCCTTCCAGTGATTGACTGCATTGAAATTGTCAAGAGAAAGCTGGAGGATAACAACATGGCTGTAGAATATGCAGAATTACTGAAACATTGCTTAACATCTGGCTATTTGATATGGAAGGATGAATTCTATGTACAAGTTGATGGAGTGGCAATGGGTTCCCCGGTCTCCCCCGTTGTTGCTGATATCTACATGGAGCACTTCGAGGCGAGGGCCCTGTCCTCTGCACCTGCTATACCAAACATCTTTAAACGGTACGTAGATGACACCTTCACAATACTACCTATGAATCAAACATCTGCTTTTCTAGAACACCTTAATTCCATTAACAACAAAATACAATTCACAATGGAATTGCAGTCAAATAATACTTTAGCTTTCCTTGATATTCTTTTATCAAGAATCATGACAATAGGACATTAGGACACACTGTTTATAGGAAACCCACATATACAGATAGGTACCTCAATGGTAAATCACACCACCACCCTAGCCAGTTAGCTACCGTTGGCAAATCTTTGTTTCAGAGAGCACAACACATCTGTGAACACCTAGAGGGCGAGCTGCAGCACGTCAAGCATGCCTTGTTCAACAACCACCTGCCCGTACCTCGCCAGCGTCGCCGAAACCACATCAAACCACCCACAGTTGAGCGTCAACCGGCCCTACTACCATATGTGAAAGGAGTTACTGACAGAATCGGTAACATCTTAAAAAAGGTTTCTATTAGAACTATCTACAAACCTCAAAGGAAAGTGAGCCAATTCTTGAGACCTATCAAAAGTAATATTCCTTTACAATGTGCTGGAGTATATAAACTTGACTGCGATGGTGGCTTGTCATACATAGGTCAAACAAAGAGGAGCATCGGTAAAAGAGTTAAGGAACACATATCAGATATCAAGCATAGGCGTACATCGAAGTCTGCAGTGTGTGAACATACCATAGATAAGCCCAATCATTATATAAGATTTGGTAAACCTAAAATCTTCGCTAAAGAACAACGTTACATATCAAGAATGGTTCGTGGGGCTATTGAAATTAAAAAACATCCTAATTTTAATAGAGAAGATGGTTGGGGATTATCTAACACCTGGGACCCACTTTTGAAAAATATAAAATCCCACGTCTGTGACCGCACTGTAAGACCTCAAGATACTGTTAGTGCGTTTTGTGTGAATCCTGAACTGTACGCCCGGAAGCTTAGAAACCGTTGGAGGTAGATGACTAATTAACTGACTTACTGACAGACACCTCCATCTCGTCTTACCGTGAACACGATTGCTGCAAAGCATTCGAAACGTCGGGTTAGATTTAAAATGTAAATTTAAAAATTAATCCAATATACGCGAGTTAAAAATAGTTTTATTTCAATGTGTAGTACTCGTGAAAACCTTAGAAAACACAATAGATTATGTTATTTTTCTGTTGTGATTTTTTTTTAATATTTAAAATTAAATTCTATTTTATTTATTTTTTTGATAAATGGACTCAATGACTACAGAGGAAGATATTAAAGAAGAAGTGGTAGAAGATGGATATTTAAAACAATTTTCAAAAGTGAAGGCAACTTTCTTATCTTTTTTTGTTATTGGATTATATTCGTAAAGAGAAAAATGAGAGTTATAATATAAAAAAAAATATGTATTATTTTGTTCTAAGTTTAAGGTTGTTCTAAGGTAAGTTCTAACTAGGTTTCTAATATATAGTAAGGATCTGGCTTGTGAAGAAATATTATTCAATAATGGTTTCCTATATATTGAGCTAAGGAGTCACTGCGATTGAACATCCTCTTACTAAGCCTGCATGCACTTGCGTGTGTAAATAGGTTTACCGGTTTTGGTGTGGAATTAGCGGTTTTAATGTGTTTAGCTGCATAGATTAGGAAACTTCGTATTTAAATACGATTAAACTAGTTACAAGAGTGTATTCTGCCATGGGGTTGACATATATTTGACAGTAGATAACTTTTTATACCAAAATTTATTGGAACGCATAAAATGACATTTGCAAAGATATAGCTAGTCTTAATAGCCTACCCAGCCTGTTACTGTTAAAATAACAGTGCATATATAATAGAAAGAAATTTATTGAAGATATCTATATTTAAGAAAGAGATATTTAAGAAATGTATTGTTATTGAGACAGACAAAAATCTAACTAGATAGATTTTCTTGTCATTGACAAGGCACTGTCTTGATAGACTGAATTTCGGGACTCGGCTCTTATAGGATTTTACTAATTATTACTTCATATAAAAAAAGATAATAAATATTTTCGTGAGATATTATTTCTTATTATTATACCACTAAGTTATGAGTATTTTATAATAACTAATTGAGAATATTCATTTTAATTAATATTTAAACTGACTAAATGACGTGGTACTAACCACGTCACATCAAATTTTAAATAGAGAAACAAAGACAATATTTAATACTTTTTGTTACATTGGGGCCTACCATGAACTCTTATAGCAGTATTACAATAATCTTACTTTCGATTTTCGTACTATGACATCCTAAAAGTAATATTACTTTAATAATGTTTCGATAAGAAGTTTTGATGACGTCATCCTGAATCATTCACTCTTTTACTATATAAAACATTATTAACTCTTACCATGAACTATTTTTGACAATAGAAACATAAAAGTAATATTACTTTTATGTCTAATTTTGACATTTAGAAATCTTTTGGCTTTCAAGAAGGATTTAGAATGTAATATTGTTTATATGACCAATTTTATTACTTTGAGTTAGTTTCTCGCGACAGATTTACTTATTATTACTTTATAATTTACATATTATTTTTAGCCAGCAACTGCAATAGGCATAAATACTACAAAATAAGTCTAGGCTAGCTAATCATACCACATGTAATTATATGATACTCTCAAAATTACAAGGGGTTTAAAGGGTATTTACATTTACAAAAACGATTCGTAAAATCAATTCTATCTTTTAGTCTAAATTAAATAACTATTATTTTATGATTATTTTTACTGTTTACGTTCAACACACTTAAATCATTTATAATGTTATAAATATAATGGTATAGTGTTCAACTCAGCACCACCTCTTTAATTCAAAAACGGTTTATCATCAAAATATTTTTATTAATATTAATTAAAAGGCTAAAACGTAAGAAGTGAATCGACTGTTTGTGACGTATAATATTTTCATAGAAGAAACACATAAGTACCATAAAAAACAGACAAATATACACAATTCACTTTAAAAATAATAACTTTAGACTTCTTAACATGTTGGATCGTCACTATATCACAAATAAAATTATTCTTCATAATTGTTTTTGCTGTTTCGAGTTGTTGTTCGTTCTAGGTATAGCAAAACAGACCTTGTAAAGATCAGGACCCCAATGCTCCATTTCTCACCCAAAACTCGTATTTCTTTTCATTCTTACTTCTTCGATTTCAGACAATGAATGAATTTTAAATATTATAAATGATATTAAATAATTTCTTCTTCATGTTATAATCTTTATTTATTTATTAGTTTCAATAGCAAGTCCATAAAATCGTATTGTCCAGTATGTAATTGCAATTCATTATTTATTTATAAAACTCTAATCCGATAATTTTATTTTTGGTTTGTTTGTTTTGAAATCCACATTCCTGTCATTTTAATTATTTATTATTTTCATAGCAACATAGTTTAAAACAGATGAAGCTATATGAAATAAAAGTGATGTCTCTTTCCCTCCTATTGCAGGAATAGAAAAGCATTCGTTCATTTACGTCACGTCTACGTCACTAAGCAGGAATAAAACAATATTGTTTTATAAAGTTCATGGTACGAATCAAAGTAATATTATTGTAATATTGCTACGAAACGTCTTAAAACTATGATAGTTTTTAAGAGTTCATGGTAGGCCCCATTGTCTTTATTTTCTGCACCATAAATATCATGGCCTGAAAAACATGTTTTTTTTTTAAGTTTTTTAATTCTTATTCAATATTAATTCATGTTAAATCTTAATATGTAATCTTTTTTTTCTGAAACTGGCATTTTATTTATCTAACAATAACTATTTCATTTTAATTCATAAGTTTTACATTTTTAGTTATCAAAATTTTCACATGTGAGATTGAGGAAGTTATGGAGGAAAATGCTATATTTGCAGACATTGTTATATATTTTTTTGGAAATATACAACAATCATGTATGTTTATATTGTAAACTAGCTTTTTAACAGCGGTTTCTCTCTCCAATACACATCACCGCTGTTAAATCAAACAAACCAAATCATGTCAATATGGTGAAATTAACTTACGAATTAGAAGATACCATTAACATTTGTTAAATACTATGTCATGTATTTACATGACATAGTATTTACTACAATAAACTAATATTAAAGCTATTTATTACTCCTAAGTTATAAAACATGTTGAGTTGGCTTTTAAGCAAAATTTGAATATCGTCAGGACAGACGAAGCTTCTTAGCATTCCATGGATTCACTGAGCGGGTGCCGGGCCCATCGCGTGGCAAGGAGAGGAGTGCAAACAGTGAATGGGACTTGCGACTCATGATTAGGTTTAAGGGATAAACATTAACTTACAATGGTAGAATATACTTTAGCATAATAAAAGCAGTCTGAAGGGGTACAGCGTAAGTGGGATAATTATTTGTGCTCATATTACTTAGAGCCGGCAGTCATTGACAGTTACTGCCAATTACTGCCTAATTTTCGTTGGACTTGCAAATAGTTTCTCAAAGGAAGTAGTTTGGTAATCCACAATAATATGCGTAGTGGTAAATAAAGTAAGTTCGGTTGGAATTATAAGCATAGATAGTATTATGGATAAAATGTTTTAAAAAGTTTTTGACTAAGATAATTATTTTTAATAAGGGATAAGAAGCTATATGGGATAAGAAGCCTCTATATCCTCAAGTAAACTCAAATAACTTTTACCTACTTTATAGGATATACATAACACAAGATAGGTTTCTAATATGAAAACAAAGAGTGAAGAACAAATGTTTATTTTGTGTTTTGAATTTCGTTCATAATTAACTTTAATAAAACTTTTGAAATGATAGAAAATTAAAATAAAATAATAAAAATATTGTTTTATACCTACTATAAGCGTAGGCTTATAGTAGGTATAAAACAATATTTCGGGAGGGTGCTTTAAATTGCTTGGGGCACCCTCATATGGGGCATCCGACGGTGGTCAAGGTGAGTGCAAAAGCGATTTTGTAGCATTGTACTTAGGCGATGAAGGCAACTGTAAGTTTTTGTACCACGAATAACGTTAAGAAAAAAAAGAGTCATCTATGTAGGGCCGACCATTACTTTCTAGTTTGTGGGGTATACATATATTTTTTCCAAAGCATAAAAAATGCCTACCAAATGAACATTCATCCCCACGTATGTCCTGCTTCACGACATCCAACCAGCACTTTCTTGTACGTACGGGAGATCTCACTCTAGGGAAAGACATATCAAGGCTGGGTGTGCCGAGATAGTGAGACAGTACTGGCCAGCATTCGCTGCCGTATATGAGAACCGATCGGTTGACGTTCTTTTATATCAGACCCTTGAGTTTGGGCGATATCTGCGATCACAGACTACACCAGCGACCTCCAGCCATTTGTACCGAGCAGCGCTTATCCGGCCTTGGACATCGTAATTGATGTCTCCAGATTCGTGCATAACGGATCCAGGTTACCTGAACTTTACCAACTTAACGGCTGGCTTAGGACTAATATGGATGCCGCAAAGGAGGCCGCGGAGCGGGTCAGGGAGCTAGCCTCTACCGCAGACCCGCTCCGTAGGGTTAGGCTGGGAAGAAGGAAGCGGGAGTATGCCCGCCGCTTCCTTCCCCAGCCGTAGTGCCTGGGCGGGAGAGGGGGTGACCTCTCCCGCCTATTATAGGCCTACGAGGTGAGGGTGTCCCTAAGTTGATCGGGGCCCCTCGCATTTCGGTAGTGGCATCTTTTCAATGTTTATCTATACTGAAAAGTTAAAAACATTGGTTAGGACTTTCGAAAGAAACCTAATAGATGACACCACCGTCCCGATAAAGACGATCACATATAGAATGCTTAATTCACCGAGACGGACAGCGATACGGTGGCTCAGTTGGTAGAGCGAGGGGACGGTTTCCCAGTAGTCGCGGGTTCGAATCCCTGCCCGTATCGGTTTATTTTTCATACTATATTTATATAAATTTAAAATAAGCTTAACATGGCTATACATGTTTATAGATATTTTCAAACATTAATTTCGGTAGTGGCATCTTTTCAATGTTTATCTATACTGAAAAGTTAGAAACGTTGGTTAGGACTTTCAAAAGAAACCTAATAGATGTCACCACCGTCCCGATAAAGACGATCACACATAGAATGCTTAATTCACCGAGACGGACAGCGATACGGTGGCTCAGTTGGTAGAGCGACGGGACGGTTTCCCAGTAGTCGCGGGTTCGAATCCCTGCCCGTTCCGTATTTCCGTAATTCCGTATTCCGTATTCCGCACGACGAAGGCACGCAGCAGGCACGCGGCAGGCACGCAGCAGGCAAGCGGCAGGCACGCGTTATCTATGCAGCAGACACGCGGCATCTATGCCGCAGGCACGCGGCATTTTTTTTTAATCTTATTTATTTTATAAATCATGAATCAAGTGATTTAGTTGACTTAAAATTAATTTCTCTTCTTGCCTGCTTGCTTGCTTGATTAAATTATGCCGTTTAAATCATTTGTATATCCCATACAATCTATTTATACAACTTATTCATATAATTCTTGGTCATTTAAAACCCTGTATGGAATATATCTCAGAGTGAAATTAGTGGTAACTTATGTTTATAGAAACAAAATGCACAGAGAACTTAGTATCCATAAACAAATTAAAAATAAAATCGTCACGTCAAATTTTTTTAGTCAGTTTGTTATATGCAATGAATAATATCGGTCAGCATACGTTTAGAATTTCCACGTTTCCAAAATAATGTTTAATGGTTTCTAGTAAAGCACTTAGTATCTCATCTAATAAAAGAACATACAAACCTACCAAACTATTGTATTAATACATTTTGTTAATACATTGTAAATATAAACTAATCTCTTAACATTGGAATTGAACTTTGGATTGGAGTTTTATATTAATATTTATTTGGCAGATACGCGGCAGTCAGACGGCAGCTATGCAGCAGCCACGCGACAGACAAGCGGCAACCACGCGGCAGCCACACAGCATGAACGCGGTAGCTATGCAGCAGGCACTCGGCAGATACGCGGCACACAAGCGGCAGCCACGCGGCAGAAACGCGGCAGTCTGGCGGCAGCTATACAGCAGCCACGCGGCAGCCAAACATCAGAAACGCGGTAGCTATGCAGCAGGCACGCGGCAGACACGTGGCACACAAGCGGTAGCTACGCGGCAGAAACGCGGCAGCCAGGCAGCAGCCACGCAGCAGATAAGCGGCAACCACGCGGCAGAACACAGCAAGAACGCTGTAGCTACGCTGCAGGCACGCGGCAGAAACGCGGCAAATACACAAACAGTGGCGGACTAGCCCTGTCAGAGGCCCGGGGCGGCATATTTGAATGAGATCCTTGGTGTTAAAAGATTTTTATTAATTACATATCTGTAAGTAACATTGAGTATGTCCCTATGATAATTTTTCCGGTTTGTAGGGTTTAAATATCAGGGCTCATACTTTTAGTCAGAATTAAATCCAGACAACAGTTATCACAGCATAAGCAGTGATTCCCGCTTACGTCGATTGCATCATTCTCCTGACTCGGCATTTACCATTGTTTGTAATTAGAATTAATTATTATAAGTAAATCAGTCTTGTAGTAGATTTAATCCAGTAAACTTGTATTATTTAATAAACAAATATTTTTTAATAACTTCGTTGTCTGCCAATACATAACTGGCGCAGTCGGTAGGATTACGGCGTTTCGTAATAGTTTTGGAATCAAACTCTTCCATACTCTGACAAACGGCGATTCCCAAGTCGCATTCCCGTAATCCAGAACCTAAAGGCGGTCAAGCGAAGGCTACACGAGGATATTCTGGAGCATTGGACGTCCCCGTGTACTACTCAAGACTCGACGGGAGATGCAGATACTGGTGTGGTGAGTACTCTCGCTAATAAACCAAGTTCCTGCTCTATTTCCTGTCTTAGTATATATATATTATTAATGTTAAAGAGTGTTTAAAGCTAAAATCGCGATAAACCTAGTTTAGTTTAAAAGTTTGTCTATTTCTAAAATCGAACGGGCATTTTTTAGTTTAGTATACCATATATTTTGGTAATATAAAGTGTTTAAAGCTAAAATCGCGATAAACCTAATTTAGTTTAAAAGTTTGTCTATTTCTAAAATCGAACGGGCATTCTTTAGTTTAATATACCATATATTTTGGTAATATAAAGTGTTTATAGCTAAAATCGCGATAAACCTAGTTAATTTCGTAATTTAAATCAAATAAAACCTAATTAAAATCCAACGCGCATTCTTTAGGTTTAGAATTTCATTCATTGTTTCTTTAATAATTACATATTATCAGTGGAACGCGGTATAACTGCAACCAGATACTTCAATTGTTTATTAGTGTGCAAAGTTAATTATTTAATTTTATAATTTTTATTAATTTTTTTTTTCTTTCTTTTAATTTTGAATATATAAAATATCAGTATGTCGGTAATAGATTCACCCCATTTTAAACTCGTCGTAGATTTAATTCCGCGATATGACGGCAATAAAAAATTACTTAATTTTTATATAAGAGAGGTTGAAAATGTCCTTAGCCAATTGGAAGCACCGGGTAGTAGCCACCCCACATTATTAAGTGTTATTAAAAGTAAATTAAGTGGTGCAGCTATAGAAGCGATAGCATACGAAGAAAACTTAGAATCGTGGCTTAAAATTAAAAATGCATTATTAAGACGTTTAGGAGAACCCCGAAACGAGATACAAGTGATACAAGAGCTGATAAGAACCCCAAAAATTAAAATTTGAAAATTCTGAGTCATTTGGCAAGCGATTACGCGAGTTGCTTGATACCTTGTATTCCGTTGGTAGACATGGAGATAAAAGTTATTATGAGGAGATGGTTATTGAGCAGTATACTAATAACTTAGATTTCCACGTGTCTTTAAGTGTTAGAATAGCAAGGCCGGAAACATTAGAGATGGCCATAGTCGCGGCTAGACAGGAGGAAGCAAGGCTAGCTATTAATAAACCAGGTTCTTTATCGTTACAACAGGGTAATATGTTTAAGCATAAGGAATTTAATTATGTTCAAAACCAACCCACTAACAGGTTACCTATTCCCCAACGACCATTTTACCCACAGCAACAATTTAGGCCCCAAAATTACGTGTCTCAACCTAACAACATGACTCCTGAGCAACGCGAGCAACTAGTTAAGTCATTACTACCGTGGAAAAACCAACCCCCAGGTAGGAGCTCTGGTAACTACCGGAAGCATGTTAATATACCCCAACAGATTAACCCACCACAGAAACATTCAGATGTTACTATGAGATCAGTTTCAAAGCCGAATAAACCACAGTTTGCAGTGGAGGAACTATTTTGTACCCAGAATGATCCACAAAATCAACAGCCTGTATATGAGGACGAGTACTTTAGTTTTTATGATAGTCAACAAAATGAAGGTGAGTATCAAACAGAGTACAGTCAAGATACGGATTTTGAGGAACCTCAGGATTTTATGGAGGTTCAGGAACACAGGAACCCGAGATAGTCGAAATCAACGTGCAGGAGAGGGAGCACCTGCCGTACATCGAGTTGCCGGAATTAGGAGGTAAGTACTTAATTGATACTGGAGCGAGCCGTAGCGTTGTTGCATCGGATGTTATTTTTAATACTATTTTTGAATTACTTGTTGAACATGAACCGTTTCAAATCACTACCGCGCATAATGTGTCACGTCATAACCATGTAGTTTATCTCCCGTTACCACCAATTTTTAATACAGATTTAACTCATCCATTTTTAATTTTTGATTTTGACCCCAAGTACAAAGGATTAATAGGATTTGATTTATTAAGATATCTTAAAAGTAATATCGATCTAAACAGTAACATCTTACGCACAACAAACGCTAATATTCCGAATTTTTTTAATCACCCATTACACAAGATTAAAATTGAACCCAAGTGTGAGAAAGTTGTAACTTTTAGAACAAACTATACTGAGGGACAATATATACATAATACGCGATACTGGTCAGAAGGTTTAGAATCCCCTACAGCTTTTGTAACAGTCAAATCTGGTTCATTTAAAACTACTGTTATAAATTATACTAATGAAAATAAATATATCCCCAATAAAATCCCGATATAACTAGAAACTTACTCTGGAAGTGAAAACGAGATTGTAGATTTAAATTCAATAGACATGAATATTGACATTAATAAAGAACTGTGTGACAACTTAAATAAAATTCGAACAAGTCACATGAACGAGGAGGAAAGGCGTGAAATAACTAAGCTTTGTTATAATTACCGTGAAATATTTCATTCTGAAAATATACCGTTAACATTTACACACGCGGTTAAACACCAGTTAAGATTATCGAACGAAACACCAATATATGTTCGTAGTTACAGACAGCCTCCAAAACATCGCGCTGAAATTCGTAATCCAGTCGATAAGTTACTCAAGCAGGGTATCATTAGAGAAAGTATATCCCCTTGGTCGTGTCCTGTTCACATAGTACCAAAAAAACCGGATGCCTCGGGAAATGTTAAATGGAGACTTGTAATAGATTACAGACGTTTAAACGATAGGATTGTCGAAGACAAGTACCCACTTCCGAACATTCATGACATACTAGACAGACTGGGATGCGCACAGTATTTTACAACCCTTGACCTCGCGAGCGGCTACCACCAGGTGGAAATGCACCCAGAAGACGTAGAGAAAACCGCATTCACTACTGAGAGAGGCCATTATGAATTTTTACGCATGCCATTCGGTCTAAAGAACGCACAGAGCACTTTCCAACGTTTAATGGATCATATCCTTAGAGGCTTACCTAACGTTTATACATACCTTGATGAATCAATACAGGTATGTATAACAGCTCTTATATCTAATAACAAGGAACAGCTAATAGGCAAACGCAACAAAGAACCGGAGAAAACAACATTCAAGGTAGGTGAAACAGTTTACAAACAAGTGGCGAAGACAGCGAGAAACGACAAAACAAAGCCGGAATTTAAAGGACCATATAAGATCATTCATCTGCACCCTAATAATGTTGCAGAAATAATAGGAAATCATCCAAATTCAAAGTCTATAAGAGTTCATTATAAACTACTAAGAAGGCCTCACCTTGTCCCAGGACCCTCATCACAGGAGCAATCATACTCCACGCAACAGCAGAAATAACATTTAATCCCGCTAATAACGAACAGGGAATCCTTTCGCTTAAGCAAGACCAAATAATTAAACAAACGAATATTTTTAATTTAGCATGTGTTTATAACGTAACATATTTAAAATTAACAACGATTAAATTAACTGCATTATATTCAAGTATTAAAGCTTCCGAAAGGTCTACCATGCATTCAGAACGTATTCAAAATTTTTATCGTAACCAAATATAATATAACTTATCTTTAGTAAATAGATATAATCAATATTTAGATATTTACGTTCAAATATATTTTAATTTTCAGATCATTTTATAATAAGTTAATGATTTTAGATGATGCTATAACATTTTCCCAATTAGGTGTTATGCATCCCAGTATAATTAGTCCCCAAAATTTGGTGTTAGAATTAAGACAACTTAAAACTAAGTTTAATCTAGTACCAGTGATAGATATAAATTTAAATAATATAAGAATTTTAGAAAGGTCAATTAAAGTTAAAGCTTACAGTACGGAACACTCGTTAACATTTATATTAGAAATTCCTAACACCGACCCAAATATATATGACCTTATCCACCTTTATTTTATCCCTGATACAAAATATTATACTATTGTCCCAAAATCCCAATACCTAGCACTTGGGAGCGATGAGTACGCATACCTAGAAGATAGTTGCAGGCAGCTAACCGAGAGCTCTCATCTCTGCGAGATAATAAACACCAAGAACATTAGGACATCGCAAGATTGTATAATAAACCGCGTTCAACATAGGGACGCCAACTGCACCCGCGCTAAAATGGTATTTACAGAAGACAAGATACAGAAGACACGAGACAACACTTGGCTGGTTATCCTTAGGAAAGAAGAAATAGTACGAGTTCGATGTGGAACTAAAACCTCGTACAGACGCACTTCGGGAATTCATCTCGTAACACTCACTGAGGATTGTCGTGTTGACGTCATTAACATAACCCTACAGACTCACACGACAACAACAAACATAGATGAAATCATACCGCTGCCGTTGAAACAGAACGTACCCGTGGAAGCTGTAAAATATCAACTCAAAATAGAGGACAGTGTAAAGGAATACTTAGCATATCTGAACAACATTCATACCAAACTAAGATTCACCTCTGAAACTGAGAGACAACGAAGCCTGGCCTTTCTTGATGTGATGGTGACAGTTCACGAAAATGGGAGTTTAGGTCACTCTGTATACTCTGTATACTATGTATGAAAGCCAACTCACACGGACAAATATTTACATGCAAAATCACATCATCACCCGTGTCACCTGCAGTCCGTTGCAAAGTCACTTACTAACAGAGCGTATGACATATGCGACGAAGAACATCTACCGCGTGAGCTCGTACATATCAAAACTGTTCTACGAAGCAACGGATACAACAATACAACATCTTGTAAAAAGCGCATACCAAAGAAAAGAAAAGATGAGGTACAAAGACAACCAGAATTTTTCCATATGTTAAAGGGGTGACCGATAAAATAGGCAGATTATTAGGGAAGTTTTCGATAAAAACTGTTTTTACACCCAATAGTAAAATAGGAAAGCTGTTACGTTCACCTAAAGACCGTCTGCCTCTTCAAACTCCTGGAGTCTATAAAGTGGATTGCAGTTGCGGAAGTTCGTACATCGGCCAAACTAAACGAGCAATCGTCGACCGTATGAAAGAACACATCCGGGCTGTAAAAAACAATGACGTGAACAAGTCGGCTATAGCACAGCATTTAAACCAGGCCCAAACAATCACTGGATAGAATTACATAACCCTAAAGTACTAGCAACGGAACGCCACTACATACCGCGATTAGTGCGCGAGGCACTTGAAATAAAGAAGAACCAGAATTTTAATCGGGAAGACGGTTTTAAACTATCCAGTGCGTGGAATACGGTGGTTAATAGTCATAAAAAGACAATAGGTTCGACTTCATTTTCGCGTCCAGACACAGTAAGTTTTGTGTGCCGTGAGAAACAAATTAGTGACAATAGTAGTGGTTCGAACAGTCGTAGTGAGAGTAGTCGACGCATCCGAAAGAGGGTAGACAGATATGTCTGTCCTTAGAAGATGTCAACACTCGCCATACCAGTCTACTCGTGACCATGGAGCGTGTAACCGCTTCGAAATATCGAGGTAATAATAATAATATAACTGACCGTGGCAATAATCCCGTTTTTATACATAATTTTAGTCAAAATAGAGGATCTAGAATTGGACAACATACACAAACTTCTGGAGCGAGCTGAAGATATCGACGAAGATGACGTCGCAGACTGGCCAATACTTATGTCAACCCCAAGCTGGACGACTATCATCCTGTATCTGTTCCTGATCGGCGCAGCATCATGGAAGCTGTATCAATATATAACAGCCACCAGGAAAAAGAAACATCCGCAGGCGACACCAACTAATGAGGACACTAGTGGAAGCTGTAAGATCAGCTTCTCTCTGAAGGACGGAGGAGTTATCACAGCATAAGCAGTGATTCCCGCTTACGTCGATTGCATCATTCTCCTGAGTCGGCATTTACCATTGTTTGTAATTAGAATTAATTATTATAAGTAAATCAGTCTTGTAGTAGATTTAATCCAGTAAACTTGTATTTTTTAATAAATAACTTCGTTGTCTGCCAATACATAACTCAACCTTTTCCAAAAAATTACAGATACCTTCGGAAGTTTATCTCCTTCATATAAATTATCTGAACAAACGTTACAAATTGTATGCGGAAAAAGGGCGGAATGTATCGAAATTAGGCGAAAAAGATTACTAGATATGATTCGGGACAAAAATATTCAAGGTGCTCTCATTCAATTCAACATTCCTCCAAGTGAAGAATTTTTATTCGATAAGACTAAGCTTAGTTCTGTTATACAATCACTTGGCGGGCCTCACTTTTGGCTACACCTCTTACAACCACAATCTGATAAGAAAACTGAACCATACAAAAGAAAATATAAAGATTCAATACAATACCATCTACATCTAAAATACAATATCGAACATATACCAAAAACAATTCACAAGACAACAAAAAATATACGTCACAGAAAAATTATAAAACTAATAATTTTAAAGTAACAAAAAATTACTCCTTCGAAATAAAGAAGAAAGAAAGTGACTATCCGACACATCTCAGGGGAGGAGATTCTAAAAACATTCGAGAACCGTTGGCGAACATTAGGTGCAAACAAGTATATTATTTTTGGCAATAACAAATTTTCGTTTACCTCTAATCAAAAAGCCTCTACTAATTATGCCAACGAGAAGAGTTATGAGACAGTATTCAACCAATTCTTCCCCTGCAATGTCTTACATAATACAAGAGCTCTTAGGTCAAGGTGTTCTGCAAATTGTATCCAAAAGATCGCCAAACTTAATTTCAAAAGTTTTTCTTCGGAAGAAAAGCGACGGTTCAATGCGCTCTATTTTCGATCTCCGAGAACTGAACAAATTTATAACGGCAAAGCATTTCAGACTTATATCTCAGGCCACAGTCTCAGAATTTCTCCAACCACGAGACTGGATGACATTAAAGCTGGACATTTCATCAGCATATTTCCATCTGGCATGTGCAAGGTCTCACAGAACCTTTCTAAGAATAAATCAACCAGCTCCAACTTTACGAAATGACATGTCTTCCGTTTGGCCTGGCTTCAGTGCCGCATCTTTTTTCCCCAAAAGTCTGTTTTAACTCCGACGCAAGGTCTAGAATATTTAGGAATACGTTGGCAGACGTCAAGAAATTTGATTTCGCTGTCAGTGATGAGACAAGAGAAACTAGACAGATCTATAGCCCAAGTGTTACAAAAAAGTCATATAAATCTCAGAGAGTTACAACGTACTTTAGGACAATTGAATTTTGCCAATTTTGTCATTCCTCGGGGCCGTTTAAATTGTCGCAGAATGCAAATATTTTTGCAAAGCTTCGACAAGAACAGACAGAGGAAAAAACTGTCAGTCCACGGTGTAGTAGCATAAGAGATGATGTGGTGGCGCGGAGCTACTCATCACAGTTTGATCATTCACAACAAACCTGCCACCGATTTTCTTGCCACGGACACTTTAGATTTGGGTTAGGAGGCACAATTAGATGGAGAGACAATTTCAGGAGTTTGGTCAAACCTCGAGAGAAGACAGCAATAAAAAGAAAGGCAATGCAATTACAAAACGCCCACGTCTTAATTCAATTTTACAATCAGATATTGATTGCTTACATTCGAAAGAAGGGGGGATCAAGTCAATAGCGTTATTAGCACTAACCACAAAGTTATTACACATCCTGGATTGACACAAAATAAATGTGTCAGCCCATTATCTGCCAGGAAAATACAACATTATAGCGGACAGTTTGTCGCGAATAAAACAGCCGGCATCTTCTTCCGCAAGCTACACGGGAGGTGTTCCAGAAATGGGGACGACCGGAAATAGATTTATTTGCAACATTCAAGACGGCAGTAGTGGAAAACTATGTGTCGATAGACTTTAACATCGGACAACAATAGAGAGTCCCCATATTATTTTTTACCTGTAAGCACGACTTACTGGAATTGTAGCCAATAAACGTTCACATACATATTCCTGAAAAAATACTTGTAAGACGCCCGCTCTTAGACACACAATTAGTTTTACCGTTTAGTTAAGAATTACTAGTCAAGAAGAATAACGAAAATAATATTCAAGTTTCCATATTTGTTGAATGATTTCTCATAGTTATTTTGATATATCATTTTCTCGACAATTGTATTCAACTCTGATTTGAACAATTAGAATTTGTATAAGCAAAAGGTTAAAATAGAAATATAGAAATAATATGTAAATTAAAATATATCAAATTAGGAACTTAAGAATTCCAAGTATACTCTAAAAGGTATAAGGTACAATTTTCTGAGCTCATTTTAGAGCCATTAGAACATTTGAAATAGAACATTTGAAATTTCCAGTGCAGAAATTTTGCTGAACAAATAGATAGCAATAAATTATTTAAAATTCTAGTTAACCTCTTAACTTTTACAAAACAGAGTATATTTTTCATAAATAAGTATAAAAATAGAATAGGTAACCGTATATTTTTTATAAATATTTTTTTCTCTAAACCAAAATATTTAGGTAATAATTTTATAATCTAACTTATTTATATTCTATAAAATGTTTTTTTTCAAATATTTATAAATTTTTTTTAGGAGTATAGGAAGGATATTTTGATAACAAAAATAATGTACATATAATACCTTAATTTTAAGAGAGAAAAACAAAATAAATGAAATCATCTTTCTGCCAATAAATATTTACGACTACCTGTAACGAACTGACTAACGATTCTAATTTTTTTCGAATGCCATGAGCCAATTAGTTTTAATATTGCTGTGACAATAAAGTACCGAAAGCTTATATTTAGGAAATTCATAAAAATAAATGTTTTAGCACGGTTTTGTTGTCGGTTGAATATTGTTATGAAAAACTTAAAATCCTGTGCGTAGAAAAACGTTAATGTCATATTGTACTACAGATATTCCGTTCGCATTTTAAGTTGTATTCATATGTGTATATAATGTGTAATATAATAGTATAAAATATTATTTTATTCTTATGTCGACATATGTTAACCTTTTTACGGATGTAATAATTTTCTCTTAAAAGGAAGACAGGATTAGAATAATGTGTGAAAATAAAAAACACCCGAACTTATTGAAAAACCAATTTAATTTGTGTTTTAGTATGACAAATTTACTTGATTATGTATCACCTTTTATAGTCTGAAAATATAAAAATTATAAATTTAATATCTCCATTCCAAATAGGAATTCATGTACGAAGTGCCTAATTAAAACAATACTTATCAGAGCTCTCGAAAGATATGTTGTACGACTCTGAAAGTAAATGAGACCATTCACAATCTATTCTGAAAGTAAGAGCGTCACTAAGAGACCATTGTTCAGTTTTGACGTCACTTTTAGATATTATGTGATGCTCCTTAATAGAATCTGATGCTTTGTTCTCGGATTTTGAAGATTAACCGTATAATGTTTGTTATTATAGTGCGAAATATGGTTTGGCTATACAAAATATTATTCCATTAACAACATAATAATCCAAATCATTTTCTTTTAGTATAATGAAATCGAGGCTTTTATATACTCAATGTATACTACATAATTGAATATTATATATTGGCCTTAGTAATATCAAAATATAATATTTCAAAAAATTACAAGCTCAGTTATATTTAATTACCAAATGAATGTCGATATTTTAATGTAGCACTGTGTTCATTTAAAAAATAAGTTACTTGCTTTAAAATTTATTTTCAAATTATTTTGTTAGAATTGATAGAATAGATTTGAATTTATATCAAGACCAAATTTGCGTTTTATTATAAGCTAATAATCTTATTTTAGCTTAATCATCACTAATATTATATTACTATTATTAGGACATCATTACATGTTACATAAGTTTTGTCACAGTATTTTTATAAAAATGTATGCATAAAATATATAATAAAAATAAGTACGATGAAGTATGTTGTTTAAAAAACAATACAACAATCATTTCACTTGAAGTATTTACTTATGTAGTGAACTGCTTATGGTTTGCAGCTCTATCTTCCACTTCCGTATCAGAACATAGAATTCCGGATATGTAAAGAAGGATATAGATTTACAATCGGAATATAGTATTTTCTGACTGCATCAATTTTAAACTAAAACAACATTTTTATGGAATATGGATTTTTTTCTACATTTAGATAAAACATATTTTTTTTTATAAAATAGTTGTTTATGTAATATTAAAAAAGAATTTAATAAAAAAGATTTATGTTTATTTCATTTATTTGGGATATTCTGATTTCCGATACAAGCTGATAAATGTTTTATTTCACCCAATCGTATATGTAAATATACATTGTGCAAAATAAAAATGTAAAGCAAAATGAACAAAATGGATATTAATGGACTGGAGCTCCAGAAATTAAACATTTATATTTCCAAAAGAAAATAAAAGAAGGACGGACCTTTGGATTAAATATTATTTGTCTTAAAAAACAATAGACATAAAAGTAAATATATTTTAAAAGTATATATTATATAACTATAACTTTATTTGAAAATAATTTGCATAAACATAAATAACTTTTATTTCATTTTTTTTTTCATTTAACGTGTAGACATTGTACTTTATTTGTATTTAAGTACCGGGTACAGACTCTTTTATTGCGTTTATATTTTATCTGTATATTTATTGCACAATAAATATACATAAAATAAATAAAAAAACATATTTATTTTATAAATACAATAGTGTCTATTTTGCTACTTAAGTATCCTTCAACGTGGTATACATACTTAGAGCCATTGAACGTAAATTTTAAACCTCCTAACGTGTCCGTACTTGACTGATACTGAATAGAAGATAGTGCCAAAGCAAAATTAACTTCGAATTATCTTTCAAAGTATACAATACTTTCAAGTAAAATTACTGGAATTAATCACAAAATCTTAAGTGACAGTAAAATATGGTTTTGATATTTTGAAATAAAGTATAATGTTGCTTAAGATTTTAGATAATCAATCAATGTAGATTTATTTTTATTAAACTTTATTAATCCCATAACTTTTGGGATTTCCTTTTACTTTAGAGTTAAAATTACCAAACATTTATTTCAGGAACTTTGCTCATTATTGACGCGAATTATACCCTACATATTGAATATACGATGGAAAAGGAACTTTATTTATAATGTTAAAATAAAATCGATTACAAAAAATTTTAAATCAAAACTAAATAAATTTTGAATAATATTTGTATCTTAGGAATTTAATAAATAAATTACAGATTATAAAGCAATATTATTGTTTTTAAGTTAAGTTCAAAACCGGCAGTCTTTCTCTTTCATTTGTATATTATTTACATGAATGTGTTCTTTTATTATTATTATCATATGATACAGGCACTGTTCTACCCAGACTGGTGATTTATTTGTGTACAAATAACGTGTACTGTGATTGTCAATAAAACTATAAGGTTTTATTGGCAATCACATTACAAAATATCCGTGTTTTAGAAAACAGAATATAATATTTATTCAAATGTGTTATTTTATACAAACTGTAACAACTGTTTTCTTTAAATATGTGACATGAATTTTGATATAAAAGGATCCATAAGTGATAATATTATAAGTGATAAGTCCATAATGTTCTCGACTCACATCTTAGCGGGGTTGACATTTGATGTAGAGACGACCCAGCTCCTCTTTCATGATTTCCGAAAACAATTGCCTTTAATAAACATGTATCAGGTTGCAAAAAGAAGCCTATTTCATAATATTATATTTCATATTATCAATAGTCAAAAAACTGTATTCTAATTTGACACTTTTACATGTAAAAAAAAAAAACTGATCCGACAATACTCGGAACATGAATGAAAGATAACTTCATCTCTGCATAGTATCATAAGAGGATGTCAATTCATCTTCATATATACAGTTATCGTTAAGTAGACTGTGAATTGCCTGATAGTTTTGTATTGTATTGAGATTGCCTTTAGGATGATGATTAGATAAAGAGCAGGTTATAGACAATTATCCGTTTTCATATTAAAATATGTTTTACCTAAAAATAACATTTTTATGCTTTTTTTTATAGACTTATTCAGTTAGTATATTTTTTGTACACAATTATTATGCATATTTTATTTCACATGAATAAAAAAATTAATAAATTAACGTAAGACTTTTATTAAAATACAAAAGAAAATTGTTTTCTATAACAAATATTTATTTAAATACTCTCCTCACTTTTCTTAAAATGTCTTAATTTTATTTTATCTCTATATAAATCATACTCTATTTTTATAGTAATAAAAAGAAATTTGCCAAATAGACTAAAAGACAAAAATATTTTAAATAACTACAAGAAACCACGTAGGAGGAAAAAAGCTCGGCAAGCTGTTCCATAGGATTTATGGACTCAAATTGACGAAACAGGATAAAAGAACATTGTTCCAACAAACTTTGAAAGTCGGAAACGGAAAAAAAGAATTCGAAAGGTAATGTAATAATAATACAAATATAGAATTAAAAAATAAGCAAAAAAAGGCAACTGATTGAAGTCTGAAGAAGACTACTTAGTCAGACCGTCAAACTGAGTATGGGTAAATTAAATATACAAAACAAGAGATATATATCCATTAATTTTAAAATAAATTACATTTGTTATATTATTAAGATGCTATAAATAGGTAAAATAGAAATAAAAATGACTGTTAAAATCCTAGCCAAATGTATAGTCGCTTTATCAGGCTGTTTGCTGTGCGATAAACCTTCGAATATCTGTTTTCTTAAATAAATTATAGGAAATTGATTACAGAATAACAATACATACATACACAAATTAAATATACTAAATTCTACATTACAATGAAAGTCACTAGAATAATAATGCTTTTGTTACGGATTTCAAAAGAAAACAAGAAATATAATTAGTTCATTTATACATTTTAAATATAAAATAACTACACCTAAATTAAATTGTAAGTACTTAAGAACGGAGTATTATCCAAGATGAGCTATATGTGTGAGATGAAGGAATATAGACACGCATTACCTTTATTAAAAAATTAATATTTGTAAATCAGTATTAAGATCATAACACGATGAATTATGAGAGGCGGGTGAATGTATGATTAATATACAAGAATCCCAAGGGATTTAAACTGAAATACCATATTTTGTAAGTATCATGGTTATATCATTATTATTCTGGAAAAATTAGACGACGTAATTTAAATAAGACAAGTCTTAAAATTAACAATATTATATAAGAGTAAAGTTACTAAAGTTAATACTACTAATATCTAAATTATTTGGATAAGAAATAAGGAACTTTATCCTTAGTCATTAATGAGATATGGCCTGCCAAATTAGTTAAGTTCTTTGTTTCTTAGAAATATTAGGTCTTAAAATAAAAAAAAAATCTAGTAATAAGGAATTGTTAAGGAAATCGTTCTTTGATACCAACCTCAAAGTTATGAACCATTTCCATTGAAGTCTGCGACTATTGATTGAATTAAGATACGAGCTTCATCGGGTGAAGTTAACAATCAACAGATGTTCTATTCATTGTGAACAATATAATGTAATACATACATCTGAATATGTTCTGGGTGTAAATGACGATTTCTAGATTTTAGTATCATGGCAGAAACTACTATATTAAGCAAAAAATATTTTATTTCGATGGACTAACATTTGACTTTGATCAAAAAATATTTAAAAACAATAATCTTTTGAACAGTTGTGATATTGGAATAGATGTAGTTATTAAAATATTTCCTGTATTAAAATCTGTTTATTAGCTTAGATCGCATCTTAATGTCTGAATACTTTTATTTCATTATGTCTAATTAATATAGATATAATCGGTAGATATTTAATATACTATTAGTAATGTTATATATTACTTTGTTTTTTTTTTTATTTTCTCATAGATTTAAATTAAACAAACAAAATATACTTTATAAATCTTACGTAAGAAATGTAGAATAATAAACAATGTCAAAAAATGTGTATAAGAATGATTAATGATCTTGTCATAATGTCTTTTTTATTACATCGATCGATGCGAGGGTTTCAATTGTATATAAATAGCTACTTATGTAGAAAAACTAAAACTTAAAGATGATTATACAATGTAAAATGTTAATAATGTCATGTAATTTTTCGAACCGTGTAGCAATACGGTAGCTTAATTGATAGAGCGATTGGACGGTTACACAGATCTCAAGGGTTCGAATCCCAACCCGTGATGTAATATTTTTCATTCTATAATTATTTTAAATTTCCATAAGCATACAATGACTATACATGTTTATAAATATTTTCAATCAATAATATAAATATAAAAAAATAGATAGGGTTTCAAAACCTTACGAGATCTTTTAAAACCCTACTTAATTTAGTCTTGTTTTGTAAATACCAACTCACTCTTAGTCGTCTTAGAAATAGATTTTCCATAAATATATATACTTAGTTCAGTATAGAAATACTATATACTTGACCATCACATCATTAAAATATAATAAATATATCTCAAGTATAAATAAAATAAAAAAAATAATAATTCTAATCTCCGTAAGTCTTGTTTAACATTAATAATCAGGAAAAGTCAAGAAGAAATTATTATTTTACTACTCGAGGGAAATGTAGTCAGTCATGTCAGTGAGTCCGATTAACGTAATATATATTCGTAACTTATACGTATTTACGTCACATAAAACATTTAGGAAAATTGGAATAATGTATAACATTAGTATTCAAAAGAAATGTCTTTTATTAACATCATAACAGCCCAATATATTTTACGATGCTATTGTTCCCGCAGTTTATATGTGAAGTTACCAGGGTTGAATCCTTGAGAGTCAGCAAATTGATCGTAAAAACACCTTAAGATTATTTTATGAAAGTGGTGATTGTTATATTTGTACCTTATTTTATAGAGACCTGACTTACTGCTTTTCCTGAAATTCGATTCTTTTTAAACTTGCAAGGTCATATTTAATACACAACTAAATATGACTTAAATTTTAAAACCTTTTAAATTTCCAACATTATATATATAATATGTATAACTAATCCATTAAGATCATGACGTTGGTAAAAAAAAGTTAATTTTATGTACGAACACAGTTATTATTTGTATGGCTCAATTGGTACAGCGATGGAATGATTGCCCAGATGTCGCGGATTCGAATCCCTGCCCCTATTGCCTCGGTTTATTTTTAATTCTGTATTTATTAAAATGTAATGTTTTTTTTGTAATTTAATTTTCCCAGAGGTCGCGCCTTCAAATTGAAGCAGTTTATTTTTCATTAGACAATTATTTAAATTTAAATAAGCTTAACATGGCTATACATATTCAATTATATTTTCAAACATTCGGTCTTTAATATAAAATATAGAAATATATTTTTTTTATTTGCAAACTTATTCATAATATATTTATATTACGGGTTGAGCTTACGTCCAAAGAGTCGTTGTCGTGAATTTATTTATTTGTAATACAAACATGAACATTAAAATATAATAGCTTCAATACATATAAATAAAGCGAGTTATTAAATGTTTTCAATATACTACCTTTCTATTGAATTCCTTCGTATTTATTATTTTCCTCGCAAATATATATTTTTTTGTTATACGCTTTGACTTTAAAATCGAATTATAAAAGCTGTTTTAAAATGAATGCTTTTGTAAACAAAAACTAATGAATATATCGTATATATTAATTCTCACCATTCACTAAAATACTCGTAATGTCTATATACAATTAATGTCGAACTTGTTAAAACTTATGTCTTCGGTACCGGATGTTAAAATATATTTTTATTATGATTAAAATTTTTAAGTATTGCAAAATAAAATACGTTTCTTAAACATGGGCGAAAATAATGTCATTACCATTGAATAAAGAACACGTGAAGTATCATATTTACGTAGACTGAAAAACCAAAATCACTTCCCGGCGCGTTTTTTGAATTTGGAACGAAGAGTGCGCTGGCAATGTTGTATGAAACGGTGTGTGTGTTTGAATTTAAAACTCTTTCATCTATTGTACACATTGCGTTCTCGTGGCTGTATAGCCACAGATGCGTTTACCTTTCGGCAAAAACTAAAAAAAGGCGGTTAAGCGGAGTTCGTCGTTATTTTGTTATTAGGTAATTAAAGTGAGTTCCGATGATTCTGAAAGTGAAAATGAAATGAACATTGACTGCACTCCTGCTCCTCCTGGAAACCTGCTTCCAGCAAAATCAAAAGAAAAATTTATTACGTAAAAGGCTCTTATTTTTTTCCCTGCATTTTTTGAAAGAAAAATACTATATATGCCTCGGCCGAAATGGCAATTGCCTGTCTCGTATCATTGAAGTCCTCGCCTACGGCTCGGCCTTCAAACTCGTACTCGAGCTGCAATTGCCTATTTCGTTGCAATGCAATAATGTACTATTTCTTATTATACTTATGCATTATCGTTAATTCATAAAAAAAACTCTCTGTCTCTGTTGCCTCTGTGAAAGTATTAAAAGAATCAGTTCACTGGTTTCAACTGTCACAAATTTTAAAGTTAGAATCATAAGAAAGCACTTACATGCATTGTCAGTACCACAACATTATTAGTTAAATAATATTAGTGTTAATCATGTCGAAATCTAACTTTGGATATGGTTGTTAAAATGCCTCAGATTTCTTTCTATATAAATAAGAAATTACACAAACTATCTTTAAACATGTATAACCATGTTAAGCTATAAAAAGTTAAGATATTTTGGTAGTTGCATCTTTTCAATGTCTATCTATACTGCAAAGTTAGAAGCATTGATTAGGATTTTCGATAGATGTCACCTAATAGATGTCACCACCTTCCCGATAAAGACGATCACATATAGAATGCCTAATTCACCGAGACGGACAGCGATACGGTAGCTCAGTTGGTAGAGCGACGGGATGGTTTCCCAGTAGTCGCGGGTTCGAATCCCTGCCCGTATCGGTTTTTTACATTCTATATTTATATAAATTTAAATAAGCTTAACATGGCTATACATGTTCAAAGATATTTTCAAAAATTACTTACAATTTATTGTTATTATTTTTGGTTATTTTTAATTTTTTTTATTTATTTATATATGGCCTGGCCATAAATATCTTTAATTAGAAGAAAAGAAAGGTTACTGTTAAAAAAACAAATAAAAATACTTTCAAAGCATTTGTTCAGTGTATTTATATGAATTACCAAGGGAGCGGGGTAAAAAAAATGGGATCAATATAGCTCCTGGCAACATCCAGCAAGTTTTTATGAGTTCAAAAACATCCATAGTATGCCGTTCTCATATTTTGCATTCTCAACTATCTACAGCTTACAATCTAAAATTCCTTTATTTAGTATTTGTAGTTCACGAAGAGGGAATCTTGGACAAGAGCTAATATTCTTATGCTAGCTAGTATTGAAACTAAAATAATTTAAAATATAATTCTTCTTTGTTATTTAACTTTGTCTTTTAATGCTAATATTTTTTTTTCTGATGGGTGTAAATTATAATTTACTTGAATGTATATGTATTCTACTCTTAATTTACTGTTTTTCTTTTTAATAATCACTAGTATAAAAAAAAACTATAAAAATTACATATTTCCTTGTTATTCGAAGACTTCACTAATATAGGGATGCTTATAAGCAATAGTGTGTCAAGCCACAAACACTTAGTTTTGAGAAAAACGTGTCTAAAGATTTTACAAAAAATTTATATACATTGTTTGAAAAATATCTACCAAGTTCTTTTTTATTCTTTTGGAAGTTTGTTTCTTGCCACTCACTGAACCACTGAATGATATTTCGAAATAAAATGTTAAGTATCGTAACATTTTTACAGTGATAATAATTTTATTGACGAATGTGAAAAAATTTAATGCAATGTGTGATAAAAATACATTTTTATGTTACTTTTTGGACTTAAATGACTTAAAGTGATTTTGTTTAATAATCACTTTTTGTGGATCGACACACTATAGCTTATCTGCACCCAATTTATTAGACGAGTCGCTGATAATACAATCAATAGACTTAGGTTAATAAAAAAATGTGTCAAGAAAATACAATTCATCAATGGTGTTAACAAAGCACACAAAAGAGGATGAAATAAAATCTCTTTGTATTCTCCGTCGGAGAGAGTATTGAACAGCGACATTAACACATTACACTGATTGATGAAGTGATGTCGCGGAGATTACAATTACGTGGAAAGAGACTCGATTTATGTTGGTTCTCTATATAAAACTGGTAAGTAGATAGCCTCCTAAATGTGTAGTAACATTTTATAGAATACATTGTGTTTTAAATTGATTTGCTTCCGCACTTTTAAGAAATATTACATGCAAGACAAAATTTTTGAATAAAAAAATTAATACGTTTGAATGAATAATTACAATGAATGTATGGTCTTCCATATTTTTCGTACCCCTTTCCACATCTGGAATGATGAGATAAGACCCAAGACTCAGTAATAGAGGATATAGCTCCTATCCTGTATTTCCCTATTGTTAGATAACAATAAGGAAACTTTTTGTATTATCGTTAAAGAAAAAGAACAAATGGCTTCTTAATTTATTTATAACTCTTTTAAATGTTCTAGAACTTCATAAATTAATTGTTGAAAAATAAAGGATTATCAATCTTATATACAACAACAATCGTCCTTAAAAAACATAAGTTATACTGTTGTGTAAATAAGACAGTGTTTATTTTTAATCTAGGTTTATGTGTAGGCAATAAGTAATCTGATAAGTGACTTGATAAAATTAATAAAAATATACATATGGTTAATCATTTATAAAAAACATATAAAATCTTATGTTTAAAAAAGATGTAGTTTATATTCTGTCGAGAAAAATGAATAATTTGTTGTTGTAAACTCATATTATGTGGTTGTAAATTGGTGGTGTATTTAAAAATTAAATTAAAATAATTGAAAAATTAAATTAAATATTAAAAAGGTAATATACACCTTGAAGACCATAAAAACTGTTTAGACCGTAAGAGAAATCTTAAGATCTAGAGACTAATCTAAGTAATTAGAACGTTTTAAATTTGATGTTCAGAATATAACATTAATTTTAACTATAAAGTAACAGTATAATTGTATAAATTGTTAACAAAGTTCAGTTTAGTTAGTGAATACTGTTTAGATTATATTCCTAATTTCGATTCTCTGCTTTGTTCTCCTGAATTGGCAAATTAAGTATGTATTGTTTGTTGTATAGCTGTGTTTAACCTTAACTTTACAGACAGAAATTTGAGTATGCGTTTATATCATATAACTTTATTGTTTTATCTTAAAATTGGTTGATATCGTAGATTACTATCATTATTATCATTATTAGTTGAGTTATTGTAAGCATTGCAAATTGCAATGATGTTACGTTGATTTACCTTATTTTAACCCCCGATCCAAAAAGAGGGGTGTTATTAGTTAAACCTGTGTATCTATGTCCTGTCTGTTTGTGGCAATATAGCAGCCAAACGCGTGGACGGATTAAAATGCGATTTTTTTTTAATCGAAAGCTTGGTTCGTCGTAATTGTTCTTAGAGATGTTTGGTCGAGAAGCAGTCATCTGTAAGGTATAGAAGCAGTCGTCTGTAAAGTATGGAGCTTTTATTGGTTGGTGAACGGATCTTATACAATATTCATTGATGTAGAGTGAGAAGCTAAACTAGTGAAATGAGTGTACTTGTAGATACGGTTAGTATAACATAGAAAAAAGTAAAATATTTTTAAAGAGCAGAAAATAAAATAAAATAAATGTCCCATAATGGACTTCGGATGTATCAGCAACATAATACAAATTTTATTTTCAGGTAAAATTATCATATTTTTTATATATTTTAGTAGTTTAAATTTTTAAATAATTTTAACTGGAGATGTTATTGTTTTTTTTTTGTAATCATTACAACAATAAATTTTAAGAGCTCATTTTTACATTATGAAATATTATTAACAGAATGAAATGAATTTTAACAACTTCCGCTACATCTAAGTTACAATCTAGTGGATTTTAGAGATTAGTAAAGCATTTAGTATCTATTAAAACGTCTGAGGAAGGATCTGAATTCACTTATGTATATTAGTATATTAAGGAGAAACGCTTTCGTTAAAATAGAAACACCGTCAGTACAATTTAATCTTTCTGCATACTGTATTTTATATATGTGTTTGTGAATATATAGTGAAAATTATTTAAGATGTTATAGTTTAGGTTTTAACTCCATATGTAGATATAACTAAATAAACTTTAACTAGACAAACAAAACTGTAAATAGATTTTAAATTTTGAAGAGGGTGTAAGTTAGAATTTTTAATTAAAATATTGCTATAAAATACATTATCGTTATAAAAATATTATGTGCTACGAGTTAATTTTTTTTAAATCAGTGTTTTCAATTTTTAATCCATGCGTTGAACAGTTCTGTGACTAGTTTTTGCTTTGTTCTAAAATACCGCTATCACTATCAACTTGTAGTAAATTTTAGAACCAGCACAAAAAAAACATCGGCCAAGTGCGAGTCGGCCTCGCACATGAATGTTTCCGTATGTATAAACGTGATGTAACTTTAAATTTAAAGTTTTCGGCGTTCTTCCTATACTTGAGGATATATGAAGTAAATATTAAAACTTAAATTACGTGAAGTAAATATTATTAATTACTAAGTACGCTGAAATTCAGAATAGAACATATTTTTACATTTGTAGTTTTAAAGTAAAAATTATAAGCTAGGAAATTATATAAGGTACCTTTAGTTAGTATGATGAGCATTATTTAAAAAACCAAGTTTCTGAAATAAACTTTTAACCACGACCGCGACAACGCTGCGGTTAAAAGTTACTATTTAGTAAAATGTTACTAAGAAATTCATTTTCCAAAAAGAGTACTCGGTCAAAGCAAGTAAGGATACAATAAATCAAGTACTTTATTCTTCAGGTAAAATGTCATGTTGCGGATTTAATATTATTCAAGATATGACTAGAATGACCCAGATTTTTCAGACACGGACAAAATTTAACTAGACAGCAGTAAATCTCTTGTTAATGAATATCTCGTATGTCGTTAGAGGTCATTTTTTGATATTGACAATAATATTTATGTCTCACATTTTTCGATTATAATTTGTGTTATATAAAAAAAAAAATATTCTCTACAAGCAAAAATTACTATTATCTACAAAAAAAATATCTGTTAGTATGTTCAGTTCTTTAAGATTATAATACAGATTTGGATGTGACTTTCACTATAATTTTAAAAATGGCTTCAGAAAATGTGCTTCAGACATATCTTAATTATTATCAATATTGATAGTGAATCCTTTTTTTCAATGTGCATGCCTTTTAAATCAAAATAAAATTATTTTACATTTCTACTTTTATCATGGTGCTATTTTCATTAAAAATTATATTTTACGCTCGTAAGTTTTTTTTCTTTCTATATCATTGTATTTAAATTAAAAATAAGATTTAGTAAGTAATTGAGGACTTGTCACGTTGGTACGGAAACAGTAATCGAACTTAATTAAAAAATAAAAACAATAAATCATTAAACATATTATCAATAAAAATAATTTCCAAATGATCTAGCCCAAGAAAATAAAATTTGTAATAATATATATATATATATATATATATATATATATATATATATATATATATATATATATATATATATAACATACTCGTTTATCCCATCACGTCTGGTTGTTAAAGTAAATATCTTAATATATATATATATATTACTTGTGTGCGTGTGTATGTCTTTTTTGAAATGATATATACACAATACTCGGCCAAGCTTCGTAGTATGCGGAGTGGGGGGTGTTAGTTTTTTTTCTCTACGGAATTTTTGGGTTCGGTCTCCACGCTCACGGCCTGCGATAAAAGCTATGCAATAGCTTAAAAATACACAAATTGTTTAACTCACATGAACATCTTTAATAATATTTTAATTTATCTAACAAAATTAATATAATTACTTAGATTGTTGGTTTATCTGAAACTTATAATGAAGTCTTTGTGGGAGCTTTTCTGATCTTTTCAGGTAGTTCGTTCCAGAGTAGTGAAGCTTGAATTATGAAAGATTTGTGAAAGAAATCACTTCTATGCGGTGGAATTACCGTTTTAAGGTTAGAAGATGAACGAAGCATTTTGCCGTGAGTTTCATGGAGATACTGGAATTTTTCCTTTAGATAAGAAGGTGAATTTGGATCATTTAAGATTGAATAAAGGAGACAAAGTATTCTAGAGCTACGCCTCTGACGAATAGTGAGCCATTTAAGTTGAGTGCGAAAGTGAGAGTCGTGATCGTAATTACGCAGACCGAAGATGTAACGGATGCAGTTATTAAGGAGGCGCTCTTACTTATTGAGTAGGTCGTTACTTAAATCGGGGTAGCAAACATCTGCATAATCAATAATGGGTAAAATAAGACTGTTAACCAACATTATCTTCGCCTTAAGTGGGAGAAAATGTTTAGTCCGATATAAGGTAGTCTGAAAGAAAGTACAGTCTGAAAGAGAAGCCATGGTGCAACGTTTGAATGACAAACTTCAGGCAGTCTCCGCATGGAGCAATGCCAATCTTGTCAAGTTCAACGCCACCAAAACGCAGACGTGTCTATTCACCGCCAAAAGGAGCCCTTTCACCTTGGCTCCTACTTTCCAGAATGTATCCTTGGAATACAGTGACCGGCTTCAGTTGTTAGGCTTAGAGATTTCCTCGAACCTCAACTTTGGTCGGTTCATTGAGTCCAGAGCAAGAGCAGCAGCAGCAAAGCTTGCCGTTCTGGCGAAGGTTCGGCAGTACTTTACACCGGGACAGCTTCTTGTTTTATACAAAGCACAGATCCGGTCGTTTGTAGAGTACTGTGGTCACATATTTGCTGGTGCCGCAAAGTCTCATCTTGCGGTTCTGGACTCAATTGAGAGGCGAGCAAAGAGGCTTATAGGCGATCCCGAATTGGTCGGAGCCGACCTCCAAAGCCTTCAGCACAGGCGTAGAATTGCTAGCCTCTCAGTATTCTATAGGATACATTTTGGTGAGTGCGCGCTGGAATTACACAATTTAATTCCCCCGTCCCCCTTCCATCACCGGACGTCCACGACGCACGGCAGGTTTTCATCCTTTTGTTGTGGACATTCCACCTGTCCGAACGAAGCGCTTTGCTTCCTCATTTTTACTGCGTACAGCAAAGGATTGGAACAGCTTGCCTGCGTCGGTATTTCCGACCGAATACAATGTGGGTGTCTTCAAGCGAAGAGTGAATAGGTTGCTAGGGTAATGCGCCTTACCACCTAAGACTACATTCCACTTACCATCAGGTGGAATGTAGTCAAGCATTGCCCTAGATCATATATAAAAAAAAAAAAAAAAAAAAAAAAAAAAAAAAAAAAAAAAAAAAAAAAAAGGTCTGTAATGTGGCAGTGACTTTACGGCAAATTTCTTTAATGTGCAGGTGCCAACTCATTCCATTGTCCATATGCAACCCCAGGTTTCTTACCGAATTCGATAGTGGTATAATATTAGCGTTGTATATAATTGTTGGCAAACTATCTAAATTAGTTTTAACTAACAGTCTTGTAATAACAACAATCATAGCCTTACATTTTTCGGGATTAACGGAAATACCAAATTTTGATGACCATAAACTCAATTGACGTAGGTTTCGGTTAATAGTGCAAATGGCGTTTGGAAGATCATCCATTCTTGTTTGCACATAAAGCTGAAGGTCATCAGCATATAAGTGGTATGAGCAGTCGAAGTTAGGTATTAATGTATTTATAAATAAAGAGAACAGGATGGGAGAAAGTATTCCGCCTTGCGGCACACCAGCAAGTATGTTGGCCCACACTGAGGAGGAATCCCCGGAGCAAACTGATTGCTGGCGGCCGCAAAGATAAGAATTAAACCACTTAACGACTAAAGGACTGAATTTAAATAGAGATAGTATAGCAAGAAGGATTTCGTGATTAACTGTATTAAATGCATTTGAAAAATCGACAAGCACCAACACTGTTAATTTCTTGTTGTCCATTCCACCTCGAATATCATCGGACACTTTGATAAGAGCAGTATTGGTGCTGTGACCTGGGCGGAAACCGGACTGGTACCGACTAAGTAGATTAAATTTAAATATATGAGAAGAGATTTGCTTAAATACACAGGTTTCTAAGATTTTTGAAAGGAATGGCAATATAGAGATAGGTCTGTAGTGGTTAGGAAGAGTGGGTTGAGAGATTTTTGGTAATGGATGAACAAAAGCGTTTTTCCAAGTATTTGGATAATCGCCGGAATTTAAAGAGAAATTAATAATATGAGTGATTAAAGGTAAGAGGGAATCTAATAGATTTAGTATCATAGATCTACTTATATGGTCACAACCAACAGCATTAGACTTAATAGAATAAAAAGATTTTTTAATTTCATCCTCATGTACAGGTATGAAATCAAAAGATGGTATATCAGGACTCGGTATTGTAGAAATATGAGTTAGCGTTTGGGTACGGATTGTGGGGCTTAACTGAGAAACAGAGACAAAGTGACTATTTATTTGATCCAATGATAGAGGAGAAGTATGACCTAAGGTGGATGGTGTGCATACGCCAATAGAGTAAAGAAACTTCCATATTTCAGGAGAAGAAGAGTTACTAATACTATTATGAATATAGCAGCGCTTAGCTATTCGTATCACCTGATTACACCGATTCCTCGCAATCTTATAAGCTGACCAGCTGTGTTCATTCCGAGTTTTTTTGAAAACTCTAAACAAACGATCTCGTCTAGTCATAGCAGCGCGAGTTGACTCGGTCATCCATGGCGCTGGAGGTCGCTTTAATTTTACAGCATGTATTGGTGCGTGAACGTCATACAGTGTGAGAACAGTAAAGTTAAGAAAAGATACTTTGTCGTCGATAGTAGATGCTGCATTCACCAGAGATAAATCAAGTTTCTCAGCGTCACTCCTCAAATGATCTAAGTTTAAACGTGCAAAATTTCGAATTTTTAAAACAGTTGATTTAGGTTTAGGTGGTCTCAATTTATACGATAAATAAATAAGATCATGTCGTGAAAATCCAGGAGCAGATAGCTGTCCAGCCTGCTTAGCCAAGTCAGGGGCTCCAGTGATTATAAGATCTAATAATGAGTCTTCACAGTCAACATTGTGATGAGTTGCATTTAAAGGAAGAATTGAAAGATTGACTGACTCAATAATCTCACGGAGTCTGAAAGAACGAGAGGAAGATTTTAAGAGATCAGTATTGAAGTCACCCATTATTACAAAATGTTTATAACTAGACGAGAAGTAATCCAAAGCTGCTTCTAAATCAGTATGATAATCGGTGGCTGGAGGACAGTATACTACTCCCAGAAGAGCTTTAACACCGTTTAATGCCAGCTCAAGAAACAAGTACTCACAGGTGGCAGAATAAGAAGAAGGAGAAGCTAAGATTATTTTATAACTAATTGATGCTTTCAAATATATGGCTACGCCACCCCCCCGTTTGTCTGTCCTATCATTTCTTATGAGCACAAAACCAGGTAATGGGTAAAGTGCGGAGTGCAATGATGGTTTAAGCCAAGTTTCGGAGATAAGTAACGCATGAAAAGAAATACTCTGTGTGAAAGTAGCCTCTAGTTCCGAATAGTGACTCGGAATACTTTGCGAGTTTAAATGGCAAATATTTAAAAAGTTATAGTGATCAGAAAATACACTATCTAACTGCCCACTTAATGAAGTTAAGCTATCATTCTTCCCAGAGTCACAACTATTAAAGGAGCTACTGGAGTCATGCAGCGAATAAAATGTTTCATCGTTTGATTGTAAAGAATCGCCATCAGACATTATGTGTACAAATAAATATTAAGTGAATAAAAATAAATAATGATAATAAATAATAATAATAAATAACAATTATCAAAAGTAAATTACACTTGTACTAATCTAATAAGATACCAAAGTACAATAATTTATCACCTTCCCATCAGCCAACTGTTTACATAGTAATTTTGTGATAAACAGTACATTACAACAACATGATTAATGTTAATTAAGCAAAATAAAAAATGAGAAACAATGTAGAAAGATTAAAATATAAAATTAAAAAGAAAAACAACTTCACACACGCAGGTGTGTGAAACCTTTAAAGTTTACTTCTTAAAATAGAGTATTACATGAAATGTAATAGCGCTTCTTATGGCAGTAAGCATGTAGTAAAAAGTTTAAAATTAAACAACTTCGTAAGTAGTTTAAAATAAAGGCAAGTGAGTACGCTTGTAGAGTAACTACTTTGAAAGTCTATTGACGGATAAAAAACCTTCAAATGCAGAGAAAAATTCTCATTTTTTGCAACTTTCAAATTCAAAAGCTTTTTGTTACATGGATGTTTCGTTGACGTATATTTTGAACACTTAAGAGTCAAATATTACTTAATATATACGTATAATAAAATGGTTACTGATCGAAAACTATACATGGAAAATATTTAAAAAATAATGATGGGGAGCCTTTATAAGAGCAAAGGAACTCAAAACAATGGTTTTTCATTTTGTCTGTATGTCTATATGTTTATGCACTCTAATCTCAGAAACGGATTAATCGATTTGGATGCAGTTTTCGGGAATATATGGGATTATATGGGATCACTGTACAATTTGTGTTGTATTTTATTCCAATCATTTAACAAATAAAGTTAATAATCACTAATTTTCCTACTATTGCGGTAAGACATTTTTTGAAACTATTTTATTTTTTTCATATTTAAGTTAAGAACAGAAGTTACGTATTGACAGTACGTATTAATAGCAAATATTCATAGTACGTGTTGATAGTATGTATTGATAGTACGTATTGATAGTAAATATTAATAGTACGTTTTGATAGTACGTATTGATAGTAAATATTGATAGTACATATTGATAGTACATATTGATAGTAAATATTGATAGTACGTATTGATAGTAAGTATTGATAGTACGTATTGGTAGTACATATTGATAGTAAATATTGATAGTAAGTTTTGATAGTACGTATTGATAATTACGACGGTCACAACCGGAGGATCCAAAATAATACAACTTCTTGACTTAAAATTTAATAAGTATAACTAATTTACAAAGCTACGTGTGACTTGCTCAAAGTTGGAGACAAGACTGATTTAAATAATTGAAATTATATTTAAAAGAATTACAGAATAATAAGCGGGACA
This sequence comes from Napeogenes sylphis, assembly GCA_959347405.1. Taxonomy (NCBI): domain Eukaryota; kingdom Metazoa; phylum Arthropoda; class Insecta; order Lepidoptera; family Nymphalidae; genus Napeogenes; species Napeogenes sylphis. The sequence continues at coordinate 24,332,770 of OY365785.1, forward strand.
AACAAAGGTTTCAGATATCTTAGGGTTCCGCTCTTGGATTCTTATGAAGAATGCTTGATATATTGCACCATCGTCTAATCAGCGATTCCACGATGCATGGGAATATAATAAATGTCTATTTAGCGATCCCACGATCTATGGGAATATAACACCTCCCTCCGCAGATCAGCAACTATTCCTCGAGAGAGTTGCTGAGATGTTGCCGTGGTCCACTCTTATCTCGTGGGGATGAACTTCGTTTTTGACTTCAGTATTCTTTTGTTCAGGGGGATTGTTTCCTTTAGAACGTTTCCAATAATATCTTTTGTACGCCAGACCCATACAGCACATGATTGCTCCGATTAGCATTAAGTATACAGGAATCGTTGTATGATAGATCATGCTGTTATCTTGAAGTGAAGTAAGTCTGACTGGAGTTTGTTCGGATATTCTTGAATTAATTGAGTGAAGTGTTTGAAGATTAATTGAATTTAATGTTACAGGAGAAATATTGGTTTCTTCTTGATTTACAAGATTAGGTAAGTCTATTATCCTTAAAGCGTATCCTTTTATGTAGTCGTTTGAATTGACAACGGTGAATGAAGATGTCTTGACATAGCAGTTAATAGGGATTAATACTAGGAAACTCCCTTGAAGTGTCTTATATATTTCTTGACCACAAGATATCTTAATTTTCATTGGAGTGGGAAAACTTAAGATGTAGTGTTTTTCGTCCAATTGCTCCAGTGCTTCATTCTTTAGGATAACAGATGTTAATTTACAGGTTGAATCAAGTTCTTGTTTCTCGATCAGGTTGCGGATGCAGTCAGGTTCATCCCGGGTTATATAGTTAGTATTTTCTTCACAAAGATACAGAGTGTTTATCTTCGGGCATTCAGCCTCTATGTACATAGAATTCTTACTAGAAATTGCTATAAAGGGTAGTTTGGGTAAAAGGATCTGGTTAAATTTATTAGGGGCAATTGATAATCGGTAGAGGTCATAGGATAAGGGTACGGCAATGGGTACTTTTAAAACTATAACTATTTGATTACCTACATAAAAATAACCTATTCTAATTATATCGTAATAACTTCTAAGTTCTAAACTTAGGATTTCATCCTTTGAATATAAAATCCTTAGCTTTCTTAATATTTTGTCTAATTCTACTAAGCTAATTATAGAATGAGGTGTGCTCAATGCACGTATAAAAGCGAGAGAATTTTCTAGCTTATGCAGTTCTTCCGATAGAATATCTATATTATCTCCTAATATCATAAGATATTGGGCCATATGGGCATAATTTTCCTTACTGTAAACGTTATTAATAACAGAGTTTAGTACTCTAGTGATATTATCCTGGTTTTTTACTATGCTGTCTAAGACTTTTGAATAAGATAATGACCATTCTTTACTTAAACTAATATGTCCGTTGAGTTTCGATTGTAATTTTAATTCGTTATTCTGAAGAGCTTGTATTGCTTTATTATATTTAATGGCATCAGTATAATCTAGATTACCGGATATACTTTTAATAACGGAACCAAGGCCATCAATGAGTCCTCGTTTACTACGATTATGCTCAAAGGTTTTAAGCAGGGCAATTAAATTATCTAATTTAGTATTAAGGTAATCAAGGTGAGGTTCATAAAGAGATGTTATTTTACTTAAATTTGATTTAACTTTAGATATTTGAAATTTAACTAATAAGGTTTGGTTGTTAACATCATCAAGGTCAATGTTATTTAAAAATGAATGATAATGAGATATGATTTTTGTTTCGCCAAGTTTAAACGGGAGTAAGCCAGGACCGGATTCTAATGAGTTAATCGTTACTTCTTGTCCTCGTGTCAGTTGGAGTAGAGACGTTAGTAGTATCCTGTAACAATACGGGTTCTTTAGGATTTCTTTTTAGGCGTGATTTAGCTACCGGACCGCGTTTCTTTTTAGTGTATATGTGTATAGGAAGGTCAGCAAGGACAGCGTCCTGTGTGTAACGTGGAGCTAATTTTTGCCTACTCGCCATAGGATTTCGAACGAATATTTGTTCATTAGGGGTGTATTCCCTTTCAGGCTCACGATTCTTATTGCGATTTTCAGTAAGTATAGTCCGCTGTTGTAAAGAAGTCCCATTTATAAGATCGTATACTTTAATCATTCTCTGTTTATGGTCTTGAATGTATTGTTGTAGTAAATGTTCAGTCATGTTAACGTTTACAGGGTCACGAGGGTCAAAATGTCCTGTAATTAAGTCTATAGGTCTACAATTTGTGAAACTATGTATAGAACTGTTATAGGCTAATAATGCATATAGCATTAAATTAATAATAGATTCATTTTTATTTTCTACTTTTAAAATTCTTAAATGTTCAAGTATTGTAGAATGAAATCTTTCTACAATGCCATTTTCATTAGGGGTGTGTGCTAGAATTTTGTGATGCTGTATTTTATGAAGTCGGGTAAATTCAGAAAAAAGAGCGTTTGTAAATTCCGTTCCCTGATCAGTAACAACGGTGAATGGAACGCCGTGATGAGTGCAAAATTTTAAAAATGCCTGAATCACACTAAGAGCGGTACCATCTCGAAGATAATAAGCTTGTGAATATTTTGAAAAAGCATCAACGAGGGTAAGAAACTTTTCATTTTGTACAGTAAAAAGGTCCATATGAATGATTTCAAAAGGTTTAGTTGGGGGTGGAACTAGAGAAAATTGCTGTCTAATGGGATTCCGATCATATTTAGCCTGCCCACAGATACTACATTCATTGATATATTTTGTTATATGATCTTTCATTTTTGGCCAATAGTATTTAACGGAAAGGGCGCGGTAGCATTCATTAATGCCACGGTGATTTGTTTTACCTTCGTGATATTTTTTAATTATATCTTGATGTTTTAAAAACTCTTTAACATTTTCAATTTCATTTTTTGTAAGGACTAAATTCATAGCAGAATTTTTAAATGTATCTTGAATAATTGGAATTATTTTGTACATAGCAAGAAAAGGGTTTATTAGAATACCGGTTTTAAATTTAGGGTTAATGTATTCTCTAACAGCATTAATTACGTCATTTTCAAGGTTAGATTCTGATAATTGTATAGTCGTCCTAGTGTGCGTTTCAAAGGGCTTTGTTACTGTCGGGTGTTTTTTTATATCTCCCACTACTACAAAACATATTTGTCGGCTAAACTTATTCAAGGGCTCGTCAGAAATTGGAACTTCTAAGATGGGGTGCTCGACACTGGTATGGACTGTTTCAGTAGATGTACTATGGGCTGTTTCAGTAGACGTACTATGGGCTGTTTCAGTGGAGGATCCGCCTAACGAGGGTGGTTTTTCAGAAGGGTTAACCACGATAGAACTAACGTCTTCAATATTAATTTCTATTCGAGAGAGGGCGTCCGCATTGGTATTTAATTTGCCTGGCTTGTAAACTGTAGTAAAATTGTACTCACTTAATTTAAGTCGCCACCGGGTAAGACGTGAGTTAGGCTCCTTTAAATTCATTACCCATTGAAGTGGTCTGTGATCGGTTACGACCTTAAAATTACGACCATAGAGATAAGGGCGAAAGTATTTAGTTGCCCAAACGATAGCTAAAAGCTCTTTTTCAATCGTACTATAATTTATTTCACTAGTATTTAGGGTTCGAGATGCGGACGCTATAGGCTTGTCACTTCCTATTTGTCCCTGAGAAAGTACTCCAGCAATAGCAAAGTTAGAGGCGTCCGTAGTTAATATAAAATCCTTATTAAAGTCGGGATATTGAAGTATCGGTGCGTTACTGAGTAAAGTCTTGCACTTTTCAAAGCAATTAATGTAGTCGTCATTATTTATATTTATTTTTGATCCTTTTTTAAGTGATTGAGTCATAGGTTTTATCAAACGAGCGAAGTCAGGGATGAACTTACGATAGTAACCTAAAAGACCAATAAAACGTTTAATTTCTGTAACAGTTTTTGGTATAGGAAATTTTTCTATAGCTTTAATCTTGTCAGGATTAGGTTTAATGCCGTCTTTACTAATTATATGCCCGAGGTATGACGTCTCTAGCTTTAAAAATTCCGATTTGTCCATTTGTATTTTAAAATTTGATTCTCGTAATCTTTGAAATACTTTCTTTAAATTTACTATATGTTCTTGCAATGAGACACTAAAAACAATTATATCATCAAGATATACGAGGCAAACAACGTTTTGAAGACCTCTGAGTACATTATCCATCACACGTTGAAATGTAGACGGTGAATTCTTTAAGCCCATTGGCATACGCAAGAATTCAAAGTGTCCGTGCTCTACATTGAATGCTGTCTTAGAAATATCTTCACGATTCATCTCAACCTGGTAGAATCCGCTTGCAAGATCTAAAGTAGTGAAATAATGGCAGTTACCTAATTTATCTAGCACGTCGTTTATATTAGGGATAGGATACTTATCGTCGACTGTCTTCTCGTTAAGTTTTCTAAAGTCAACAACTATGCGCCATTTTGTTTTACCTGATGCATCTTTTTTCTTAGGAACAACCCAGATAGGGGAGCTCCATGGTGATACAGAAGGGCGGATGATACCCTGTTCTAACATTTTTGATATTTGGTCTTGGACCTCTTGCCTATGTATAAATGGATACCTATAGCTTTTAGTATAAATTGGTTGTTCGTCAGTAGTTTTTATTGTATGTTTAATTTGATTTGTAAATGTAAGTGGCTCTCCTTCTATATAAAAAACGTCAGCGTATTGTGAACATAATGACTCTAAGTTAGCTCTTTCTTCTACATTTAAGTGATCCATGCGTAAACGTGATAACACCTCCTTAACTCGATTAGGTAGTTGTTTAGTACGCGTACACTGAATATTAAATAACTCCGCGTCTACAGGTCGGTCCATAGAAAAAACTAAGTCATGACGAGTGGGATTTGTCACTTGTAAAATACCGCGGTTATCGCTCACTGTGGTAATACAATCAGCAATAACACAACCTGAAATGTATTGTTCTGTAATTAAAACATCGCCATCATGGTAATTTATAGGAATTCGAACCAATTTTGATGAATTTGCAGGAATAATATCCTCATATAAATTACAATTTCGAGAGTCATACATTATTAAAGGATTTTTAGAGTTTCGAGTTATTAACATTTTATTTTTCAAGTCAATATTAGATTCTAGTTTCTCAAGTAAATCATAACCAATTAGACCATTGAAATATTCATGGAATTTATATATATATAAAGTTAAATCATCATTTTCATTAAATTCCTGAAAACAAGGTATAGTAATGGAATATTCATTTCGTGTAGTCGCATGTATATTCGTTACTTCAAATGGATCATAATTACAAGTTAAATGTGAATAAAAACGTTGCACAGTTTCAGGACTAATAAAAGACTGGTTAGCTCCTGTATCTACTAATAATCTCAGAGGCGGGTTTGATATTTATATATACGGTAAATGTCTTTGTGTCTGTAGGTTAAGTTCTATTTTAATGTGTCTGATTTGGGGTCCTCCTGAAAATCCTCATTGGGGATGGCTTCGTTGGGGCTAGTATTGTCTGTCTCTTCTATCGTATAAGTTTCTGTACATTGAGGTGGTTCATAATAATACTCAGTATAATATTCAGTAGAGGGGTAGTCATTGTAGTAGTCATTTTGATAATATTCATTATAGGGGTCGTAAGACTCATTAAAATTTACTTCTCTAGTTTTAAAATAATTTGAAGGAGACGGATTGCCTGATTTGGACCAATCCCAGGGTTGGCGATTCGGTATTTGTTTCGGTACATAATGGCTTATACCACTCATGGCCTGTGGTGAATTATTGTTATTAAAAGAATTTTTCGGGGGTGCAATTTTAAATACATTACTTTGGGGTCTATAATTTGGTGGAGGGGCACCAAATATCTGTTGAGTTCTAGTAGGCCCACGGTATTGAGGTGCCTGAGAACGCCAGATCGGTACAGGTTGATTTTGTGGAACTATTTGCCTTGAATACGCTTGCATATTAAAAGGTTTAGGGGGTGCAAAATTCGGTCTTGAGGCTCCCATTGAAAAAGGCGGTTGCATATGGCCAAAAGAAAATTTAGGAAATACACTAACCTGATGATTAGGCTGGAATGATCTCTTTTCAGGAACATTTTCGTTACGCTGCTGTAAATATAATGTATTCATCTCTTCATGAACGAATTCTAAAGCTTTTTCAATTGTGTCAGGTCGCATGCACCGTATTCTAGATCCTTGAGGATCGCGAAGGCCACGTAAAAAGGATTTTAAAGTTAATTTTTGATATAGTTTTCGTTTTGAATCTACTGTGCTAGGTACGGTTTCATGCAAACTGACAAAGGTCATTATAGTGCTAAATAAATTTTGACATTTTTCATAATACTCCTGAGGTGTTGCTGAACCTTGAACTAACAGAGCTAAATCGTTATATAATGAGGTCTCATCTCTCTGGTCCGCGAAATTATTTATTAAAGCATTACGGATACCTGCCCAATTTTCCGGAATACCGTTGGAATTAATCATTCGGGCGGCGGGCCCCGTAACTTTATTTAGAATGCCATTTATTAATGCTAGGTTTCTTAATTGCTGACCGGGCTCAGTACTAATAAAATCGTTAACTAATTGATCACAAATTCTTATAAATCGGGTCAAAATATTAGGGTTCCCGTCAAATTCCGGGATCAATCGAATAGCTTTATATATATTCTCTAAATCAGCCATATTGTCTACACTACTATAATTTAAATCTCTATTAAGATCTAAAATATGATTTCTCCTATGATTATCTAACCTAGGGGTCCCAGATTGCCGTGGATGGAAAATCTTGGATAATTATAAGGAATAACTTAGGAATTAAATGGAAGCAACTTCAGAAAGATTCTAAAGTACTTATAAAAAAATCGTACCTTTGGTGTTTCGATTTTTGGAAACTCCTCCTGCTGCAACACGGTGTAGGTTCCAGATAGCCGACGTCCTTGATCGATTCACTGACTTTAATTTACGGCTATCCTACCGACTGCGCCAATTACGACGGTCACAACCGGAGGATCCAAAATAATACAACTTCTTGACTTAAAATTTAATAAGTATAACTAATTTACAAAGCTACGTGTGACTTGCTCAAAGTTGGAGACAAGACTGATTTAAATAATTGAAATTATATTTAAAAGAATTACAGAATAATAAGCGGGACAAACAAAGGTTTCAGATATCTTAGGGTTCCGCTCTTGGATTCTTATGAAGAATGCTTGATATATTGCACCATCGTCTAATCAGCGATTCCACGATGCATGGGAATATAATAAATGTCTATTTAGCGATCCCACGATCTATGGGAATATAACATGATAGTAAATATTGATAGTACATATTGATAGTACATATTGATAGTAAATATTGATAGTACGTTTTGATAGTACGTATTGATAGTAAATATTGATAGTACATATTGATAGTAAATATTGATAGTACGTTTTGATAGTACGTATTGATAGTAATTATCGATAGTACATATTGATAGTACGTATTGATAGTACGTATTGATAGTAAGTATTGATAGTACGTATTGATAGTATATATTGATAGTACGTATTGATAGTACGTATTGATAGTACGTATTGATAGTACATATTAATAGTCCATATTCATAGTCCTTCCGTCAGGGAATAATAATATACTTTTCAATAAAAAAAATACATAATTGAACGACTCAGTACTCCGTTCTTAAACAACGACCTATACTTTAGACTGCTTACAAAATACAGAGTAATAAATAATCGAGGGAGCAATAATTTTTTGTTTCGTTTATTCTGAGTTATTTACCAAGATTTTTTTAAAGTCGTAGAACAAATGTTGTTGGGATTGATGTAGAGAGGCTGCCTGCAAAAGGTGCTTAACTAATTAAAAATAACCCTGTATATATTTAAATAAACTAAAACTACACGCAAATCACGCAAAAACTACTTGCCGGAATTAATTGAAACTTAAAACAGGTATCTTTATCGAAATCGGAATCTATGCGTACTGTAAGGACTCCTCGACGATTAGGCTTTTTAAAAAAAAGACTAATTTATTAAACACTGTGTATTCACTTGACAAATAAAATAATTAAACAGTTTATAAAACGAAGTGAGAGAATTCGGTAAAAGGAGTGTCACGTAAGAGAGCTGGGACTGAACTGAGGATCAGGGTGGTCGGATTGTGTGAGAAAGCTAGAAGCTGATTAGGCATTTATGCTGGGAATGGAATGGAATGCAGAGGTAGGTGCTGGGTCAGCAATAGGGGCAACATTACAGGGTTATAACAACCCCCCGGATAAGATGAAACTTACGCGGTAAGAGGAGATCGCGAAGTTTCAGGAAGAAGTTCTTAAACGTGGAAGAGGAATTTCATTTTCGTTTTCCACTTCTGTATTTTGGATGGAAGAGGAATTAAGGATTATTTTCTTACCGAATTTCTTTACAATTATGTAAAATAAAACTAAGAGTATTACAATAAAAGTACATATTGATATAATGGGATAACTAGAGTGATATTCCAATAAGTTCTTAGGTTCATTTAATATATTATTTAATTTTGGAATTAATTGATCAAATAAAGGTTCTAAACTTTTAAGTTTTTCTAATTTTAGATTTGTTAACTTAACTGGAGAAGAATTGGAATATCTTAACATAAAATCTTTATAGTTACAACAAATGTTATTAATTATATTAAAATCTGTTTTTATTTCATTAACATATATTTTTACCTTAGGGGTGTTTAACATAACAGTATTTTTACATATGCCGGTACAGTTTTCAGGTAATTTAAAGATACCTGTTCCGTTAACATTAAAGTCTGTGATATTTGAATTACATTCCAAAGTTAACTTTGCAATCTGGGATTGTACATAAATATAGCGGTTATTTACTAATTTTTGCCAAATATCTAAATTACCGTGGATTGTTTTGGGTTTACACAACTCAGGTAACTTATTGTTTGTTACTTTTAACATTATATCTATTTCACAATTAGGAAAATTATCGATAGAGAATTCATCTTGATTTTTACAGATGTAAATATTATCTGGTAAGTTTTTACACAAATCAAGGTTATCTAAATTGGTATAGGTAAGTTTATCTTTACTTAAACAGATGTAATTACTAGATGGGATTAAAAATTTATAAATATTTCGATTTGAAGGATGAGAAACAGGAATAGAAATACTTTTATAAAGATTATATACTTTATGGTTTACGAGAGGAATCCTTAATACAAAAACGATTTTATTATCTTTAAAGTATACATTCAACTTACTTAAATCTAAAATTAAATGTATATTCTGTAATTCTAGATCAGTAGGAAATTGTTTAGAGCTAGGTAAGTATCTAATGCTATTAACTAGTTCTGTAAATAATTGAGTAGGGCTTAAAACAGAAGAATGCAGTACATGGCTCTTTGCAAACATTATGGCATTTTGCAAATCTTCTAATTTAAATGACAAAGTGAATAAACTGGTTGATAAAATATTACAAACTTGGTTTAATTTAGATAAAAATCTAGTTTTATTAAATGATTGATTCATATTATGTATATCTAAAGTAACTTCTCTTACAGCGTTATTCAGACGTTCTTCATTAATTGAGACAGATGTTAAAGTATTATTATAATTTTCTAATGCAGTTTTGGTAATAAAGATATTATCCTTTAGTGAAACAGCTAAATCTTTATTATTCTCGTGAAGAGTCTGAATAGCTCTGTCATAATTGTTTGCATCATTTTCATCCATAGTGCCAAAAATATGTTTTAGGACAGTGCCAACACCTGCCATCCAGGCTGACCTTTTTGATTTATAATCGATGAGATGAGAAATGGCAGAGTAGTCTTTAATTAAATCATTAAATCTAACTGTAAGTGGTTCAATATAATTACTACATGGTACAGTATCTATTAAATTTGATTGATGGCATAGTTGTCCAGTTGTAGTTAAAATATCTTTAATGTTATTAATATGGGGCTTAATGTAGGATATGTCAACGGGGATAAGAACGTGTAAGTAATCGTCATAAAATTTAACATGACCTATATGGTCAAAATATATTCCAGGGCTCTTGTAAATCGGTGAAATAATTGCGCTTTGGGCATTGCAAAAGTTCACAATTCCATATCTGCAATATAATAATTTTATAGTTAAAGTAAGATTAAAATTAAAATAATGATTAGGATTATAAGATTAGAGATATACTTAATTTTTATTAACTTAATTCGGATGTTTCTGCTAATTTTAGCTCATCATAATGATGACGTACATGACGACGATTAATTATAACAGATAACGTGTTGTTGCCATGTATTTTAATGACCTTATAAGGTCCTTTCCACAAAGGGGATAGTGCTTTCCTAAGTCTTACATGGTTTTTGATGTATACAAAGTCACCGACTTTATATTTTCGTGGCTTTGTCTTTTTATCATAATAACTTTTAGATAGATTTTTGGATTTGTTCATGTTCTCAACCGCCTTTTGGCGTGAATAACTAAATCTCTGTTTAAGGACTCTTATATAATCTGGGTAGGTAACGTCTGGATTTAAATCGTAAATAGAACTTGGGAAGAATGCTTTATGACCATAAAGAAGTTCATATGGAGTGAAATTAGTAGTGCAGTGTACACTTGTGTTATATGCTAACATGGCAGTATAGACAATATAGACAGTATAGACAATATAGACAGTATAGACAATTTCAGAAAGAGAAGGATATATTATTCGGTTTTTATATATATGAATATTTATACAAGTATTATTAAATAAATAAAGAAACATATTGTAAATTTTTATAAAGTGATGCGAGTCGAAGGGATTCTTGAAGTCTGTAATTGCAATATCTGAAATTGGGTTCTCGTTTAAATTAATAATTAATTCATTTCTGAGTTGTTTAAGACTTTTGTAAATATCTTCATAGTCAGATTTGTCAAAGTGATGAACTTTAGTGAATAGGAAATAATAAACTTTGTTTTCATGGTTAAAAGAAAGAAAAGAGTTTAGAGTTCTTTCTTTTGATAAAATTATAGAAGTATCAGGTATATTATCTATAATATTTTGGACAAGGTAGTTAGATTCATCAAGATCGATAGCAGTTGGGACAACAATGATTTTATACATAGTTTTAAGAATATCTGAATTATATTCACGAATAACTACATTTGATGTAAAGGTTTTATTATTTATTGTTTTTAGGAAGTTGGAGTAAGTGTCATCATCATTTAGGCAATCTAATGGGTCAGTAAAGAGAGAGTCAGTGGGATTTATTAAGTCTAACTCAGGTTGTGTTCTAGGAGTTGGAATGTCAATATTTTGAGTGGTAGGATTTTCTTCTGCAGGTGGTGATGCAAGAGGATTTTCTGATGGACTTAAATGAATATCTTCGTTATCAAAATCAGGATCAACAAAAACTGTTTCAGTATTAGGAATTTGGACGGGATTTATTAAGATGGAATTATTAACTGGGAAACGAGAAAGAGCATCTGCATTGCAGTTCATCTTTCCTTTTTTATACTGAATTTCATAGTCATACTCTTCTAGTTTCAGGCGCCATCTTACTAACCGTGATCCCGGATCTTTACAATTAAATAACCAACTCAGTGGCTTATGATCTGTGACAATTTTAAAACGATGACCAAAAAGGTAAGGTCGGAAAGTTTTAGTGCCAAAGATGATGGCGAGGCATTCTTTTTCTGTAACACTGTAATTACATTCAGCTTTATTAAGAGTACGGGATGCAAAAGCAATAGGAAGATCTTTCCCAATTTCACCTTGGGATAAGATAGCAGATATAGCGTAATTAGAAGCATCGCAAGTGAGGACAAATGGTTGAGTAAAATCAGGATATATAAGAATAGGAGCAGTTGTAAGTTTATTTTTTAGTTCTTCGAAACCTAATTGTTGGGCGTTAGTCCAATCAAAAGGTATATCTTTTTTTAGAAGATGAGTAAGAGGTTTAGCATGCTTAGAGAAGTCAGATATAAATCTTCTATAATAAGAAGCAAGGCCAAGAAAGGATTTTACGTCTTTAGGGCTTTTAGGTGTTGGGAAATCTTTAACAGCTTTTATTTTATCTGGATTAGGCATCACGCCTTTGTCACTAATTATGTGCCCTAAATATGCGACTTCTTTGCGGAGAAATTCGCACTTATCGGGTTGTAACTTTAGGTTAAAGTCTCTTAACTTCTGGAATACTTGGGTAAGTTTTTTAACATGAGAAGGTAAGTCAGGAGAGTAGATTACTATGTCATCTAAATAAACGTAACAATGAATACCCTGTAACCCAGAAAGAACGGTATTCATCAACCTTTGAAAAGTTGACGGAGCATTCTTTAACCCAAAGGGCATCCTAGTAAATTCAAAGTGCCCTTGAGGGACACTGAAGGCAGTTTTCTCTGAATTTGACATTTTAATCTGGTGAAACCCGGAAGCAAGATCTAAGGTAGAGAAGTATTTACTATTGCCTAGTTGATCAAGGATTTCATTTATTTGAGGTATGGGATATACTTCACCAATTGTAATATCATTTAGTTTACGATAGTCAATGACTATCCTCCACTTTCTTTGATTAGAAGAATCTATTTTTTTTGGAACTATCCAAATTGGTGATGACCAAGGTGATGTTGATGGTCTTATTATATCTTGCTCTAACATTTTGTTGATTTGGGATTCTACTTCTTTCTTATGACATTCAGGGAAACGGTAAGATTTAGTGTTAATGGGAACAGAAGAATTAGTTTTAATTTCATGCTCTATTGAATTAGTGTGAGATAATTTATCACCTGGTAGGTAGAATATATCTGAGTAAGTGGAACATACTTCATAGAGGGAATTACTTTCTTCTTTATTTAAATGCGAGGAGCGGAGCAGTGATAGAACTTGTTGTGTTCTTTGATATGTGTTACAATAATTGAGCTTATTTGAATGAGTTACGTTATTGATGTTATAAGGAATTATGTCATTGTCAATAATTGGTAAAAGTGTAAGTTTCAAGTCAGATTGAATTGTTATGGGTCTTTCAGACGTATTTACCACCGAAATGTTTGCACGTGAGTTTGCTTTTACTTTCACTACACAATTGGCTATAAGTATAGAATCTATTGGACTTTGATCCAAAATTAAACCTTCTGAAATATCAGAATTCAGAATTGTGCATTCAATTACAGTTTCTGTTCTTGGAGGAATTGTGTAAACTGGTTCATTAAATAATATTTTAAATTGGATATCATTAATTGTAAGAATGTTTTTTGTATAATCTATGTTACTTTTTGATCTGCTAAGGAAATCGGTACCTATTATACCGTGATAGGGAAGATCAAGTTCTGGAATTATATGGAGGTCATGAAGAGTAGTCCTATTTTCTGATAAGAATGATACTGATACATGACCTAAGGTTGTAACACAGTTATCACTACTAGAATCGATGCCTTTAATCTGAATTATATTGTTATTTATTTTAGGCATTTTGTCAATAGAAGATTGTTTAATTAAACTTACAGAAGCACCGGTATCTACTAAAAAGGTCAACGGTTTACTTGAAACGGATGTCGGTACACAAATATAAGGTAAGTATTTTTTTGTTAAATTCCTTGTAATTTCGTAAATATATTCGTCATGTTTTTCGTGTATGAGTGTATTTGGAACACCTAATATGACGGGAGAAAAAGAATGATTATTATAAGCATTTCCGGTTTGGGGCTGGTTACCCTGTCGTATAATGCTATTGGGATTAGAAGCAACATTTCCTATTTGGGGCTGGTTACCCGGTCGTATAATGCTACTAGATTTAGAAGCAACATTTCCTGTTTGGGGCTGGTTACCCGGTCGTATAATGCTACTGGATTTAGAAGTAACATTTCCTATTTGGGGCTGGTTACCCTGTCGTATAATGCTACTGGATTTAGAAGTAACATTTCCTATTTGGGGCTGGTTACCCTGTCGTATAATGCTACTGGATTTAGAAGTAACATTTCCTATTTGGGGCTGGTTACCCGGTCGTATAATGCTACTAGATTTTCTGTTGTCGATTTTGGAATGCTGATGTCCCGCACGACACGACGGCGAGACATTTACTCGTTTAAATCTCCTTCAGTAAATTCTTGAGTATCATTATTTTCGTCGGAGGGATTTTCAAAAGGTTGAGGTTCTCTTTCTACATAATTAACGCGAGGGGTAAACTTTCTATTCTGGTTAAAAGTTTGATTACCCGGAGTAAATGATTGCGGTCTACCATATTTCTTATTATTTTGTTCACGTAAGATACATTTTTCCAGGGTATGACCTATTCTTTTGCAATAACGACAAAAGGGAGAAGATTTATTAAAATTATTATTATTGTTGCTGTTGCTGTTGCTGTAAGAGTTAAAGTGAGAAGTAGGGGAATTAGATTTATAGTTTTGTCTAGAATTAGAATTTATCGGTTTATTCTGTTTAAACAAAATCTGTTGGATCTTTTCTTCTGAAACTGCTAAATTTACGGCTTCATTAAAATTAGATGGATTTCTACATCTTAATATATTACTTATTCGTGAATGAAGCCCTATACAAAAGGTGTGTAATGCCAGGTCCTCCATACCGGCTACACGACCTGGTAATTCTTCTTTCTTATAATTGGAATTCTGAATTTCTGTTAACAATTGAGAAAGACAAGTCTCGACTCTCAAAGCAAATTGATTGACTGTTTCAGAACTTCCTTGCCTACATTCTTGCAGGTCGGCTAGAAGGTGAGCTGAGTGCTTTCTCTCTCCAAATTGGTTCTTTAAAAAGTCTTTCAAGCTACTCCACTTATCGAATTCTTTAATAGAGCATGCAACTTCAGCTTTTCCTTCTAACTGACTTAAAATATATTTCAAAAGTAAATCTTCTTGTAAAGGAGAGGCTAAGGAAAAGGCATTATTACAATTGTTAATAAAAGCATTTAATTTATCTCTGGAACCATCGTAGGGTTTTATGAATTTAATTAGGAAATTTATACTTAAAATTGTATCTTCTGACTCTTCTTTAACCTCTTTTTTGGATTTAGACATTTTAAAAGAAATAGTAATATATGTATAATTAAGCAAAAGCGGCAAAGAATATAAATAATTTATAATTTATATTTTATAATGATGAATAATTTATAACTAGTTTCGACTACTTATCGGAAGTAATTTAATACTAAGTTGGCTCGGCCACTTGCCAGGATGATAATGATACAGACAATATTATGTTACGCCTTCGTAATATTAATTTATTTTTATGAACAATTCAAAGATCTTATTAAATTTATAAATTAAATTTCAATTGATAATTTTCTTTTATAAAATTATATATACTATTTAATTGTATTGGTTCTTCTTCACTTTGGACTTGGAATGGACTTTAAATTAGCCAGCATAAAATCACTTACAGTGTATTAATGATAACTAAGGTAGAAAAGTTACACATTTCTTGAATTGTAGACACGGTGAGGGTGTTGGCGATCTCGTCGACAGCAAGGCCCTCGCTGAGGAGAGCAGATATCCGAAGATCTCCCTGAGACGGTCGCCAAGGTTCGGCGTAATATAGCCGGTTTGATGAGTTCAGCCCTGGATTCCCAAGCCGGGATTTTGATTTTTTTTTCTTATGACACTTGATTTTCTTGATTGTTAAAGTTTTTACCGATATAAAGTTTCTTAATCACTGAATTTAAAGGCGACCCCGAGAATAACGGAACTTTCCCGGGATCCCACCGCTGCCACCAAAATGTAAGGACTCCTCGACGATTAGGCTTTTTAAAAAAAAGACTAATTTATTAAACACTGTGTATTCACTTGACAAATAAAATAATTAAACAGTTTATAAAACGAAGTGAGAGAATTCGGTAAAAGGAGTGTCACGTAAGAGAGCTGGGACTGAACTGAGGATCAGGGTGGTCGGATTGTGTGAGAAAGCTAGAAGCTGATTAGGCATTTATGCTGGGAATGGAATGGAATGCAGAGGTAGGTGCTAGGTCAGCAATAGGGGCAACATTACAGGGTTATAACAGTACGAAGTCGCAGGCACAGCTAGTATAAATATATGTTGGTAAAATGGAACCGTAGAATTACGGGTGACTAGCTAGTTATTTTATATTAAAACTAGCTGACCCGGCAAACTTTGTTCCGCCTTAATGGCAATAAATAAGCAGATTTATTTTTTAATTGGAAAAAATACAAAAAAATGAAATACCTACATTAATCATTCATAATTATTTCTTTATTTTAGTACATAGGTAGCTCTTCATTTAAGTACCTTGTGATACACGACATTTTTTGTTTTATTATCCGGCGCAAAAACAAACAACGCAGATGGTCTTCCGACCCGTGAACATGCCACGTATAATTGACCATGGGAAAAACATGAATGTTCTAGATTTAAACCACAAACTTTTAAGGATTGGCTTTGTTATTTTTTGATGGTCAAATGCAAGACGTATCGGAAATTGAAGTCTTTTAAATTCAAACGGCATATCGGTTGGGATCATCGGTATCCTCGGAATGAGAACTTCCTCACCTTTGAATTTTCCTATCATTATCGTAGCGTAAATTACATTGTTCATCAATTTTCTAACCACCAAACGCGTACCGTTGCACAGTTTTGGTTGGTTTATGTTTCGAAGCATGATTACTACGGAGCCAATCTTTAGGCGTAAATTGTGCGGTGGTAAGCCAGGCACGTCCAAAGAGTTTAAAAATTCAATAGGATAGTTGGTGGCTTCATCTTCATTTGTGACGCAGTCAATAGATTTAAATGAATGCATTGTTCCAATGATCTTATTTTGAATTATGTAGTTTAGGTCATCTACATTTTTATTCTTAGCCGCTAAAATTGCTCGCTCACTCAACCATTCATTATTTTTGTAGTTAGAAATAATTTCTGGAAACACATTGTTGATAAGTTCGTCTTTTGATGAGACAAAATTACAGAAATTATTTGGAAATGATATTAATCCGCTCGATTCATCGACAGGTACTTGACCATTACCGATAGTCAGCAATTGCTCCGAAAAATCTTCTGCAGTTATATCATTAACCAATGTAACTCTCATGTTTGTTGTCAGTTGTAGTTTCTTCACATAGCGCCATAGATTTGACGATTTGAGGCAAGCGTTTATTTCGTCGGCAGCCGTAGATCTTGGAATTACTGGCAGAATTTGGCGGAAATCGCCAGAGAGTAAAATCATTGCTCCTCCAAAACATCTCGAGTCATTGCGTAAATCTTTTAATGTTCGGTTAAGTGCTTCTAATGCACGTTTATGCGCCATTGTGCATTCGTCGCAGATGATGATTTTCGATACCGCTAAAACTTTGGCCATTGCTGAGTGCTTTGCAATATTACACGTTGGTTCTTCAATAGTTTGAAGATTTAACGGTAATTTGAATGCTGAATGAGCCGTACGGCATCCTTCTAACAATGTGGCTGCTATTCCAGAAGAAGCAACTGCAACCGCTATGTTAGATCTTGCCCGAACAGTTGCTAAAACTAATGACATGAGGAATGTCTTGCCAGTTCCACCAGGGGCATCTAGGAAATATAAACCACCATTTTCATCATCGATTGCCTTCATTAAAGTATCATAAACTTCCTTTTGTTGGTAATTCAATAGGGGTACATTCGTTTGAATAACTAAATCTAATTCCTGGTGATCATATTCACGTTCCCGTTCCAATTCTCGATTAAATGCGTCATTAATTTCACGATATGGTGCTGGCATTCCTAACCTGATTAATAAATTACCGCACATGAGGTAACACATATCTTCGATCAAGAGTAAAGCACGATTATGTATCTCCCCATTCATCTCAATATCTTGATTTCTGGAACTGACACGAATTTGATGTAAAATATCTTCTGACATATTATCCTTGTATTTGTGCCACAGGTTACATGGGTTTGATGGAAAACATGTCGAAATTATGATAGCGAATAATGTGCGTATCTGACTTGGTGATGCAGAGATAATGGCTTCAGCGATTGTCGTATCCCAATGACTATCGTTTTCTAATAACTTCAATTCTTCACATGCAGCACGATATGTTGGGAATATTACACCATTAACAGTTCGTAGTGACTCAAATGACGTTGGCCCACGCACATTTACCAGCAACAACCGCAAATAGAAACATTCATTATTCTTTGGATGAACTGTATACATACGACCAAGAGCATCAGTAGAACGCACATCTGGATACCCAGGAACCGCATCGCCTTGCTTCCGTCTTTGAAAATTCTTCGATGAAGCATTCCAAGTATAATAACGTGGCATCTCCGAGTAAAGCAAAGTTCGTGCAAACTGATCGCTTTGGCAGATTGCAAAAAAACTGTCAATGTAGTTGCTGGAGGTGTTTCAGCACGTTGCGTAGCATTCGAAGCCGTGAAATATACTCGTTGACCAATCTCCAGGTGCACCGCCAAATGCATAATAGTAGGATGACGTTCGTGAATGGGAAATGCGAATATACGCCAAATCGCTTCATTACAGTTCACATAACGACCAACTTGATAGCGTGAAATTTCATCGTTTGTATTTGAGGATTGCAATCCAAAAACCGCCATATCACTGCCTTTCGTGACATATTTGCATATATATTTTATGGACTTAACTGAATTGCAGTATTCAACGTTGCAATGTGTCTTGAACGATTTAGAAATAAGTAGCGAATATGGAACAATCCAACTGTTGTCGACAACGAAATCCATTCTTTTCACTTTCGTTGTGACAGTTCGACCGTTATCATCTGGTGATCGACGCCGATACAGCGGATAACCATCATTGCCAGTGACAGTCTCCTCCGTTAATTTTCGTGGATATCGTTTAGAGCACTTTCCATCGACCATGCAAGGTGATTGGGGATTGATAGCACCACACGGTCCATGAATCATATTAGTAGTAACAACATCATGTAGGTCTGGATCGACTTCATAATCAGGAATCTCGGCACATATGATATTATCTATTTGGTCAGGCTGAATTCTTTCCACTAACCAAATAATAATGTGTGCGTGCGGCAGGCCTCGCTTTTCCATTCGATTGAATACATCCAGCATCGAGTATCTCCAAAGACGCGTTGTTTAACAATAAAGTTCATCAGGGACCGAATTTTTTGCCTGAATATACGTGCTGTGATGTCATGTCTATCACTTGATGTTTGTCCGGGAAGCAGCAATTGAGTAATTTCTATCCATTTTGGATTGCAGGTAAAAGTAATAAAGAGATCGGGCCGACCGTAATGACGAACATATGTCATTGCATCTTGTGCATATTCATGCATATGACGTGGACTACCAATGTATGTCGCCGGCAGAATAGTTAATCGACCAATATTAGCTGCATTTCCTTCAGTACTAACTGCATCATGTAAATGGATGTACTCCTCAGAACGCAGTTTGGCTTGGTTCAACCTAATGAATGTTAAACGTTCCGTTTCTATTTTTACATACATATCAACGCAATACTGTTGAAACAATCGACGAAACCGCAGCAAATAGTTGTCAGCATTTTGACGAATCATCAAGCGATATGCATAATAATAAATTGATCTAACTTTCTTTGTAGTTTCTTCACCTGAAATGAAAAATTTGATAATTAACCATTTGAAAGGCAAATTTTAAAGGCAAACAATACCGACATTTACCATTTTTTTAATAAGCATTATTTTAATTCAGCGTCTTTCACAAATAAATGAAATAAATTATGATACTGATACTCACCATTCAATGGATTTTTTATTTTAATATTAAAATAATATCCATCTTCTCCTTGCCAAAACATCAGCGGGTATTGCAATGTATCATATGATCGATGAGTTTCAGATATTCGTTGCAGTTGCCCAGTATCGCGACGTGTAAGCACAATATCGCGTTTTTCAAATTGTTCATCAACAATCAGGATGGCAACTTCGTCTACTGTTGGAGCATTAAATGTCCTTTCGTGTGTTCCAGATGGTCGTTTATCTGCTTTGTTGACAACTTTAAAGTCATCACTTGGCAGGCGCTCTAAAGCACTCTTAAACAACCTGACCAACGCATGATGTTCATGAAGCAGACACTGCAAGTCTTGAAGAATTGCTCGCTTCATTCCTGAATTGATCTCTAGGCGTCGATCAAGTTGTTCTTCCATGTTGCCCATGAAATATATTTGTAAAAATTTATTCTGTGTATCTTCGAAAGGTAGTAATGATCCAATTTTATGATGAATCTGTCCTTGTATCTACAAAATTAAAACCAGACAGTATTAACTGGGTTATAAACACTTTTTTCAGTGAGAGAGTAGAGTTCAGGATTAGCAATATACTACATAGGTACCAATAGATAAAGTAAGATATTCTTTAACTACATTGTATATAAGTACAAAAATAAATACCTTAAATGTCGGATTAAATCCTCGTTCTTCGATAATATGTGCCCCAAATGACGTCATTTGGAAACAACCATTGTATTTTTGAGTATTTGCAAGAAAGTGGCGTGATTCTTGTGTTTCGCCACAAAGCAATGAATACAATGGCTCAGGTGGCGGAGTCAACAATGGCAATTTCAATTTACCATTAAGGCAGCATAATCCAGGCGTTTCTCCGGAAAACTTTAATGCACCACAATATTCGCAAACTACATCCATTTGCCCAATGCAAACGCTAGGATGCAAGCTGTAATCAATGCTGCAATCGTATTGAAACGCTGCTCGATTTAAATCAGCACTTGATAAATGTCTTGTTCTGCGTCGCAAATTATCTATTTGTTGACCTTTGTTGTTCGCTCGACGATTCTGCATTGCTAACCGAGCTGTTTCACGGGCTGCTTCACTTTGCTCTCGTGTTTGAGAAGCACGAAGTCGAGCCATACTATCGCGGCACTGTTCACGTGCAATTTCTTGTTCTTCTTCAGTCTTTTCATTTGCAGTATTTCGTATTCTTCTTGCATAACGGCTTTGTCGGGAAAGATTCGATCGTCTTGGTCGCGGCATTATTAATTAAACTTCACTTCACCTATAAACTCAAATTTTCAACCATACAGAGTTTTATAGTTCACTTCACTTCACTTCACTTCACTGTTTATATACTATACTGGCACTCTCATTACATTATAATTGTTAATAATTCATTTAATAGAAATAGTTTTATTATTGATTTCTTACAAATATCTAATTGTCATCCATACTTCATTACATAGCTGTCATTATACGTCAATTACATAGCTGTGATTTGATTTTTTTTATTCCAAGTCTGATTCTTTTTTGTTTTTATACCACGTTTTATAGTGACTGACGTTTCATGTCAAGTCAGACGGGAATGCTGTGGAACGGGATAAAAAGTATCCTATGTCCTTCTCCTGGCTCTAAACTACCTCCCTGCCAATTTTCAGCTAAATCGGTTCAGCCGTTCTTGAGTTATAAGTGGTCTAACTAACACGACTTTCTTTTATATATATAGATTAATTATTCTATCCCATAGAGAGTGCAAAATAAAAAATATAATAATGAAAAGATGTATTAAACTTGATAACTTAAAAATTTTGTAAATTATTTTTTTTAAACTAATTAAATTTCACAACCTAAAAGGTCTTAAGTCTACATAAGCACTTTTCGAATATGAAAAAAGAAATTAATAGAAACGTAGCTTTTTTAAGACAGTTCAATACCTAATTAAAACGTTAAATAAATTAAAACCATTGTCTCAAATTCGGTTCACAAAAAAAAGTTAAGTGAATTAAAGAAAGATGTTACTGTTAATATGATAAACCTATTATTATTAATTTTATGTATTTACAATATATCTTCGTCTTAATATGTCATTTAGGAGGCAAAATTGGTCTGGATTCAGATTAATGACATCGGCTACATGCTCTTAGTTTGCTTTGCAAGAGGAAATCTACTTCGAAGCTATTCCTGATAAAAAAAAATAAAAAACTGTGCCAGTAAAATTCGACCATTCGACATTTTTTCTTTATATGGAGTATATATTTTTGATAAAAAAAATTGTTTTCAAATATAAAATTATTGATGTATGGATATAAAGTTGGAAGTCGTTGGTTTGAACTTCAAGTCATGCAATAACTTGATTGGTTCAGTAATCGTGCCCATCGATACGAATGGAACGATATATTGAGAATAATATACGATAATATTACATAATAAATAACTTTGTACTGTTACATTTCAACTACTTTGTCCCGGTAGTTTAATTCATCAAAGGACTCATGTATAGTTATATACTAGTTAGTACGAACTACTTAGAATTTTATTTCTGAGTTCTTGAATTTTAATCGAACGATCTCCTTGTCTGAATAATAAGAAAATGCCTCGCAGACAGTCTGCCGTCAGTCGGCCGAGCCACATTGCGTCGCTACACGTATAGCGTCTGCGCATTTAATAAATGCTCTCTCTGTCTCTGTCTTCGGTCAATGCTATAAAAATACTTAGTATAAAATCTTAGTAAGATTCTTATTTGTTTGTTATTAATAAACATAAAACCAATATTCTTTTTCCTCACGTTTTTTACCTTTAGTTTTCGTAAATCGCTTAACCGACACAATTTGTGATTAACATAATTAACACGTTGTCTGTTATGTTACTTTAGACTTACTTGTCGTAGTTTTAAGTAATATGAATTTTTACATAACATTTATTTGACCGACACGATGGGTCAAGATTTAACATTAAATTAAATTTAATTCATTATTTTTACTTAGTTGATTAACTTAACCCTCATTATTACTTTTCTATTGAAAAACTACTGTTATTTTCAACAATCCTATAAAAGTTATAGTATAAGTGATAATAATAATTTTAAAATGTTACAACTAATGTAATTATACCCTTTTTATTTTCTTTTTGTTGTACTGGTGGGTATATCTTTTTAAATTATATTATTTAAGAATCTTATACAATTAACCATGAGAATTATTGAACATGAACATATTCATTAAATGGAATATATACAAAGTAGTATTTTATTTGTATAAAACCTCAACATATTATATGAAATGGATAAAATATAAATTGCAACTTTCTTTATTTTAGCAAGCATTTTGTTAGAATTTTGTTACGTCTAAAGTGTTTGTGTGTTATCTTAAAAATCTTGGCAATATAAGTTTTCACACACAAATACACACACACATAGATATCTATGATCAATCTAACAATCCATTATACTAAATTAATCTAATTGCGTATAAATCCTTACATTAAGTGACGGCGACATACCGGAATGGCAAACACATTATAATTTTAATTATTAATAAGCTAGTCTGCAAACAGGCAGTACATATTTTATTAAATTCCTAGATCAAGATCCGGATATTTAGCTACTTATTTTATTTATTTCGATAAAGTAAACTGTAAATTTATAATTGGTTTTATTACGTTTGAAATTAAAGAATATCTTTCTCTCCAGGAACATAGTTATATTATGCACACTCAATGAAACATTAGTTAAAACATTAGTTAAAACTACTTAGCTTATATACTTAAATTACTTGCAGTATGGGTGACAACTATTTTTGTTAATAAATATATAAGGATAATAATATTACATTATGATTTAGTTTAGTATACATATAATTAACTTATCTTTCATTTTATGCTACTTTAAGTGTGGTGTTCGTATTTATAAGTATAGAGGTAAAATATTTTTTTTTTTTTTTTTTTTTTTTTTTTTATACGATCTAGGGCAATGCTTGACTACATTCCACCTGATGGTAAGTGGAATGTAGTCTTAGATGGTAAGGCGCATTGCCCTAGCAACCTATTCACTCTTCTCTTGAAGACACCCACATTATATTTGGTCGGAAATACCGACGCAGGCAAATTGTTAAGGTCCTTCGCTGTACGCACTAAAAATGAGGAAGCAAAGCGCTTCGTTCGGACAGGTGGAATGTCCACAACAAAAGGATGGATACCTGCCGTGCGTCGGGACGTCCGGTGATGGAAGGGGGACGGGGGAACTAAGTCGTGTAGTTCCTGCGCACACTCTCCAAAATGTATCCTATAGAATACTGAGAGGCTAGCAATTTTACGCCTGTGTTCAAGGCTTTGGAGGTCGGCTTCGACCAATTCGGGATCGCCGATAAGCCTCTTTGCTCGCCTCTCAATTGAGTCCAGAACCGCAAGATGAGACTTTGCGGCACCAGCAAATATGTGACAACAGTACTCTACACACGACCGGATCTGTGCTTTGTATAGAACAAGAAGCTGTCCCGGTGTAAAGTACTGCCGAACCTTCGCAAGAACGGCAAGCTTTGCTGCTGCTGCTCTTGCTCTGGACTCAATGAACCGACCAAAGTTGAGGTTCGAGGAAATCTCTAAACCTAACAACTGAAGCCGGTCACTGTATTCCAAGGATACATTCTGGAAAGTAGGAGCCAAGGTGAAAGGGCTCTTTTTGGCGGTGAACAGACACGTCTGCGTTTTGGTGGCGTTGAACTTGACAAGATTGGCATTGCTCCATGCGGAGACTGCCTGAAGTTTGTCATTCAA
Source organism: Napeogenes sylphis (assembly GCA_959347405.1). Classification (NCBI taxonomy): domain Eukaryota; kingdom Metazoa; phylum Arthropoda; class Insecta; order Lepidoptera; family Nymphalidae; genus Napeogenes; species Napeogenes sylphis. The sequence goes on from OY365785.1 coordinate 24,357,232, forward strand.
ACGTTGCACCATGGCTTCTCTTTCAGACTGTACTTGATCTCGACTAGCCCGAGTACTCGGCAGATATCTTTCTACAACTGTGCTGTCGTCTGCATACCCATAGATACCGGGCTTCAACAGATCATTAATGTGCAGCAAAAAAAGAGTTGCAGAAAGAACGGACCCCTGAGGCACTCCGGCATTTATTTTCAAGGGTTCCGAGGAACACCCGTCAACAACTACTCGGAGAGATCTCTCGCTCAAAAAGTCCGTTACCCAGCCGATCAGACCAGGAGATATACCGTACGCTGAAAGCTTGCTTATAAGGCTCGCATGCCAGACCCTGTCAAATGCCCTCGAGACGTCCAGAGAGACGGCGACCGCTTCTCCGTTCTTCTCGATGGCCTCGCCTAAAATGTGTGTAGCATACACTAGGAGGTCCCCAGTAGACCTATTACGGCGAAACCCGTATTGTCGGTCACTGAGGAGATCGTTACCTTCTAGGTATGCTAGTAGGCGCGAATTCAATACACGCTCCATAATCTTGCAGAGTATGGAGGTGATTGAAATCGGTCTGTAATTGACAGGGTCGGCACGGCTGCCTTTTTTGGGCACGGGTTGCACATTAGCAAGCTTCCAGGATTTCGGCACTATTCCAGTCATGAAAGAGAGACGATACAAACGTGTCAGTACAGGAGACAACTCAGCTGCGCATGTTTTGAGCAGAATGGCTGGTATACCATCAGGACCACTGGCTTTATTCACATCTAAACGACACAATGTTCTCCATACCTCTTTGTTAGTGATGCGGATTTCAGGCATCGAAATACCGCAGTGAGGAAGATGTGCTGGAGAAGCATTGCCAGTGTCTAGATGCGAATTATCAGCAAACAGAGAAGCAAATACATTTGCTTTCTCTGTTGCTGTGTGGGCCAGGGAACCATCCGGCTTCAGCAGAGCAGGCAGTGAGGGTTGGCAGAAATTCGATTCGATCGCTTTCGCAAGAGACCAGAAAGCTCGACTGCCAGTTGGTCTGGCAGAGAGCTTTTCGCCATTCTTAGCGATTCGATCGAGACGAGCCTTCCGCAATGCCTTTTTGTAGGACTTGGCAGCTTGGTTAAAGGCTTTCTTCTTTATACTTACATCCGGAGTTTTGCGACTTCGAGCATCAGCCCAAATAAGGTATGCTGAATGTTTTCGGTCATGTGCATGACGACATTCGGCATTAAACCATGGGCGAGCTTTGCCACCGATGGGTACGTCAGCAAAAGGAATAAAATACTCCATTGCCTGATGCACCACATCAGTTATAGCTTCCGCGCAACTCGACGGATCCAAAGAAGAGAAGCAGACCTGCCGCCAAGGATAAGACGCAAAAAAGTGCCGCATCTCATCCCAATCTGCTGACTTGTATTTCCATACTCGCCTAACACCATGTGGTTCGAAAGCTGGTGGGGAATATGTAAATACAGATTTCACCAGACAGTGATCGGAGGTTCCCAAGGGGGACGTGACCTCTACACGATACCTGTCCGGATTAGTTGTCAGCAGAAGGTCCAGGCAATTGGCTGTATGGCCTACCACATCTGGTACCCTTGTCGCTTGCCTCACCAGCTGAAAGAGGTCCAAGGACAACGCAAAGTTCCGCGCTTCTCTTCCAGCATGGTCGGTCTTCTGGTACGGGAACAGCCAGTCCTGATGACAGGCATTAAAGTCCCCCAGAAAGACGAGCTGCGCCGAAGGGTACTGATACAGAGCCATATCTGCAGCCTCACTGAGATACTCAAATAAACGAGTTGTCTCCTGGTCACCGCTGTGCGAACGGTAGACACAGGAATACAGGATTTTTTCGTTTCCTGTGTCCACTAAAACCCATAGGGAAGAAAAAGTGGGGTCTTCAAGGTGACGGAGACGCTGAATACAGAGGTCGTTCCGCGCATACACACTGACTCCGGCCCGTGAGCGAAAGTTGTGCTCTAACGAGTAACCGGGATAATCCAAGTATGCAGCGCTCAAAGGACATTGTATCTGCGTCTCCGTCAAAAAGAGCAAGTGCGGCTGCTCTGTCTCCAGGTGGTGGTGGACAGCTAAAAGATTTGAGTGCAAGCCTCTTATATTAGTGAGGTGCACTTTATATGAGGAGGAGTGCAACCGCTGCTTTAACTTGTTCTCTTTTTTTAACTTTTTCATAAAAAAATAAATATAAAAGTGAATAGGGATGGGAAATGGCAGTTGAACGAGGCGGTACATATAGAACCCGACGTCGAAATTGGTGATGTCTTGCCACTGGGAGACTAGTCTGGAGACTGCGGGGACGCCCGAACCCCCCCAGGGATCGCCATCGGGCCTCCTCGACTGGTCGCCAACCAGCACGATGGAGCCACCCTGGGATTTTTCGCAGCTGGCGGGGCAGCCTTTCGTGGGTGGCTAACCCACTAATTGGGCCCCCAACTATCTGCGGGCGGCCAGCGGAAAGCCGTCGCTTCGGATCCCGCTACCCTCCTCGACTAGACACCCGACAAAACAAACACCAACCCGACGTCAAACCGGATCGCCAACGCACCGCAACTGTTCAGACCCATTTCCCATAAACGGCTTCATCGAGCAACGTGCCGGAACACGACTAGGTCGCTTTGCGGCACGACTCTGCCCGATGGGTGGTAACTTTGCCGGCGACCGGATGTTATGGTCTACCACCAAGAAAAATTTATAAACATTAAAATAAATATCTGTATGGACGATGTCTTAAACTATTTTCATATATATTTTTTAAAGCTGATAAAAATTCCAAAATATTCTTTAGACGTGATTAACTGTAATTATAATCTCACACCTACAAAACAATATGTGACACATCTATAGTTTTTAATGTAAAACTATTAATAGATAATGCTTCTTAATTAATTATAATATATATATATATATATATATATATATATATATATATATATATAAAATATATATATATATATATATATATATATATATAAAATATATATATATATATATATATATATATATATATATATATATATATATATATATATTATAATTAATTAAGAAGCATTATCTATTAATAGTTTTACATTAAAAACTATAGATGTGTCACATATTGTTTTGTAGGTGTGAGATTATAATTACAGTTAATCACGTCTAAAGAATATTTTGGAATTTTTATCAGCTTTAAAAAATATATATGAAAATAGTTTAAGACATCGTCCATACAGATATTTATTTTAATGTTTATAAATTTTTCTTGGTGGTAGACCATAACATCCGGTCGCCGGCAAAGTTACCACCCATCGGGCAGAGTCGTGCCGCAAAGCGACCTAGTCGTGTTCCGGCACGTTGCTCGATGAAGCCGTTTATGGGAAATGGGTCTGAACAGTTGCGGTGCGTTGGCGATCCGGTTTGACGTCGGGTTGGTGTTTGTTTTGTCGGGTGTCTAGTCGAGGAGGGTAGCGGGATCCGAAGCGACGGCTTTCCGCTGGCCGCCCGCAGATAGTTGGGGGCCCAATTAGTGGGTTAGCCACCCACGAAAGGCTGCCCCGCCAGCTGCGAAAAATCCCAGGGTGGCTCCATCGTGCTGGTTGGCGACCAGTCGAGGAGGCCCGATGGCGATCCCTGGGGGGGTTCGGGCGTCCCCGCAGTCTCCAGACTAGTCTCCCAGTGGCAAGACATCACCAATTTCGACGTCGGGTTCGATATGTACCGCCTCGTTCAACTGCCATTTCCCATCCCTATTCACTTTTATATTTATTTTTTTACGAAAAAGTTAAAAAAAGAGAACAAGTTAAAGCAGCGGTTGCACTCCTCCTCATATAAAGTGCACCTCACTAATATAAGAGGCTTGCACTCAAATCTTTTAGCTGTCCACCACCACCTGGAGACAGAGCAGCCGCACTTGCTCTTTTTGACGGAGACGCAGATACAATGTCCTTTGAGCGCTGCATACTTGGATTATCCCGGTTACTCGTTAGAGCACAACTTTCGCTCACGGGCCGGAGTCAGTGTGTATGCGCGGAACGACCTCTGTATTCAGCGTCTCCGTCACCTTGAAGACCCCACTTTTTCTTCCCTATGGGTTTTAGTGGACACAGGAAACGAAAAAATCCTGTATTCCTGTGTCTACCGTTCGCACAGCGGTGACCAGGAGACAACTCGTTTATTTGAGTATCTCAGTGAGGCTGCAGATATGGCTCTGTATCAGTACCCTTCGGCGCAGCTCGTCTTTCTGGGGGACTTTAATGCCTGTCATCAGGACTGGCTGTTCCCGTACCAGAAGACCGACCATGCTGGAAGAGAAGCGCGGAACTTTGCGTTGTCCTTGGACCTCTTTCAGCTGGTGAGGCAAGCGACAAGGGTACCAGATGTGGTAGGCCATACAGCCAATTGCCTGGACCTTCTGCTGACAACTAATCCGGACAGGTATCGTGTAGAGGTCACGTCCCCCTTGGGAACCTCCGATCACTGTCTGGTGAAATCTGTATTTACATATTCCCCACCAGCTTTCGAACCACATGGTGTTAGGCGAGTATGGAAATACAAGTCAGCAGATTGGGATGAGATGCGGCACTTTTTTGCGTCTTATCCTTGGCGGCAGGTCTGCTTCTCTTCTTTGGATCCGTCGAGTTGCGCGGAAGCTATAACTGATGTGGTGCATCAGGCAATGGAGTATTTTATTCCTTTTGCTGACGTACCCATCGGTGGCAAAGCTCGCCCATGGTTTAATGCCGAATGTCGTCATGCACATGACCGAAAACATTCAGCATACCTTATTTGGGCTGATGCTCGAAGTCGCAAAACTCCGGATGTAAGTATAAAGAAGAAAGCCTTTAACCAAGCTGCCAAGTCCTACAAAAAGGCATTGCGGAAGGCTCGTCTCGATCGAATCGCTAAGAATGGCGAAAAGCTCTCTGCCAGACCAACTGGCAGTCGAGCTTTCTGGTCTCTTGCGAAAGCGATCGAATCGAATTTCTGCCAACCCTCACTGCCTGCTCTGCTGAAGCCGGATGGTTCCCTGGCCCACACAGCAACAGAGAAAGCAAATGTATTTGCTTCTCTGTTTGCTGATAATTCGCATCTAGACACTGGCAATGCTTCTCCAGCACATCTTCCTCACTGCGGTATTTCGATGCCTGAAATCCGCATCACTAACAAAGAGGTATGGAGAACATTGTGTCGTTTAGATGTGAATAAACATATAAGTGTCATATACAGGAGTTAATTTGAGGGAGCCACTATTATTAGAAACAGGGATATCAACCTTGTCACACAATATTTTAGCGGGGGAGGACAATGTTGGTTTTACAGAAAATAACTTATTATTACACTCACATGAACAACTGTTAGTCTGTGAGTTCATACATTCCAAACTATTTTGTGATTTTTTTAAAAGTTCATCTACTTTTGACTTTTGTTCGCTTAGCAAGTTTTGTGTGTTTTCATATTTTTTTGTAACACTTCTTAAAGTAGTCTGCAAACGGGCTAAATGTGTTTCTAATAAATACATTATACAGTATCATCTTTAGATTTTCCGATGATATGTCTTTTGGTAACTCTTAGATGTTTGTAGAGCTCCGATGGTTTCTTTAATTTTAATCCAAAATTGTTTCGGTCTCTAAATAAGGTTGAAGAGTCCGCTGAGTGCGCCAACCCGAGCCATAACTTCAATGTCTTTATGACGCTTGCATCTAACTTTGACAAAAGGGTTTTATTAATATCATACACGAGGAAAGGCCAATTTAGACGTGATGTTAAATAATTATCGTAAATCCAAGCTTTTTTGACGTTACTTATTGGTTGGTTGTCTACCTTTATGAGATCATTTAAAAAGCTATCGACTATTACTTCCAACGATGGAGTACGGCCTTGGTAATCGATTTTTTTACCTAAAAATTTAAACGGAGCTGCTTCCGTAACCGTACTAACGCACTGACCGCCTATTATAAGACCCGGATCGTAAGCGGTATATTTGGTATTCCGTCTACCCAGACACAGACTAAAACATTTACTTGGTTTTGTCCCCCTTTCTGGTGATTAGGCCTGAAATATCTATTGTTAATCATGAATTGCGTCATGTTTGTTTGTAAAAAAGAGAAAAATATTTTGGAAATTGTATTTGTTAAAGCTATCGGTCTAGTATCCTTAGGATTATTGACATTTTCGTTGTTCGGAATGAGGACAAAAAGGGCTTTTCCGAATGATACCGGTATTTGCTTTCTTGACCAGATTCATTGACCTTGAATATGGTCAAGAAAGTACCTTCTTGATATAATTCATTGACCTTGAACGTAATTTCAAATATTACGATAAAATTTCCGAAAACTGCAAAAAAAAAATATTTCAATGGCAAATTTATTCTGGTATTTTTTAGGTAGATTTACCTGTCGTAAAATTTATATCAATATTTTTTCATCAAGATGGATTTTAATATTATTGTTTAATCCAAACTAGAGTTTTATTTTGCAATAAGCACAATTTGCCGAAATTTTTAGTAACATTGTCTCGATGCTAAGCTATATAATATAATTGTCATTCTTTCATATTTTTACTTTAAACTTTCAATGATAGCAACTTTTGTCATATTTTTGTTTTAATAAAAATGTATGCATAAACTACATAATATAAATATCTACGAAAAAGTAGTTTGTTAAAAGCTCAATACAACATTCATTTCATTTCTTACTGAAGAGTTTACTTATGTATTGAACTGCAAATTGTTTGTTATTGACAAGCTCTATTTTCTACTTCCGAATCGAATCGAACATCTACATCAGAATATGTGAAGAGAGATTCAAATGTATGTACTCTGAATACAATATATTCTTAAACTTACTTATAAAATGTTTGAAAATATCTGTAAATATCTGTAACCATGTTAAGCTTATTATTTTTTTTATAAATATGGAATGAAAAATAAACCGATACAGGCAGGAATTCGTCCCGTCGCTCTACTTGAATTGATAAAGATAACATATAGAATGCTTAATTCATTTGTTTTTTAGTCTTTTATATAAATAAATATATTATGATATATTTGATTTTAGTAAAAAATCACACAATATAAAGTGATTGTGGATATAGAATTGCATCAAAAGGAATATGCTACGAAACGTTTGAACTTCAATCTTATATGTATATTTAATATTGAAACATAAAAGTGAAAAATAAATGTGACTTTTTTTGTATATGTACGTTTTTTGTTCATAACATTAAAAAAATAACTTTTAATAAGTTACTCCTAAATTTTCTTCCTCAAACAACAAAACCCCAACGGGTGTTGTGTTTCTGTTCAGGTTTAGATGCTCATTATTTATTACAAGGTTAGACATATTAATTACATGCCTTATAGGCTAAACTTTATAAAGTTATTAATAAACGAAGTAATAGGATTTTACCATCAACTTTTGTTGTTTTACGTTTTTAAAACTTAATAAAAGTTTAATCCTTTTTTCATGACTTATTCATTATATATTTATAAAAAAAAATATTTAATAAGAATATTATTATATTTTAAATCTCGGAAGTTTCTCTGAAGTGCGACCAATCTCTGGACATCTTTCTCTTTCAAAAAGTATTGTTTTCTAGAAAACACGTGTCGATATAAACATACATAATATATATTCATCCGTAAAGTTTAAATAAAAGAATTCTCACGAAGACCTTTTTTCATTAAATTTAAAATACAGAAGTGAAATAGATATAACTAACATATAAATAACTAATATGTAATAACATATAATATCTTGCTTTTGTTGAAAATCCGAAAAATTGTTAAGATAGGTAGATAAATTGTACTTTGAGACTTATTTGTATGTAAAGTGAGTGTCCGAACTAGTGTTGGAGAAATTTAATTTATTACACAATTATGAAACATTTTGAAATATGAAAATGTAATATTCTTAGTGACGTGATAGATAACAAGTTTCTATTTTATTATAATTTTGTGATGCGTTCTCGATATCGAAACATTTTTTATTTATATGAGAAAGAAATATTTCATCAAATTTTTAAAGAAACATATTTATTACAAAAAAAACATGCTTATTTCTTTTGAAATATTCTATTTTTATTTAAAAGTTAGAAATATAAACGAACAATTATTTAGTAGTTTTATTTACAACACCTATATTTACTTTATATAAAAAGTAAGTAAATTTTCCTTTATCCTCGTCCCGGATGAACAAAGTTCCCAAAATATAGGCTTAGAAATTTTAACTCTGAAGTACAGGTAAATCGAAAAAGTTATGGGATTAATTTAGCTTAATAAACATAAGTCTACATTGATTGATTATCTAAGGCCTTAAATAAGATTATGTTGCAAAACTTTCATTCAGAATATAAATACCATATCTAATTATTACTGAGCCTATGGTCATTTTACTTGCAAATGTTGTATATTTTGTAAGATAACTCAAATTAAATTTCCTTAGGCTCTATCCTCTATTCAGTATCTATCAAATTATCAGATGTCAACAGTAATCTGAACGTTGCTAAGTCTGACAGTTTGTGCCATTAAGGAAGGATACTGAAAACGTAATACTCACTAAAAGTATTATATTGATTTTCAGTCATTATGACATGTATATTCAATGGAGACAAAATAATTTCATTGAAAAATATTAAATTCTTATATCCAAAATATACATTATGTTTTTTCATATATATTTTTTAATATATTTGAGGTATGTTAATCCTATTGTAAATATAAAGATATAAAGTAAGTTTATCTGCGCGGCAAGTAATAAAGTACTATGAATATACATCAAATAATATTTAATACTGAAGCATACAATAACATTTTACCAGGCTAGAAATGTTACTGTCAAAGTAATCTTGTAAGACATCAACGTTAGATTCCAACATAACGTATACATATACATACGTAACATAAATTATTAAACCTCTTATAACAGTTCCAAATATATTGTAAACAGATAAGTTTTAAAAAAATGTTTAAAGTATTTTAGGCCTGCATTTAAAACTTCCTCGTTGTAATCAAATTTTGAAGAAAAATTTTGCCTCAAGTCTAAAAATATTTTGAATCTGAAAGCGCCATTTAATTTTCGCTTTTGAACCCGAATGCCCGATGTCTATTCATTAATTACATTATTGTTTTAGTTTTAATTGATGGGTTTAACCGGAAAACTATCCACCTATTCTACTAAAACATTAATTAAATTATTTTTAATTCAAGAATTTTATATTTTTTTGATATTTTGTCACAAATTAAATGCTTAGTTAGGTTCGTGACATAAATACTAGACAAAATTTAATTAAAAATAAACCTTAAATAAGGTATCAAAATACTTGCTCAATCTTTTATTATCTTTTTGTATGCCTAAATTCAAATAAATTAATACCGTCTGAAGAGGATGTTCACACATGTGTTTCAATAAGTAAGTCTTCATATATATGTAGTTTTGTTATAACAAAAGGCACTAGTGACAGGCTTTGTTCTCCACAAACATTGTCGAGAGTAACATGTATGTACTGTAATGTGTTATCATTCAAGCTTTGGTTATGAAACATGTATTATTATTAAAAAAAATGTATATCAATTTTTTTTTTATTTTGGGGGAAGAACGTTGCCGTTGTAGTAGAAACTCCCTAATTGTATGGTTAAAAGAATAATAGAATTGTCTCAGAAATCCTTACCCATTAATTTTACATTCATATTCCATTGCCATCCATCCGCTCCGTTGGTCAAGTGGTTAGAGCAGACGCCTGACGTATAGCGACGCAATGGGGCTCGGGTTCGATCCCCGACAGGGACAGGCGTGTATGTGATAAATATATATGTCTGTATTTCTGGGTTTGGTCGTTTATCAAATATACTCTCAGTATTTATATGTGTATTTCTATGTATTTATATCGTTGCCTAACACCCTTAACACAAGCAAATAATTTGCTTACTTAGGGGGTAGATCAATGTGAGTAACTTGTGCTGTATTATTATCATTTTTTTAATATCCTGATTGATATGTATATATTTAATAATGAAATCAAAACAACAACAATTATTTTGAAAACATACAAAACAAACAAAAAAAAACAAACCAAAGCTAAAATCAGTAACAATAAAAAAAAAATACTTAAAAAGTTACTTCTATGGTAAAACAATTTAACTTAAAAATGCTCATAATAAAAAACAAATAATAAAAATAATAGAACAAAAAAATGTCGGCCAAATTGATTGGCAACTCAGGATGTGTGGAATACAAAGTTTTCAACGCTGGTATTCTGTGGCTGCCAGGTTTGGAGTTACATCATGCTTTGCAGTGGATATACATATAAAAAAACGGTTAATGTACGCGAAACATTGGTATTTAAAACACACATATATATATATATATATATATATATATATATATATATATATATATATATATATATATATATATATATATATATATATATATATATATATATATATATATATGTGTGTTTTAAATACCAATACCAATGTTTCGCGTACATTAACCGTTTTTTTATATGTATATCCACTGCAAAGCATGATGTAACTCCAAACCTGGCAGCCACAGAATACCAGCGTTGAAAACTTTGTATTCCACACATCCTGAGTTGCCAATCAATTTGGCCGACATTTTTTTGTTCTATTATTTTTATTATTTGTTTTTTATTATGAGCATTTTTAAGTTAAATTGTTTTACCATAGAAGTAACTTTTTAAGTATTTTTTTTTTATTGTTACTGATTTTAGCTTTGGTTTGTTTTTTTTTGTTTGTTTTGTATGTTTTCAAAATAATTATTGTTGTTTTGATTTCATTATTAAATATATACATATCAATCAGGATATTAAAAAAATGATAATAATACAGCACAAGTTACTCACATTGATCTACCCCCTAAGTAAGCAAATTATTTGCTTGTGTTAAGGGTGTTAGGCAACGATATAAATACATAGAAATACACATATAAATACTGAGAGTATATTTGATAAACGACCAAACCCAGAAATACAGACATATATATTTATCACATACACGCCTGTCCCTGTCGGGGATCGAACCCGAGCCCCATTGCGTCGCTATACGTCAGGCGTCTGCTCTAACCACTTGACCAACGGAGCGGATGGATGGCAATGGAATATGAATGTAAAATTAATGGGTAAGGATTTCTGAGACAATTCTATTATTCTTTTAACCATACAATTAGGGAGTTTCTACTACAACGGCAACGTTCTTCCCCCAAAATAAAAAAAAAATTGATATACATTTTTTTTAATAATAATACATGTTTCATAACCAAAGCTTGAATGATAACACATTACAGTACATACATGTTACTCTCGACAATGTTTGTGGAGAACAAAGCCTGTCACTAGTGCCTTTTGTTATAACAAAACTACATATATATGAAGACTTACTTATTGAAACACATGTGTGAACATCCTCTTCAGACGGTATTAATTTATTTGAATTTAGGCATACAAAAAGATAATAAAAGATTGAGCAAGTATTTTGATACCTTATTTAAGGTTTATTTTTAATTAAATTTTGTCTAGTATTTATGTCACGAACCTAACTAAGCATTTAATTTGTGACAAAATATCAAAAAAATATAAAATTCTTGAATTAAAAATAATTTAATTAATGTTTTAGTAGAATAGGTGGATAGTTTTCCGGTTAAACCCATCAATTAAAACTAAAACAATAATGTAATTAATGAATAGACATCGGGCATTCGGGTTCAAAAGCGAAAATTAAATGGCGCTTTCAGATTCAAAATATTTTTAGACTTGAGGCAAAATTTTTCTTCAAAATTTGATTACAACGAGGAAGTTTTAAATGCAGGCCTAAAATACTTTAAACATTTTTTTAAAACTTATCTGTTTACAATATATTTGGAACTGTTATAAGAGGTTTAATAATTTATGTTACGTATGTATATGTATACGTTATGTTGGAATCTAACGTTGATGTCTTACAAGATTACTTTGACAGTAACATTTCTAGCCTGGTAAAATGTTATTGTATGCTTCAGTATTAAATATTATTTGATGTATATTCATAGTACTTTATTACTTGCCGCGCAGATAAACTTACTTTATATCTTTATATTTACAATAGGATTAACATACCTCAAATATATTAAAAAATATATATGAAAAAACATAATGTATATTTTGGATATAAGAATTTAATATTTTTCAATGAAATTATTTTGTCTCCATTGAATATACATGTCATAATGACTGAAAATCAATATAATACTTTTAGTGAGTATTACGTTTTCAGTATCCTTCCTTAATGGCACAAACTGTCAGACTTAGCAACGTTCAGATTACTGTTGACATCTGATAATTTGATAGATACTGAATAGAGGATAGAGCCTAAGGAAATTTAATTTGAGTTATCTTACAAAATATACAACATTTGCAAGTAAAATGACCATAGGCTCAGTAATAATTAGATATGGTATTTATATTCTGAATGAAAGTTTTGCAACATAATCTTATTTAAGGCCTTAGATAATCAATCAATGTAGACTTATGTTTATTAAGCTAAATTAATCCCATAACTTTTTCGATTTACCTGTACTTCAGAGTTAAAATTTCTAAGCCTATATTTTGGGAACTTTGTTCATCCGGGACGAGGATAAAGGAAAATTTACTTACTTTTTATATAAAGTAAATATAGGTGTTGTAAATAAAACTACTAAATAATTGTTCGTTTATATTTCTAACTTTTAAATAAAAATAGAATATTTCAAAAGAAATAAGCATGTTTTTTTTGTAATAAATATGTTTCTTTAAAAATTTGATGAAATATTTCTTTCTCATATAAATAAAAAATGTTTCGATATCGAGAACGCATCACAAAATTATAATAAAATAGAAACTTGTTATCTATCACGTCACTAAGAATATTACATTTTCATATTTCAAAATGTTTCATAATTGTGTAATAAATTAAATTTCTCCAACACTAGTTCGGACACTCACTTTACATACAAATAAGTCTCAAAGTACAATTTATCTACCTATCTTAACAATTTTTCGGATTTTCAACAAAAGCAAGATATTATATGTTATTACATATTAGTTATTTATATGTTAGTTATATCTATTTCACTTCTGTATTTTAAATTTAATGAAAAAAGGTCTTCGTGAGAATTCTTTTATTTAAACTTTACGGATGAATATATATTATGTATGTTTATATCGACACGTGTTTTCTAGAAAACAATACTTTTTGAAAGAGAAAGATGTCCAGAGATTGGTCGCACTTCAGAGAAACTTCCGAGATTTAAAATATAATAATATTCTTATTAAATATTTTTTTTTATAAATATATAATGAATAAGTCATGAAAAAAGGATTAAACTTTTATTAAGTTTTAAAAACGTAAAACAACAAAAGTTGATGGTAAAATCCTATTACTTCGTTTATTAATAACTTTATAAAGTTTAGCCTATAAGGCATGTAATTAATATGTCTAACCTTGTAATAAATAATGAGCATCTAAACCTGAACAGAAACACAACACCCGTTGGGGTTTTGTTGTTTGAGGAAGAAAATTTAGGAGTAACTTATTAAAAGTTATTTTTTTAATGTTATGAACAAAAAACGTACATATACAAAAAAAGTCACATTTATTTTTCACTTTTATGTTTCAATATTAAATATACATATAAGATTGAAGTTCAAACGTTTCGTAGCATATTCCTTTTGATGCAATTCTATATCCACAATCACTTTATATTGTGTGATTTTTTACTAAAATCAAATATATCATAATATATTTATTTATATAAAAGACTAAAAAACAAATGAATTAAGCATTCTATATGTTATCTTTATCAATTCAAGTAGAGCGACGGGACGAATTCCTGCCTGTATCGGTTTATTTTTCATTCCATATTTATAAAAAAAATAATAAGCTTAACATGGTTACAGATATTTACAGATATTTTCAAACATTTTATAAGTAAGTTTAAGAATATATTGTATTCAGAGTACATACATTTGAATCTCTCTTCACATATTCTGATGTAGATGTTCGATTCGATTCGGAAGTAGAAAATAGAGCTTGTCAATAACAAACAATTTGCAGTTCAATACATAAGTAAACTCTTCAGTAAGAAATGAAATGAATGTTGTATTGAGCTTTTAACAAACTACTTTTTCGTAGATATTTATATTATGTAGTTTATGCATACATTTTTATTAAAACAAAAATATGACAAAAGTTGCTATCATTGAAAGTTTAAAGTAAAAATATGAAAGAATGACAATTATATTATATAGCTTAGCATCGAGACAATGTTACTAAAAATTTCGGCAAATTGTGCTTATTGCAAAATAAAACTCTAGTTTGGATTAAACAATAATATTAAAATCCATCTTGATGAAAAAATATTGATATAAATTTTACGACAGGTAAATCTACCTAAAAAATACCAGAATAAATTTGCCATTGAAATATTTTTTTTTTGCAGTTTTCGGAAATTTTATCGTAATATTTGAAATTACGTTCAAGGTCAATGAATTATATCAAGAAGGTACTTTCTTGACCATATTCAAGGTCAATGAATCTGGTCAAGAAAGCAAATACCGGTATCATTCGGAAAAGCCCTTTTTGTCCTCATTCCGAACAACGAAAATGTCAATAATCCTAAGGATACTAGACCGATAGCTTTAACAAATACAATTTCCAAAATATTTTTCTCTTTTTTACAAACAAACATGACGCAATTCATGATTAACAATAGATATTTCAGGCCTAATCACCAGAAAGGGGGACAAAACCAAGTAAATGTTTTAGTCTGTGTCTGGGTAGACGGAATACCAAATATACCGCTTACGATCCGGGTCTTATAATAGGCGGTCAGTGCGTTAGTACGGTTACGGAAGCAGCTCCGTTTAAATTTTTAGGTAAAAAAATCGATTACCAAGGCCGTACTCCATCGTTGGAAGTAATAGTCGATAGCTTTTTAAATGATCTCATAAAGGTAGACAACCAACCAATAAGTAACGTCAAAAAAGCTTGAATTTACGATAATTATTTAACATCACGTCTAAATTGGCCTTTCCTCGTGTATGATATTAATAAAACCCTTTTGTCAAAGTTAGATGCAAGCGTCATAAAGACATTGAAGTTATGGCTCGGGTTGGCGCACTCAGCGGACTCTTCAACCTTATTTAGAGACCGAAACAATTTTGGATTAAAATTAAAGAAACCATCGGAGCTCTACAAACATCTAAGAGTTACCAAAAGACATATCATCGGAAAATCTAAAGATGATACTGTATAATGTATTTATTAGAAACACATTTAGCCCGTTTGCAGACTACTTTAAGAAGTGTTACAAAAAAATATGAAAACACACAAAACTTGCTAAGCGAACAAAAGTCAAAAGTAGATGAACTTTTAAAAAAATCACAAAATAGTTTGGAATGTATGAACTCACAGACTAACAGTTGTTCATGTGAGTGTAATAATAAGTTATTTTCTGTAAAACCAACATTGTCCTCCCCCGCTAAAATATTGTGTGACAAGGTTGATATCCCTGTTTCTAATAATAGTGGCTCCCTCAAATTAACTCCTGTATATGACACTTATATGTTTAGCGATAATATTGGAAAAGGAATGGGATCTGTACTAAATTCTTATTTTGTAAAACAAAAAGTATTCAACAGCTGTTCACCTGACAATAATTTAATGAATATTACTAGACAAATAAAAAATTCAAGTAAACAATTTACTAAGTCAACAAATATAATAATTTTTGTAGGAAATAGAGATAATGTAAATCATTTGGAATTTAAAAAATGTTTTGAAACTATAAGTAACTTAGATGTCAATAAAATTGTCTGGTTTTCATTACCCTATAATCAAGGTTTGCCACAGGCCGAAAATAAAATTAGATATAAGATAAATTTACTGGTATATAATTTATGTTTGTATAATGACAAATTTCATGTGATTGACACTAACACTAATGTTAGTAACTTTTATAATTTGACTAATGGTAGGTATTACCTATCTCCATATATTAAAAGACAGGTAGCTTCATCGCTATTATATTATTTTACTATGACAGCCAATAATTTGGCTAAAATTGTTTCTATTGAACAACATTCAGTTACTTGTATAAGTAAAAACAGCTTGGAAATAAATCCAACTAGTAATAGTAGTATTAGTAGTAGTTTAAACTAGACATTAAGACAGTAGAGATATCCTCTAGCCAAATAATTAAGATATCAAATAATGATATTAATGATCATTATAGAAATACAAAAATTGTTAAAATAAATAATAAAAAACATAATATAAACTGTATCAACCTGGTGCATCAGAACATTCAGTGTATTAGAAATAAGGAATTAGAAATTGAATTGTTTTTAAATACTTTTAATATTAGTGTTTTTTGTGTCACTGAGCATTGGCTTAAGAATGATGAATTAATATTTAATTTCAATAACCACCAGGTTGGTAGTTCGTTCAACAGAGTTAATTCCATACATGGTGGCTCTTTAATTATTTTAAATAAACAGCTAAAATTCAAAGAACGCAAGGACATAGTGAGCCACTCTGTTGAGCGGACAACTGAACTTGCTTCAGTTGAATTAGAAGAGTTCATAATTGTAAATGTTTATAGGCCACCGTCATCTAACTTTGAACATTTTGAAAAGATTATGGATGAGGTATTGTATAAACTATCACATTCTAGTAAAAAGGTAATCATTTGTGGAGACTTCAATATTAATATTCTTGAACAAAATTCAATAAGTATAAAGTTTTTAAATTTGTTCAAATCTTATAATCTTTTACACATGTTTATGGAGCCTACTAGAGTCACAACCACTAGTGCCACTTGTATTGATAACATTTTTACAAGTGTTATTCCAAATTTTAAATGTTTATTCAATACATTAGATTCTGACCACTATGGCCAATTTATTAAATTCAGTTGTAGCAAGAGAGAAAAATCAAAACAGAAAATAAGTTTTATACCAGTGACTGTAGAACGTATCGAACAAATTAAAAATGGGTTAGTACGCTATTTGCCTTTGATGAAAAATTCAAACCCCAATATTATGTATAATGACTTTTTTAGTACTTTCACTAAATTATTTAACTTTATATTTACTCCTAAAACAGTGGTTGTTAATGATAAATTAGTGTTTAGTGATTGGGCATCTGCTGAGTTACACAAAAATAGAGAAAAATTATATAATATGTATGCGGAATTGATGTTTAATACTAGTAATGAGTTTAGGGATGAGGTAAAATTATTTTCCAAATCTTTTAAAAAACAATGTAAAATAGCAAAAAATCAACATATTCAAAATAAAATAGGAAATAGCATTAATAAAATAAAAACAATTTGGAAAATAATTAATGAGGAAACTGGAAGAGCTAAATCCCAGAGGATCGACTTTAAATTAAATATAGATAATAAATATGTCACGTCTGACCTCGAGGTTGCTACTGCTTTTGAAACCTTTTTTACTAATATTCCAGTGACTACAACGTTATCTTTAAATTCTTCTACCGCTGCAGCTATGGGTTTACTTAGAGAGAATGTAGATCAATGTGTTAGTAGTTTTAAGTTTGAAAAAGTTAATGCTCAAGAAGTAATCAAAGTATTTAGATCAATTAGCGTTAAAAAGACTAGTGATCTTTGGGGGTTTTCTGTTGACATACTTAAGTCCATAATTGACATTGTAGCGCCAGACTTAGCATTAATATTTAATAATTGTTTAGAATATGGTATATTTCCTGATCTAATGAAACAAAGTAAAATAACTCCATTATTCAAATCCGGCTGTTCATTAGATCCTAGTAACTATAGACCTATTTCAGTCTTACCCACTTTTAGTAAGATTTTTGAGAAAATAATTCTTAATCAACTTGTGGCATATTTCAGTAAAAACAATCTCTTACACAAAAACCAGTTTGGTTTCACTGTCGGTCGCTCTACAACAGATGCTGGTGTTGAGCTATTACTAAACATATTTGAAGCCTGGGAAGGATCACAGGATGCACTTGGCATTTTCTGTGATCTATCTAAGGCGTTTGACTGCGTTCAACATGAAATCCTTATAAAAAAGTTAGAACATTATGGAGTTAAAAATAAGTCCCTAGATTTAATTAGTTCATATCTTAATGATAGAATTCAAAAAGTTGATGTAAATGGAAAACGTTCCCCTGGTTCTTTGGTAAAAATAGGTGTGCCACAGGGCTCTATCTTAGGGCCTTTCTTGTTCCTCATTTACATAAATGACTTACCTCACCTAGTGAGGGAAAAACATGGGATAGTGTTGTTTGCTGATGATACTTCTCTTACTTTTAAAGTTAATAGACGGCAATCTGTTATTGACGATGTAAACAATGCTCTCTCAGATGTTGTACAATGGTTTAACGCCAATAATTTGTTGCTTAATAAAAAAAAGACAAAATGTGTCAAATTTAGTTTACCAAATGTTAAAAATGTTAGAACCAATGTACAATTAAATAATGAGGACTTGGACTTGGTCAAATCTACTACTTTCTTGGGCATTACTTTAGATGAAAAATTGCAATGGGGTCCTCATATATTCGATTTGTCAAGCAGACTAAGTTCTGCTGCATACGCGGTTAAAAAAATACGTCGATTAACAAATATGGAAACTGCTCGATTAGTATACTTTAGTTACTTTCATAGCTTAATGTCATACGGTATACTCTTATGGGGCAATGCGACTGACATTGATACCATATTTACATTGCAGAAGAGGGCTGTTCGCGCAATATATAATATGAGACCAAGAGACTCTTTAAGAAACAAATTTAAAGAATTTAAAATTATGACTGTTTACAATCAATATATTTATGAAAATTTAATTTACGTTCATAAAAATATTTCAAAATTCAAGAAAAATTGTGATTTACATAAAATTAATACAAGACAAAAAAATAAACTCGCTATGCCCGGCACTAGGCTCCATAAAATAGGTAAATCCTTTAAGGGTAATTGTATACGTTTTTATAATAAGCTCCCAAATGAAGCCTTAAGCCTATCATTAAATAAATTTAAATTATATGTTAAAAATAATTTAATAAAAAAATCCTACTATAGTGTAAAGGATTACATCGACGACGGTATGGCCTGGGAATGAATCTGTATTGTATTGCGAATAGCTAGTAATCTCCGCAATTTGTTTTTTGTTGTAAATTATTTTGCTTTATCGACCTTCTGCATCACACCGATTCCTTAGAAGTCACTACTTGCGGTAGCATCGGGAGTCGGGTTGCCTCCCTCCCTCAAATATGTGCGAAGGGGGTGATGGCTGGCTCTTGTGTTATGCTCGTGAACGGGTGCTGCTTGCGGTGACTGGTTGTGTGGCAGGCCGAAGATTTATATATATATGTTTTTTCTGTTATTATTATTTAATTTTCGTTGCCTGAAATCATTAGGCTTCTTTTCCTATTGATTGCGACGGTTCTAGTTGTTCCAAATTTGCACTTAAGTTTGACGTTTGTGAAACAGTGATCACAATAACAAAAAATATATCCGGCTGAGTTTGTTGTGTGGTTCTTCTCAGACCAGGACGCGTTTGGAACCCTCATAGCTTTAACATTAAGATGGAAAGTGCTTTCTCAGAGGGGCTTATTACGATAAATCTAGTATCGTAATAGGCCCTCCTGACACTTCCATGTTGACGTACACAAGTGATCACTGATTATGATTCTAAGTGGAAAAGATATAAATAAATAAATAAATAAATAAGTAACTTCTCTCCCAAAAGACAAAGTTCGAGTCACGACTTCAATTCCATAAAAAATTTATGATAGGTGCTCAAACAAATAAAGTAGGGCTAGGATCAAATAGGAAAGTTCAAGGCATAGACATAACAAAATCTTTTATTCGACAAGATAAAAACGATAATTACCGACTCCACGCGATGAGCCTAAAAATTCAAAACGAATGGGTGACCATAGGAGATTTTTGTATTCCACTAGCTTTGAAGTGATCTTACCTTAATTTATGATTGGTCCCCAGCATTATTAAAATTCTATCTTAATGCATTCCAAATGACTCTCCCAGATCAAAGTAATTTAGTAAGATGGGGCAAAGCCACCGAAAAGTCTTGCAACATCTGTGGGGAGGCAATAGGAACCGCGAAACACCTATTAGTAGGGTGTAGGGTACTTCTAGATAAAGGTCTATACTCGCGTCGCCACGATAAGGTGTTAGAAATTATACGGGAAGCGGTTAGTCTTTCAGTAGCAAGAGCGCGGAAGGGTATAACAACCACCAAACGATCTGTAGAATTCGTAAAAGAAGGCTCTTCCAAAAAATCAAAAGCGAAGCCTTATTCAATATTAGGCGCGGCTCCTGATTTGATTCTCATGATGGACACGTATGAAAAGCATTACAAAATCCCTGGGGATGTTGGTGTTTCATCATCCAGACCGGACTTATTCCTGTATTCGAAACATTTGAGGTGCGTGATACTTGTGGAGCTTACTGTTCCTTGGGAAACAAACATCCCAAGGGATCACACATTCAACCTCAATAAGTATTACGAACTGACCAACGAACTGATCAGGAATAAATTTATAGTTAGTTTGTACGCGGTAGAAGTGGGAGCGAGAGGTATAACAGCAAAATCTCTCTATGGCCTACTTAAAGACCTTGGCCTTTCTAGAACAAGCACGGGTTCATTTCTAGAACGTATTTCAAAGGCGGCATTAGTAGGTTCTTTCCGAATTTGGTTAGGTAGGGAGAGGAGTGTGGAGGGTGAAGGTGAGCGTTTTTGCGCATAATAAAGGGGCCCCTTAAACCTACTCCTGGGTCGCAAGTCCCAGGCACTGTTTGCACTCCTCTCCTTGCAACGCGATGGGCCCGGCACCCGCACGGTGAATCCATGGATTGCTAAGAAGCTTCGTCTAGTCTCTAAGGAAAATAAATATATATATTTAAGTTAGCCAAGCTAAGCCTTGGTTGCCACTATAATAACATACAAAAACAGGCAAATTTTCAAAATCCGAGAACAAAGCAGCGGCTCGTATTAAGAAGCAGCATGTGACAGCTAAATGGAATGTCAAAACTAAACAATGAGCTTTCTATCATGCTTTTATATTCATAGTTGATTGTTGATGATCTCATTTACTTTGATAACCGATAGAATATACGTCCTAAGATGTGTATATTACTCTCCCAAAATTAAATTTTGGTTACTTAAATTAAATAATAAAACCATTAAATTTATTACTGACAATGGACAAGAATTTTAATCTTTCTTTCGCTCTAAGTATTATGGATTTAGCATCTCAACCCCACGACAGACTAAATGTTGAGGCGCTATCCTGCAACGAAGTTGCCTTAGGCACAGGGAGCTTAGTTCGTCAGGTACAAGGTACGAGTATCAGGGTTATACGGGTATCAGTCTTTACAATCAGGGACGACCAGGAAACAAGAAACAGGACAACGTCAGTTTCGAAGTTTGTTAGTGTGCTAGCTTTGATTATATCATCTAGAATTTATTACCTTCCATCTCTGAGCATTGGGTCGAAAACAACTAGGTCATTGGGTACCATCCCATATTTAGCTTTGTCTAATCGCTCTATTTCCGTCTTATCCTACATAAAGAAACCACTGGTTCCACATCGGTGGTGGTGGTGTGTGGTTGTGTTATATGGCCACATTTGCCTTCATGAATTTCAGTTCTGCTTGTATAACCCTGATGATTTTATTCAAAGGATATTGTATGGGCCTGGTTCGTCGCTTTCGTTAAATCTTAAACTTAAGAAACGCTATTAACGAGTAATCCAGTAATCTCTCAGCCAGGACAGAACAGAGACAAAGTGGACAGACTGTGACTTTGTTACTATTATTCTTGTTTTTTTTTTTATAATCTAGTTTCTAGGTTAAGTTTCATTCAAGTAAACAAGAAATAAAAAAAACATTTTATCTAAGCTGCTAAGCCCTTGCTCTGGCTATTTCAAATGTTCATAATAGTGTTCATGCTTGCTGGCATACAAAATAAATGGATTTAAAATTGGCTCGGACATACATATCCTATATCATATTATCTCTTATGAGCTATACTTGGTATTATATACTGACATTCAGGCAGATATAACTAAAGTCAGTTTTCTAAAGATAGTTCTCTTTTTTAATACGTATTAATTGATAAACTCAGGATTGATTTCAATTGACGGGACGGTTTCTCAGTAGTCGCGGGTTCGAATCCCTGCCCGTGTCGGATTATTTTTCATTCTATATTTAAATAAATTTAAATAAGCTTAACTTGGCTATACATGTTTATAGATATTCTCAAACTTCAATTGACAGTATATAAAAAAACATAAGATCTGTAAGAAATTATTCAATAATTCCCATTTTCTTTCGAGGGACGCACGCACTGAAGGGCTAAAGTAAATATTAAATCGCTCTTTAACAAAAAAAATACTATAGATATAGTCAACAACAGACATATGTATATTAGAAGATTATTTATAGAGATGATTATTAAATTAGAAACAGAAGTTTCATTTTCATTAACAATGTACACGAAATTGCTATTTTTGCAACTTTTGAGTACACGAGCTAAGAAGTTCAAACCAATAAAGCGAGTTATTTCTCTGAAAAGATTTATCCGTTTACACTAAGAATAATTCATAGTTAAGTCATACGAGTTAGTTAGAGAACAAGATTGGAATGAAAATGTCTTAATCCAAAATTATATTCTTAATTATTCATTCAATAGTCAAACATAATACGTAAACACCAAACATTACTTTTCGTAAACAGTAGGACATTTACTCGTCGCTCTAGACGAATTTGTGAAGTCCAATTATGTCATTATGCACTATCTAGACGGCATTATGAATACCTTTCCTCCTCCATATAGAATAAATTACACATAATATTAAATATATATCCACTAACATACTGGACTTGCAAAAAGAAAATTAATAACTACCTTAAGAACCTCTCATATGACGAATCAGAAGCACTTATATAGGACTGATATATATGCTCACAAGCAAACGCACACACGCAAAAACACACACACACTTACACAACACACACACACACACACACACACACACACACACACACACACAAACACACACACGCACGCACGCACACACACTATTATTATTATATTATATTATTAACTGAATACTATTAACTTTATATATTCAAGTAATTACTTTAAATTTTGATGACATATTTGTTTTTAATTGTTTAATATTTATTTTTAATTATTATTGTCATTATTATTTTAATTCACTATTGTTGCTGAATATTGTATATGATCGCACATTCAATAATAATGTTATTTTTCAAGTAATTACATTTGCTTGATTATAGTTTCAGAATTGTTTATTAATTAATTTTAGTTGTATGCCTGTATAATTTTGGAACATATTACATGCACCATGTCCCGGAGTGGGCGTAAATGGCTGCGACACAGTGTATTACTAGTGTAGCCGTTTACGATGTAAATATTTTTGTGATTTTTTTTTTTCTCTGTATGTTCAATAAATCTTATAATCTTATAATCTTATACTATAAAATAGAATTAGGATAAGAATAGGTTTGGTATTTCTAAAACATTTATCATATAGAAACTGACAACACAAACTATGGTGTATTCTTGGTGGTAGACCATAACATCCGGTCGCCGGCAAAGTTAACACCCATCGGGCAGCGTTGTGCCGCAAAGCGACCTAGTCGTGTTCCGGCACGTTGCTCGATGAAGCCGTTTATCGGAAATGGCTCTCAACAGTTGCGGTGCGTTGGCGAACCCGTTTGACGTCGGGTTGGTGTTTGTTTTGTCGGGTGTCTAGTCGAGGAGGGTAGCGGGATCCGAAGCGACGGCTTTCCGCTGGCCGCCCGCAGATAATCCGCCTATCTACTGAGACACCCGGCGGTAGATAGTTTGCAGCTGAACTACGGGTCAGCTGCTAAGATCAGGGTACTACGGGACCCCGGTAACTAAGCCCTCCGGCAGCGATGCGTGCGCTTGCGTGTGTAAACTGCCGGGTTACCGGTTTTGGTGTTGGATTCGTAGTGGTAATGTGGTTAGATGCAGAGATTCGGCGCTGTTCGTCTGGGACCTCACAGTTGTCGGGGGCTCGTCGGATCTTGTGCGCAGCGAGAGGTGATTGACCAGCCTAAGGCGAAGGGCTGCTGCGGTCTTTTACTTCCTTTCCTTAGAGATCCTTTCGGGGGTCACTACAGTTCGGGTAGCCCCCTGCTTAGAGGTTAGATGGATGTGCTAGCATCTATCCGGTCACCCGACTGTCACGTAGGGTAGGCTTGCGGCCTGACTGCCTGTCGGGAAGTGAGCGTGCCTTACAGCTCCGGCGCCAGCTGGAAACTGGTAGTTAGCCTCTCTGACGTTCTCAGCAAGTGAATTGCAAGTGTGAGAAATCACACAGGAAGTGAGCGTGCCTTACAGCTCCGGAACCTTTCATGGAGAAAAAGTAGCTTGGTGGTCGCGATTGGACATGTCTATGACCGATAGCCTTGCGAGCTTACTAGTCTTATAGTGCCGTTGTCGGACGACTTCGGAGGTCAGACCTGCCGTATAAGGGTCCATGTAATAGGGGTAAACCTTGACCACATGAAAAGCGGCTCAATCCTTTATAACCAGAGAATTGACAAGGTTGAGATGCCATATACATAAGTATTAGGACTGAAGGAGGCGAGGGCGGTGGCCGCCCGCAGATAGTCGGGGGCCCAATTAGAGGGTTAGCCAACCACGAAGGCTGCCCCGCCAGCTGTCAAAAGTCCCAGGGTGGCTCCATCGTGCTGGTTGGCGACCAGACGAGGAGGCCCGATGGCGATCCCTGGGGGGGTTCGGGCGTCTCCGCAATCTCCAGACTAGCCTCCCAGTGGCAAGACATCACCAATTTCGACGTCGGGTTTGATACGTACCGCCTCGTTCAACTGCCATTACCCATCCCTATTCACTCTTATATTTATTTTTTTTTATGAAAAAGTTAAAAAAAGGAACAAGTTGACACAGCGGTTGCACTCCTCCTCATATAAAGTGCACCTCACTAATATAAGGGGTTTGCACTCAAATCTTTTAGCTGTCCACCACCACCTGAAGACAGAGCAGCCGCACTTGGTCTTTTTGACGGAGACGCAGATACAATGTCGTTTGAGCGCTGAATACTTGGATTATCCCGGATACTCGTTAGAGCCTCTTTCAGCTGGTGAGGCAAGCGACAAGGGTACCAGATGTGGTAAGCCATACAGCCAATTGACTGGACCTTCTGCTGACAACTGATCCAGACAAGTATCGTGTAGAGGTTACCTCCCCCTTGGGAACCTCCGATCACTGTCTGCTGAAATCTGTATTTACATATTCCCCACCAGCTTTCGAACCACATGGTGTTAGGCAAGTATGAAAATACAAGTCAGCAGATTGGGATGAGATGCGGCACTTTTTTGCGTCTTATCTTTGGCGCAGGTTTGTTTCTCTTCTTTGGATCCGTCGAGTTGCGCGGATGCTATAACCGATGTGGTGCATTAGGCAATGGAGTATTTTACTCCTTTTGCTGACGTATCCATCGGTGGCAAAGCTCGCCCATGGTTTAATGCCGAATGTCGTAATGCTCATGACCGAAAACATTCGGCATACCTCATTTGGGCTGATATGCTCGAAGCCGCAAAACTCCGGATGTAAGTACAAAAAAAGAGAGCCTTTAACCAAGCTGCCAAGCTATAAAAAGGCATTGCGAAAGGCTCGTCTTGATCGGATCGTTAAGAATGGCGAAAAGCTCTCTGTCAGACCAACTGGCAGTCAAGCTTTCTGGTCTCTTGCTAAAGCGATCGAGTCAAATTTCTGCCAACCCTCACTGCCTGCTCTGATGAAACCGGATAGATCCTTGGCCCACACAGCAACAGAGAAGGCGAATGTATTTGCTTCTCTGTTTGCTGAGAATTCGCATCTAGACACTGGCAATGCTTCTC
Organism: Napeogenes sylphis; assembly: GCA_959347405.1. Classification (NCBI taxonomy): domain Eukaryota; kingdom Metazoa; phylum Arthropoda; class Insecta; order Lepidoptera; family Nymphalidae; genus Napeogenes; species Napeogenes sylphis. The sequence goes on from OY365785.1 coordinate 24,383,166, forward strand.
CAGAACATCTTCCTCACTGCGGTATTTCGATGCCTGAAATCCGCATCACGAACAAAGAGGTATGGAGAACATTGTGTCGTTTAGATGTGTATAAAGCCAGTGGTTCTGATGGTATACCAGCCATTTTGCTCAAGACATGCGCAGGTAAGTTGTCTCCTGTATTGCCAACGTGCAACCCGTGCTCAAAAAGGGCAGCCGTGCTGATCCTGCCAATTATAGGCCTATTTCAATCACCTTCGTACTCTGCAAGATTATGGAGCGTGTATTGAACTCGCGGCTTCTAGCGTACGTAGAAGGTAACGATCTCCTCAGTGACCGACAGTACGGGTTTCGCCGAGATAGGTCCACTTCTAGCGTGCGCCACACACATTTTAGGCAAGGCCATTCGGGAAGAACGGAGAATCGATCTCCGTCTCTCTGGACGTCTCGAGGGCTTTTGACAGGGTCTGGCATGTGAGCCTTTTAAGCAATCTTTCAGTGTACGGTATATCTCCTGGACTGATTGGCTGGATTATGGGAATTTCTGAGCCAGAGATCTCTCCGTGTAGTTGTTGACGGGTGTTTTTCGGAACCCTTGACAATAAATGCCGGAGTACCTCAGGGGTCCGTTCTTTCTGCAACTCTTTTTCTGCTGCACATTAACGATCTGCTGAAGCCCGGTATCTATGGGTATGCAGACGACACCACAGTTGTAGAAAGATATCTGCCAAGTTCTCGGGCTAGTAGAGATGAAGTACAATCTGAAAGAGAAGCTATGGTGCAACGTTTGAATGACAAACTTCAGGCAGTATCCGCATGGGGCAATGCCAATCTTGTCAAATTCAACCCCACCAAAACGCAGACGTTTTTTTTCACTGCCAAAAGGAGCCCATTCACCTTGGCTCCTACTTTCCAGAATGTATCCTAGGAATACAGACTGGCTTCAGTTGTTAGGCTTAGATATCTCCTCGAACCTCAACTTTGGTCGGTACATTGAGTCCAGAGCAAGAGCAGCTGCAGGAAAGCTTGCCGTTCTTGCGAGGGTGCGACAGTATTTTACACCGGGACAGCTTCTTGTATTATACAATGCACAGATCCGGTCGTGTGTAGAGTACTGTGGCCACATATTTGCTGGTGCCGCAAAGACTCATCTTACGGTTCTGGACTCAATTGAGAGGCGAGCAAAGAGGCTTATTGGCGACCCTTAATTGGTTGACGCCAACCTCCACAGCCTTGAACATAGGCATTGAATTGCTAGCCTCTCAGTATTCTATAGGTTACATTTTGGTGAGTGTGCGCAGGAATTACACGATTTAATTCCCCCATCCCCGTTCCATTACCGGACGTTCCGACGCACGGCGGGTGTCCATCCCTACGTTGTGGATATTCCACCTGTCTTTTTTAAGTACAGCGAAGAACTGGAACAATCTGCCTGCGTCGGTATTTCCGGCCAAATATAATGTGGCTGTCTTCAAGAGGAGAGTGAATAGGCTGCTAGGTTAATGCGCGTTACCACCTAATACTACATTTCACTTACCATCAGGTGGAATATAGTCAAGCATTAACCTATCTTTGTATAAAAAAAAATGGTAAGTAGTATTTATAGTAGTAATTACTATTTACTACAGTTTGTATTTTTAATGAAGGCTTAAATTTCAGGTTTGTTGAAGGTTTTATTATAAAGGAGTAGAATTATGGTTGACGGTCAACAGTGAAATTATTTGACTGTATTTACACTGTAAGTCGTATTTTATTAGTAATATTCTTTTACAATGCGAATGAATGATACTAATCTTCAATTTTGGGAGGTCATAAAAATTAATGACGTGCTTTCTCTAAAAATGTATGACAAATAATTTGCAAATATTTTATTTTATTTTTGTGTAATAAATAAGTTTACTTCTACAATGATTTTGAAAAACGTTTAGTGGTGTTAAGTCACAAAGCATTATAGTCGATATAATTAGTTTTAGAACGATGATATGATACGAGTTCGGATGCAAAAATAAAGTTAAGAAACTCTTCCTAATAAGTAATACATTCGTTGGTTCTAGAATGATTGATTAAATCGGTATAATAGTTTTTCAGGGGGGCTTTACAGAAATCATAGTTTTGAATTAACTAGCAGTAATTAGTTTTGAATTATTGATTTTCAAACTATATTTATTAAAATTTTAAACATAGCTAAATATATTTAGATATATTTAGACTATTTTAAAATATTTCACTTTATATTTTAATTTATCAAATAATTCTTTATTATTATTTTATTCAATAAAGAATAATTTGAAAAAAATATATATTTTTTAAAATTTTATAAAAAAATAATAATAAGCGTTTGTCTTATAAATATAATAATATATAGAATTAGTTAAAGAACATATAAATGTTTAGTTTGGAATTTGTTCTGGAACGAGTATAAAACTTAACTACGCTGAGGTGTAATTGCTCAGTTTCAAATTTAAACGTTTTTAGTTTGACAGGAAGCTCGCTGGTTAGATCCGAGATAGAATTTTCAATATTTATGTCTTGTAATGTGGTTTTAGATTAGAAATACCTACTTTTAGACAAACTACTGGGTTTCATACATGAAATAGTTTTTGAAATATATACTGTGTATCTATGTTATATAACATTACTAAAAATATGATTCAAATAAAACTTAAGGAGACATAAGATCAACCATAAAGGGTTGTTTGTCGTTGTAAATAAATAGATGAAAATATACATTTAAATTCATATATTATACTATTATTGTTTACAATGTCTACCATTACAGTATAATTGTATTTTTTTTACCGCGTTCTGGAAGATCATGACTTCACTTTATATTTGTGCATAAAATTCTGCCACACTATATCTACGGGAGCAAATAATCGCAAAAAGAAAGTCTTTGTTTAGATATTGGCTCTCCATAATGAGAAAGTTCGCAGAATGTTAGCATAACTACGAACTAATGCCACAGTCAACTAAGAGTTTCAATGGCTTAAGCTGTCAAAACGACTTATCAATTCACGATATCGTATATATAATTATAGGTGTATATGGATTTTAATTCGTATTCGTAATAAAAAACAGCATTAGTATAATAAAAGATAATAGAATAATAATAACTCTTACAATTATATTGTATAGTTAATATAAAATATTTTAAACTTTTCCATTAAAATTTATACAACTAGGTATTTAGATGAGTTTATTTTATACGTGTCTTCTAATTGTTTGAATTGTATGAATTACTTATCATACCCGCTCCAAGTTAATTTCGTAATACAGAACCGCTTCCGGTCTGTGGCCGTTCCTCTTTAAAATAATTTGTAGACTCGTTTAATATATACATTTTCTTTTGTTGGAATGTACAAAACGTTTTCACAAATGAAATTAAAGATAATCTCCAACATGAGTACCTATTCTTTAATATTTAACGGTTTCCACAGTAATGAGTAATAGTACATTATTGCAAAGGCAGCGAAATAGGCAATAGGTCGAGTATGAGTTTGAAGGCCGAGCCGCAGGCGATATGAGACTTCAATGATACGAGACAGGCAATTGCCATTTCGGCCGAGGCATATATAGTATTTTTCTTTAAAAAAATGCAAAGAAATAAAAAGAGCCATTTACGTAATAAATTTTTCTTTTGATTTTGCTGGAAACATGTTTTCCATCGCCAATTTAGCTGCCGATCTTAAATCTGGTGGAGTGTAGTCAATATTCATTTCATTTTCACTTTCAGAATCATCAGAACTCATTTTAATTACTTAATAACCAAATAACGACGAACTCCGCTTGGCCGCCTTTTTTTTTTTTAGTTTTTGCCGAAAGGTAAACGCATCTGTGGCTATACAGCCAGACAGACAGCTATACAGACAAATATGACGGCGCAAATATCCAAACTTTCAATGTAACTTAACCGGTAGTAGAATATATTTACTAGCAAATTAGTTTCTCGCAAAGGTATTAAATATCCCATGGCTTTCAAGGACCGCGGACCTAACACCTGGCCATTTTCTTGTAAGTATACCTGAAAATCGAGTATATCATGATAAATAAACGACAATACAAAAATTAAAAGAAAACAACCACGAAGAGATAGCGAGTTATCCAAACTTTGCATAGTCGATTGCAGAAATGCCAAAGATCAACGGGGCGTTAGGATGACATTTATTTTCAATCAATTCAATTAGGTTAAAAAAAATATATAGACCTTATTTATTTCACACTTCCGTAAAGACGTTTCTTTATTCTTTATATGTTGAATCGTAAATTATTACCATTAGACATTAAGTTTATTAAACAAGAATAATAAATTTAAAATATTAAACTAAAAAAATTAAAGTATTTATCGCGGTTATTTATCTGGTTAAAAGTTCTTTTGAAAAATTCGGACCTGAATTCTTTATCTTTTAGGTCAACTTTGTCTTGGTTTTTGATGTTTTTTTTTTATTTATAGGTCCAATATAAAGTATTATTATGATGTTTACAATTGAAAGTGGTAGTTACAAGAAAAAGAAAAAAAAACTTCTACTACATTATAAAACAACTCTCATAACTCAGAAATATCTGTGGTTTCCTTATTACGTACGTACGTTATTCCTAATAGACAAATACTTAAGATCGGTTCCCCACGGTTTCCCAGTAGGCGCGGGTTCGAATCCCTGCCCGTATCGGTTTTTTACATTCTATATTTATATAAATTTAAATAAGCTTAACATGGCTATACATGTTTAAAGATATTTTCAAAAATTGATTTCGGTAGTGGCATCTTTTCAATGTTTATCTATACTGCAAAGTTAGAAACATTGGTTAGGATTTTCGAAAGAAACCTAATAGGTGTCACCACCGTCCCGATAAAGACGATCACATATAGAATGCTTAATTCACCGAGACGGACAGCGATACGGTAGCTCAGTTGGTAGAGCGACGGGACGGTTTCCCAGTAGTCGCGGGTTCGAATCCCTGCCCGTATCGGTTTTTTACATTCTATATTTATATAAATTTAAATAAGCTTAACATGGCTATACATGTTTAAAGATATTTTCAAAAAATACTTAAGACTTTATATTAACGTGTCAAATATTAGTTTTTAATAAAAATAGCTACATATTTGAATAAATTATAATAATGACTACTCTCATAATACTATCTCAGTAACGTAACTATTTTACTGTCTTGAATGATGGATGTATGTAAATACAGGTAAGTATTTACTGAACTAAACTCGGAATGAGCTTGTTCAAACAATTGTTTTTAAATAATTCAAATATAATGTACTATGAATACTGTATTAGTATTAGCACTATAATAAAAATATTTACATATCGAAATGGACAAAGATTCACATACCTTTTCATTTTGATTCTAAACTAAAATTATGTAAGTTTAGTAAGTCATGCTTTATTGTAACGAATGTTTCTCTCAACTCAGAATTGAGAATTATTCAGATTCTGTTCGAAATATAGAATTTCGTAGACTAGTTTAACACCAACGGAGCTATATTTCATGTCGGCATATATTTGTATCAATAGTCTTTCAGGTTTTTAAATGGGAATTGATCTAAAACCAATTTGAGAAAATCTTATACCGAAAATTAAAATAAATTATATGTAGGGGAGACTGGGGTTGGTTGTGACATTTTAATTTTAAAGTGTTATACATATATATTTTAATAGTTTGATACTTTGATCTTTATCTGTGATTTGATCTATATCTGTTTGATTAGGTAACTATTCAGTGTTGAAATTTTAAATACATTTTGTATACCAAATCATTAGATTAGATATAGGTAAATGAACAACTTAAAAAAAAGGTCTGTCACTTTCAACCCCGTACCAGGGACTGGTGAAATTCACAACGCATTCAACCCATTCCCAACATTGTAACCATTGAATTTATACATAGCAGAAAGGTTCAGAAGCAGAAGAAGAAAATAGAAGAAAGAAAAATCAGAAGCTTACGTTTGGAACGTATTAGTAGGTTTGGAACTTTGTATTGATAGCGAGTAATGTTTAGTGGCAGCGACCTCTCTAGTGACAAATTTTAGATACAACTTTTTCCCACGAAAAGATTGTATTTTGACCGATATATAAGATAAGCGAGGTGCCAGAGCAACACCCTTGCAATTAAGCATAAATATTCAGGCCGAGTTTTCATCCATTTCTATACGAGTGTAATGGAGTTAGTATCCGATCTGTTTTTTTATGATTTAAGTCATAGGTTTGTAGCGGTTTTATTTGCTTAGTTTGACACCTCATTTCATATGATACATTGTGTTATTATTAAAGTAAAGCGTCCGTAGCCGAGACTAATATTAAATAGTATTTACATTGGAGAGAGTAAGTATTTGAAACCTAATATTAATGTCAATATAAACTATGTATTACATTTTCGAATTATCGTAGCAATGCGTATAGCATTGCTATAAATTAAAATAAAAATAAAAAAAAACCCCCATACAAAAAGACCTCTAAAAAGAATAAAAATAATATTATTATGTACTTATTGAAGTCGTTGCGTCAGGTGACCATTGTACGTACTTTGACGATGGTGTCGATTTTACGAAGTTACGAGGGCTTAGACTATACGATTCGATATCGTAATTTCTTTATTTGTCTTGGTAAGTTACTTGCATTTTAGTTTCTTCCTTTATTAAGCGATCCACCGACCTAACTTAATTTTTTCTGCTTTTTTAGGGTGATGTTACTGGTTTTATTATTGTACTAAATGAACCTACGGGCACACAAAATTTTATTTGTTTAAGTATTTCTATCAATATTGCATAAGAACTTTTCACACACACCAATAAAAGCTCAATATCTTGGAGACGACTGCTTTTATTGCGACCAAACAGAGCTAAGAACCATCGCGATGAACCAGGGTTTTCAATTAAAAAAAACCGCAAAAAAAACCGTATAAATGTTTTAATTAGGCCTCAGATTTATTGTATTTCAATATTTTATACGTCGTCTAATAAAACTTCTAAAAAAAAGGTAGAATTATTATGTTTAAAGAGGAAGCGGCCAGTTTTATTTTTATAAATTTTATAACTAAATAAATTCAAGACTAAAAAATGAAAACCTTCTTTATAATATTTTTAAAATCAGATATCAAATGAATCCATTTAGAGTAAAAAGTGTAATAATAAAAAAAAAACAAGATGATCTGATGCTGAATGATATTTTATAAAAATCATATTTCTAAGGATTGCTCTTAGCTTGCGTCAACGTAATTGAGATGAAAAATGACGGTTGAGACTCAGGTGGATGGAAATTACAAAGGTGAATGTTACATTACGTTACGCATAACCTGGTTGAGATTTCAGATAAATATAACTCCAAAGGATAAAATATAAAAATAAATATTTGGATTTTACTCTTCCAGTTGAAGTTTTTTTTTTTTTTTTTAATTAATAATGTTACTTAAAATACATAAGTTCATTATTGCAATTACAATCTAGCCTAAAGACTAATGAGTAATTTAAATCTAACTTAACTTGCTAAATAGATTTATGTATAATAAGAATAGTGTCCAATAACACGTTTCTTATTGTCTCTATTAAGGGGAAGACACTTTGTTCGCGTGTTCTTTATAGGTAGCACTTACACTACATTACACTATCACTTCACTATACTAGTTCGAAGGGTTTAGTTCTTTTTAATCTTCTCACTAAGTCCGTGTTGTCAAGGATCTGGATAGCCTCGACATTCACATGATGATGAAGTCTCTTGTCATGAGCTTCTGCGTACTTTTGAATGACTTTGGTGACGAGATCCACTTTAAGGTCCCTGTGGAGGTCGTCATTTCTTATGTACCAGGGCGCGTTCACTATACCTCTGAGTACTTTATTTTGGAACCTTTGGATTATTTTGATATTACTTGGCTTAGTACAGCCCCAAAGCTGGATGCCATAAGTCCAAACGGGCATTAGGACTTGCTTATAGAGTAACAATTTATTATGTACGGACAGCGAAGAATATTTCCCAAGCAGCCAGTACATTTTCTTGTATCTAATCTCTAATTCTTTGCGTTTTATTTTGACGTGAGCCTTCCAGCGAAGCTTCTAAGGTCATCTATCTAAGGTCATCATCTTCTATCTAAGGTCATGCCTAAATATTTGGCAGAGTTCTCGTACGGTATCACACTGTTGTTTAGATACACAGGATGGTAATTGAGGGTTTTGTTTGTGAAATCTATATGAACAGATTTCGTCTCATTTAATTTTAACTTCCACTTTTTCGTCCACTCGTATATTACGTTAACAGCTGTTTGAACTTTTTCCACTGCTTCAGCATGAGATTTTCCTGTAGCCATTATGGCAGTGTCATCAGCAAACGTAGCAATGGTGTTATTTTCTAAAAAAGGTATATCGTAGGTATATATTAGGTACAGGACCGGACCTAATACACTACCTTTGGGGTACACCAGCATTGATTGGCTTCAGATCTGAGTAAGCATTGTCTTGTCTGATTCTGAACATTCTTTTAGAGATATACGATTCTATTAAATCTGCAAACTGTTTCGGAAGTGTTTTTCTAACTTTGTAAATTAAACCTGAATGCCAGACTTTGTCGAAAGCCTGTGCCACGTCTAGAAATATCGTAGAACAGACTTTCTTTTCTTCTAATGCTTTTTCTATGATATTTGTGATTCTATGTACTTGATCGATAGTAGAGTGTTTTTCTCTAAAACCGAACTGATGATTTGGAAATAGGCTTTGCTCTTCTATGATAGGCTTCAAGCGTTTAAGAAACAATTTTTCAAACAATTTTGATATCATTGGTAATAAGGAAATAGGTCTATACGATGTCAATTCATGTGGTGGTTTACCAGGTTTATGTATCATAATCACCTCAGCTATTTTCCAAATATCAGGCACATATTTGAGTCTGAATGATGCATTTATCAATGTAGTAAGTTTGACTATGGCTTTATGCGGAAGATTTTGGAGAATTTCCGCAGTTATTAAGTCATAACCAGGGGCTTTCTTTAGGTTTAGTTGCTTGATTTCAGTGTACACTTCTTTAGGTGTAGTAAGTCTAATAGTCTGAACATCACTGGATGTTTCATTTATCCTCTGAGTCTCAAAAGTATCTTCAATTGGCTGAAATATTTCCTCAAGATGTTGTGCAAATATATTTGCTTTTTGTTCGTTGCTTATAACCCAACTTCCGTCACTTAACTGTATGCACGGTATAGGGGTAATTGGGTTTTTCAAATGTTTCGTGGTCTTCCATAGGGAATACTCTGTTGAGTGGTCACCTGTTAGTTGACTTAGATACCTGGTAGTCTTTTCATTGTGAAAGTTGCAGATTTCTCTTTGAAGTCTTTTTGTCATGTTATTTAACTTTGTTTTATCTGGTGGATATCTAGATCTTTGCCATTTTCTTCTCTGAGCTCTTTTTAATACAATAAGATTTTTAATGTGTGTTGGATAACAGTTGTTACCGAGTCTTCGTTTGAATTCGGGCGTATTATGCCATGCACTTTGTTGAATAACTTTGACGAATTTGAGTACGTCTAGATCAAGTTGTGCTGGATTTTTTAATGGTACTTTTAGATTAATGGCTGTGTTCAAATCATTTTTGAAGCCTTCCCAGTTAGTACTCTTGTTGACTAGAACAGGATTGAGGTCCTTAAGTATTATTCTATCGTTTAAAGTTAGGTATATGGGTGAATGGTCAGAATTCATATCATAGCCCTCTTGTATATGGAGAAAGCTTAATGTAATATTTTTATAAATGAAAAAATCAATGAGATCTGGTTTCTTTTGTACATCAGTGGGCCAGTAAGTAGGCTTCCCTGTGGAAATGACATTACATTTCATTTCTCTTACAGCACTTAGCAATTCCTTTCCTTTAGTTGTTGTTAATCTAGATCCCCAGAACGTGTTTTTGGCGTTAAAATCGCCGCCCAATATAAATCTATTCCCAAGATCCTTAAGTAATTCTTTATATTGCTCCACTTTGAGAGAAAACTTTGGTGGACAATATATGGCCGATATTGTAATTGGATAACATTTGGTGTCAACACAGACAGCCACAGCTTGTATGTGTTGTTCTTCATGTTTCTTTTCTACATAATGTAGAATGCTATCTTTAATGATGACAGCACTACCACCTCTAGTTGTGTTATCCGGATGTAAAGCATGATAAGCTCTGTATCCTTTGAATTTGATGTATGATTCCCTAGTGAAGTGTGATTCGGATATTAGACACACGTCAATGTTTTCTGTGATTAGGACAGCTTGCAACTCTTCTTGATGCTTTAGCAGTCCATTTGCATTCCAAGTCATTATTTTAATTTTATTAGCCATTATTTTTGTTTATGGGTGCTATGTTCTAATTTCCTCAGTCTTTCGTCAAACGAAGTTAAAAGACTGAGTATTTTATTTATTTTGTCATCATTGCTAGGGCTTACCTTTTGTGCTTGCAACTGTGGCTGGCCTGTCTTTGTTATTTGAGCATAAGACACATTTTTAGTTACTTGTTTGTTATGATTAGTACTTTGAGCGGTTTTCTCGCTTAATACTTTAGGCATTTTATCGTTTGGTGTCACCTTTTTCAGTAACTTATTCTTGATTTTTTGTAGCTCTTTTGCCACTAAACACCCTCTGTAATTAGAAGGGTGTGGTTCCCCACAGTGTACACACTTTGGTTTCGCCTCAGCTGGTTTTGTACAGTCTTTTGTAAAGTGCTTGCCTGTGCACTTTACACATTTTGGCTCTCTGGAGCAATACTTTTGAGTGTGTCCATATGCTTGACACCTTTTACACTGCGGTATAAGTTTCGAAGTCTTGAGCGGCTGTATGTCGACTTTGCAACCTAATATAGTCTGGATGCCATAAATTTTGTCTATGTTTTCATCTTTATGAAATGACAACGTAAACATATTAAGTGGTTCTTTAGTTCTCCAACTTAATTTATTTACAGCTTCCTGGATTTTATATCCTTTTTTCTTTATATCTTCAACAATTCTATCAGGCAGACAAGAGGAATGTAGATTTTTAGCCATTACTCTAATAGGTCTGTCCTGTTTATTCTCATAGGAATACCAATGGCTACTATTTTGCGCTAGTATTTTGGAAATGGACCTATAAGTGTCCTCATTTTTGGCATTTACTTTTACGTTTTCGCCGTTCATAGTTTTTACGGTAAACGTATCATTGGCTACAGTCGTAGAAATTAAATCAAAGAAGTCTTGATAGTTTTTGATATTTTCTACGATGATAGGAGGTGGAAGTGGAGGTTTCTTTATCCTCGGCTCCTTTGAGTTAGCTGTTTTTTGTGGTGGTGGGGATGGCGTCAAGTTCAGTTTCCTTTTTTTCCTATTTTTTTGACGTACCCACTCAGTTTCTTTTGCAAGTTCCTCTTCGTCTGTCTCATACTGAACAGTTTCGACGGGGTTCTCACTGTTAGAGTTACTATTTGTAACCTTGTTCTTTGTCTCCTGGAATTGTTTCAGTTGTTGCTGAAACTCCTCTATTTGGCCCTTAAGGTCTTGAACTACTTTTTCAAGTTTTTGTCGTTCCAATTTTTCATCTGTATAATGCTTGTACAACAGACGTTCGGTTTCAGTTTTAATACTTATAGTAGTATTAGGTGATGCCATAATTGTATAAAAATTATAGCTGTGCCTTAATGATTGTTTGCATAAAAATAACAATTACTAATAAGCGGTAACTGGGTCATCGTGACGCACGGCCGCGGAATGTCCGTCGACGCACGAGTGCAGCGGCAGCGGCAGCGTTAGCACTTTACCCGATCACTGAATTATTTTACGAGCGTCAGCGACGACACGACTGTTCGCGACGGAACTCGACTAACGACTTGAAGTAAATAAAAAAATATTTGTATACACGTTATTGGTTTTTATGAGTAAAATATTTACCTATAATGAAGTTTAATGTTACAATGTCCCTAAAGATGTTTTTTTGCTAATATGCAATCACAAGTCTCTTCAAGTCATAAGGTGACAATCATAATGCCTGCGTAATATTTTCTTCTTGAGGTTGCATTTTTTGAATAGAACCTTAAAAATATTTTCATGTATTCTATTTCTATGTACACAACATCTCATCTATCTCAGCCACTTAAGAAGTAGTATTTTTTTTAAATTATTTTTCTGCTTCAACAATTTATTTGAAGAATGTGGAATATGAATATTTATGTTTATATAAAGAAAATGCAACGATCTTAAAAAATGAAATAAAAATTAAAAAATAATAAAAAATCCAACTGCTGTACAGTTGAATGCTGAATGTGTCAGAAAAATCTGGGTCATTTTAGTCGTATCTTGAATAAGATCAAAATCGCATTTGACATTTTCCTGCAAAACAAAGTATTTGATTTATGGTATCTTTGCTTGCTTGGACAAAATATCTTTTTGAGAATGAAAGATTTTAAGAACGTGTAACATCAAAATTTTATTTATTTTCGTTTTCTTCAAATAAATGGTCTATGAAGTTTGGTTTCTAGTTTGGAGTTTGGATGCTTTAGTTATTTTATTTTTACAGTAATCATTCGAACGTTTCTATTATTTAGAAAAAAAGAAGTATGGATTCCTTTTTTAAAAGAGAATAGTCTCTACAGATAAAAATATCACGTAGTGTTCTCGGAGTACAATGAATTTATACAAAATAGAGAATAAGTGTTTTACACAATACATCCTGAATATATTCATTCGATTCCATTCGGAAGTTACAAAGAAGGTTCGTATAAGACATAGGAAATAATGTGCAGCTGAATCAATATATGAATACAATATTGGAAGTTATTGTTTCATTCGTTTTATTGAAACATTTTATTAGGGCTGGATATATTTGTATTGAAATAATACGCAAGAGTATTTATTTATAACAACCGTGTTTCCTTTTGAATTGTTGATAGATTTACTTAAAATAAACACAGATTATAATTTTTATAGTTGTCAACATGTAAGAGACATATTATTGGTAATGTACTTTTTGTATTTTGTCTAAAAATAGTTTTTTTTTAATATATTTTAATAATAAAAATGATACCATCCATCCGAAGAAATGGTGACAATTTAAAAAATGCCTGCTAAGTGTCAGCGAAACAAAACATCACACATAATATATTGGCAATAAGTAGAAATCAATGATGAAGATGACATGAAAGTAAATAAAGATTCAAGTAACTTTTTGCTAACAAAATTGAAGTAAAGGTATAATTTAATTTGTTCTCAAAATTCACCAGCCGAAATGTCTAACATTTATTTTAGTAACAAATCTTAAGTAATAGTCCCTTTGGAAATACGAATCTTTTCTAAAAGAGATAGAACTCTAAAGCATCAATTAATTAATTTGTTTCTTAATATTTGCATTTTTTGTCAGATAAAGAAATTAAATTTATGTACATATAGGTTGAAAAATAAACCGATGCGGGCAGGAATTCGAACCCGCGACTACTGGGTTCGAATACCTGCCCGCATCGGTTTATTGTTCATTCTATATTTATATAAATTTAAATAAGCTTAACGTGGCTATACATGTTTATAGATATTTTCATGCAGATAGAGAATTGTAATTTTTTTTCTTGACCAAAATTATTATTCCAATGTTTCAAAAGCCATATGTAACAATGATATTGATTATCTACGTATCTAGAATAGAAGCGATTACCCCAAAATGGCATTAAGTGTTGACTTGTGTGAGTTGATATATTTTTTATTATTATTTTTTTAATCTTTTTTATATTTTTTTTTAAATCCCCATGGATACACATCTCCATCTAGGAGAAGATGGAAGTGGTTATGTGAGACTCCTACTCACCTCCTAACGTCATAATGGGGTACTACGGGATCGCTGTCGCACTCACCGCGATGCACCGATGTGAACTACGGAGAAGGCAACCCGCAACGAGGACCACCCATACCTTTTTGCAGGTTCAATAAATCAGGGATGGATCCCCTTCCCTCCACCCAAGCCTGCTACGACCTAAGGAGGCCAAGACCCCACTCTAGCCAGACTCAATCTCAAAGTCGAGCCGGTTTTAGGTGACCCGATTCGACCATAAACCAAGTCCAGCTCCATCCCTGGTTTTCTCCCCGAGAGGAAACCACCGATCAGGCCTTCAGAGAAGGGTCCAAAGACGAACCCGACATGCCTCTACCACCGGCCACGGTGATCAACCGAGACCAGCAAGCAAGAGGCAAGTCGGGAAGCCACCACGTCCAAATCAATCATCACCAAGCGCAACCGTGACGTCAATCATGATATTAATCAACTCACACAAGTGAACACGTGCTATTTCTTTCTGTTATTTCTTTGGATTTCTTGTTTTAGAAAAGAAGATACAATTATGTATCATTTATTGAAAATTAATAATTACAAACAAATACAAGAAATATTATATCAAATAACTTTATAGCACTGGAATGTTATATTTATTATAATCATAACCGAGACAACTATTATTATTGAATAAAATAATATCTTGGTAAATAATATTTTTCATTAAGTTACGAGTATAACTGTAGGAAAATTTGTCCTTAGTAACAATAATATGTGAAAACGAAATGAAAAATAATACTGGTATGAACAATATTTATAATTTAACGTATTAGTAACTGAGCTAAAAACATGTGTAAAATAAAACAAAAGACACACACTAGCAAAAAAAATACTAGGAGTAATGTTATTACAAAAACCGTGAGTGACAAGCTTTGTTTGTGACAAAGGCTTCACTTGATTCTTTGTGTACTGTTACTATGCAGATGTATGTATGTAGAACTATAACAGTTTTGGTACTATGTACATGTACTATGTACATAGTAACAAAACTTATAGTTCTATTATGCACATATAATTTTGTACTATGATGAGTTATACCAATGATATGACTATCTACTGTACCAACGTATACATTTATATACATTGTTAATAACAATGTGTAAGTGTTAAGTCAATGATTGAGTCAGATCAGGATCTTATTGGTAATTAATTCTTTAAAATACATTTTCATAAAATGTTTA